>JARHVA010002772.1:1495000-2202500 GCA_037957365.1 Torreya grandis
GTACAAGCCTCCTTCTCACAATTTTATATTGATTGTGTAGGTTAATTGTGATTGAAAACTTATTTAAAGGACTTGTGTACTGTTTCATGACATAATGTATGAATTAAAACTATGATTAGACAAGTCTATAGAAGAAGGATTGGGTTGTACTATGGCCTTTTTATTCTAACTTTAGCCATGTCCTAGTTGATTATATGCCTAATTTTTTGATCTAGTTTTGTGTAATTGGATGTGAAGGTTGAATGATAAATTCTATATGTCATTATGTTGTGCGGAATATCTATAAAACACAAACCCTTATTCCTACATAAAAACATAATAGAGATCAAATTCAAAGGGGGTTATAGGTTTATAGGAATAATCTAGTTACCTTTAAAAGAAACATGCATAATTTGAGTGCTATCTACATATCCCAAATGGGCCTTAGGCTAATGTAGTCTTCCTTCCTAGAATGATTATGTGATCCATGATTATGAAACTATATGACTATCAATAGAATATTTATTGAAATGATTAACAATGTATTGATAGGATCTAGGAAGCACAATTTATTACCATGTACAAGCAAATAAATGCGGAATTCAACTAGAAGTAACAAGTAACTAGAAATTTAGAAATAACACAAAATATGAGAGACAATACCCAATTGTATTAATACTCTTCCAAAAAAGAATTACAATGAAGAGACGCCACACTCTTCCACACCTTACAAGCTTCCCACACCAAGTGTACAGTAATTCACCTTCAAGAGTTCACTCTCTCTATTACAGTCCCAACACATAACTCAAACACAAAGTTGGTGTTCACCTCCAACCAGTCAGTATCACTACTGCTAGTACCACCAATCAGTATCACTACTGCCAGTACACAAGTACTCCACATACTCCACGACTGAGTACACACCGTACTCCAAGTATATCTCCCATGAGATTGCTACACCGATTGTGTTGCTGATCTCCATAATCTTGCTGCCACCTACAAATCAACTTGGTTTTACAACACCTGCAAACCTAGATCTCGCACACACAAATACCTGCAACTCAAATGATCTTACTTACCATGTAGATCTCCCATGAACTTGCAACAACCTGCAATTCAAATGATCTTACAATTGGAAGGATCTACCTTGCCTTCCTCTATTGCTCTACTATGGAACTAAGAGGAGCTACCCTTGCTCTCTTCACACTGAAGGAGCTAACCAAGCTCAACTCTAATTAGCACACTTTACAATACAGCCCATGAGTCTATTATATAGATCTCATGCAAACAATAATTAGACATCCAATTACAATAATTAGATCCATAGCTCAAGTATAAAATTTGCCTTTTACATGCAAACAACCGGTTCGTTAACTAACTATTCATCAACAAGAAGTTTTGGAACCACACAGGCGACAGACATCGGTCCCTATCTGCCTAGAGATGATCGACGTTAGCTGATCTTGACCAATGTCAGTTGCTCTACTCACTAGATATGACTAACATCAGCTGATCAAACTGACATTGGTTGCTCTACAACTCAATAACCTCTCAGTAACCTCCATGTCTGCATACAGTGAAGCTTTTAGCTCCATAACCTAACAATCTCCCACTTGGAGATAAACAGCTGCACCTATACCTATACATGTACATCGTCTAATCTATTTCTTGGCTTATATCCCTCTTCAAGCTCAACCTTGAAGACCAACCACCACAAATCTTGTGGTGCACCTCCTGTCATCCAAGTAACCTACCGCATCTGCATCTACAAACCCATGTAGAAAAGAACTTAACCCTGCATCGCATGTCAACCTATTGTTGGTCCCTCTCAAATACCTGAGAATCCACTGAACTACACTCTAGTGCTTCTTTCCCAGATTAGCTCCAAACTTGCTGATAACTCCCACTGCATGGGCAACCTCAGGTCTAGTACGCATGTACTTAACCTCATCATGTGAATCAGGACACTATTCATAGAACTGTCTAACCCATCAGCGTGCTAATTGGTTTCACACAATCATCCAGAGACAAAATCAACTTATGACCTTCCATGTCTCTAGAACACACTTATGCCAAAGAATTTTGCTCCTCCAAATTCTTCATGACACACCTCTAAACTAACTTTACCTTTAGCTCAAAAAAACCCTGCATGTGTGACCCTGCATCAAGAAAACACACAACATACAGTAATAGGATAATGTCATGACCATGATCCACCTGGTAAAGAAACCACAGTAGTTATAATGACATTGACTAAAGCCATGCTTTATCTTCCACTTGTCAAACCTGTACCACTGTCCTAGAGCTTTCTCAAGACCATATGACCTATCCTTCTATCTCATGTGTCCATTCTCTCTATTATTTAACCAAGGAATCCATTCATCTTTTAGTGCTTTCATACTGGTTGGCAACCCTACCAAATCTTCCATTTGGTTCTGCATCCTAGGAATCAAATTCCTCATTCATGCCATGCTCTCACTGTTTCTTGGATCCTTCCTGCTCTACAGTGAGTAATGAGTATAAAGAAGAGGAACAATGAATTTGAGGCTTACTTACCCTTTCAGTCCTCCATATGGGTGTTTGAGACTCCTTGATAGCTTGTTGTCTACCCAAAATCCATTCTAGTGACCAACCTCAGTCACCACACAGTCTGCATCCAACCGACGTTGGTTCCATGTGACTGTCTTGACTACCAATGCTGGTTTCCTAACTGACGTCGGTGTCTACCTATCACTGACATTAGTTCCCTGATTGACGTTAGTCTTACCTTGCCCAACACCATCAGCTCTGGTCTGCACATGACTGACATTAGCACCTGTCTATTTGACGCCGGTTCCTCTTGACCAATGTTGATACCTGTGTTCTCTTGTGAGTGATGACTTTTTACCTGCAAGCTCTCTTTGGATCAAAACCCTATCCAAACTACCCTACTCAGAGTTACTCAACCTTCTCCACTAATATCTATCCATCATCTCCTCCATGAACACCAAGGCTTTCCAATTCTTAAGTTTGTCAAAGACATCTGTCTTTT
Organism: Torreya grandis; assembly: GCA_037957365.1. Taxonomy (NCBI): domain Eukaryota; kingdom Viridiplantae; phylum Streptophyta; class Pinopsida; order Cupressales; family Taxaceae; genus Torreya; species Torreya grandis. The sequence continues at coordinate 1,498,011 of JARHVA010002772.1, forward strand.
GCTTAAGAACATGCATCTCCTTCTTGCTCTTGTGACCAAGCCTACAAAGCCACATCTTCACAACAAAAGAAGAATCAGTAATATAAGTAGATAGATAAAGGATACCTACTTTCTTACCACCTACTAATTTAAGTGCATCCACTGTGAGAGTTTTTGTGCATCTCTCATCACCCAACTTTCTTAAAGAAATTAGCCACATCTTCAAGACTGGGACCTGCATGACCTCCTTTAACACCCATGTGTTGGCCGTCTACAATTTCAATCGCACTTCCCCTTTGCCAAAACTTTGACAAGGCTCACCAACCCCTAAATAAATCTTTCCAAAGTCTCTAAGGACCTTAACATGGAAAAATACTCTATTTCAGGCTGCATGGAAAGAGGCAACAAAATCTATAAAACAAGATTCTACTTTATCCAAGGAACATCCCAGAGCATCATGTGCAACAACACCTACAACATCTACTTCTTCAGTTCCTTCATGCTGATCTTTTACCAACCAACAATCTTTCTTTACCTACTCTTTCTTTCCATAACACCGTAATTGATCATTCTTGCTTTTCAATTCCTCCATTCTTAGCTTACTATCTTCTGCCATTGCTATACTCCCTCTCAATCAAAAACCCTTGAGAGTGACCTATAGTCAAACACAAACCTACTCCCTACAACCGTAGCTCTGATACCACTTTGTCAGGATCTAGGAAGCACAATTGATTACCATGTACAAGCAACTAAATGCAAAATTTAACCAGAAGTAACAAGTAACTAGAAATTTAGAAATAACACAAAATATGAGAGACAATACCCAATTGTATTAATACTCTTATAGAAAAGAATTACAATGAAGAGATGCCACACTCTTCCACACCTTACAGGCTTTCCACACCAAGTGTATAGTAATTCACCTTCAAGAGTTCACTCTCTCTATTATAGTCTCAACACACAACTCAAACACAGAGTTGGTATTCACCTCCAACCAATCAGTATCACTATTGCCAATACCACCAATCAGTATCACTACTGCCAGTACACAAGTACTCCATGTACTCCATGACTGAGTACACACCATACTCCAAGTAGATCTCCCATGAGCTTGCTACACTGGTTGTGTTGCTAATCTCCCTGATCTTACTACCACCTGCAAATCAACTTGGTTTTGCAACACCTGCAAACTTAGATCTCGCACACATAAATACCTGCAACTCAAATGATCTTACTTACCATGTAGATCTCCCATGAACTTGCAACAACCTACAATTCAAATGATCTTACAATTGGAAGGATCTACCTTGCCTTCCTTTATTGCTCTATTGTGGAACTAGGAGGAGCTACCCTTGCTCTCTTCACACTGAAGGAGCTAACCAAGCTCAACTCTAACTATCACACTTTACAATACAGCCCATGAGTCTATTATAAAGATCTCATGCAAACAATAATTAGACATCCAATTACAATAATTAGATCCACAACTCAAGTCTAAAATTGGCCTTTTACATGCAAACAACAGGTTTATTAACTACCTATTCGTCAACAAGCAGTTATGGAACCACACAGGCGACTGAAATCGGTCCTTATCTGCCTAGAGATGACTAATGTTGGCTGATCTTGACCGATATCGATTGCTCTGCTCACTAGATATGACCAATGTTGGTTGATCAGACCGACTTCGGTTGCTCTGCAACTCAGCAACCTCCATGTCTACATACAGTGAAGCTTTTAGCTCCACAACCTAACATGTATGGCCTTGACATTAAATAAATAATATTTATACTTAGCTTATGACTATTATAATTCAATAAAATAGGAATTGGAAGCAAAAATACTCTTTTTATTACTATGCAATAGAATTACCAAGTGATTGTTAGATTGATCAAGCAGTTAATTTGAGTGGAATTTATGTGGAGAATATTTATGATATTTTTTACTAACCAACTTTACAAAAGGAATGAGAGAGTGATTTTGAGACATCTTAAATTGAAAAAGTCACTGTTAGAGTGTGTAGGACATGGTTCACTAGTGGACAAGGTCACAACATAGCCTTATCTGACCTAACATGGGGTTTTTTTAAGAAGACCAAATACTATTGGGGCATGATTGACATGAATTTTTTAATTAAATAGGGATGAATGTGGCTAAAATAGGGATGTATATATGATATATGTAGTGTTTACAAGATAGTGAAGTCTCTCTTATAGATTATGAGTTAACAAAATGGTGAACAAACTAAGGTAAGGATTGTCAACATTAAACATTTTAAAGCACTTAATGATTAATTATATGTTTCTATAGTTATGCACCATTTAGATGCCACATTTAATGTGGGAGTTGTTTATAGATGTAAAAATATGCTTGACATATTTGAACTATGGTGGTGGATAAAAAATCACTAAATTTACATCAAATTCAAACCTTAGTAGTGTTACTGACCTTATCACCAATTCATTTATCCATCATTTATACTTTATGCCAAACCAAATTGCCTCCAAACTCATGAAATAAAACATTAAGTTGAAATGATAAAAAACTCTTTCAAGATCACTTATGAGAACTAATGTGACCTTAAACATTTACTACAATGTTTATTAATAACTTCCATGTATCCAAGTTGATATGAAATCAAAACTTAGGTTGATACCATATATGAAAGTTTATGTTATTCCTTGACCAAAGTGGCATGTTAATGTCACTTGGTAGACCCCATTTGAACCATGATATAGGAAAAGGTATAATTAACATAGAATTATATAGTACATTACAAATATAGTTTTATAATAAATAACAAAACATTAGAAATTAATATAAGTTTTAAGAAATATTATAAAAAATTGACATCTAAACCTTAATAGTTCATTGAAATTACTTCAAGAAAAATTAGAGACTATTGTATTACTTTGAAGGATATGTTAAAAAAACAAATAAAAATTTATTTTTTACAATGCACATCAATAAAGATAAATTTTGTAAAAGTGAACATGTTTATAGAGTTGAAAATCAAGTTACTATTGAATCTACCTCATGACGTATGATGTGTAAACCAATAATGTTACTTTGATTGTCATTATTTGAACATGCATGTTAACCTTATGAACACATCTACTAAATACATCATACTTCATTTTTTGTTTAACTAAGCATGATAGTGAATATTTTACAATCACTTTATAAATAATCAAAAATGACATTTAACATGCAATTAGAGATGAAAGAAATAATCAAGTGTTAAATTTGGATACCATCATGTAAATTTTAGATATGGTAAAACAATTTATAATAAGGTAGGATTACATTATTTTTGAAAGTATTTTACTATATTATTAAATTTTTAGATAATAGAGCTGACTAAGAGTGTACATGATTATGACATAAGATTCAAAACCTTAATATCAAAGCTTTCATTCAAAATAAATATAGTACAACATGTGCAATGGTTCATAGGAGGATTGATGTTTTTATTTAGGAGTGCCTTATATTTTATCAAATTTCATCCTTCAAAACCTTAGGTCCTTGATATGTGAATACCAATGTAAATCAATGGGAGAAAAAGGGGCCAAATATTGAAGTTGGGCATGACCTCAACACCCCATGTGTTAAGTTTTGCCTATATACCAATACTTTGAAGAGGGATCAAAATTCATGTAGTTATCCCATTCTAATTTTGTGTGGATAATTGGGATAAGGTGTTAGATGATGGTGAATTACTAGTGTGGTTAAGTGCCTTGACCATGAATCATAACTTTGGATATGTATTTAGACTTTGGATCTAGGCTGTTAGGGTTGTATGTAATTAATTTGGGATAAATAGGAATATTTATCTTAATGTGTAAATTGATTTTTGGTGATTTTTAGTGTGGAACCCTCTTGTGTGTAAAATGGTTTGAAAAGTCTTTATATATTCATATATTTGAAATTCCTTCAAATGAGGCTTATTAGGGACATAGACTGACCTTTACATAAATTTTAATTTTTCAAATTAGTTGTTATTTGGTAGGAGGAAAAGAGAGAGGTATAGGTTAACAAAATAGGGCACTCCTATCTAATAGGGCATTGTTGTCGAAAGAGGAAAAATAATTATGCTAAGGGTATAACATGGATTGGATGATGATTGAGTCTAATATCATGATGTATATATGTATTATGGGGTTGTTAACTAGTTTAAAAGAGTAATTCCTCCATGTTTAATGTGGTCAAAAGTGATCAAAAAGGCCATAGGTTAGGCCCAAAGCTAAGTGTGTAAAGGAGTGGTAAAAACAACATTTTTTTAGCTTAAATTATAATTTATGTGTCTATATTTCCCCCCACTTTATTCTAGTAATGAAAGAATGTGAATGTACTAGATTAAAAATAAAAGTGCATACTTGAACTTACATATTAACTATAGTCTTGAATGTAGGTAACAACACTAAATAGTGCTCCATGTAAACTTGTAATGAAACATATGTAATATCAATATTTACTTAAGATGAATATAAAAAGGAAAATACAATAAACTAGATAATGATAAGGAATGAATACACATGATTGGGTAGATGAAACATTTTGTCTTCTTGGTGAAATAAAAGTGATTGTAGAGGGTAGGACCTTTGGATTTTTAATTCTCTTTGAATAGCTTGGATTAGATTGTTCATGCCCCAATCCTCATTAATATAAAAGTGTGATTAAGAACTCAAAGTGTGCTTGAATCCATCATCACACAACCATAGTCGTGAAGTAATTTGGAATCCCTGTATGAATTCTAATAGATCATTTTGGTGTAAAATATGGTGTAAATACTAGTGCAAAGAATAAACCAACTGCTATAGATGGAATAAAGTTCAATTTTCGTGCAAAACTAGTAAAAAAATTGAGTTAATCTAGGTATGGTGTATACAACATAGATAATGACATGGATTTTCCATTCCATCTTTTAAATTGATGAAAAAATTGAGTAATGAGGAAACCATGTGTCATACACATGCCTTGAAACTGATATTTGACATATATAGATTCTTAAACTGAGTAATAAAAACTATGATTCTAAGAAAACTTATGTGCTAACTTAGAACAACATGCCACATTATTTAACATCAAATTTAGATATGTATGGTTATCTATTGTTAAGGGGAATTAGATTAGTTTTTTCACAAGGATGGTGAACTAACTTAATTAGTAGGATAATTAATAGAAAACTTAGACAAAAATATTTTTAATTTATATAACTGAGATTGCTAAATATAATAAAATATAACTATTAATAGATATTTTAATAAATTAGAAACAAATGACACTTAAATATTATACTATACACATGAATGTTTGGGTATGAATAATATAGAAGTGAATTAGAATATGATCTTAGAAGAATTGTTAGATTCTATAAATATTCTTTTTATGGCCTCACATGCTTGCATCAGATTTGGATAGTTGCATCAATGTAGGTGTCTAACCCTATTACAAGTGCTATGTACAAAATAATGACTAGATATGTATGTGTCCAATTGGATCCTTCTAGGTTTTTTGTCACCTTTTTTTATGTATTTAAATCATGTGCATAGGCTTTTTCTCTTTGTCAAATGATCAAACCCAAGCTCTTCCCCTTAGAGTGGTTATGGGAAAAATGGGTTAGTGGGATCATGATGTCAAGCTACCCTAAGGAACCCTCTATGAATAGGCATTACTTACATATTCAATACTTTGAATAAGGTATCAAGATTATTTATTTCTATCCTACATGTTGGCTTGTATGTGTGTAAAGATGCAATGTATGATAAATAAAGACATGTAGTGACCTAGATTGTAACTTGGAAAATATGGCTTATGGGATACTCCTTGAATGGTTTCAATCCTATAAAAATATTTATACTATGATTGATATAGAAATAGTAATTAATAGGTAAAATTTTATCACTTGAATTCTTTATTGAGTGCTTCTTTATATATTTCCTTATGGTTGTATGTGATTTCCAGGTGTTTATTAGGTGATGAATGATTGAGGGTTGATCTTGTAAAGACACCAATAAATTTTGGAAATATCTCACAATAAATCACTTAGTATAATATTTAGGATAAATTTATTTTAAATATTTGGATGAATTTTTGGCACTAGATAATCTATAGGAAAATTGATCACTTATGATAGCACATGTGTCTAACTAGGACACAAGTGTCAAAGGATATAGAAAATAGGTACAGGTCTAAAACTAGTAGTGAAGGATATTAGTTAGGTTTAAATATTTTTACATAGTATATAATGCATGGTCATTATAATAATAATTTTTATACTAAGAGATAATAAATTAGGCACAAAGAGATAGTGAACACGAGCCTTTTAGTAGTGGGCAGATCTAGAATTGAAAGGTACAACCATGATATGTATTTTCCAATTGTATAAGACTAATGCGATATATAAATAATATTTTAATATATAAATTTTTAATCCTTTAATCTAGTAATGAAATTTATAGTTTAAAGGAAATAAATGTGTACATGGGTGTGTATAATAGACCTTGTCTTTTCATGAGCCCAACTTGAGTGCTTTATTGTTCACTGACCTATGACCAAGAGTATGTTATAATATATAATCATTGTATGAAATTTGAAATTTAAATAATTTGAATTGATTGAAATTAAGAAGATTAAGGTTAGGAGTACACATTTATGTTGATGTAACCATCTTGCCTTTTATAAATTTGATTTCAAAGGATACCTCATTATGAAGAATTTAATCTGAGATTAGGACAATTCTAAACCTAAAAGAAAATTTATATAGATATTATAGGACACATGACCTAACCTTAGTGTAAATGTGATTTTCAACATGACTATTGAGCTTATTTCATCTTAGTTGTGCAACCCAAATATTGCATGATCTGGTGAGTGTGAGCGAGTTAATCAATTTGTAGCTTAAATTTTAGATTCACCTCTTATAGCTATTTTTATATATAAAAACCTAAAACCTGTACAACATCAAAATGAGGGGATAAAAGAGATAATAAGATTGCTATAAATATTTTTACCATCATTTTACCTCTTTATAACTCTTCTCCAAGATTTCCAAATGGATGCTTGATTCAAAATAGATGATTATTAGATTGATTGCATTTACTTGATAATGACTTCCAATCAGTAATTGTGCTTGATAGTGGCTCTCGATGGATTCAAAAAGGATGGTTATGGATGCAAGATAACAAGATAGCTTCAATATTTCATGTTATAAGTTATTTTTAATGGAGGAGGTTATCTTAGTTATATAGTTAATGGAGGGAAGTATTAATGGACCAAATTTAATTTTAAGCCATTGAGATCAATGGCTAGGATATTTCCAAGGAATTTAAAATTCCTTGGAAATCTATAGAATGGAAAAGTCTAGAGGAAAGGGGATAAAATAGAGGAGATTTATAAAATTCTCCAATTTTAGAAATCTCAATTAGGGTTTAGGGGTTTAGGAATAACTAGGAATAGGGTGGTAGATGGGTAGGTAGAATAAATGGTATTTTTAAATTGGCAAGTGGAGTAGGGAATAGGTTAGTAGGTAAATGGGTTTTGTTAGTCTATTAATTAAAGGGATTAATTGGCTATGGGATGGAATAAGGTTTTTAGGATATATAAAATAGGGAATGGGATATTAGTTAATTAGCTAGGAAATGTAGTCATAGGTTAAATTAGAGAAATTAGTGTAATTAGCAGGGTGCACATATTTTAGTGCATACATAACTCACACTATATATATGGCGAGGGTGGATTATTTAATCAAATCCAACCTAGAATTTTGGTAACATTAGATGATTTAATCAAATCTAACTTATAATTTTAGTATGATTGAGCATCCCAAAAGTGCACTAATTACTAAAATAGATTATATCAATAATAGTCCATCTTGGGTATGATAATAGTCCATAATAGTCTTTGAAATCTATAAATTGATTTGATTTTACAATTAGGTTCCCTTTGCATGGCATATACACCTCATATATATCTCAATCTAAGATATGGATATAATAACAATACCAATATATAAAATGTTTCCATAAATATGTATCTAAATCATATAATTTGAAATCAAGTAAATTATAGAACTGGTGAAAGTGTGGAAAAATGTTCGTATGACATGCCCACATAGAATATGGAAAATTTGATAACTAGTGTAAATGTAGAGAAAATGTTTCTATAACATTCTCCCATCGTAATATAAAGATGTTGAATACTAAGTAAGTGTGGAGGTCATGACTTTTTGGCATGCCCCCATTGAAATTTGAAATAATGAAAATGTGGAAGTCATGCCTCTATGACATCCCTGCACTAACATGCCCCTCCTTTTGAGGTGAGGGGAAGTAAAATTTTGTATTTACCTTAACTCAAAAGGATAAGATAACTATATAATGTATGTGTGGATCATGTATAAGACATGAGTAATATGTATATGTAGATATATCAATTAGGTTTTTAGTATGTGATCATAACAATTCCTATGATGCATGATATAGATCATGGAAACATCTAGAGAGTAATAATACAAGCTTAGAAATAAATCAAGCATATATACAAGAGAACTCAAAATTAAAGCAAAAGTAAAATGGTTCAAGGAGACCTCATATAAGGGACGTTTAAATTCCACACAATTTAAGGGACATGATTTATTAAATTGTAAAAATAGCATAAAATGATATATTCAAATGTCCATACAATAAATAATGACATATTCAAATGCCAAAATAGGAAATAAAGACACAAGGGTCACACTCAATGGAGCATATTTAAATTATAAAACAACAAATATAATTCAAGATAATATCAAGCAAGTAACACACTCAAGGAAATGTATAAGAAAAAGCATATAACATAGAAAACTTGTCTTGACATAACATACTAATTCCTAAACATATGTGTTTGAAAAAAGTTAAGTACATAGTATATCAAGTATAATATGAAAGGTATAATCATGGATAGAGGCATGTGTAAGTATATAATCTCAAACATGATAATGGAAACTGAACATAAAATAATATAACTTGGGTGTATCATGATCAAAGAAGTAGATTCCCCCAATGTACTTATGACATGAGTAGAGGGAAGGCCCAACATCTCTATGTGAATATGTCATACATCTTCATATTTATATATCAAAATCAAATGAGGCATGAAATATATGTGTGTTGATGGGTTATTTAGCACAAAATACCAAAAAACAATAGGTTTCTAGTGGTTTTAACACACCAAAAAATCCCTCTTGTAAGGAGCTCCTAAGATCTCCCCAAGGTTTCTTCTACCTAGTCTAGGCACACTAATCTTCACTCAGTGGATCATAGTGACCATTCCATTTCAAGGGGATTTAGTGAAAATAACTATTAATGATGGATTAAGATATAAAACTTTGAAACTTGATTAGTCCACCACTGATCTATTCAATAATTCTTAAATGGTGATGGATGATACTCAGGAATCATGATTAAACATTATAAGTAGATTACTATTAGTCCTAAACTAACACATTGATTAAAATAAAGAGAAAAAGAAAGAGAGAGAAGGAATAAAATTACATACTATAATAGAGATTAAATTGAAGTTCTTAATTGATCAAATATCATAAGAACTAGTCCTCAACTAAGCCAAGCCTAACACAACTCTAGCTAGAGGATGGTACGAGAATCTAGGAGAAGTTGTTGTGAGAAAATAGGAATATAACCACCATAAAAATACATAGGAAATGGACATTTGACTAGAAAATTATCTTAATATCAAGAGGTTTCATATTTATTATAAATGGTGATGTTTACAATAGCCATTTAGCTATAGACTTCATATTCATAACAAAAATAAAAACACTACACTAGGCAAGTATGAAAAGTGCTTAGTTTACTAACCATTGATAATCCAAGCACTATCTTGTCTACTAATCTATTATATAGTAAAGGATACATCCATGCATAGTCTCTTTAATATTAAAAAGATCAGTCCTTATGTATATTATATAGATGTGAAAGTCTAAGGATATCCCTCTCACTCAAATTTTCCTACTAATGGGGTAGTTACAAATATTCATTGTTGATTGAGGCAAGGTGGATATGATTCTAACAGATACGTAGTTAGGTTCCATGCATTAATTTAATTGGGAATTAAATCCTACAAGAGGATACATTTGAGATTACATTGAGATTATCATCCACCATGTTCTGCATAAATAAAACCATCCCTATTTAAGATAGATGTTTGTCTTTTGTGTTCTATGCTTGATCCTAATGCACATGCCATGCTCATGATTAATAATTCATTAATATTTTTTAATTGAATCCATTTTTTTTTATTAATGTATCATTCATGATTTATGTCATTATTCTACCCACTTTGTCAGTTGAGTCCATCCTATAATTGATTCTACCCATCGGATTGACTACACAATCAAATCTCAAATTTTGATAGTTTTAATAGCCAAATGACTTGTCAATATTAAGTTCTTGCTTTGTTGTCTATGAAGCCAATGTGTCTTATGAATGTTGGTTTATTTACATGTTGCTTCTCTTCACTTTTACACTACTCATAATGAGGCTATTTTAACGCTGACTATTTGTATGGTGGTGAAGAGAGATTTCTCCACTTGGTGTCATCTCACTCATCCAGAGATATGATGGTCTTTGAAGTTGAAAAAAACACCCCATTTTTATAATTATTGGAATTTTTCCATGTGACAACATCCTTATAATTCTCTTTCTTGGGGGTTCTTTATATTACATAGATGTAGCTAGGATAACAAGTCATCATGATGTTTCCATGTGTCAATATACTACTAACCCATTTGCTCAGAGACTGAGATTTTATATGGACTATTGTATCCAAATAGTTCACCCTTGGATGAGTTTTCTCATACCTCTCCACATTTTTACAACATGGGATTACCTCTAGGCCTATGGGTTTCCCATAACAAAGTTAAACCTTTAGGTTAAAGGGATAACTCCCTTGATTTATCTTTTATACTCATACTACACTAGACTAATCATTATTGGGGGTGAAAAGGGAAGGATATATAAAATAAACATATTATAATTATGTGATACACAAAATATAAGTCCACACAACACACTTTCATCTACATTACAAAAGAAGACTACTAAAATTAACCTTAACTTATTGTCCTTCTAGCATAAATAATTTTCATGGAGGTAGATTGATATGCATATCTAGAGGTGGATTAAAATAAATTCCAATAATAGACACTAATAATTCATCTCACACTTCAAGACAAACTTAATAAACACATATGCTTTATGAAACCTATTATAAGATATGTCACTTACACAAAACATGCAAGAGTAGTATGGAAGCAAGGAGAAGACATTCATCACTTGTAAAATGAATAAAACACTTAAAAAATGTAGGAAATAGATTGTAAATATAAAATAAAATTTATAATCTCATTCAAATGTAGAATAAGGTGCCAAACTAGCAAAGCTTTGGAATACTAGGTGTGTATTAGATATAAATGCGAAAAAGGCTTGCATATATATCATATAAGAGGAGAGAAAAGAAGAGAAGTGGAAGGGTCACAACGCCAAGTGTAAAACTATAAAAACAAATTAAAATACAAGATAATTAATTGGATAATATGTTAGGAAGTTTTAATGGATAAGTGTCCACCTGAAGTTCATCATTCTCCCTCAAGTTGGTGTAGAGACTCTTCACTATCCTTCTTGAAACTATCTTGATGATGAGGAGTTTAATTGATTATATAAAACTAACATAGTGATATTTGAAACATTTTCACTATTCTGAGAATGTGGAAATAATATTATAACAACCCTCATCTTCCCCTCAACTGATAGCCTCTCCTACACCACTTGTCATTCACTGTGTAATAGCCACTTATTAGCCTTATAGGCCTCAAATCCTACACTTATCACTTAGGTGGTCTATGATTGTTCAATGAGACTCATTTTAGAGGTGTCAAATAACTTAATTAGACCCTATTTTTCATTTTATCTATCATATACTTCAATAATATTCAACATCACTCTTCTCATCTTCATAGTAGATAATCACTTCTCCTTCTCATTGTCTCATTTAGACTACCTATAATGAAAGGTCTAATAGAGAGGATTTCATGATTCATCAAAGTGAGAGATGAGTATGGGGAGTTAAAAAAATCCCCTGAGCACCTTATACAATATTTATCATTCACTTATATCCCTATGTACCTATAATTTACATCAAAACTTGCATAAAACTCAAATTTTAGTTTGTCCATACAAGTGGTAGTATGTAAAAGATAGATGTAAAGGATCATGGGAGAGTGCCACAAATGTTCAAGACCATTTGAATTATTCTAGATGCATATCCTTTCATTTCATCTCCATTGGGTTTGCACAAGGGGTTTGAGAGGGTTTTAGGTCTCTTAGACTATGAACAATGATTCATAAAAGTTAAATGTCTAACTTTTGAATCAATTGCACAAAGTTGGGGTACAGTACCCCCTTCAACTATTCCTATCTTCTTGAGGTCTCATGAAAACCATACATATAGATATGAGTGAATGAAACTAACTCTCAAGATCCTTCAATGCATTCTTATTACCCCTAATAGAAGGTTAGGCCAAAATGGTCAATTCTATGATGTTCTTTGAAAACCAATGATTCTTAACAACCTTATACTCTCCCATGAAGCTTATCAAACTATTTGAAAAGGTCATATGATCATCTGGATCAAGTTAGAGGCCATAAGGGTTTAGGCCTAGATTGTATTATTATGCATATAACCACCACTAAAGGTTGGTAGTGACTATAGGGCCTTTTACATATCTATTCACCTTCAATGCAACTCCACACATAATTATACAATTCTCCAAGACTCTCTCATTCATCCATTAAACATTCATGTATCACAGTATGTAGGTTGGCTTGTTATTAGAGTTCCCTCTATTTTAGATCATAGAGCATATACCCTATTCATATGACTCAAATGATATTATGGAGGCCTTTCTCAACTCACGAGGATGTTTTTTACCAAATTTTAAATCTAGATCACACAAATAGACCCATTAAAACTTCAAATTACTCAAGACTATCTTTTATGACTTGATTGTGCAGGGTTTTGGATTGACTATAGGTTAAGTTAGAAACATGTTTGTTCAAGCCCTTTTTTGATTCTTAGAATATCAAGGGAATATAATATGATTAGTCTAATAATATATTAAATGTGATTATCCATTTTAAAATTATACCTACCTTCTCAAATTTCACCTTTCATTTGTTTAGGCTAGTCAGTAGAGTATGTTAATTGTAGGTGTTAATTTATAAAGTTGTGAGATTCTTTTAGGTGCTTGTTTCATGTGAAAACACTATGTCTCACTCTCAATATCCATATTTAGGTCACTAAGACATTATACCATCTATATTATTTCATCTCTACCTTTACATGCTATCATTTTTTCATCACAAGGTACTGTAGGCACTTACAAGGTATGGCTACAGGTTAACTTTAACTCTCTCAACACTATAGTTCTTTAAATATTTTTAGTCAAGATTTGACTAGGTTGAAACCAATCAACCATCACCTTATATTGATCTATTAGCCTTATCTTTATGTTTAAATTATACTACTAGGCCTAAGATACTAGAATGAAACAACTAGACCTACTCAGACCTCAAGAATCTTCACCACATTGCGAGGTAGGATCCCTTTCTTAGACAAATTAAGGTAATCAATCCCATTTACAACTTTAAACCCTAAAAATCTATATGTTGATTAAACTAGTCTTGAATGTACTTGGATATGGTTAAGACTTATATACCTTCAATACAATATTGGAAACTTGATAAAGGCTCTATTTTGGAGACCAAATCTCATATCAACCCACTATCTAGGCAGTTCTACATAGTCTTGTAGATGACTATCTGTTTGGGATTACTTGACAATGTTTGTGTTTTAGGTATAACACTCCATCAATGATAATATTGAGACTAAACCCTAAGTGGATAATTTATCACCATGATATGGAATATTGAAAAAAACTATTAACCTTGACTTGAAATAACTCACAAGAGGATAAAACATTGCAATTGATAGAACACTATCTTGTAGACCATATTGTCAATCTCTAGCTCAAGGAGATTAACCTACCTATCTTACCATGTTCACACATGAAAATAAGTTGAAACTAGAATAAAGATTATGAAACATCTCTACAAAAACACATACATTAACTATAATCATTACATCAATCCAAACAGATGAGAAAATCAAAGGTGTTAGGGTTATAAAGGGAGTTTTGAGATGTTAACAATCTTAAAGATTGTTCATAGAGTATGAACCACCATTATTGGAACTATGAAAATTGAATGAGAGTTAAAAAAGACTAATTTCATCCCCCAAGTTCATTCACCTTAACTCTACCCCTAACGTCCATATCATCTACAAACTAGTTGACCTATCAAAGGGAGTGAAGAGAGAAATGGACTAGTTTTCACCATTTTTGGAACTATCAAAGCAACTTGATCTTGGAGATGATTTTTAAGGATATTAAGGAACACCTTAAGTAGCCATACATGTTAGGAATATTATTAATACATATATATAACTAAAAATGGCCTTATTTATAGATAAACTCCTTCTTTATACGTTAAACCTATAGAATTTAGTTACGAAATTGAAAACTAACACCTATCTAACACATGGTACATTGGATATCCTCTTGATATACTTTTCCTTTGATTTAAAATTATACAACTTATTCAAATGGATAAAAGGTGGCATAATATGACATAGGGTAAACTTAAACAAATGTGACTAAGATTGAGACGTATTATTTGACCTCATTTAAGACCATGGTGAATATTTATGACATAAGAGACCTTATGAAAGTTTGAACTTTTATTGGGTTGAATTAATTTGACTAGGGTGTCAAATTAGTCAACATTTTAGAAATTTACTATGGGTCTCATAGTTTATATGCCAAGGACTAGTAGCCTTCTCATATCCTTGTGTAATGGAGTCACCTATACACCACATTTGACACTGAAAAGCCTTCGATCATACACAAAACTATACCAAACAAAAAATAGGAAAAAAACACAAGACAAGACAAGAAAGAAAACACACTTGTGTTCTCCTGAACACTTAGGGAAAACACACACAACTCAAATAAACTAAGTTATGCACAAACTAACCTAAATAAAAATCCTCCTCCTAGATCAAAAGGGAAGCCTAAACCATTTCCTACTCCATGAATTGGAAAATGGCATGAAGCATGTTTCCCTTTGAGCATTGGCTTTGGTATCTTAAATTTATTAATGTTTTCCAATCTCTTTGGCATGATCTTTAATGCAATGATGATAGCTATAAACATGTCACCTATGAAGGTGAACTCTCCTTACACTTCAACCATCTTCTCATGGTACTTATCAACTGTAACTTGACCCAATGATACTTCATCAAGGCATGCCTCTTTAACCTCCATGGTTTTTTGAATGAGATAAAACTCCTTATTAGCTGCAAACTCATTAGATTCCACTTCAATAATCTTTATACTTTGGGAGCTATCATGTTGTACTTCAAAAGGAAAAACATCTTAAATAATATCTTCAACTTGGATAAAAGGAGGTATAGGATTTTGAAGGGCCTCAAATTCACTACATACCTCATAGAATATTTTCCACAAGTCATCTTGTTCCATAGCAGTAACAACAACTTATTCTTCTTCTTTTATATTTTTAGGTTCAAGCTCTTGCGCATATACATGAATGTCAACCAACATAGTAGATGTGGAGTCCTTCTCAAGCACATTTTCTTTCATGTCTTGACTAAAGTCTTTATGGATAGTTGAAAAATTACCTTCAACATCTTTTTCTTAACTTAATAAGATTAAATTGCACTTATCTTCACCAAGCGGAGTCCTCATAATGATCTCTTCATCATAGATACTCATGTCATCTTCTTGATAAGCTACAACTCGAGATTTCTCTTCTTTACTAATCTCCCACAATATAGGTTCTCCTTCAAGAAGGGATGAGGTAAGAGGGTGGTGAACATTTTGGTGGGTTAGAGAGGGAATATGAGGTGAGGTGAGAAGCTCATGAATGGGCATGGGGATGGAAAGAGTACACTTTCACTTTAGGGATTTGGAAATGAGAGATTCTTGGAGGAATTATTAAAGAGAGAGAAGGTTTAGATCTACTATAAGTATTACATTTTACTCAACAAACACCTCACCCTTTTTATATCCATCTTGAGGCTCTTTAATAGTTGCAACCTCATCTCCCACTTTCTCAACTAAATCTTCTTTTTTCATGTTGAAAATCTTCTTGGATATAATTTCATGAGGGATGAACTATAGGTTCTTGAGGAGAATGCAATGGGGCTTGATTAAAAAAAATATTCATGGACATCCACTCCTTATTTCTCATTCTCTTCACCTTTATTTTTGTAAGACTCTACTACTTGGTTCCAAGCTAGAGTTTAAAAGCTAGTAGGCTCTATAGAGGATTGGATTGGCTCTTCTTGAGGAGAGTGAATAGTTTCATGAGGATAAGGATGAACAAACTGATATGGAATACAAGATTTTTCTTGAGGGATAGGTATAGTTTGAGGAAGGTTGTCTACAAAAATATATCTCTTGAGAGCTTGGATTTCTCCTTCTAGAACTTATATGTTAAGATCTTGGATTTGTTCTTCAAGAGCCTTAAGATTCTCTTCTTGATATATTTATTCATAGGATTATTCAAAATTTTATTCATAATATTCTTCATAGGTATTTTCAATATCATTATTTTCATATGGAAAAGGAATAGGATGATCATAGGGCTGCCATGGCTCATACGACTGATAATGACCTTGATAGGGTTGTTGAGGGATATAACATGGGTCATAACAAGGTTCATAGGGAGGTGCATAGTAGGTATTCTCAACATAACCATCCATATCAAATTCATTGGTCACATGAAAAATAATAATTGATAAAAAAAAAAGTCAATAAGTACCTGGGCTACTTACAACTAGATGATTGCATTAAAAGTCACCATTGGTGTTTGCTTGAATACTTTGAAAAGATGATAAGAGGAAGAACACACCAAAAATCATTACACTCTTTTTACCTTGGTCCCATTAGGCATGCCAAAAATTTTGTAACCAAATATTACACCCTTAGATGAGGTTGTTAAAAACTCTCCACTTTTGGAGAACATGGGATTACATCTAGGCATGTGGGTTACCTATAACATAGATAAACCTCTAGGTTAAAGGGATAACTCCCTTGATTTATATTTTAGGCTCACACTACACTATAATAATCATTATTTATGGTGGAAATGGAATAATGAAACATAAAATAGACCTATGATAATGAGTCAATACACCAAATATAATTCCACACAACACAGTTGCATATGCATTACAAAATAAGACTACTAAAACTGACCTTAACTCATTATCCTTCTAGAATAAATATTTATCATAGAGTTAGATTGATATGAATATCTATAGGTGGGTGAAAATAAGGTTTGATACTAAACACTAATATTTACTCTCACACTTAAATATAAAATTAACAAGAACATACATTTTATGAAACCTTTTAGAAGAGATGTCACTCACACAAAACATGTAAGAGTAGTATGGAAGCAAAGAAAAGACATTCATCACTTTCAAACCACTTAATACACTTATGAAAGATATTTTAGAGATAAAATAAACTTTATAATCTTATTAAAAGGCAAAACAAGGTGTCAAACTAGCAAGGCTTCACCATACTAGGTGTGTAATAGATACAAATGCCAAAAAGGCTTGCATATATAGAACATAAGAGAGGATAGAGAAGAAGAGAAGTGGAAGGGTTATGAGGTAAAGTTTAAAACTATGAAAACTAGTTACAATGCAATATAATTAAGTATAGAACATGTCAATAAGTTTTCATGGACAAATGTCCACCTAAAGTTCATAATTCTCCCTCAAGTTAGTGTAGAGACTATTCACTATCCTTCTTGAAACTATCTTGATGATGAGGAGTTTACCTGATTATCTAAAACTACCATAGGGATATTTTAAAAATTTACACTATCCTAAGAAGGTGGAAACAAGATTATAATATCCCTCATACACCCCTCAATTGATATCCTCCCCTACACCACTTGTCATTCACTGTCTAATAACCACTCATTAACCTTCTAGGCCTCAAAGTCTACACTTGTCACATAGGTGGCCTATACCTATTCAATAAGACTCATTATAAATGTTTTATAAAACTAAATTAGACCCTTTTGATCCTCTAGTCTGTCATAGACTTAAATAATACTCAACATCACTCTTTTCATCTTCATACTAGACAATCACTTCTCCTTATCACGTTCTCATTTAGACTACTTACAATGAATAGTCTAATAGAGAGGATTCCATGTTTCAATTAAGTGATAGATCAGTATTTGGAGTTGAAATAAGTACCTGATCACCTTATAAAATATTTATCATTCACCTATTCCACTATGTACCTGTAATTTACCTCAAAACTTGTAAAAAATACAAATTTTAGTCTATCTATAAAAGTGGTAGTATGGAAAAGATAAATGTCAAGGATCCTAGGAGAGTGAAATAGAGGTTAAATAAAATTTCAAGACCATTTGTCTCCTTATATATGCATATCCTTTAATTTCTTCTCCATTGGGTTTGCACAGGGTTTTGAGAGGGTTTTAGGTCTTTTAGACTCTTATCAATGATTCATAAAAATTAGACATCTAAATTTTGAACCAATTACACAAAGTTGGGGTATATTTCCCCCTTCATCTATTCCTATTTTATTTAGGTCTTGTGTACACCTTATATATATATATATATATATATATATATATATATATGTATGTATATATGTGAGTGAATAAAACTAGCTTTCGAGCTCCTTCAATGCATTTTGAGTACCCCTGAGAGAAGGTTAGGCCAAAATGGTGAATTTTATGACATTATTTGAAAACCAATGGCTCCTACCAGCCTTATACTCTCACATGAAGGATATCAAACTATTTGAAAATTTCATATGATCATTTAGAGCAAGTTAGAGGGCATGAGGGTTTAGGCCTAATAGGCCTAGACTATATTATTATGCATATGACCACCACTAAAGGTTGGTAGTGATTGTAGGGCCTTTTCCATCTCTATTAAACTTTAATTTAAATCCACACATCATTATATAATGCTACAATATTCTCCCATTCATTCATTCAACATTCATGTGTTAGAAATATGATTGTCATTAATGTCAAAAGGGACTTTATGAGCATGTCATTAATGCTTAAGGATAAATATGGTGATCATGGTGATCTTATCAGAGGTAAAAGATGATTGGATTGATTATGTGCATGAGTGGAATTCATTTTATTATTCACATTATTCATTTAGATATTCTGGGTCTATGATAGAAAAGCTGAGAAGGCATTTTGCTTATATCACTATTGCCATGTGTGAATGAGTATGGGGGAGTTGGTCACACGGTTGTGATCACATTAGTCCCTAGTTTTTATGCACCAAATTTTAAGCCATGAGATGAAGCACAGTTGAAGTTATGGGGTTGAAAATTTGTCTACTAAGACAAAATCACTAAATTTATATACTTAGCCAAATTTGCAAAAAGGGCTAAATAGAGCCAAGTAAGCATATTAATGAGGTCAGTGCTTACACACATGGAGGTGTTAGGATAAAATGATCACATGGGTATATTTATTTTTGTGCCTTGTTTATATTAACTTAATATTAGGTCACATAATGTAGAATGACAAAATATATTATTGAAAAGATTAGGGCTCCAAAACAGTTTGACAGTGTTTTCCAACACTTAGTTAAAGTTGTTTGCAAAAAAAAGCTTAGAAGGCATTTTTATGATGTCATATCTTGTATGTATGAAATATTCAGGAGAAAATGGTTATCTGGATGGAATCCCCTATGTAAAAGGATCATATGCACTAATTTTTAGGTTATGTGACTAAACAAGAAAAGAGTTATACAAGGACAAAGTTGGCCTTCTAGGAAATTTTGAGGCATAGCTAGCTCTGGGTAGAATAATCTAGGTGATTATATTAATGGTGTTATATCTCTCACATGAAAATGATCTATGAATAAGTGAGCATATGGGTTTATTCACTTTTATGCATAGTTTATATGATCTAAATTTTAGACCAGGTAGTTGAGTGAAGAAAAAGATATGAAGGTGCAAAGTTAGCCTTCTAGGCATAATTGAGATGGTCCCCATACTTAGACCAATATGCACAAGGTAAAGTTTGAGCTAGTTAGAAGATCAACAGTTCATGATTAATCATACATTAGAGATCTAATTGAGTTTGGTAAAGTTAAAGTGTCAAAGGTCACATCGAGTTAACATGCAAGTGACAAGTGTCACAATCATTGAGTCAAGATAGTTAATCTATGGTGTGGGTTAAAGTCAAAAGGTCAACAAAAAATGCAAGTATGCCAAGTGTCTCAATAGTGGGAACTAATAGTAATGTATAGAAGGCACACACTTATGCCAAGTGTCATATCATAGAGGGTTGGATAGATATAAAGATCAAGCTTTTCAGAAGATCTCATGGAATATGGGTGATTATTCAAAGGAGATAAAACAAAGTGAAAGGACTCAAATTCTATAAAGAGCTTAATATTTATAAACACAATATTAAGTTAAAGACTGAGTAGGTTCAAGAAGATCAATGGAGAGGAAGTGATCCAAAGATATAAGAAGCTATGAGATGAGGTCAAAGTGTCAAAGTTTAATGACCAAGTCAAGGTAAAGGTTATGCACCTTCAAAGATCTAATGACATGCAAAAGCTTATATGAGAGAGATCCAATGGAGAAAGTGAACTTAGATGGAAAAATTGATAGATGTTTAACATCTTGATAAAGATAAAAAACTTGCATTTTTGGAAATTGAACAAAGACCATGATCCTATCAGAGAATGATCGAATGGATGCATTTTAAAGTTGAGCTATTTGAATAGATACCATTGGATCATGGTGCCAAAGGTAAGATCAATGATCAACATTTAAATTGATGTCTGGATAATCAATTAAGTATAATAACATGGAGGAACTTATGTATAATCCATGAATCTTGACATAAATAATGAGATTGATCAATCTAATCGATCAAATCTACATTAAAGAACTTGTGCATCAAAAATTGAGTCTAACAAATGTTGTAAATAGTAAAGAGACCTAAAACTATGGCATGATGCATGAAATATGTTACAAGGTGTCATGGTTTAACTACCTCTCATGGATCAATTAGCTTTATCCATTGTATAAGGCACTAAAAGGTTGATCCTTTGGTCCAATAACAACTAGTGGGGCCAACAGAATTAAGATTTGGGAACTTATAGTTTAATTCATAATGAACTAAAGTCCAAAATTTGCATGATGTGTTACAGTATGAGTGTAAACACAAAGAGAAGAATCAAACCCTTGATCATTGTTTTATATATATATGATATCTAGGAAAAAGAAAATACAGTTGAATAATTGCATTTGATATTGAGTTGAATTGAATATAGAGTAGAGTGGATAGTGAAGGAAATGAAGTGTGATAAATAAATAAATATCTAGACACATGACCAAAGAGGAAAAGTGAGGAGTAGATAGGAAGAAAGGCATAAAGAGAATATGCATAATATGATTAGTTTTATATTAGACTTGTAACAAAGAATAGAGATTTGGATTCATGTATGAATCTAATTTATAAATTAGAGTTGTATCCATAAAAAAGTATGATAGGTTGGTGCCATCAAATAAGATAAGTGGGTGCTCAGATTAGGGAGTGGGTGCTTCCTTAGAGCTGGTGATCTTAAATTAGGGTATTGGTGTCTCCTTAGGATTGGTGTCTTTAAATGTAACCAGTGAGATTTGCCAATAAGGTTTTGACTATGAGGCTATATTAGAATAGTAGATTCTAGTAACTATTCTCACTATGGTTTTTGCCTTGAGGTTTTCCATGTATACATTTGGTTTCATTTGTGTTTTTTATCTTTGAATTTCTATTTTAATCTACATATGCTTTTGAACTTGATTTAAAAATATTAAAGAACTAGTTTTAATTGATATATTGATTCAACCCCCTCTCAGTATCTAGTTATGTTCTAAAAATTAGTAGCAAAACTTAGGGCTCCTCAAAAGAAGCTTAATCAACTAAGATATATCTTGGAATAGTGAACACAATTTATATCAAGAAGGATCTTCATCAAATAAATCACCTCTTTTTGATGGATCTAATTATGCATCCTAGAGCATAAGAATCAAAGCATATATATTTTGATTAGGGTTTGATGTATGGATGTTTGTGGTAAATGGACAAATAGCCCCTACTAAAAATGCTATTGATTAGGCTACCAAGAAGGCATATGAGACCAATGCCAAACCAAAAAAATTTATTCTTTATGGACTATTAAATTTAGAGTTTTTCAAAGTGATACAGTGTCAAAATGTTCGAGAGATCTAGATCAAACTAAAGAACATCTATGAAGGAAACGCCAAGGGAAATCAGGCCAAGCTATAAACTTACATTGTCAAGTTTAAGAGTCTTAAGATGAGTGAAGAGGAAAATATTGTAGAGTGCCTCCTTAAGGTAGATGAAATAGTCAATGTAATTAGAGGCCTTGGAGAAGAAATGAAAGAGTCAATCATTGTCAAAAAGGTTTTAAGATCTTTCCCATTACGATATGATTCTAAAATCTCTATAATAGAGGAAGCAAGAGATCTAGATAAACTCATTATTGATGAGTTACATGGGACCTTCATAACCTATGAGATGAGAATGAGAGAGACAGACACCTTCAAGAGAGAAGTTGCATTCAAAGTAGCCAAGCAAGCAAATGAATAAACATCAATATTTAAATCTAAGAAGAATGATGAATAAGAAGCTAACTTTATCAGAAGACTAAAGAGAGTATTTGGAAAGTATAGAGGTAAGTTACCATTCAAATGCTTTAACTATGGTCAAGTAGGACATTTTTCTACTAAATTCCCTCATAATAAAAAGGATAATTCAGAGTAAGTAGAGAGTAGCAAAAGGTAAAACCCTACTATCTCAGGAAGAAATTCTTCAAAAATAAGAAAGGTTTGTACATAAAAGAAGACAGTGATAGTTCAAATTATGATCATGAATGTGATTTTGTGGCTAAGGGAAATAAATCCCTATTCATAAAATTAGGATCAACTTATATAAATCTAGATTAAGATGAAGTTGAAGACTTGGATGAAGAATAAGGAGAAGTGGATCTAGAATGTGAGCTCATATGTGCTCTAGATGAGATTAACAAGCTAAGAAAAGAAAAATCAAAATAAAAGAAGCTTAGACAAAAGGAAATTAAGAAAATGTCTAAAAGTTTTAAAAATTTTGATTAAATGGTAATTAGCCTAAAGACACAAGTGGAAGAGGATAAAAGAATAGAAGACGTAATCAAAATGGAAATACAATCTAAATCTAATGAATGTGTGAAGCTTGAGGTAGAAATAGTGGCTTTAAAAAAAGAATTTGAAAAAGCCAAAGGTCAACTAAATAAAAATTTGAAGTTCATAGGAGGATCAGACATTCTTGATGAGCTGATCAACTCTCAAAATCCCTCAAAAGAGAGATTAGGTCTTGGTTATGAGAAGGGAAAAATTTCCTCAACTAGTACATCTGATAACCTATATGAAAACTTCAAAGTAGAAGGAGAATCAAGAGCAAATAAAGATTCAAATATAGCTTATATGAAGAAGTATAAATGTAAAAGAAGCTTAAAAAAAAGAAGATAAAGGTAGTTGATGTTGATGGATGCACCAAGGTGAGAAACTTGAAGAAGCCATAGCTTAGAATAATTCCTTATGTTGTGCCAAGAAATGCTATGACTATGTATTCCTAATATTTTTATGGTTATTGTTATAGCTATAATCATTTTGGCCATAATTCTATTGATTGTAGAGTTGTATCTACAAGGAGACCAAATTTTGTAATTAGAAACTCATTTGCTCCTTTGTTAGAAATAAATGTAAAGTGTTATAATTTTAATAACTTTGGTCACATACCTAAAATTTTTACATCTAGCTTTGTAAGATAAAAAGTACATAATGTAAATAAATACATGCCTCTCAGTGTGAACAAAGGTTCAAAAGTTTTTGAAAATACCAAGGATATGTGGAGAGTGAAAAATCAATCCATGATTGCTAAGACTGCACTCCATGCCAAAGAGTAGAATTTGTGGGTGATAGATGGTGGTTTCTCAAAGCATATGACTGGTGACAAGAACAAGTTCACCAAATTAAGAAATTACAAGGAAGGATATGTTAGCTTGGGAGACAACACATCACTAAAGATAAAAGATAAATAAACCTTGAACATAGATGGTAAACTACCTACACATGATGTCCTTTGTGTTGAAGGATTGAAGCATAATCTGCTAAGTGTCAGCCAAATGTGTGATAATAAATATAAGGTTGTCAGGGATGCAAAACACTGGAAGCATACAATTGATTACCAAATACCAAGCAACTTAATATGCGGAAATAAACTAGATTCACCAAGTAACTAAAATTCAGAATAACACAGCATATGAGAGACAATACACAACTTGTATTAATACTTTATACAGAAAAGAATACAATAGAGAATATCCCACATCTTCTCCACCACCTTACAGAGGTTTCCCACACCTCAAGTGAATAGTAATTCTTCTCCCCAAAGCTCTCCCTCTCACAGGTCCCAACACACAACTTAAATATAGAGTTGGTGTTCACCTCCCGTGCTCCACGCACACCACAAGTGCTCCACGCACTCCACAAGCACTCCACGTGCTCCACAAGTACTCAAGGTACTTCAAGTAGATCTCCCATGAATCTGCAACAACCTGAAATTCAATAGACCATACTTATGGAAGGAACTCCCTTGCCTTCCTCTCTTGCTCTATTCGAATACACACCTGTACTCCAAGTAGATCCTGCCTGATACTGTTCCCTGTTGTGTTGCTGTCTATATGATCTTGCACACCTACAAATCAAATAATAGTTCTGCTCTCCTATGAACCTCGACCTTGCACACACATACACCTGCAGATCAATGATCTTACTTACCATGTAGATCTCCTATATAGGCCATGCAACTGTGACCAAGATCCTACACTCCTGAAGAATCCAGCTGACTCTCCAAAACCAACACCTGCACCTGGTACTGCTGTGGAACTAGGAGGAACACCCTTGCTCACCTCACACATAGAAGGAGCAAACTTTGCTCAACTCAAACTAGCCCACAATTCCAATACAACCATGAGTCTATTATATAGATCTCATCAAACAATAATTAGACATCTAATTGCAATAATTAGATCTGCAGCTCTCAGTCTAAAAATAGATCTCTTCATGCAAACACTTGGTTCGTTAGCTAACTGCCTGTAATAAACGCATTCCGAACCACACAGGCGACTGACGTCGGTCCCTGTCTGCCTGGAGGTGACCGATGTCAGCCGATATATGACTGACATTGGTTGCTTCTCTATGCTATCCTGCCAACATCGGCTGATTAGACCGACCCCAACTTCTCTGCAACTCAGCAACCTTCAGCAACCTCCTCTCCTGTTTGCATCAGTGAAGCTTTTAGCTCCACAATCCTAACAATCTCCCACTTGGAGATAAATAGCTGCACTGTACCTGTACATGTACTCTGTCTAATCTATTTCTTGGTTTGTATCCCTCTTCAAGCTCCCACTTGAAGATAACCCACCACACATCCCATGGTGTACTGCCTATCATCTGAGTACCCTACCACATCCAAACCTACAAACACCTGTAGTGAAGTCCTGACCCTGCATAGCAACACCTGCTGCCAGTCCCTCTCAAAAACCTGAGAACCCACTTCCCTGAATTGGCTCCTAACTCTGACAGCTCCCACTGCATGGGAATACTTAGGTCTATACCAGACCTCATGTGATTTCAGACACTGTACCTATCCAGCCCTTAGTGTGCTCTGGCTCTACATCTCGAACCTCGCCAACACCTGATTCACATCAGCTCCCACTCGAGACAAAATCAACCTGTGATCTCCATGCCTCCCATGTCAAAGAATTCCGCTGCTCCAAACTCCTCATGACATGCCACTGAACTAATCTTACCCTTAGCTCAGCAAAACCCTGTATGTACACCCCTGCTATCTAGCATACTATCCACATACAGCAACAGAATGATGTTGCAATCATCATCCCCCTGGTAAGTCAAACCATAGTAGTTACCCTGACACTGACTAGAGTCACGCTCTGTCCTCCACCTATCAAAACCTGTACCACTGTCCTGCAGCTCCTCAAGACCATATGACCTGGTCTTCCGTCTCACATGTTCGTTCTCTCTATTCTTCTACTAAGGCATCCATTTGTCTCTGTGCATTCATCTAATTGGCAAACCTACCAAAACTCCCATCTGGTTCTGCATCATATACCTGCCTAGCTCCCACCTGTTTCCTGGATCCTTCCTGCTCTACAATCAGCAACAAGTATGAAGAAGAGGAACACAAATTTGAGGGCCTACTTACACCTTCAGTCCTCCGTATGGGTGTTTGAGACTCCTTGACAGCATGCTATCCACCCAAAATTTGTTACAGTGACCGACCTCAGCCACTCCACAATCTGCATCCGATCGACGTCGGTTCCCATGCACTTGTACCTGACTACCAACCTGCCAGCGCTGGTGTCCCTACTGCCGACATCGGTCCTCCTAACCAACATCAGTCTTACATACTGTCGACGTCGGTCCCCCTGACCGATGTCGGTCTTACTCTGCCCGACACTGCTGGTTTTGGTCTGCACATGACCGACATCGGCACCTGTCTGTTCGACACTGGTTCTTCCTGACCGACGCTGGTACCTATGTTCGCCTGTGAGTGATGACTTTTTTACTCGCGAGCTTCTTTGAATCAAAACCCATGTCCAAACTGCTCTGCTCAAAAGTATCCAGCACCATCCACTGGGTTCTATCTGCCATCTCCTCCAAGTACACCAAGGCTTTCCAGTTCTTAAGCCTGTCAAATACATCTGTCTTCCGCTTAAGAACATGCATCTCCTTCCTGCTCATGTGACCAAGCCTACGAGGCCACGTCTCTGCAACAGAAGAAGAATCAGTAATATAAACAAGTAGATAAAGTATACCTATTTTCTTACCACCAGCTAATTCAAGTGCTATCGCTGTGAGAGTTCTTGTGCATCTCTCATCACCCAATCTTTTTGAAGAAATTAGCCATATCTCCAGACCTGGGACCTGCATGACCTTCATCAACACCTGTGTGTTGGCCGCCTGCAATTTCAGCTTCACTTCCCCTTTGCCAATTCTTTGACAAGGCTTACCAGCTCCTCTACCTGGGGCTGCATGGAAAGAGGCAACCGAATCTTTTATCCAAGATTCAACTTTATCCAAGAAACCTGCAAACACATCCTGTGCAACAACAACTGCTACATCTGTATCTTCAATTTCTTCATGCTGATCTGCTACCAACCAACAATCTTCTTTTACCTGCTCTTTCTTTCCATAGGACCGTGAGTGACCATCTGTGCTTTTCAACTCCTCCATTCTTAGCTTACTTTCATCTGCGATTGCTCTACTCCCACTCGATCAGAAATCCCTGAGAGTAACCTGTAACCAAACACAACCCTGCTTCCTGCAACCTTAGCTCTGATACCACTTGTTGGTATCAAGCTCAAGAACCTACAACCAAGGCTCTGATACCACTTGTCAGGGATGCGAAACACCAAAAGCATACAATTGATTACCAAATACCAAGCAACTTAATATGCGAAAATAAACCAGATTCACCAAGTAACTAGAATTCAGAATGACACAGCATATGAGAGACAATACACAACTTATATTAATACTTTATACAGAAAAGAATACAA
The DNA here is from genome assembly GCA_037957365.1 of Torreya grandis. Taxonomy (NCBI): domain Eukaryota; kingdom Viridiplantae; phylum Streptophyta; class Pinopsida; order Cupressales; family Taxaceae; genus Torreya; species Torreya grandis. The sequence goes on from JARHVA010002772.1 coordinate 1,525,845, forward strand.
TAGAGAATATCCCACATCTTCTCCACCACCTTACAGAGGTTTCCCACACCTCAAGTGAACAGTAATTCTTCTCCCCAAAGCTCTCCCTCTCACAGGTCCCAACACACAACTCAAATACAGAGTTGGTGTTCACCTCCCATGCTCCACGCACACCACAAGTGCTCCACGCACTCCACGTGCTCCACAAGTACTCAAGGTACTTCAAGTAGATCTCCCATGAATCTGCAACAACCTGTAATTCAACAGACCATACTTATGGAAGGAACTCCCTTGCCTTCCTCTCTTGCTCTATCCGAGTACACACCTGTACTCCAAGTAGATCCTACCTGATATTGCTCCCTGTTGTGTTGCTATCTATATGATCTTGCACACCTGAAAATCAAACAATGGTTCTGCTCTCTTGTGAACCTCGACCTTGCACACACATACACCTGCAGATCAACGATCTTACTTACCATGTAGATATCCTATATAGGCCATGCAACTGTGACCAAGATCCTACACTCCTGAAGAATCCAGCTGACTCTCCAAAACCAACACCTACACCTGGTACTACTATGGAACTAGGAGGAACACCCTTGCTTACCTCACACACAGAAGGAGCAAACTTTGCTCAACTCAAACTAGCCCACAATTCCAATACAACCATGAGTCTATTATATAGATCTCATCAAACAATAATTAGACATCTAATTGCAATAATTAGATCCGCAGCTCTCAGTCTAAAAATAGATCTCTTCATGCAAACACTTGGTTCATTAGCTAACTGCCCGTAATAAACGTAGTCCGAACCACACAGGCGACCGACGTCGGTCCCTGTCTGCCTGGAGGTGACCGACGTCGGCCGATATATGACCGACGTCGATTGCTTCTCTATGCTATCCTGCCGACGTCGGCTGATCAGACCAACCCCAACTTCTTTGCAACTCAGCAACCTTCAGCAACATCCTCTCCTATTTGCATCAGTGAAGCTTTTAGCTCCACAATCCTAACAAAGGTCATATTTAATGTAAAAGGGTACAAGTTAAAAATATCTAGCAAAATAGTTGTATAAGGGAAAAGGACTGAGAGCAATAGCTATAATATTGTTAAAGTGAATGGTAATAGTTACTTGATGGGAAATATTGATGAGAGTTGGTTGTGGCATAGGAGAATGGGTCATGTTAACTAGGAAAGCAGATAAGAGTCAGATTTCAAACAAAGGAGTATGTAACTATAAATCCTCTACAATTAGTTCATATTGTTGTGGTCCTACCAAGACAAAAGTATCGAAAGGATAGTAGTACTTTATGTTATTTGTAGATGACTACTCAATAATGACATGGGTAAACTTTTTGAAGGACAAATCTCAAGCCTTTCAAAGATTCAAAATCTTTACAACAGCGTTTAAAAATAAGATTAGAATAAAAATCAAATGCTTAAGATTTGATAAAGGTGGAAAATTCACCTCAAATGAATTCATAGAGTATTATGAGAAGCATGGGATTAAAAGGCACTACTCTGTAGCAAGGACTCCACAACAAAATGGAGTTGTTGAGAGAAAGAATAGAATAATCAAGGAAATGGCTATAATAATGTTAAAAGAGACCAAGTTACTCGATGGATATTGGAGAGAAGTAGTCCAAATAGTAGTATACATCTTGAACATAGTTCACTTAAGGGTAAATAGTGATAAAACTCCCTATGAGCTATGGTATGGAAAGCTTGCCATACCATGGAATCTATAAGTATGGTTCTAGCATTCTCTATTTACAAAAAGTTCAAATTCTATCAAATGAATGTGAAGTCTACTTTCTTGAATGGGAACCTAGAAGAGGAAGTCTATATTGAACAACCATAAGCTTTTCAATTTCCAAATGAAGAAGATTATGTGTATATATTGAATAAACCACTATATGGTCTAAAATAGGCACTTAGAGCATGGTATTCAAGATTGGACCAATACCTGTAACAACAATGTTTCAACAAAAGATGTCCAAACATTAATCTATACTTCAAATCAAAAGGTGGGCATATGTTGATTATTTTTTTTCATGTAAATGACATCATCTTTGGTGGTAGCATTAATAAAATGTAAAAATAATTTTTTATACAATTTTAAAGTGAAATTTAGATATATATGTTAGGAGAAATTTCCTTCTTCCTTGGTCTAAAAATTACACAAACTGATGAAGGGATATTCATATCCCATACCAAGTATGCAAAGGAAATGCTCAAGAAATTTGGAATAGAAGGTAGAACACCAATTATTACTCCCATGATAACTGGATGCAAGTTGAGCAAAGAGGATGAGTCACTTGATGCAAATTAGACTATGTATAGATCAATGATATGTAGCTTGTTATACCTAACTACATTAAGACCAGATATCATGCAAGTAGTGTATATCATTTCTATATTTTAGTATACTCCTAAAGATTCACATGTCAATTCAGCAAAAATAATATTTAGATACATAAAAAACACAATTAACTATGTCCAATGGTACCCTACAAGTGAATATTTCACTTTGATAATATATACAGATGTTGATTGGGTAGGAAGTATGGATGATAGAAGAAGCACTAGTGGTGGTGAATTTTAAATTAGAAATAGACTTGTTTCATGGTTGAGAAAAAATCAAGAGTTAGTTAATCTTTCTATAGTAGAATTAGAGTATGTAGCAGTAGTGGCATGTTGCACTCAAGTCATATGGATGAAGCAAACACTCAAGGACATCAAGGTTGAGTATAAGTCACATATTTCTATTCTTTGTGATAATTAAAGTGTAATAAATATATCAAAGAATCTAGTAATGTATTCTAGAACCAAGCACATATAAATCAAGTATCACTTCTTAAGAGAAAGGGTTGTAAATCAAGAGGTCACAATGGAATATGTGCCAACTAAAGACCAGATTACAGACAAATTCACCAAACCTCTTCCAAAGGAATAATTTGAATATCTGAGATAGAATTTGGGATTGGTTTCTCCTACACCACATCACTAAATCACTAGTGATAGGGCATAAATCTAGGGGGAGTCTCATGGTAGCTTTATTAATCCTTGGAAGAAGAGAAAAAATATAACTCAGGTATGAATACTTTTGAAAATTACTAATGAGTTGAAATTTTTAGATTCTTGGATAAAATACTTTATCTAGTTAAGGGAGATAAATATTTGGAAAAATAATTAGCTATATTACCTTTTCCAATGATGTCAAAGGGGGATAAAAGGGTGCAAATATTCTCTATAGGAGAAAGAGCAAAATGTTCTCTACAAAAGTGCAAATGATAAAGAACAAATGTCCAAGTTGAGTATTAGGAAAATATGCCATTGTTTAAGGGGGAACAAGTTTGGTATGAATAACTTTATTTCATACTTATCAAAAGCTAATGAAAGCAATACTAGAGAAGGAGCTGAATATTAGAAGATCTGAGCATTTATTTTGCCATCAATGACAAAGGGGAGATTGTTGGAAATATGATTATCATTGATGTCAAAAGGGATATTATGATCATGTCATTAATGCTCAAGGATGAATATGGTGATCATGGTGATCTTATTAGAGGTCAAAGATGATTGGAGTGCTTATGTGCATGAGTGGAATTCATCTAGTTTTTCACATTGTTCATCTAGACATTTTGGGTCTATGACAGGAAAGATGAGAAGGCATTTTCCTATTGTTACTATTACCACTTGTGAATGAGTATGGGAGAGATGGTCACATGGTTGTGATCACATTATTTCCTAGTTATAATGCACCATATTTGAATCCATGAGATGAAGTTTAATTGAAGTTATGGGGATGCAAAGTCAGATGCTAAGATAAAATCACTAAGTTTTTATACTTAGCCAAATTTATAAAAAGGGCTAAACAAAACCAAATAAACATATTAATGAGGTCAATGCTTACACACATGGAAGTGTTAGGAAAAAATGGTCACATGGGTCCATTCATTTTTGTGCCTAATTTATATGTACTAAATCTTAGTTCATGTGACATAGAGCGACAAAAGATATGGTTGAGCAAAGTAAGGTTCCAAGGTAGTTTGATAATGTTTTCCAACACAGTTAAATTTTTAGTTTGCAAGAAAAAGCTTAGAAGGAATTTTTATGTTATCATATCTTTCATGTATGAATGATTCAAGAGTAAATGGTTATATAGATGGAATCCCCTATGTAAGAGGATCATATGTGTTAATTTTTAGGTCATACGAATAAACATGACAAGAGTTATGCAAGGATAAAGTTGGCCTTCCAAGCAAGTTTGAGGCATAGTTAGCTCTATGGTAGGATAATTTAGGTGAGAAAATTAATGGCATTATATCTTGCACATATGAAAGATTCAAGAAGAAATGAGTATATGGGTTTGTTCACTTTCATACCTAGTTTATATGGTCCAAATTTCAGACTAGGAGATTGAGCGAATCAGAAGATATGAAAGTGCAAAGTTAGCCTTCTAGGCATAATTGAGATGGTCCCCATAATTAGCCAAATCTACACAAGGTAAAGTTCAAGTTAGTTGGAATATCAATGGTTCACACTTAATCATACATTGGATATCCAATGGAGTGTGACAAAGTCAAAATGTCAAAGGTCCTTCTAAGTTAACATGAAATTGATAAGTGTCACAATCACAGAGCTAAGACAGTTAATCTATCGTGCAAGTTAAATTCTAAGGTAAAGAAACAATGTAAGGATGCCAAATCTCTCAATAATAAGAACTGATAGCAATGTCTAAAAGACACGTGCTTATGCTAAGTGTCATATCCTTGAGGGTTGGACATATATAAAGATTGAGCTTGTCAGAATATTGACATTACATAGGTGATCATGCAAAGGAGATCCAATAGAGTGAATAGACTCAAATACTATCAAGTGCTCAATGTTTATCAACATATTGATAAGTTAAAGACCAAGTATATTTAAGAAGATTGATGGAGCAGAAGTGATCCAAAGATATAAGAAGCTACAAGATGAGGTTAAAGTGTCAAAGTTTAATAACTAAGTCAAGTAGAAGTCATACACCTTTAGAGATCGAATGACACGTGGAAGCTTGGATGAGAGAGATCAAATGGAGTGAATGGTCTTAGATGGAATGAAGTGATATATGTTTAACATCTCAATAGAGATTAAAAAAACATGCATTTTTTGAGATCAAATGGAGAGCATGAGCCTATTAGAGAATGATCAAATAAACACATTTTAAAGTTGTGATATTTGAATAGTGACCATTGGATCATGGTTCCAAAGGCAAGATCAATGATTGACATTTAAATTCATTTCTAAATAAATGGTTAGTTACAAGAACATGTAATATCTTACATATACGCTATGAATCTTGACATAGATAATGCGATTGACCAATTTAATCGATCAAATTTGCATTAAAGATCCTATGTATTAAAACTTGAGTCTAAAAGATGTTGTAGATAGTAAATAGACCTAAAATTACAATGTCATGTATGGAATCTATTGGAAGGTGTGATGGTTTAACTTCCTCTCATAGATCAGGTAGCTCTAGCTATTATATAAGGCACTGACAGGTTTATCCTTTGGTGTAATGCCAATCAGTGGGGATAATAGAATTAAGATGTGAGAACTTATAATTAAGTCATAATGAACTAAAGTCCAAAATTAGCATGATGTGTTATAGTCTGAGTGTGAACTCAAAGAGAAGTAAACCCTAGATCATTTATTTATATATATGATATCCAGGAAAAATAAAATGTAGTTAAACAATTGCATTTGATATTGAACTAAATTAAATATAGAGTAGAGTGGTTGCTGAAGGAAATGAAGTGTTTCAAATATAGAAATATCTAGACACAGGACTAGAGAGTAAAAGTGAGGAGAAGAGAGGAAGAAAGACATAAATAAAATGTGCAAAGTATGATCAATTGAAGATTAGACCTATAAAAAAGAATAGAGATATAGATTCATGTATGAATCTAATTTTTAAATTAGACTTATAGCCCCATAAAAAATTCTGATAGGTTAATACCATCAGATAAGCTGAGTGGGTGATCATATTAGGGAGTGGGTGCTTCCTTAGAGTTGGTCCTCTTAAACTAGGGGATTGGTGTCTCCTTAGGATTGGTGTCCTTAAATATAACTAATGAGGTTTGCCAGTGATGCTTTGACTATGAGGCTATATTAAAACAATAGATTCTAGTAGCTATTCTCATCGTGGTATTTTCCTTTGGGTTTTCCATGTATACATTTGGTGTCATGTGTATTTGTGTGTGTATGTGATATTTGCATTTATCTTTTAATCTAAATATACTTTTGAACTTTCTTTAAAATTATTAAAGGACTAGTTTTAATTGATATAGTGATTCACCCCCTTCTCATTATCTAATTGTGTTCTAACATCATGTATCATAGTTTGCAGGTTGGCTTGATGTTAGAGTTCCCTCTATCCGAGATAGAAAAAATAGAATTCACCTCATTTATATGACTCAAATGATATTATGGAGGCCTTAATAAACTCATAAAAATGCTTTGTATTAAAATTTAAAGCTAGATCATACCTATGTACCCATTAAACCTTAAAATTCATCAAGACCAACTTTTATGACTTAACTGTGTAGGGTTTTCAATTGACTATAGGTTGAAGTTAGAAATATGTTTGTTCAACCCCCTTTTTGCTTCTTATAATCTCAAGGGAATATGGTATTATTAGTATGATAATGTATTCAATGTGATTATCCATCTTAAACCTCTACATACCTTCTCAATCTGCACCTTTCATTTATTCAAGCTAGTCAGTAGACTATGTTAACTATAGGTGTCAATTCAAGAAGTTATGAGATTCATGTAGGTGCTTGTTTCATGTGAAATCACTATGTCTCACTCTTAATATCCATATTTAGGTCACTATGACCTTCTCCCATATAGATGAGTTAATATCTTCCTTCACACATTATCATTTCTTCATCACAAGGTACTGTAGGTACTTACAAGGTATGTCTACAGGTTCACTTTAGCTCTCTTAACATTGTAGTTCTATGAATGTTTTCAATCAAGATTTGACTAGGTTGAATTCACTCAAGAATAACCTTTTTTTGATCTAGCATCCTTATATTTATGTTCAAATGTTATTACTAGGCTTAGGCTACTAGCATGAAATAACTAGACCTACTTAGACCTCAATAATCTTCACCAATAGAGGTTACATTATGAGACAAGATACCTTTCTTAGATAAAATAAGCTAATCAATTCCATTTGTAACTTTTAGACCCTAAAATTATATATGTTGCTTCAACTAGTCTTGAATATTATTTTTTATGGTTAAGACTTATAGACATTCAAGCCAATCTTTGAAACTTGACAAGGGATCTATCTTGAAGACCAAATTGTTAGGTTGTGGAGCTAAAAGCTTCACTGATGCAAACAGGGGAAGAGGTTGCTAAAGGTTGTTGAGTTATAGAGCAACTGGCATCAGTCTAATCAGTTGACATCAGTTAGATTAGTGAAGAGAAGCAACCGATGTCGGTCAGGGATCGGCCAACATTGGTCACCTGTGTGGTTCAGAACTGCAAGTTTTATGGGTAGTTAGTTAACGAACCAAGTGTTTGCATGTCAAGAGCCAAATTTAGACTAGAAGCTGTAGATCTAATTATTGTAATTAGGTGTCTATTTATTGTTTGCATGAGATCTATTTAAGAGACTCATAGGCTGTATTGAAAAGTGTGCTAGTTTGAGTTGAGCAAAGTTAGCTCCTTCTGTGTGTGAGGTGAGCAAGGGTGTTCCTCCTAGTTCCACAGCAGTACCAAGTGTGGGTGCTAGTTTTGGAGAATCAAAAGGGTTCTTCAATTGTGTAGGATCTTGGTCAGCAGGTGTGCATGACTATGTTAGGAGATCTACATGGTAAGGAAGATCATTGATTTGCAGGTGTATGTGTGTGCATGATCTAGGTTTGCAGGTGTGCAGAACTAGATTGATTTGCAGGTGTGCAAGATCAGGGAGGATAGCAGCACAACAGGGAGCAAGATCAGGCAAGATCTACTTGGAGTATAGTGTGTACTCAGAAAGAGAGCAAAGAGGAAGGCAAGGTAGTTCCTTCCATAAGTAAGATCAGATTGGGTTGCAAGTTGTTGCAGTTTAGGAGAGATCTACTTGGAGTGCGTGGAGCACTGGAGTACTGGCAATAGTGGATACTGACTAGTTGGAGGTTAACACCAACTCTATGTTTGAGTTGTGTGTTGGGACCGTAAGAGAGAGAGCTTTGAGGGAAGATTTATTGTTTATTCCCTATAGGTGTGGGAGCCCTAGAGGTGTGTAAGGAAGAAGAACTGTGGCAATCTTCTTTGTTGTATTTCCTTCTGGAATAGTTTTAATACAAGTTGTGTATTGTCTCTCATATTTTGTGTTATTTTTGAATTCTAGTTACTTATGATTCTGGTTTAATTTTGCATGTAAGTTTCTTGTATTTGGTAATCAATTGTGTGCTTCTGTATTTCCCAACACAAATCTCATATCAACCCACTGTCTAGGCACTTCTACACAGTCCTATAGATGACTGTCTATTTGGGATTACTTGACTATGTTTTTGTTTTAGGTCTAGCACTCCATCAATGATAATATTGAGACTAAAACCTTAGTGAAGAACTAATAACCATGCTATGTAGGATTTCAAACAACATATTAACCTTGACTTGAAATCACTCACAGGAGGACAAAACATTGCAATTGATAGAGCACTATCTTTCAAACCATATTATCAACCTCTAGATCAAGGAGATGATCTTGCCTATATTACCATGATCAAATGTTCAAACTAGATTTAAAATAACATGAATATAGTGAACCATCTCTATAATAACACATAAATTAATTGAAAGCATCAGATTAATCCAAAAAAAGGAGAAAACTAAAGGTGGTGGGGTTATGAAGGTAGTTTTGATATGTTAATAATCTTAAATATTGTTCATAGAGTACAAACCACCATTCTTGGAAATATGACCATGGAATGAGAGATGACATATATTACTTTCATCCCCCAAGTGAATTCACCTTAACTCTTTCTCTCCTGTCCATAACAACTACAAATCAATTGACCTTGTTGACCTACCAAAAGAAGTGAAGTGAGAGATGGATTGGTTTTCACCATTTTTAGAATTGTCAAAGCAACTTGAGCTTGGAGATGAGATAAGGGGATATGAAGGGACACTCTTAAATATCCACATGTGTTAGGACTATTATGAATCCATACAACTAATTAAAAATAGTTTTGTTTTCATATAGACTCCTTTGTATGTTAAACCTAAAGAATTCAGTTCCAAAACTAACAATTGACACCTATCTAACACATGGGACATTAGATATCCTCTTGACACACTTTTACTTTGATTGAAAGTCATGCAACTTATTAAAATATCCAAAAGGTGGCATAATATGACATAGGATAAACTTAGACAAATGTAACTAAGGTTGAGACATATTATTTGACCTCATTTAAGACCATGGTGAACATTTATGACCTAGGAGACCTTATAAAAGTTTGAACTTATAGTGGGGTTAACTTAATTTGACCAAGGGTCAAATTAGTCAACTTAGACCTTTCAAGACATTGAGTTAATGGGATCACACCAGATGGTATAAAACTATTAACTCACTTACTCAAAGGATTTTTAATGTATGGATTTAGTTAGGATCAGTAGGTCTCTAGGATGTTGACCCTTGGTAGCATCCTATTGATCTACTCACCTAGAGCTTTACTGACATAGAGGCCTACTAGAGAAATCTTTGAAAATAAACTAAGTCCTGTAGAGTGGTGAAAATAGGTCACATACATTTGGGAAAATTTTAAGAAACTACAATAAAAATAAAGAAAGGCCTAGTCAACAACTTTGGATTTAAAAATTAATGACTAATTCTTTCAAATGAAAATGGCTATGTATTTTGAAATATGTAGACACCTAAATCTAGCCATCGATAACCTCTAATAAGGCTTTTGGTCAATTTACACCTCCAATGCACAATTTGGCCTAAAAAAACTAAAATATGCTAAATGATGTGAAACTAACATATTCAAGTGTCAATTTTGGCCAAGGTATCCCTAAATGGGGCAATTTAATTTATGGTCTAGCTAAATTTAATAAGATCATTTCGAGTCAAAATGCTAAATTTACACCTGGATGTTCTGGATTGCTCTTCCCTATCAAATATTTTGCATAAGACTTGTGCCTTTGTTATTTGTTGTTGGAAACATCCTAAATGGGAATTTGCATCCAACGCATCTGACATTGACTTCTAATTCCAATCCATTTAAATTTTAGACCAATAACAATGCATTTTGATTAATCTAAGTAATTTGTGCACAAAGTGCTTAATCATGCTTAAGAGCTAATTAATCCAAATCAAGGCCTAATCAAAAATTCCATAGAAACTTGTTGAATACTTATTTTTGGAAATGAATATTGAATATCTACATCATCAGGTGACCTCATTTCTTGGGAAGACATCCCTAGGCCGTAAATGCCATAAATATCAGGATTCATGCCCTCTATGCCTCTTAGCTGTCCTTTTTTCCAATGTCATGATAAGGATAATTACAAACTTAATTCCAAAAATTGAATTAATCCTCAACCACACATCTCAATCTTGAGATGGACAATTGAGGTTGGCTATGATCAAATCTAAAAATCTATAAATAGGAGGCCTCAAACATCATTTTTAAGCTTTCTTGATGCAAAGTTATAATGCCAAATTGGTTCTAAAAACTTCAAAAAATTAGTTTTACCATGCCAAATCGATTCCAAGCCAAGCCAAGCCACAATCCAAAGGTGCCAAGGGGAGATGGAGGTACCCAAGATTCCATTGCCAAGGACTTCATGAGCACAAAACCAAGCAAGCAACTACTACAAAGACATTTGGAGTATCCAAGGAAGGTGAAGGAATTCTTGTATTTGATTCCTTAATTTGTAGTTGTGTTTGTCATTTGATTTTGTTAACTAAGCTCTCCTTAGTGTCTAGGCCTAGAGATGTTATGCTATTAGTGTGTTTATTTCATTTTTTAAAAATTTTGGAACTAACACCATACTAACCATCCTCTCTTGAGTCAAATTCCTAGATCACATAATGGCACGTACGATGGGACTAGATGCATCCTACACATGAAGAAGATCCTTTTACAATTCTAAAATATTTATTTAAGCCTTTAAAACTCTTGCAAATTGATTTTCTAACTTTATTTTTCCATTTTTGGTTGCCATAATTTTACATGATAACAAACATTGGCAATAAATACCAACATTGATTACCTATCTTAATTGACATTAGTTATACAAATTGACATCAATTAGATCTCAGTTATCTAGATTAACTAAAATTGGTGGTAATAACTAGTGTTAGTCACTATGGTTTTCCAAAAACATAGACCTGAGAGCTACTTTTTCAAATTTCATTATTCCAAGCTAAAAAGAGATTCAAAGCTAAAGGACATGCTAATAATTTTTCTATAGGATCAAGCTTGATATTTGTTCAAAACATGCTTAAATCACCTTTGCATGCTTAAAAATCAACTAGGAACCTTGTTTTGGTGTTTAAAAAAGAATTTGGATGTTTTTGGTGAATGTTTTCAAAAAAATTAACTAAGACCAAAGGGTCAAATGAACACCACCAAATATTTCATTTTGGGTTTAAAATTGAACACACTTGTCAATTCTTGTTTGCAATAGTTGTTTAATGAAAATTTTGTTTGGCAAAAAGAGGAATATTACGTGTATTCTCTTCCATTTGTTCCCTATAGGGAACCCTTGGAATTAAAAGTGTCATTCCTATTGAAAGTAGCCTAGTCCAAGGATTAGAAAGAAAGTCATCTAAATCACTCCCCAAAAACTTGTCAAAGTTTGGATGACCTTGAAAATGAACCTAAAGTCTTTCTACTTTCATGCTTTATTTATTTATGCATCTTGGCTTATGAGGGGGACTTCATCACCTCTCACAAGTTCTTTAGGGAAGCTTTGACCCGGGGTTTCATCTCCTAATATTAACATGGGACGTAGTGGCACTTTGGACATGACACTACATTGAGTGAATATAATGATGTAGTGGTTGCAAAAAGGACTAGAAATTTTTGCAATAAGCCAAGTGATATGGACCCAAAATCCATGATTTTATTTTGCATTGTTTGGCATGAAAGTCATTGTGCAATTTATTCCCCTATATCATTCAAAAACTTATTAGATATTAGGCAAATCCCCACTTACTGCAGAAGTATTGTTGGTGCAAGGTGCACCTCAAAGTCCATGTCATAGTACTATCATTTGAGAGAAAGGGGGTGTAAAAACCCTACTATATATTGCACATTTACTTTTTTATGAACACTTAAAATCCTTTCAAATGACATATATTCATGGATTCCAACAATACCAAACAACCTTGTCAATTTAGGATCTAAGGATGATTAATTAGTTGGTCTTGTCCTAGATTAAATTCTTGTTTGGAGTCAAAATTTAGTGTAAACAAATAATCCAAAACCAAACACATATTCCAAATTTTCCTATGAACAAAGAGGCATTATGCTACCTACGTGAGATCATCAATTTTCCTTGTTCATAAGTTCATCAAAAGCTTGAGAGTCATATCATCCACTTTGGTTTAGTTATGTTTCCCAATTGAGTCTAGACCTTTACCAAAGTTGTTTAAGTCATTCACTTATAATCTAAATTTAGAATTACACCTTTACAAGTTCATAGGGTTGATATATTAAGTGGGTTCACCATTTTTACTAAACTTGAGGGAACTTAGGTTTGATTTCCAATTTAGATTGAAGGCTATTTAAAGACTCATAATTATTATCATCACTTGATAGACTTAAGTTATTTTGTGCTAAACACTTACACTTTGAGTCTATAATCCCCAACATTTTTGAGTCAAGAAAAATAGTGTTATGCTATCAAAATTGTAGGAAAACATCTTTGCCTTAGAAACTTTTTGAAACAATCCTTTTTGTCATACCTTTTGAGTAGTATAGTGTCATTACGTAGCCCAAAACATTTTGAATATTGTTTCATAGACCCTCTTGCATAGAGTTCAAAATTTTGTCCTATATTTTTAGATCAATCCAAGTGTACTTTTTATGATCCTTTGTCTAAAATAGTTATACTAACCACCTTTGTCTAGCTTGTTTATCAACAGAGCCCAGTTGTATACTATTTTTTGTGAGAAAGTAAACTATTGCTAAAGTGCCTTTTATCTCATACCTTGTACCTAGTTGATCAAGTTTATGTCTAAGAATTGAATGCCTAGTGTTTGTTAGAAGTGTTTCAAATATGTTAGATTAAAATTTTCATCTATTTCTCAAAAGTCTAGCTTTTGATGCCGTTTGGCCAAAATTCCTAGCACATGCCTTGTTTGAGCCTAGATTTTGACATCACATTTGACCAAAAGACCTAGCAACTTTTAAATTCCTAGCTTAGACTGATTTGAAACACTTCAAACTTAGAGTTTGGCATTTTGATTTTTGGTCCTTTTACTTGCTTACCTTTGTGTGAACAATGAAATGCTAGATACTTCACTCTAGCTTGTTTCCTCACAAACCTTAATCTTTTTGACAAATCTAGACCAAGTTGGAACATCATTGGTTTTAGACATTGTCCTTTATAGATTTTGTATAACTCCTTGACCTTTTATCACAAAAGCATTGACTATGGATCCCAACATGTATTCTTACACTCGTAGTGGACTCATGTACAATCCATGGATTAGTAATGTGGTTACACAAGAAGAAATGGTGCAAGACCCTTATGTGGATAATATTACTTATGAGATGGATTCTTATCCCTCTTATAATACTCAATTAGGGGTACAAATCCAAGATCTATTGGCTAACTATTTGGTTAACACACCACCTTACATAGAACAGGACCAAGAGCAAACCATGCAATACCTAGCTACAATACCCATGGTGGATGAGCCAGTTATTCAACAGTTGTATTCTACTAATACATCTTCCACATATGATTTATTTTGGTTTGAGTGACATATTTAGAAAACAAGGATGAAATTTTGGTTAGAGCCATCGAGGTAGGGGCCAAGTTTCTAGCAGATTTCCCCCATGAAAATCTACCAAGTCTAGTAAGAGTGCCCCAAATTATCATTTATTATCAACAGGCTTCTTCTATCAATCTTATGGATCTAGTCCAAATAACGTATCAAGACCCTAATATATCTGATCAATGTAAAAACATCATGGAAGATCACTTTAACCAAATGCAAATAGCATATCAAACCTACCTAAATTTAGTACATGATTTCAATTAGATGAACATGGTAAGTAAACCTCTCATTCACCTAGTTCCTTCAATAGATTATTGATAGAGTTAACTGGATAAGAGAATGTAAGTTCTGACCCATTCATACAAACTACTTCAATATATAACTTGATGCATATCCCTGTTATTGAAGAAGTGTCTTCAGCCTCTACACTAAATAATAAGCCAAACATAGTGGACAATGTGTAAATAACATCCAATCCTGATCAAAGTGGTACTCAACTAGTTACTTCCTCAAATGTATAACCTATGGGATTAGGTAGTTAAATAATGGCCAATATCATGCCTCAATGATAAAATGTGATCAATCCTAATCTTCCTCAATAAGTAATGAGTAGTATTCCACAATAGTAGACATAGTCTAGTGTATCAATGATACAGAGAATAAATACATTGCCACCTCAACTAGGGGAAACAAATGTTTAACCTTGCTAGGTAATGATGAACATACCTCTTTAATCATAGATAAATATGCCAATCTAGAACCAAGTAATGACTAGTCAATAATGTGCAAATATTGGTTAATGATAGATGTTGAATCTACAACCCACTTTCACTTCCTCAGAGGGATTCATGCAATAAGGAAGTCCCCATATTTCTCAAGTACCTACTAGATAACCATTGGTTCAAAATGTCCCATAAATCTAGAGATATGGTCTTGGTCCATAAGTTCCCACTCAATAACAAGGTTTGATTAGTCGGTAGCATGTCCATTTTCAACCACAACAAACACAATATAGTTATATCCCTTCATCCCAACCACAAAATCCACCAAGTCAAACCTTTATCACCAACCCAAACCAGAACATCCTACAACCAAATATGTAATTTCATGTACAACCTAATCCATGTATGTGTATTCCTGGTCCATTCCCCAACCCAACCAATGTACCCTAATAGGTATCTCCATCATACCTTGGTCAAAGTGTTCCAATTTTGACCTCCTAACCATCTATACAAACTCAAATTCTCCCTCAAACCAATATTCCATCCAATTTCCTATCCCAAGAATTACAATAGATGAGGGATGCAATTACTGCCATTCAAGCTGGAAAACAAACTAAAAATTTCAAATTGGATGACATATGTTCTTATCGATTCAACATGGAGTATTTGTAGATACCATTTCCTCTAGGATATGAACCACTAAAATTTGATAAATACAAAGGGAAAGGTGACCATAAGGCTCATTTGATCAAATTCTTCATCACATGTCAACTAGTGGCATATAACAACATATACCTTTTGATGTTGTTTCCAAGAAACTTAGATGGACAAGCATTGAAGTGGTTTTTTAGGTTTCCCAAAAATTTAGTAATGGATTTTAATGATCTTTTTGATGAGTTTTTGTAACACTTTTCCTATAATCTTGAGCATGAGATTTCATTAGTGGACTTAACACAAGCAAATCAAAAATTTGATGAGAGTTTTGCAAGTGATTTATAGTGATGGAGAGCCCTTGAAATCCATTTATTTACTAAAAATTTGCATAGTGAAATAGCCTATCATCTAGAACTGTAATGTGTACATACATTCAAGGAGATCATTGATAAAGGTTTGTTGATCGAGAGTGTGCTCATCAATAAAGGAGTCATTAATCTTAATTCAACTAACAAAAATCAAGGTACCAATCAGGGAAATGACCAACATCCCATCGAAGTGCAAGCATAACAACCAGTAGAAGCTAATAACCATGAAAGATCAAAGCAATTCAACCACAATAAGAATGTTATGGGAAATAGAGTAAATGAATCTCATCATGTCCAAATTATGTAGACATCATCTACACCACCCTTTCAGTTTACTCCTACCTAGTAACCTCTCCAACCAATATCACTAGCACAACAACCAAAACCTATACAACATACAATAGCCTTTACCATTGTAAACCCCTCCTCCTAGAAAGATCGTGCCTACACATCATGTCTTTAGTGACCTAAGAGAACCTATTGAGTCTATATTTTACAAGCTTGTTATCACTAATCTAATTAGTTGGCCTATACCAAAGTATTATCTGCAAGGTATTCCTTATCTTGATTGGTACTGTGAAAATGAATTTTGTGACTGTCATCAAGTCAATGGGCATAATCTATGAAGATGTGTCCAAATAAAGAATTTAATTGAGAATATGTTAGATAATTGAGAGATAAAATTAGATAATGGTGCTTCCACTTCTAATCAAACTCTTGGGATCTATCAAAACCCCTTTCCCTGACATAATATTCAACAATAATAACAATAGCTAGTGTAGCAACAACATCAATAGTATCAAAATCAAAGGCTAAACTAGTAGACCCAACAAAATTAGAAGTAAAATCCACAATGATAAAACAATGGACAAAACCAAGGTCAAAATAGTAATAACTAACAAACATACCATGCAATTACACATGACTACAATAGGGTTATAGGTCATATTGTAGGGGCTAGTATCGATACCATCTCCATTAATCTTAGACCAAGTAATAATTAGCCTAGACCATTTCTAAACAACAACATTTAGATAAATCACATGGATAATCATTATTTAACCTAGGAGTGCATACAAACAAACTATCAAACTAAGAATTCCCCTTTTGGATCTTATAGTGACAACTCATTCTTTCCACATGACCACATGTAAGTGCACTAGTAATCAAGACTTATCCTATCTGGTCCCAAACCATTTACAACATCAATTAGCAATACTAGTCTAGTATTTAATCTTGATTGTGAAATCACAACTCAAAGGTTGAAGATTACTATCCTAGGCCCACAACCATATACTACTTTACCTATCATCCAACCAATCATTCAACCTCAGAATAAACCATTCACTACTGACCAAGATAAGAAGTTTGATATTATGGAACAATTGTAGAAGACACCAACCCAAATTTATATTTTATATTTTTTGTGCATGTCAATAATCCACAAAAACATCTTGAATGATTTTTTGACCCAATCCACTAAGTGACATATCTCTTAATAAAATTCAAGCTTTGGTTGGACACCTAGGTCTAGCCCAACAAGTCATAGTCAACCAAAGTGATATATCTTCCCTTTGCCTGCTCCATAATAACCCATTATACATAGAAGTTTATATCAGATGGCATAAAGTGAAATGTGTCCTTATAGACAATGGATCTAGCCTCAACATAGTGTTTTTAAAGCTCATATAGCTTCTTGGGTACATAATGATAGATCTCCAGCCATAAACAATAACTATTAAAGCCTATGATAATTAGGAAAGAGTGTCATAAAGAACCATTAGTTTGCTAGTTATCATTGGGCCTTTAACCCATGATACACTTTGCCATGTGCTAGATCTTGAGTTATCATACAACATGCTTCTATGCAGGCCTTGGTTACATGAAATTCATGTGGTCCCATCAACACTGCACCAATGTATCAAGTTTTCCCACTTAGGGATGGAAGTGAATATTCCAATAGATTTACATCTATATGATCACTACAAGCATCTTGAGGCTGACTTTTAAAGCTATAATTATCAGTATGGTATGAATCCTAGTTCCAAGTAGTATAAAGGAAAATCTATATTTATTGATCCTTCACCAGATAATTGCATAGATCCTAATATTTTGGATTCCCTTTCCCACATGCCACCTCATAAAGCTTCTAATCATTTTGCCATTTTAGATAATGGACTAGGAGAGTATGTGGCCCATGATACATTTCATATTGCCAATCTTCCTTAGATCTAAAAACCTTTGGGTGACCTAAAGTCATCCCACATATGCATTGACAACAAAAGAATAAATATAAGGGACCTCTCACATTATTACTAACATCAGGCATATAACCTAACCCTCTTAAAGGAGATAATGACAACCAAGATGATTATTATAAAAATTCAAAGTATCATATTCCCAATAAGATCATGGAGCATCACAAATATGAAAGAAGAGGCCTTAAACCAAATTAGCAAGGAACCATTGAGCTAATCTCCATGAATAAGTATGAAATACCATATAAACTTGGATTTAAACCACCTAGGGGTGACCCCACATATCTTATTCAAACTCCATCACCAACAACTAGTGATGATGATGCTGACATCAAAGTAGAGTCTGATCATAGCCTCACCTTTGATGACCTAGTTGAAACCAACTTGTTTGATAATAATGCCATTTTTACCCTTACCCAAGCCATTCACCACAATCCATTACCATTATATTATCCCCAATTGATAGATTGGAACCAAAAAGAATCCAGTCTACTGATTGATGACTTCTAGAATGATGAGGCATTCTATGATTTCTTAGGCCTTAGAGACAATGTTCCATTGGGAGATCATAAATCAAGATTCTCAATCACATTGGATCTTGTAACCTATTTTGGAGAGTGAGTGAAAACCTTTAACAAAAACAAATAAGTAAAAAATTGAGGTCCCAAAGTGAAAACCTCTTTGACATGTTTTTTGAACAGGTAAAAAGTAAAGATAAAGGCTAGTCTAGTGTTGAAAACCTATTTTAGGTGTCATTAGATGGGGGTGTTTATTATTATTTAAATTTAGACTAGGATACCATCAACGATGAACTTGCCTATGGATCAGGGTTCATCTTTGAACAACAACAAGCATTTGATCAAATTATTGAATAATTTCCAACTATTTTTGTTACATGGCTAGATATCCCATAGGAGACTTAGATTCATCTTGCCTAGGAGAATTTAGAGAGCAAGTCCTAATAGAATACCATGACATAATCCAATAGTTCAAGTCACTGCCTACTATCCTAGAAGATGGTTCAACCCTTCTAGTTAAAGATACAATAGAGGTAAATATCAGGACTCAATCAAACCTAAAATGGATAAAATTAAGAACATCTCTCATTGAAGAAGAATGTGACGTATTTGTAGCTTTGTTGACAGAGTTTGTGGATATTTTTGCATGGGCCTATTTTGACATGCCATTTTTAGACCCCACCTTGGTTTTGCATCATCTTGTGGTTAATCCTAATGCCAAATTGGTAAAACAAAAGTTACATAAGATGAATCCTCGCATTGCTATATTGGTAAAGAAAGAGTTGGAAAAACTCTTAGAAGTAGGATGTATATGATCCATTGACTACTTTGAATGGATCTCTAATGTTATACATATAGGTAAAAAGCCTAAAGGATCAAAATTTGTACTAATTTTTGAGACATCAATAAAACTTGTCCTAAAGATGATTTTCCATTACCTAATATCAACATGAGCATCAATTTCATGGTAGGTTATGAAATGCTTTCACTCATGGATGGATTTTTAGGATATAATTAGATCAGAATCATGCTAGAAGATCAATATAAAAAAAACATTCACCACTCCATGGGGAACATTTTGTTATTAGGTAATGCCATTCAGCCTTAAGAATGTTAGATCTACATATCAAAGGGTCATGACTATCACATTTCATGATATGATGTATGGTATTGTTGAAGAGTATGTCAATGACATATTAGGAAAATCCAAGACTAGGGCCAACCATCCAGTAATGTTGTATAAGATATTTGAAAGACTATGAGAGTATAAAGTTAGACTAAATCCAAAGAAATGTGTGTTCAGTGTAACTTTAGGCAAACTAGTTAGCTTCATTGTGTCTCATAGAGGTATTAAAGTTGATCTAGCTAAAGGCCATGCTATAATTGAGATGTCACCACTAACCAATTTGAAGCAACTCTATAATTTTTAGGGTAAGATCTAGTCTATCCAACACTTCATCTCTTAGTTAGTGAATAAGCACCATCCATTTACACACCTTTTAAATAAGGGAGTTACATTTCACTAGGATGATCACTATCAAATAGATTTTTAACAACTCAAAGATTATCTTATTAAGATACCTATTTTATTACCTCCTATGCTAGGAAATCCATTTTTGTTATATCTATAAACTACCAACCATGATCTTGGATCAACATGATGACAAAGAAAAGGGGCATGCTTTATACTATCTAAGTCATACCCTAGTTACATATGAACATAACTATGCACCTATTGAAAAAGCTTGTCTAGCCATGGTTTTTGTAGCTAAAACATTATGCCATTACATGTTGAATAATAAAACCATGGTCATTTTAAAAGTATATCCACTCAAGTATCTACTATCTAAAATATCTTTGAAAGGAATAATGGCTAAATGGATCATGCTTCTCAATGAATTTGACATAGAATATGTCAATCAGAAGGTAATCAAAGGACAAGACAAGTTCTTATAGATCAACTTGTTGAAGCACCTCTCATAGACACACAACCACTCATGTTTTAATTTCTTGATGAATCTATCATGACCATCATTGACACACCCCTTGAGGAGCTGCCCTGAAAACTATATTTTGATGGTTCATTCACTACATATGGATTAGGGGTAAGCCTATTGTTTATTACACCACAAGGGGATCTAATACCTAAATCATTTATAATTATCTTTCCTTATACAAACAACATGGCCAAGTATGAAACACTTATTTTAGGTCTTCAAAAAGTAGTGCAGTGGAATATATATCATCTTTAATTTTATGATGATTCTAAGTTAATCATCAATCAAGTCACATATCATTTTTAGACCAAAAATGACAAGCTGGTTCCATATAAATCCATGGTTGAAACTCTTAAACAACAAATTTCTAGCATTTAGTTTGAACATATACCAAGGGCTAGTAATAGAATTATAGATACCATGACTACTATTGGCTTTTTGATTCGACAAATAGATAAAACTAGAGAGTATCAAATTTTCATCAAGAATTTTTTAGCATCAGCTCATGAACCTTCAACTATTGCCATGATTTATGATATTATTGGTCCTAATTCTATCTGGTACTTAGACCTTTAAAACTACCTTCATGTCCAAGTTATACCACCTAACCTCTCTGAAAAATAAACCAAAGCCTTCATTCATCATTCCACTTGTTATGCTTTGATTGGATCTATGCTTTATCACCATAATTTTGATGGAGCTCTAATTTGTTGTTTAACTTTAGTAGAGTCTACACTCACATTAAGAGAAGTTCATGAAGGAGTATGTGTAGCCCATGCTAGTGGGGTAATCTTATCCAAAAATCTCTTGCATACTGGTTATTATTGGCCCACTATGGACACAAATGCTACTACATATGTAATTAAGTGTGACAAATGTCAATGACATGCTTATCTGATTCATGCCCCAATAAAAACTTTGAAACTAATGTTCACACCATGGCCATTTTCTACATGGGGACTTGACCTCATTGGGAAGATTAGCCCCACTTCATTTGATGGTCATAAACATATCCTTACCACCACTAAATATTTCATTAATTAGGTTGAAGCTATACCCCTCATGTGACTGGAAATCAAATTTCCAAATTCATCTTTAACCACCTCATTTGCCACTGTGGTATCCCCTCTAACATTATATCTGACAATGGAGGATCATTAAAGAACAAAGATGTAGAACAACTATGTATTGAATATAACATCACACAAAAAAATTTATATCATATTACTCTCAAGGTAATGGCCAAGCTGAGGCATCTAAAAAAACCCTTATTAATATTCTCAAAAATATTATCAATGATGTCGATCATGGTTGGCACCTCTAGATATTCCTTGCCCTTTGGGCATACCATACCAATCATCATAACCCCATAAGAGCCACTCCATACTCACTTGTTTATGGTACCAAATCCATCCTTCCCATTGAGATCAAATTACCTTTAATATGCATCTCTTTCAAGCATGTCCTATATGATCATGACTATCGAGTAGCTCACCTATAACAGTTGGATCTACTTGATGAAACATGTACGACCATGCTCAATAATATTTAAGCATATCAAAATTGACTCAAATGCCACTATAATCAGTGTGTTAAGTATATAACATTTGAACTTGGTGATATTGTTCTTAAAGAAAACCAAAAGAATACCATAGTTGAGAAGAAACATAAAGGAAAATTCAAATTAAATTAGATAGGGTGTTTCATCATCACTACAGATTATGGATCAGGAGCATACAAGATTACCACACCAAATGATGAACTTATAGAGTTGATGAATATTATTCATCTCAAGTAGTATTGAGTGATAAGGTGTATTATCTGCAAAGATCATTTTATTTATGCCATTTTACCACTATTTTTCTTTGTATAAATACCATCCATATCTATCCTCTTCACCATTTCCACTTTTTACTTCCATTCTATCAACCCAGTGTATTCTAAATCCTAGCCCATTTGACCTTAGGTTTTGTCATTTGTTATGTAATTTTAGCATTGAGGTATTTGATTAGTTCATTAGTTCATTCAAGTACTTCGAATAGAGATCATATTTTGGGATAGTGTGATAGAAGTTTTAGCAGTTACATCCTTCATTTATTAGTCCTTTATTACCACTAGTCTTGCTACTAATTATAACCACCTTTGGGAAAATTAGTAGTATTGATCTATGCCATTGTGTCCTAGTTATAACTACCTATGGGCAAATTAGGGGCAAAATTAAGCCTATTTACCAACTTCCCAACTTGTTACTTCCTATGTGACATTGTGACTTTTTACCAACTATGCCTATTTTTTTTGAATTTACCCCTACATTAGTCAAGTTCCTTAACTATAATGGTATAACTATAGTGATTTGAGGTCCTACTATGGGGATATGTAGGCAACACTCAATACTTGTTAAGGTTAGATTAGTCACCCTTTAACCCATAGTCTTACCATTTTGTGAGCAACCTTAGCCACACTCTTGCCATTTTGTGAGAAACCTCAGCCATTCTCTCACCATTTTATGAGTAACCTTGCCATGATCTCATCATTTTGTGAGCAACCTAAGCCATGCTCTTTCTATTTTATGAGAAACCTAAGCCACGCTCTCACTATTTTGTGATCTCAAACCATTTAATGTCTCATTAGTCTTGATCAAGTTGAGACACTTCAAAAAATTCTAAAAACATTTAAAAAATCATTATAAAATAAGAAAAACATTGACCACTTATTTGCCTTAAAGATTCTGGGAACCCTTACTAAGTTACAAGAAAATCACTTGTCATTTAGTTTCCCCATCATTTTTGGCCTTTTTATCTCATGCACTTGCCATTTTTCAAGACCATTACTATTCTTCTATCACATCCATTCTTTTTGTTTTCCTTAGTTATCACATTCTTCCCATTCCTTGAGAGAACCACATTTAGCCTGAAGTTTTTTTATTTATTGGATATTACATCCATGAAACTATGTAGGCAGTGTCCACTTGCTTAGTTCATATGGAGACAACTCAACCACCCCCTTCCTTTTCTTCTATTCACCCCTTTTTGTTTGTTTGTTAAGTTATCACCTATTTTCTAGGGGCAATGTTCATAGAGTTTTTATTGCATTGTTTGTTTGTTTATTTTTGCATTGTTTTCTTTCAACACTTTTGCCTTGATTTAGTTTATGTGTGTTCATTAGGTGATTCCTTGTCCACACTTATACTTGAATCCATCCATATTCATATGTTTACATTGTCATCATAGTTTCTATCATTGGTGCATTGTTTTCTATTAACTATTGGATTGTGGGAGTTTATCCTTATACATATTTTGGATAATTATTTATGGTGTTATATCATAAATCCTACCTTCACATGCTACAACAAACCTTAGCTTCAAAAATTCTATTCAAAAATGGTATAATCTCTTTGGCACCAACATCCCAATTATATCCTATTCATATCCCAAATAGAGTAATTAAACATGAAATAATTTCAGCCTTTATTAGTTAGGATAAGCATCTCACTACTAGTAGGTTGTTCTAATTCATCATTACCCTTTGTGTTAAGTTATCATCATCTTTAGCCAATTTTATCATGTTTATCATAATCAAGGTCCAATGATTATAACTACCTATGGGCAAATAATTTCACACCATCCCACCTGTATTTCTCAATGATTATAACCACCTTTAAGAAAATCATTATGTTGTCACCACTTTACTTTTTTGCTTATACAGGGGCATGTTATTATCTTATTTGTCTATCCTAATAAGGGAAACTCCATCTTCTCAATGATTCTAACTACCTTTGGGCAAATCATTATGTTATCATAACACATTGCCACTATCATTGTACAATGCTTATAACTACCGTTGGGCAAACCATTGTACACCATCCCACTTGCATTTTCAATGATTTTGACTACTTTTTTTCACTATCATTATGATTTAACCCATTCATCTTTCCTTTCTTTGGTCCCCTCATTTCACTTCTTTCTTTTTGAGGGATCATTTACCGACCTAATTATACCAACTGTTCCCTTGAGGGTGCATCATATAGTTAGTTTATCATCATTACAGTTGTAAGAATATATGACTTTTTCATTCTTTAAGAAGACATTACTGTGCTTATATCTTATAATTCCTTCCAAAATAGGGGCAAATTGTAGACACCTAAATCTAGCCACCAATAACCTCTAATTAGGCTTTTGGCCAATTTCCACCTAAAATATACAATTTGGCCTAAAAACACTAAAAATGATGCGAAACTAAAATATTCAAGTGCTATTTTTGGCCAGGGTATCCCTAAATGGGGTAATTCAATTTATGGGCTAACTAACTTTGATCAGATCATTTCGAGTCAAAATGCCAAATTTGTACATGGGTGCTATGGATTGCTCTTCCCTATCAAATATTTTGTAAAAGACTTGTTCCTTTGTTATTTGTTATTAGAAACATCCTAAATGGGAATATGCATCCAATGCATCTAATAGTGACTTATAATTTAAATCCAGTCAAATTTTGGACCAATAACAACGCATTATAATCAATTTGAGTAAGTTGTGCACAAAGTGCTTAATCATGCTTAAGAGCTAATTTATCCAAATCAAGGCCTAATCACAAATTCCATAGAAACTTGTTGAATAATTATTTTTGGAAATGAAGATTGAATATCTACATCATCAAGTGACCTCATTTTTTGAGAAGACATCCCTAAGCCATAAATGCCATAAATATCAGGATTCATGCCTTCCATGTGTCATCAATTCCTTCCATGATGCCCTCCATGCCTCTTAATTGCCACTTATTCCAATTTTATGATGAAGATAATTACAAACTTAATTCCAAAAATTGAGTTAATCCTCAACCACACATTTCAATCTTGAGATGGATGGTTGAGGTTGGTTCTGATCAAATCCAAAAATCTATAAGTAAGAGGCCTCACAACATCATTTCTAAGCTTTCTTGATGCAAAGTTATAATGCCAAAAAGGTTCTAAAAGCTTCAATAAATTAGTTTTACCATTCCAAATTGATTCCAAGCCAAGCCAAGACACAAGCCAAAGGTGCCAAGGAGAGATGGAGGTAGCCAAGATTCCATTGCCAAGGACTTCGTGATCACAAAACTGAACAAACCACTACTACAAAGACATTTGGAGCATCCAAGGAAGGTGAAGGAATTCCTGTATTTTATTCCTTACTTTTTAGTTGTGTTTGTCATTTTCTTTTGTTAACTAAGCTCTCCCTAGTGTCTAGGCCTAGAGATGTTATGCTATTAGTGTGTTTATTTCATTTTGTTTTTATTTTACAACTAATGCCATACTAACCATCCTCTCTTGAGTCAAATTCCTAGATCACAAAATATAACAAAAATACATGAAAACTTAGTGAAATAAATCCATTTCAAAATAAATTTTGATCAATTTATGAAATTTATTGATGTAAAAGATAAACCAAAGAAAACTTATAGTCAATTTAAATCAAATTAAAGAAAACATGGATCAAAATTGATAATAAAAAGTAAAATAAAACTCTAAATTAGTTAGGTAATTTTCACAAAATTAAGGAAAAATAGTCTAAAAAGAATCCCTAATGTGTTTCAAAACACAAGCATAAAATAGATTAAGACTTAATAGATTCATGAAAATTTATATATTTCAAACTAATGCATTACTAGATGTGATTTTATATGCCAATTTTTTATGATGTAGTATTCAATCATTAAAGCTTCAGTAAAATAATGAAGCACATTTAGATTTTACTCTTTATATCTAGCCAACATGCACTTTCAAGAAGGTAATTTTTAAATAAGCAACCACCAAAACTCCTTGAGGTATAGGATGAAACTCAATAAGAAAATAGGGCCCCTATTTTCATATTGAAAATGGGGTGTTTTGTGTAAGAAACAACAAATGGTAACTCCTACTAGGAAATACTCTTGATTATTTTAAGAATATAAAATCTCTAGTTTCACAAGAAGAAAAAAGTATTATCTACAAGCAATCACCTAAAAAAACTAGAATTTAAAGGCACTAAAGTCTAAAATAACAAGTGGCATACTAATATAAGAATCTATTTCAATACCATCCAAGTGTGTGATCAAGTGATTAATTTATTTTATTTTAATTCACACATAATAATTCAAATTTGCATAAGTCTAGAATGACTAAGGGAGAAAAATATTTTATATTTTAGCTTACAGAGAAGTGGCATGGGCATGGATCTACTTCTAACTAAGTATTTATAGTCCTAACAAAGATACCTCTGGTCCCTTACAAATAACTAGCTCCATTACTAACTAGGATTGAAAGCATGTAGTGGAGGCTACCAAGATCACCCTTTTGAGGAGAATGTTCAAATTTTACATTCTAGCTCAAATATTTTAAAAGGAGATTTTGAATTTTCATCCATTGAGGGTTGGGGACCAAGCCATATGTAAAAATTAATTAAAGAAATGCTAGATGTTTTTAGACAAGACAATAACTTTTCTAAATTAACAATATTTATTAGAATCATTGACCTTTTGAATTCAAGAAATGGACAAAGTAATCACAACAATTCACACAAGATTTTCAAGCAAAAATTGTAATTAGGTTCTTTAGGCACCATTTATTATATTTATACAATGGCCTTTCTCTTCATTACTTTGACTAAAAGGGGAACCATAGGACAAAACTAGTTGGGATAAACCCAAAACAATGAAAACAAAAAACAAACAAAATCAAACCTAAGCTAACAACAAGGGACATGAAAGAAAGAAAAAATAAATTAGGACAGGAAAGGGAAAATAAATTATTCAAGGGGTTTTCAAGAAAATTCATGCTTGAATAAGTTAGACACATATTTTTTTAATATTTTGAAAAGGGTAGATGACACCTATACTTGCATCTATGTATACCTCTATGTTGGATAAAATATCTTATAAATATTTGTCAATGTTATTTTCATGCAATTCAAGTAAACTAGGACTATAAAATCATGCATTATGTTTATATCTAGGTTACATAAATCATGAGGGATAGGGTTTGAGAAATACCTCTACCTAAACACTAAATTATGGTAAGGGGAATGGGTGGGAATCAATACATACCAGAACCACTTGATTACCCAACTTGGTATACGCTTCCTCTTTATTGCATCCAATAGATGAATCAATTTGTGGTGATCATGAAATGAGTTGGGTGCTATCATAACATCCTAATATTCATCTTCATTACTAAGGAGGTGTGGGAATCATTCTTCCAATGTCAATGATCTCCTATATTTGTCATCTATGTCAGAGGTATGCAGAAAATTACATTGAATTAATATATTTTTAGGTTTTATTTGTATTGTCGTACCTCCCATGTCCATGGCCTTTACATTCAAGACTTCACCATTTTATTTGAATTTAAGGATATTTATAAGTAGGATATATTCTATTTTTTCTTCTATCAATCCACTAATTCCATACAAATAACCTATTTCATCTTTGGTTTCTTCTTTGAGCTCACTCACCTACAACGATGGGTTGGGAGAGAGAATGTTACTAAGTTGTTCACCACCTTGAGTCAACCTTTTTTTTTAGAGAAGGAGTAGCATAGGATAAGAATTATTCATATGCACAAAATGAATCTTCCTTATCCAATGGATCCAACTCATTGGGTTCATCTTCAAGTTAATTTCAATAGGTTTTTGATTCACCCTTTTGAGTACGCAACTCACATTCAATTTTATCTAATGCTACTAGGTCACTCAAGGTAGTTATCACTTCCTTATCATCAGATCATCATCCTTACTCATAGGGATTAATCCAAACATTATATTTTGGTGAATTCCTATAATAAATGTCACATAATTATAAAAATTATCACAACACACTTGAATACTAAAACCAATACAAATATCTTACTAATTACATACTAATGGAGCAAACAAGGTATTCATTAAATATATGGAGTTCATTTGATAAAAAAATATAAGGAAATTATTGGGGTATAATTTCATTATGAAATATGAATTGATTAATGGGATAACTCATAGGCAAGTAGACTAAAGGATTTTTAGGGTAAACATTTGATTGTCCCAATGGGTAGGAAAATTCAATACTATGTTTATGGGACACAACTTATTCTTCAATGGTGTAGGCTATTTGATATGTCAATTCCAAGGATACAATAGTTAAATGAATCCTATAAATAAATATATAATTGAGTGTAAATAACATTTTGAGGTAAAACTCTATGGATACTACTTATGTATATAGGAAAGGGTCTCTCAACCTCATATACAACTGATGAAAGTTTTGGTTGAAAGCACTTAGAGACGCACTAGGTTCCCTATGGGCTATAGTAAATTGGTGGTATAGGGTAGTAAAATTGATGGGATCTATAAAATGTCTTAGAAATATTTTGGGATTTTTGGATTTTTTATGAGAGAAGAGGAACATAACTACCATAAAAATACATAGTAAATGGATATTTGACTACATAACAATCTAGATATCAAGATGTTTCATGTTGATTAGCAATGGTGAGATTTATAGTATCCATTCAATTATAGACTTCATATTCATAAAAATAAGAAAAAAATTATGATAGGAAACCATGAAAAGCATTTGGTCTACTAACTATGGATATCCAAGCATTTTCTAGTCTACTACTCTATTCTATTCTAAGGGAGCCCGCCAAGCAGAGTCTCTCTAATCCTAAAAAGACTAGCCCTTATTATAATGTAAGAGTTGATCTTATATAAATGTGCAGGTCTAAAAGACTACCCCTCACTGAAATTTTATTATTAATGGGGTAGTTAAAAACATCCATTGTTGATTGAGTCAAGGTGGCTAGGATTATACTAGATATGTAGTTAGTCACCATGCCTTGATTAAATTGGGAATGAAAGCCTATAAAAAGATGTGATTGAAATTGCATCAATATTGTTAGCTTCCCACATTATACATAGATGAAACCATGCCTCTTTAAGGAATATGTTTGTATTTTATTTTTTATTCTTGATCTTAATGAGTACACCATGAGGTTAATTTTAAGAGGCCCTACTAGAAAACATATTGGAAATA
Source organism: Torreya grandis (assembly GCA_037957365.1). Taxonomy (NCBI): domain Eukaryota; kingdom Viridiplantae; phylum Streptophyta; class Pinopsida; order Cupressales; family Taxaceae; genus Torreya; species Torreya grandis. The sequence goes on from JARHVA010002772.1 coordinate 1,555,373, forward strand.
TTTGGTGAATATAGGGAAATTTGATTCTTAGCTATGGTGAATCCTTTATGGGTAATGGTAAATTTTTGATTATTATGAAGGAGAAAAAATAAGCATTTGCCTATTTTTTTGTACAAACATTAAGTTGCATCAAAAGATAAAAATTGAATAAAACCACTGAAGGCCACACCAAAAAATCTCACTGAATGGATGAATCAAATAATGTGCTAGGCGATGTGCCAGATGGCTATGATAAATGGTTGTACCGAATGACTGTGTCATATGGCTATGTCAAATAGTTATTTAAGATGATTGTGTTGGGTGGCTATGTCACATGATTGAGTTAAACATCATATGGTGATTAGTGTGTACCAGATGTCTAACATCAGATGATTGTGGCATATGGTAGTCTAAGTTGATAGTGTTGAATGATGATGTTGGGTTACATTTTTAGGTGACTAGTATAGCCTATATACTATCTAGTTGCTTAGTTACCCCATGCCTAATAAATAATCACCTTTTACCCTCATTTTTAACATTTTTTTATATATTTCTCATCCCCCTTTATCCCCACCCACAATAATTCCCCATCCATGGAAATAAAATATGTTTTCAAGAATCTTCTATGCCTAGACATTTTGAAGATCATACAACATCTAGATGTGTACAATGATTAGATTTTATAATGTAGCTTTAGTGGCCTACTATACATGCCCTAGTATGAAACAAACATTGGGTTACTCAAATCACTAATGTATTCCTATGACACTAGCAATAAGAGATTCAACGTAAACATGGACTCTAAAATGATTTGATTTGGTACCTCACTAGAAGAAATTCACAATCTGACAAGTCTTTCATTCTATAATACAGACCCTATGACTTTGAAAGAAATGATGACAAGAAATATTTGGAGTCAGATTTAGGCTTGTAGATTGGTTAAACTGGTATGTAATTATAATTTTTTTATATTCAAAATTCAACTTTTGATATGTAAATTCCTCATTTTACTCTTTCATTTTAGATAGTCAGAAGAGGAACCTCCATGTGGAAGACATTGGTAACCCTTTTTTTAAAGCAATGGTTCAATTTTTCCTCATGAGAATAGTATTATAGGGAAGACCATTGGATATTACCTATTGGGCATTGGTTTACATTATTATTACTCTTTCTAATTTTAGATATGACTAGTGTAATTTTATTTCCTCTAGGATAAGGCTTGAATTAAATTATGCTTATACCAATCCCAATTCTACTATTTGTTGTTCAAAATTTATTCCAAAATTATATTATGAGGCCTTATATGACCTTTAAAAAACACTGATTCCAATTATTTTTCATCCAAAGATAAGCAAAAATGCTTTTCCTATGGATGAACAGTGTGAACTAGGAATTTGACTCAAGAGAGGATGGTTAGTATCGTGTTAATTCTAAAATGAAAATAAAATGAAATAAACACACTAATTATCATAACATCTCTAGGACTAGACACTAGGGGGATATTAATTGACAAGACTAGAATGGAAAGCACAACTAAAATGCAAAATAAACCTTCTTTCACCTTCCTTGGATGTTACAAATAGCTTGTTGAAGTGGCTTGCTTAGTTTCTGCTCATGAAGTCTACATCAATGAAGTGTGGCTATCTCTATCTCTCCTTGACACCATGTTTGGATTTGGATTCATCTTGAAAATATTAATTTAAATGAAGCTTTGGAATCAATTTAACATTATAACTTTTCATTACCAATCTTTTTTTTCAATAGGCAAGGCCTCCTATTTATAGATTTTACAAAATGGTCAGAATGAACCTGAACCATCCACCTCAAGATGAAGATGTGTGGCTAAGAATCCATTCAATTTTTGAGGCAAAAATCAATAAATTCATTCATAAATATTTGGGATAGAGAGGCAATAAAGAGGTATGGAGGGTCTTAATGAGGCACGGGGTGTGTTGATGAGATATTTTATGCATTTATGGCCTAGGGATATCTTCCCAAGAAATGATCTCATTTGATGATGAAGATAATGATAATAAATTTACAATAAATATTTATTCAACAAGTTCCATGGAATTATTAATTAGGCTCATGATTTGAATTAATTAGCTTTAAGCATGATTAGTTATTTTGGTGCACAAATTAATCAAATTAATTATAATGTCTTGTTATTGGTTTGAAATTTGGCCAAATTGGAATTGGAAGTCAATATTAGATGTATTATATCTATTATCCCTTTTAGGATGTTTTCAACACCAAATAACAAAGGCATATGTCTTGTATAAGATATTTGATAGAAAAGAGCAATCTAGGGCTCCAGGTACAAATTTTACATTTTGACTTGAAATGATCTGATCAAAGTTAGCCAGCCCATAAAATGCATTACCCCAATGAGGGATAATTTGAAAAAAATAGGCACTTGAGTATGCCAATTTCAAAGCTTTTAATGTGTTTTAGTGTTTTTAAGCCAAATTATGCACTTTAGTAGAAATTGGTCAAAACCCTGATTGATGGTCATTTGGTGGCCAAATTTAGGTATCTATAGTTTGAAACTATTTGGGAAGATGTTTCAAATTGTAGGCATATTAATGTATTCTCAAATAATGATAAATTTCTTGTATTTCAAAAAGAAGATGATGATTGAAGAACAAAGCTACAAATGGTATTTGGGAATCCTATGATAATGCCCCCTTGAGGGCATGGCCATCACAGATGTGGATGGATAGTCCCTAGAAAAGAAGCAAGAAGAAAAGTTGGAATTAACCTATGGTTTAGAGATTAATCCAAATGAGAAAATTCTTGTATGCATTGATTTAAAAAGAATACTTTCCAAAGGCAGTTATAATCAAGAATAAAAGTCAAAATTAATGATTTTACCATAGGTGGTTATACTCATTAAGATGACCTGGATTGGATAAAGATGATGGTGCCCTAGTTAGGGTTAATTAACAATCATAACTCAAGGATATATCCTAACATATAGAATAAATATGAGTAGGTGCAAACATAGATGTGATTGTCTAATAACTAAATAAGCCACAAACAACCAAGCATATGAGGATGCATAAGATGATGAAAGGGATGGATAGAATAACAAGATTTGATCATTAGAAAAGATTTAGTTATACCTACCAATAAGGAGATGCACATCCTTATTAGTAATAATACAACTATAATGGTCAAGGGGTTAGTTTAATCAAGATGGTTGGAAGCTTTTACCAAGGTGCCAAGGAGAAAATTTTGTGGCTCTATTGATTTTAGACCTTCTTGAATCTAAATTTTATTGTAGCACATGATGGTAGGCATCATGATAGAACACCATGAATACTTGGCTGAAATATGCATAAGGACCGACTCTCGATCTAATAAACACTCAAAAATAATGCATTAATGATAAAAAACCATGATGTTAATGTTTACGTATGAATATGGATGGACTCAAAAATAATGTGCATAAGAAATCACCCAATGACACATATAGATTGAGTCAAGGCAATAGTAATGAAATCAAACAAACATGTAAGTAGATAAACAAACAAATTAATTAAAATAAACAAACAAATATAAATCCTAAAAACAAAATCAAAAGAAAGCATCCTAAGAATGACTTTACTCTAGTAGGGTGGATTGAGGATAACTAACTACGCTTAGACAGGACAAATGTTTTTAGATTTTGAAATATTGAAATGTTTTTAGCATTTTGAGGTATCTCAACTTGTTAGAGAATAACAAGATACCTACTCTCAAAATGGTGAGAGTGTTTGGCTTAGGTTTCTCATAAAATGATAAGAGTGTGGCTTAGGGGGACTAAGGGGACCTCAACATAAATTGAGAATGACTTACATAGTCATAAAATTACCTCAAGTCATAGTAATTCCATCCACACAAAGGGTGAAGAAAAACCAACTAAGTCCCAACAAGTTCTCAAATTTAGAAAATTGCTAGTCAAATGTAAATAGTAATGGTAAGGTGATGTGACAATGCATGATAAAAACTATTTCCCCTAATTTTCCCATAGGTGGTTATAACTAGGATACAAAAACATAGATCAATGATACTAATTTTACCATAGGTAATTATAATTAGTAGTAAGACCAGTGAAACATTGATTTGTCCATAGGAAATTATAATCAAGTTCACATAAACCAACTTTGATATAGGATGGAAAATAAAATATATCTTGCCAAGTTAACTATCACACTACTTTCATATACTATCATTGAAACACAAATTTGATAAGAGTTGAAACTTGATTGAAATCTCCTTGTGAAAATTGTGATAAGAACCAAAGGAACCAAGATCAAAATAGGATTGGGTAGGATGACTAAAAATAGGGTTTGGTATAGATAGGAATGGAATGATATGATGGAATGATTTTACATTAGGATAATGACAATTTTGTAAATATTAGATAAAATGGTAAGAGGGTTACCCCTAAGTGATGGGGTAAATGGCAAGATATGTGATAATGGCAAATGGATATGTAACAATGAAAATTATAATGCAACAAAATAGTATGGTACATATTTTTGGCCTAGGTATGGTAAATGACATACGATTCTATTGTTCTTGTTGAAGTGGAGATGCATGTCCTAATCAATAGATGATATAAATAGAATATATGATTATGTTAATTATTAACCCACACCTCATTTGAATATTTTATTTGTTAAGAACTGCCTATAGATTTAGATGCTAATAATGTTGTTGTGATCTTCATTGGTCATTGATTTTGATTCCTTCAAATGTCAAGATAAGGTATCTTTATAGCCTCTACAAAAGAAAGTGTGACCATGGATGGTAAATAAGGAAAAATAATAGATGGTAGGTTTTATTGTGAAATGGAATGGTAGATTATAATGGAATGAATGGTGGAGGGGAAACAAATGAAGATTAGGACTTTTAGTCACACATAATGTTGTTGATGTCAAATTCAACGTAACTTTAGTTATGGTGGGGTTAAATAAATTTGAAGATGATCTTGATAAAACAACAAATTTTTTTTGTTGTTTAATCTTGAGAGTAGCTACCATCTGATCAGGCTATAGATAGGAAGTCATTTTGATGTTATCTTTGATATTATCTTCATCAAATAGTGAAGGATTTTTATGCTCAGCTATTGGCACCTCAATGACGTATTCACTAGTGAATTCATCTTGATTGCCCCATATTTCCTCCAATAAGGTTTCACTAATGAATATTGGATTTTGAATTTGATTTTCTTCAAGCACTTTTTAAAAAGTTTCACTAAAAAATGTTGAGTTTGAACTTTGCTTGTCCCCTAGTGCCTCCAAAAAGGTTTCACTAGGAGAGTGTTTTTCTACTACATGAATGTGGTCTTGTATTCCATATTTTTATTCAACTACTATGTCACCATGGATGCAATTAAACAAAGTATGATTTTATCGATCCTAATTGACATGTGTGGGAGATGGAATGTCAATAATATGTCTATGTTGGTTGATGGTAATGGAATGGGGGCTAGTTACATAATCCACATAGAATATACTAGGATAACTTGTGTCAAAGTTGAAGTACTCATCATAAAAAATCATAAAAGGATAAAAAATGTATTCAAATTGATCTATGAGGCATGCATAACCAATATTATAATAGTCATGAACATATATTATTTCTAAATCTAATTCTGACTCAAAAGACTTTGAATCTGATGTTGAGATTGAGGTTGATTCCACTATTGATGTTAAATCCATTTTTGGTTCAATAATAAAACCTGGCTCTAACTCTGATTCTTCGTTTGATGGGTAATCTGTTACAATGATGTCTTGTTGAATGTTTGGTATTAGATAAGTAATTTCCTATGATGGCATAATGGGCTCCACAGAAACTAATTTTTTTAGAGTGGGACTCCTTTAGGATGAGAAAAAGGTCAAGAGACAACTTCTTAGAGACTGGATTGCCAATAAGAGGCTCTTGAAAATAGGCATATGGTCAAAGTAATTATTTTCCCAAAGGTAGTTATAATCATTAAGAAGTGACTCAATAAAGACTGACTCATCAGAGTGAGACTTCTTGACAACAGGTAGAGGATGAATAGGTGATTAATCATAGGTAAACTTATCATAAATGTTTGGTTCAAAAAATACATTTTGGATTAGTTGGTTTTCTTGGCCTTATTTTCTAATGAGTTATAAAATACTAGTTTGAAACATAGCTTGATCTTTGAATGATTAGTTTGATTGAGGTTGTGATTGGATTGGTACTGGATGAGGAATGGTCTATGGTTGGATAATGGTAGGGAATCAAGGAGTATGATTTCTCATGTGATCCAAAGGATGAAGTCTTGAAATGGTAACAATAGGGTGGTGTGGACTGTGATTGCTTGCACAAGCCAAAAGACTAGGTCCTAAAATGATGAAGGGGAATTGTGGATCCTAGTTACTCACACAAGCCAAAAGATGAGGTCTTAAAAGGATAAGTTTGGGGCTTTATGTAGCATGGTTTCTCACACAAGCCAAAGGATGAGGTCCTAGTATGTGAATGGTATCCTAAAATATAAATGATATGACATTGTGGTCCTATAATAGAAATGGTATGATGTGGTAGATCCTAATTACTTGCATAAGCTAAAGCATATACGTCCTCCTCATAAACCATATCATCCTAGTCAGTAACTTGATTTGGATTTTGTGGATTTTGACTATGTTACCCATATGGACTATTGTAGAGAATATAATAAAACTCCTTAGAAAATCTATCTCTATAGGGGTTTCTAGTAAGATTTGATGCAACCATTCTATCATAAGTTGAATTGTATGTGACTCCACCATAAGTGTCGTTAGACATATCTACATAAATGATGAAAGCTCCAAAATAAAAATGCTCAGAGTTCTGCAAACTCTAAAAAACTATGTCCAAAGGACAAATGGTTCAAACTTGGTCTAACTTGGTCAAAAGGGTGGAGTTGTATCTCCAAAATGGTTTGAAAGTGGAGCTATATCTCCAAAATGGTTTGTGATAAAAATTGGGATAAAATAATGTAATGTCAAATATCATAAACACAAAAGATCAAGCATTTGACTAAAAACCATCATGTTAAAATTCTATGTTAAAATATTCCAATCAAGGTATAAACTAGGAAAGGGAAAAGAGTTACTAGGTATTTTATCCAAATGCATAGTCAAAAGCTAGGCTTGAACAAGTTGTGTTAGGAATTTTGGCTAAATGGCATCAAAATCTAGACTTGAAATAAAAGCATGATGTGATTTAATTTAATCTAACAAGTTTGGAAATAGCTTTAAGAAGACACATCACATGGAATAAAACATAAACATGATCCGTTGGCACAATCCATAATGCAAAAGGCTTTTGAAGAAAGGCTATGCTCTCCCAAACAAAGACACAAACAATGATAAGGATAGGCATTGAACAAACAAACCATCAATAGTTTTCAAATTTGGGTAATCAATTAACCAAATTTATGTAACCTAAAAGAGAAAGATCTATGTATTATCCCCATGAATTGAGGCTTAAACATTAATCAATCAATGTTTGAATCCAAATTTTGACAAAGTTAATTGACAACTCAACATTGAAAACTAGGATTTAACCAAACAATCTAGACAAGAGTGGACAACATGATGACGCATAAACAAGGTCCAAATGGCATATGACATGGTTTGAAACAAATAGTTTTTGATACAATGGTAAAAAAGTTTTGAAACAAATTGAGTAGCTTAATGATATAATCATGCTTGAATGATGTGATCAATGTTATGTTTCAAAGACTTAAAGGTTTAAACTTGATAAGCATAATGGTACCTACCTCAACTCAAGTGACACACACATGAACAAGTTTAGCAAAAATTTCAAGGCACAAATGTGGTGTAAAATGGCCTACATAATGCCTCTTTAGATAAAAGAGTGACGTATAAAGAAATTAGTTTTGACATGGTTATAAATAAATAATTAGGTTTTAATCTCAAAACATACTAAGTAAAAATGATCAAAATACACTATGATCATCCAAATCCTAGCAAGGGTATGGAAATATGGGGTTGACTAAAAATAATTAGTTTTTAATCATTTTATATGGATCAATTAAAAAATGACTTTCACATCATGATGCAAAATAAATGCACATAATTGAGTGTCTACGGCACTTCGCTTGTTGTAAAAAGATCTTATCTTTTTTGTAATGACTACATCCATAATTTTCTTAGTGTAGTGTGATGTTCAAAGTGTAGATATATCTCATGTGCAAATCCAACACTAAAAGGTGGTTTAACCACTCAAACCTCAGATCCTAGTGGGAGTGGTTGAAGTCAGTGTTGAGAGATAAAACCCCAAGTCAAAGCATCCCTATAGAACTTATGGGAGGTAATGAAGTTCCCCTCGCAAGCCAAGAGGAAATAAAATGAATGACTAATAGAAAGACTTTAGGGTCATTTCAAGATCACCAAAACTATTACAAGTTTTTGGAGAGAAGGACCATTTTAGATAATCTAGACTTATGTCCCTAAATTGGATGGGAGATAATATTTTAGAATGAATAGTTTTCTGGGTTCTAAGTAGTTGCATGTGGAGAGTATGATAATAATATGGATCTATTTCCCATTTATTAGATTGAAGAGAATTTAAAATTATAAAATTTGGAATAATTTAGGTGTAGTATTGATTTTTTTTTAAAATTAGACTATAGATAAGGCCAAATTATCTAAAATAGTCCTTGGAGTGATTTAGATGACATTATTTCTATGCCTTAAACTAGGCATGTTTGCAATAAGGATGACATTTTTGATTCCAAGAGTTACCTAAAGAGGATAGATTGAAGAGCATACACATAATGTCCCTTTTTTTACCAATTAAATTCTAAGTTTGAAAAACTGTTGAAGACAAAATTTGACAAGTGAGTTCAATCTTAAGCACCAAATGAAAGATTAGGCGGTGTTCTTTGACCCCTTGGTCTTAAGTTGTGACTTTGAAATCACAATTTGTCAAAATATTCACTTAAACACCCAAGTTTTTCATTAAGAAATAACTTTAAAAGTTTGTTTGATTAAATGAAATCAAAAAAAATTCTAATATACTCCCTCAACCTATAAAAACACAATTATAAGGGCCTACTTTGAAACACTTAAGAGTTTGAGCAAACAACATTAAAAATTTGAACTCTTTATTGTAATCTTGCTATTATACAGTCAATATCATTGTTTTCCTACAAAATCAAAATTTTAGAACATAATATCATTGTTATGGATTAGTTTGACATAAAACATAATATCATTATTTTCCTTTGAAATCACTGCTAAATAAAATCACTATTTTAAATGAAATTGCTAGCCAAATCAATGATATCACTACCTAGGAAACAATATCATTGCTCTAGTTGACAATATTGCTATTACTAGATAGAAAACATAGAAAACACAAAACTATTGTTGTTGAATAAAAAATCATTGCATAGGGTAAACAATATCATTGTTTTGAGACAAAATCACTGTTTTGGGAAAATCGCTACTCAGACAAACAAAATCACCATTACAACAAATGATATCATTGCTTAGGGCTACAAAATCATTTTTTATCAAAAAATTATTTTATTAAAAAATCACTACTATGATAGCAACAATATTTTAATAAAGATAAAAATTGATTTTACCAAGAACAAAAATGCAATTATCAAAAAAATAGAATTTTGACTTAAAATTTCACTCTTTTGACTCCTTCACTCCAAGATTCTATATAAAATTGGTTAGTACATTTCTTGAAATATCCTTTGTGATCAATTTTTTTGGGCTAGGGTCCCATTGGGCATGCCATTATGTGAACTAGGAATTTGACTCAAGAGAAGATGGTTAATATCGTGTTAGTTTCAAAATGAAAACAAAATGAAAGAAACATACTAACTAGTATAACATTTCTAGGCCTAGACACTAAGGGGAGATTAGTTGACTAGACTAGAATGGAAATCATAACTAAAATTCAAAAGAAACTTTCTTTCACCTTCTTTTGATTCTTAAAATATATTGTTGAAGTGGTTTTCTCAATTTGTGCTCATTTTTTGCATCAATGAAGTGTGGCTACCTTCATCTCTCCTTGGCACCATGTTTGGCTTTGACTTTGGATTGAAAATTTGGCTTGACAATATTAATTTGAATGAATATTTGGAATCAATTCAACATTATAACTTTGCATTATCCAAGCTTTTTTTTCAATAGGTGAGGCCTCATATTTATAGATTTTACAAAATGGTCATAATGACCTTGAACCATCCATCTCAAGATGAAGATGTGTGGCTAAGAATCCATTAAATTTTTGAGGCAAAAGTCAATAAATCCCTTCATAAATAATTTGGATAGAGATGCAATAAAGAGGCATGGAGGGTCTTAATGAGGCACGGGGTGGCTTGATGAGATATTTTATGCATTTATGGCCTAGGGATGTCTTTCCAAGAAATGATGTCATTTGATTATGTAAATAATGATAATCAATTTACAATAAAGATTTATTCAACAAGTTCCATGGAATTATTAATTAGGCTCATGATTTGAATTAATTATCTTTAAGCATGATTAGTCATTTTGGTGAAAACCTTGGCTCTTTGGTACATAAATTAATCAAATTAGTTAGAATATCCTATTATTGGCTTGAAATTTGATTGGATTGAAATTAGAATTTGATGTTAGATGTATTAGATCCATTATCCCATTTAATATGTTGTCAACATCAAATTACAAAGGCACATGTCTCGTGTAAAATATTTAATAGAAAAGAGCAATCTAGCACACCCAAGTGCAAAATTAACATTTTGACTCAAAATGATCTGATCAAAGTTAGCTGGCCCATAAAATGCATTACCCCATTTAGGGATACTTTGGCAAAAATCAGCACTTGAATATGTTAGTTTCAAATATTTTAATATGTTTTAATATTTTAAAGCCAAATTATGCACTTTAGTAGAAATTGGTCAAAACCCTGATTGATGGTCATTGGTGTCTAGATTTATGTGTCTACAAACATGAGGTTAGTTTATTTATTTATTTGTTGAATTAAGGTTTAATATTTGTTTATTTATTAAATTATTAACAAGTTAAGGATTAATATATGTTTGAAATTTATTTATTATAGGTAATATTTCATGCCTCACAAAAGCAATCTACCTAAAAAGGATAATATGGAGTTAAAGGATCTACAAATTCTGAATCTGCAAAATCATCCTTGCAATCATTTCAGATTTCAAAACATGCAAGAGTTTCTTCCTCATTATCTCTACATGTAGGTTTAATATTTAAAAATTTCAAATGATATTTTAAATTTTAAGTGAATTGTTTTAGTTATTTGTTTTATTGTTGCAATTGACTTAGTATCAATTGAGGTTGTCATGAAACAACCACCACCACAACAAAACCCAACATTTATTGTGCATTTTGGACCCTCTATGTAAGGTATTGTATATTACACATTTTTTATTTTTTTATTATAGTTTTTTATGATTGAAATTTTGTGTAATGTACTAGCTCAAACCACCCCCATCACTCTCAATATAACACATAGATTGGAGGAGATACTATTTCTAAATACAAGTACTAAACCTTTAATTTCAAATTAGCATATAGTTTTATTTTTAAAATTTACCATTTTTCTAAAATAATTTACATTTTATAGGGCATCCTCAATCTTTGAGGAATAATATGCCATCGATTCCACCCCCAAAATCAATTCACTCAAGGGGAAGGTTCTTTCATTACCACAAGCACTAATAGATAGTAGAGGAACACTACAATTATCATGTTCCAAATTCCCAAATTTCTCTATCAAAAGTATATCAAGTGGGTAGGTATTGAATTATTTGTAGGAAATTGATCTTGATGAGGAATATTTGGGGATTGAAAGTGGTGAAGTTGTTAGAACTTTTAATCCACATGATTTTATCTAGGAAATAGATGTTCATGTGACTACTTAGGAGGAACCTTGTACCTCTTGACCACCCACCCCATAAGAGAATTTTATCTTGTCTGATGATGTTATTACATCTTTTTCATTGAATAATTTATTATCATAAAGTATTAATTCAAATCTTAAGGGTGGAGTTATATATGAATTAAAAATTATATATGTTTGGGAGTTTTGGGTGAAGGCATTGATAAAATAAATAAATGCTTATTATCAAAACCACTCCCAAAGATAAAATTTGTTTTCATTGGTACAATATGAACCCACAAAGATTGATGTTTTATTTTCCCAAGCTAAATCTAGGTTAGTTACTATTTATAATAGTTATAATTATAATGTGTTGACTATTATTCTTAATAAGTTAGAGAATTTGAATGCAGAAGCCTAGGGATATTTTAATAAATGGGTGAAATACATTAACCTTGTTGTGATTATGAATGTCGAGAAGGAAAAATATTTGGTAATGTATCTTCATTTTAATAAAATTTCATGTCATACTTTTTTTTTCAAATCTAATTGAATTTTGTTTTAAATTGCAAGCAAAATATGAGAATATGAAAAAAAGAAGTCGAGGTCCTTAATGTGCATTTAAAAAATGCATGAAAAAGTTTATATTCTACCATTAAATTCAAGGAGAAGCTTATTTTGTTGAATAAATAGAACAACACACTCCAAAAAATCATTAAGGAACAAGGATGGGATCATGATGACTTATTTAAGTAGAAGATAGATGTTGATCTAAGTCTACTTTCTGCATGAGATGTTGAAAAAGAAGAAAGGAAAAATTGTGCTAATATTAATTCTGTAGTTGAGGATCGTGTAAGGGTGTGGATATTGAAGGATGACACAAAGGATGTTGTGGTTCAGAAAGTAGCTAAGAATTTAAACCCCAAGAAAATATTAATTTTTAATGTTTTAAACTCTATAATATTTGTAAACAATGTTTTATTTTAAAAAATATATTTTAAATGACAATTTGAAGTTTCAATTTGAAATGATCAATTTATAAAGTTTTAATTAGTGGTTGAGCCATGTGGATTATAATTTTTTTTTTCTAGATTTGGTGTTAGGCTTGAGCATGAATTTCAATTTGAAATTTATGATGTTGTAAAGTCATGATTATTAAATCTAAGTTTATTCAGTTGATGTAGTTCAAAAAAAATAATGATACAATATGTTGTTTTATTACCATCATATTTGAATTCAAATTCATATTTTTAAGCTAAAATCTAAAACTCTTAATATGGTGCTACAATATCAAATTATAGTTATTTGAAATGCTAATATAATTAAAAAGCAATTAAATAAAAGGAAAAGTTGCATGATCAATGGATCAAATATTTTAAATGACAATACTATCCACAATTGTAATGAATTTAGTATTTGGAAAATTTTTAAATATAAAAAATTATATGAAATTGGAATTTAGAATATGATAATTGCAATAAATATACAACTAATACTATGGTAGTTGAAACAATCCTACACAAACCCGATCATCACCAGTGACATTTACATCTGTCATGTCAGTGATATATTTAGTGTCATTATTTACATCCTTTATGTTTTTTGTTGTATTTTTGGCACCTCTTCTTTCAATTATAGAATTCCATGTTGTCAAAGCTCTTACATAAGGAAACATGTCCATAACATAAAGTGAAACATATAATCTCAAACAAGTTTCTAAATTTTTATTGAATCTATTTTGAAGATTTGACCTAATGAATGATAATGCACTGAATACTCTTTCATATTCCACTGAGTCCAAAATCATTGTTTGATAAATCTCATATAATCATAAACATTCACTTCAACTTTCTTGTAGTATACTACTAGGATAATTTTTTTTCCATATGCATGTAATTGCCCCAATTTTATGTTGGTTCACTTAGAACGTGATATTGTTCAAACATTGTAATTCCAAAATGAGTTAGATGTTAGTAAATTCTTTCCTAAAATAATTTTTATTTACAATCCATTCACCTCTACATATTTACCAAAATTCTTTATAAGACAACCCATGTATTTGTGAAATAAATTGATAATCAACTTTTGGCTATTATTATTGTTCCAAAAAATGGGATTCATAATTGCCATGGCCTCCAAAAAATCATGCCCTTAAAATTGATCTCTAATATCCACAAATAATTTTTGTGAAACTATACTTAATTTTATCTAGGTTTTAGATAGAATAATGTCATATATAATACGTGTTACAGGTAGTTATTCAGATTTAGCTCCCACAAGATCAAATCTTCTATAAAAAAAAGTGTGCATTGGTATCTCCTTGACATTAACAATGACACAAAGATGATCATTTATATTCAATTTCAAATATCGCTTAGGGTTCCTTAATTCTATCAACCATTATCAATTGCTAAAAATAGGGTCTTGAAACTTTTCATTCGAAGTGTATAGTATATATAGAGATTGGCATAATCATTTTCTCAATTGTATGAAGTCAACAATATAAATAGATCTCTCCTGAGCATGTTTCATTAAAAAATTCATTTCCTTTAGCATTGGGAAAATTCCACATACCATTATTAGTGTTTCCAAATTTGTTAAATGGTAAAATAAATCTTTTGCCTTGCCAATTTCTCTATGATATTTATACATAAAACCTACTAATGATGGATATTCTTCAAAAACTTGGCATATAAGTTCATACATATAAATCCATCTTGTATCAAAATATTTCAATAGTTTATTATCATCAATCATTCCTATTGCAAATTTTTATAACTCTAAAACTCTTTTTGGACTACTTGACATATAATCATGTAGGTCATGAATGAGTTCCTCCACTTTTGACACATTAGAAAATTTGCTAACTATTTTGTATGTAAGATTCATCCTATGAGCCATGTAATGAATTGAAATCATATATGAGGCAACTGTTGTTTGTATCCAAACACATAAACCATTCATATTCCCCTACATAACTGATGCACCATTAAACCCAACACACAATAGCTTTTTAGCTATTACATAATCATCCATCCCATCTTTATCTTTCAAATTAGATACAACCAATTTGTGTAGATTTTATGCATTGTAATTTTCTACCATTTTATGAATTAATAGTAGATGATGTTACCTTGAATAGTTCTAAAAGTATAAACATACATGTATTCCTAAGATGTGTTGCTAATTACTATGACCACATCAATGCATAGTGAGATGAATAGTGAATTTTGAACTTTATTTTTCAAATCTTCATTCTCAACCATTACTAGATATTTTGTCATTTCCCAAGAAATACTATTTGACCAATGTAATTGTGTCATATCCATAAATCCATTATGTCGAAATAAAATCTTATAATCTAAAAAATCACAAATAGGTCTGTCTTTTTTTAGAATTTGGTATATAGTAGAAAACTATATATAATTGGCCTTTAGATGGGATTGCATAACTTTTTCAAAATTTGATTTGATTTTTACCCCTTTCTCAACAAGATGTTTTTGATGTTTCTTATCATTTTCATACTCGCATGCATATCTTATATGCATTCATTCTTTTGAATTTTCCCACCTGTGTGTTCTTGTTATCAGTTCATCTAAGTGCTTCATTATCAAATATACTTTTTCATAATGTTTCTCAATCGTGCCTAATTTTAGTTGTATTTTATGTTCCTTTCCTAGTTTTTAACTCCATCTTGTACATATGCATTCTATTAGAGTATCATCATCATTTATAAGTTTTATGAAGGAAATTTTTTTTGCCCATTACACCTTAAATGACCTTCCAATTGTCTATCTACTTCTCTTCCTTCATGAAGATTTATGAGTGGAGGTTTTAGCTGAACTTTGCATTTGGTGAGAACCAAAAATCTCTTCTACCACTTGAGTGTCATGATCATTTTCATAAAAAACTAGAGGAACATATTTGAGTGGTGGCATGTCATCATCAAAATAATCTTTAGGGGGTGACATGTTATTTTGGTTGATTATTTCTCATGAGATATCAGTGGGGATTTCTACATCTAAAATTGTTTTAATATTATTGAACAGTTAAAGTCAAATTTATGAAAATTTGAAAAAATAATAAATACCTATATTTTGTGTGTATTATAATTGCGTGGGATTTTTATTTGGCTCTTTAAAATAAGATAATATGTTCTATTTTCTTGATAATTGGACTATCTTTTTATCATTCCCACCAGATGCCATGATGATCAAGGATGTAACACTTTAGTTTTGCCATCCAAGTCTATCATCTGGTCATAGAGTATATGATAAAAATTGGTTGTCATTTGGTGAAAGTATCATTCTAAATTTTGGCTCTATCATTCGACACTTCCATTCAGCATTATCATTTGGTATTCACATTCAACACTACTATTCAGCCCTCCAATTTGGCACTATCATGAGATATTATCATTCATTAATATCATTTGGTTCCTTAGATCGACACTTTTACTATTTATTATTGCCATATAGTATCTCTATTTAGATGCTATAGTTTGATGCTATATTCCTCTAGTTCTGGTTCTCCTTATTGACTTGTTTGATATTAGGGGGTGGTTGTACTATATATATGTCGTAAAATGAAAAGTGTAATCTAAGATATTATTATAAATGGTTGGTGATCCAACCCCCAAAATAATTTATATTACTAAATTTTTGGTGATATGGACCCATCTTCTAACCCTAAAAAACTATCAAAAATAAAATTTAAATATTTTTGAATTAACAAATATTTATCGCTAAAATTTAACATGGCACGCCATGCCCATGATTCACACTTTATTCATGATTTTTAATTAAATCTACCACCTTTTGATTAATGCCTCATTCATGACTTGTGTCATTCATCTAAATAACTTTGTAATTTATGGCCATCTTATAATTGATTATGCCCATCAAATTAATTTCATAGTTGAATCTCAACTTTCGATGATCTTGACGACCAAATAGGTCATCAATCTTAAGTTTATGCTTTGTTAGATACATAACCAATGTGTCTTATAAATGTCAGGTTATTTGCACATAGCTTCTCTTCTTTTTTATATTTTTTAAAATGAGGATTTATAGATACTAAATATTTATATGGTGGTGAAGTGAGATTTCACCACTTGGCATCATCTCATTCACTATAGTTTTGATGGGATTTAAAGTTGCATGAACCACTTTGGGCCTATAAATTAAAAGGATGTTGCCTCATGGAAACATATCACTAACCCACTTCATTGAGGTTTATTTGTATAGCATAAACATTGTAGGGATAGAATTCATTGGGATGTTGCCACATGGAAACATCTCACTAACCCACTTGCCTAAAGGCTGATCCTTTGTACAAACTTTTCTAGTGTAGTGGGTTATTGAAATCACATAATGTGGCACAATAATACTAAACCACTTGCATTAAGGCATTGAATTATATGAATTTGATCAAGATCAGTTGATTTCCAAGATCTTAACAATTAGTAACATCTTGTTGATCTACTCACCTAGAGCTTTGTTGACATAAAGGTTTCCCAAGGAAATATTCAAAAAATGACTAAGTCCTATGGAGTGGGGAAAATATGTCACATGGATCCAATCAAAGTATAAGTGCCTATGGGGAAAAAAAATAAAATCCTAATGAACAAATTTAAATTTAAAAATCAATGGCTAGGCATTTCAAAATAAAATGACTAAGTCTTTTGAAATATAACAAAAATTCATGAAAACTTAGCAAAAGAAAGCCATTTCAAAGTAAATTTTGGTCATTTTATGAAATTGCCTAAGGTAAAAGATTAACTAAAGGAAACTTATAGTTAAATTAAATCAATTTAAAATAAACATGATCAAAATTATAAAGGAAAAGTAGTAGAAAACTCTAAAATAGTTAGGTAATTTACATAAAACCATGGAGAAATAGTCTAAAATAAATCCTTATCTATGTTTCAAAACATAAGCATAAAATAGACTAAGACTTAATAGATTCATAAAAATTCAAATATTTTTAATTAATCAACCTTAGATGTGATTTTATATGCTAAATTTTTATGATGCAAGATTTAATTATTTAGGATTGACTAAAATAATGAAGCACATTCAAATTTAACTCTTCACATCTAACCACCATGCAATTTAAAGAAATTAATTTTTAAATAGGAAAACACCAAAACTCATTGAGGTATAAGACCTAACTCTAAATAAAAAAGAGGGTCCCTATTTTCCAATTGAAAATATGGCATCTTGTATAAGAAATAATAATATGTATATAACAAAGGAATGATATGCTATCTACTAACATGGAGAAAAAAACATATGCATAAGAAATAACACAACTAGGAACACACTAGGTTTTTTAGTATTTTTAATTTTTTTGAATGTTTTTATATTTTTAGACTATTTTTTTTATTTTTTATTTTTTTCAAAATGACAAAGTCTAGCCAATTATCCCATCTAAGAGATGTTCATCTAGAAGTGCTCTGAACACTAGATATGATATATCAAACTGGTGGTACTATCAAGGAGCATATATAGGTGTAATATTTGGCATTTAAGGATCTGTGATGCTCTATGTATGTGTCATAGGACTTTGATATCTCAAATAGGTGATAGAAGGTGTAGGAGTTCATGAAACCCATAGTTTTGTGCTTTATAGTGTATTTGAATGAGAAATAATAGGAACATGTTTAATTGATCTATATAACTAAGTATTCTACATATTATTAGATGAGGATTCTTTGGAATCTATTATGTATCTCTGATGCAATGGTCTCTCAAGTATGGGCCACTTATGAAATGGAATTTCATGTTACCCTTTTTTAGATGATTAACCTTAGTAGGTTTGATAATTATTTGCCTTGGAATATATTTTGTTTTAAATTTGAAGTTCATATGGAATTCTAGGAAATGTGACTAATCTATTGGCATCAATGCATTTAATATACCCATGCACTATGGAAGGCACCATGTGGAGTTTATGTATCCAAGGTTATCCATATACCATATCAAATACTCTCATGTATGGTATAAATGATAGGGTAGTGACCACATGTGTTAGGCCAACCTATAAAGGTAATTCAATCTCACCTTTAACATAATATGAGGTCCCATATAATGTTCTAACCATTTTGGTCAAAGGATGAAATCATCATGTGCATACCCCAAAACATGCAAGTAATGTCATTGTGTAAACATTTTCACTAGCACCATTATTAATCATACCATTGTGAATAGGTTGGTGATCAATGTATGCTCAAATAAATAATGAATAAATATTTGAGTCATCATCCACAATATCACTATCATCAAAAATAATAGAGGTTTTATAAACCATACGAGGCATGTGACATCTATAAGTATCAATAATTTCAACTAATGGATGCCCATAATATTGTGGAGGAGGATGTGCATTATATTACATTTTCACTTTTAAATTATTCTAAGAATGATCTTGTAATGAATCAATAAACATATTTTGGCTTTGATGTTCACCAAGTTGTGACCTTGAATCTTTGGGAGGATCATCAAATGTAAGTTGCTAGTTATCAATAAGGTCTTAGATCTTACGTTTCAAGGTATAACATCATTTAGTTGAATACCAAGTTCCATGGTGATAGTCAAAATAAGCATTGGCATCATATCCATGAGGTAGAGGTATACTCATATCAACCTCTATAGGAGGAGGGAGAGATATGAGATGATAATCTACAAGCTTATTAAGTAGTAATGTTGGAGACTTAGGTAATCATGTAAATTATCTCCTTGGTAAATTAGATAAGACAAACCAATTATGTTACTATTATACTACATTAAAAATTGTATTTATTTCTTTTTTAGGTAATGTAGGTTTTACCTTGTAGTTTAGTTTAATATGGAACTTGGTTTTGGAACTAGTTGATGTGTTTCCTACATACTTAAGCTTGTTCAATGAAATAAGTTTCATTTCATGATTTCTAAAAATATGGCATAAGTCATCAAAATATTTGAATTTTTTGAAAATAATGGAATCATGTAATGGGGTAAGAAATTTTTTATTGAATATGTCTTGAAGTTCTTTATCTACCATTTGATTTGTCATTTTGTCCAACAATGTCTTATACCTCAAGATGTCAGGGATGCGAAACACCGAAAGCATACAATTGATTACCAAACTTCAAGCAACTTAATATGCGGAAATAACCAGAATCAACATGTAACTAGAATTCAGAATAACACAGCATATGAGAGACAATACACAAATTGTATTAACACTTTATACAGAAAAGAATACAATAGAGAATATCCCACATCTTCTCCACCACCTTACAGAGGTTTCCCACACCTCAAGTGAATAGTAATTCTTCTCCCCAAAGCTCTCCCTCTCACAGGTCCCAACACCCAACTCAAATACAGAGTTGGTGTTCACCTCCCATGCTCCACGCACACCACAAGTGCTCCACGCACTCCACAAGCACTCCACGTGCTCCACAAGTACTCAAGGTACTTCAAGTAGATCTCCCATGAATCTGCAACAACCTGCAATTTAACAGACCATACTTATGGAAGGAACTTCCTTGCCTTCCTCTCTCACTCTATCCGAGTACACACCTGTACTCCAAGTAGATCCTGCCTAATACTGCTCCCTGTTGTGTTGCTATCTATATGACCTTGCACACCTGAAAATCAAACAACAGTTCTGCTCACCTGTGAACCTCGACCTTACACACACATACACCTGCAGATCAATGATCTTACTTACCATGTAGATCTCCTATATAGGCCATGCAACTGTGACCAAGATCCTACACTCCTGAAGAACCCAGCTGGCTCTCCAATCCAGCACCAACACACCTGGTACTGAGGCACTAGGAGGAACGCACCATTGCTCTACCTCACACACTGAAGGAGCTTATAATTATGCTCTCTTACTCCCTAGCACACTTTTCCAATACAACCATGAGTCTATTATATAGATCTCATCCAAACAATAATTAGACATCTAATTACAATAATTAGATCCGCAGCTATGAGTCTAAAATTAGCACTCATCATGCAAACACTTGGTTCGTTAGCTAACTGCCCGTAATTAACTCGCAGTCAAACCACACAGGCGACCGACGTCAGTCCCTATCTGCCTGGAGGTGACCGACGTCGGCCAATATATGACCGACGTCGGTTGCTTCCCTTTGCTATCCTGCCGACATCAGTTGATCAGATCGACCCCAACTTCTCTGTAACTCAGCAACCTTCAGCAACCTCCTCTCCTGTTTGCATCAATGAAGCTTTTAGCTCCATAATCCTAACAATTGAAAATAATGGAATCATGTAATGGGGTAAGAAATTTTTTCTTGAATATGTCTTGAAGTTCTTTATCTACCATTTGATTTGTCATTTTGTCCAACAATGTCTTATACCTCAAGACATATTCATTGATAAGTTAATTGGTTCCTTGTTTTATCTTTACAATTTCAGCATAAGATACCTTTTTAGTAATGTTGATATAAAAATGTGCCAAAAAATTATCCACAATAGGTTTGAAAAATTTTACTGATTAGATTAGTAAATCCTAGAACCACATTAGGGCATAGTCCTTGAGGTTATTTATAAATAATTTAGTCAAAAAATTTATCATTAGAGTCATAATCAAGGCATGACACATAAAAATATTAGAGATGATATTCAAGATCACCCTTTCCACCATAAAATATGAACTTAGGTTAAAAAAAACCAATTATAAAGGGTGTAAATATATCTCAGGTGCATGTGGGTTATGCAACACCTCTTATGAATCAATAGCATAAGGTGACTTCATATAAGTTTTTTCAATATTTGTAATATTATCTTTCAAAAGTTTTATAATTTGGAAAAGATATTTCACATATTTATCACTAGGATTTAAATTTTAAGAAGGTAAAAAATGATTTGTACCCATGGTTTAAGTTGATACAGGCATTAAAACTAGTAACTAGGTTGAAGTGCCAATGTTTCCCATAGAGGATGTAGCAATAGTAAGATTTGGTTCAAGGAACAATGGTGTAAACACTACCCATTCCCCCATTATATGTATGAAGTGATATTGTGCTCAAGGGGAGGGTGATTTGTTTGGAATCGATTTTAGTATCACCTAAAGATTGTTAGGACCTTACAGTACAATTGATTACTTTGTATAACCAACTAAACACGAAATTAAACCAAAAGTAATAAGTAACTAGAAATCAGAAACAAAAAAGAATAGGAGATATGAGAAACAACCAATCTTGTATTAAACTCTTCCAGAAGGAAATACAATGAAGAAATCTCTTTTCTTCTCACACCTCTCAGATGTATAATAATTCTCCCTCAAGAGTTCTCTCTCTCTCTCTCTCACAATTACAACTAACTCAATTACTGAGTTGTTCCCTCTTCTCTTAATTACAATACTACCCCATGGGTCTCTTAAATAGGATCCAAAGAAAACAATAATTATAAAAATAGACTCAAGACTAAAATTAGTCTTTACATGCAAACCAACTGTTCTCCTAAAATTAGAACAAATCTAATTCTAGAAATGCATGCAAACGCACAGATGTCGGTGTCGGTCTATAGATGATCGATTTCAGCCAACCCTTGACTGATGTTAGTTGATTCTGGTTGACCCCTAACCGATGTCGGTTGGCTCTGACCGATGTCGGCAACTTTGTGACTGATGCCGGTTACTGTGTAAGCCCAACAACCTCCACATCAGCTCAACAGTGAAGCTTTTAGCTCCACAACTCAACAAAGATTCACCATCACTAGGGGAGGATGCCTTGGCATGTTTAATGATCTCATCTCTTGTAACATACACAAATGCATCCATTAGGTCCTTATTGTTATTGACATGAGCAAATAATTTTTATTTATATTCCATTTAAAAATGATTTTTTTGATTAACTTTTTCCATTGATCATAAATTAAAAATTTATAATTTTAAACAATAAGTTTACAATAATTAAAAATAAAAAATTAGGGAAAAAGAAGGAAACCCTAATTCCATTGGGGTTTAGAGACCAAAGTTACAGTTCACCAAGTGTTTAACCATAAATTTTAGATATGTGTGGTAATCTAGGGTTAAGGATATTTATATTAGATTTTACATAAGGATGGTGAACTAACCTAATTAAAAATCCAATTAATAACAAACTTAGATAAAAAATATTTTAAATTTATAGAACTGATATTTCTAAAATAGTAAAGTAACACTATTGATAGATATTACAATGAATTGGGAAAAAATGATCATTAGTTGGTGTAATGTGCACATGAAATTATAGGAAAGAATAGGTTGGAAGTGAAATAGAAGATGATTTTATAACAATAATCAGATTCTATAAATATTCTATTAGTGGCCTTAGAAGTTTAGATTAGATCTAGACAATTGTGTCAATGTAGGTGTCTAATCTTATTGTAGGTGTCCTATATATATATATATATATATATATATATATATATATATATATATATATATATATATATATATATGACCAACTAGAGCCTTCTAAGTTTTATATCACCTTTATTATGATGTATCTATCATGTGCATATGATATGATTTTTTGTAAAATGATCAAACCCTAGATCTTCCCCCTTAAAGTGTCTATGGAAAAAATGGTTTAGTGGGCTCATGATATTGAGCTTTCCCAAGGACCTCTCTATCAATAGGAACTACCTGCGAGATAGGAATAAAAGAGGGGAGTTAGTCAAATTTTAGTGTTTTCAATTAGACTCATACCATTGTGAAGGTATTTTTAGGCCTTCACAGTCTGCTGAAACATAGAAATAATCCTAGGTTGTGGGTGGTCTAATCAGTGGATTGAATCTCTAGATTCTAAGGGATAGTTCCCTTTGCTGTATCAATTAGGATCTCTAGTCTACACTAAAAACTACTAGGAAAAGAGGAAAAGGGAAAATTAAAGGAAAAAAAATCCTATCTAATGATGGTGATACACCTATATTTTGGTTCATCCACTCAATTTGAGCTCCTATAAACACTGATTAGATAAGAAAAACACTAAACTTTCAACTCCAATTGACTCTTATGCATCTTTATTTCATGAAAAGTTTCTATCTAGTGATAAAACTTGAGGGAAATGAGAGAATATGCCTGATTCAAGGCACTAACAACCACTTATATCCATTGTAACTTTAGCCAAAAGATGTAAAACATAGAACATGACTTGCATAATCTAATCAACTAGTAACTAGGTAAGAATAAGGTCTTGGAAAGGAAGGAAATTCTATCACATATTCAAATCAATGACATAAATACACTATACCAACATTTTAAAATCTAAAAAAAAGTCCTTATATTTATTTGAAAAAGGTTATAAAACTCAAATTTTGTTAGAGTCTGATCTTGCCAAAAGAGGGATTCTTAAAATGGCTAAAAAATCCAACTTATATAGAAAAAACATACATAAGCCAAGATATTGGCACTAAAAATAGGGAGGATATCAACTCCCACATTACACAAGTCCAACTTGAGCTATCCAAAAATAACCAAGCCTTTCAATAGTATTTTTGTGTCTTATGCCTTGCATGAAAATATCTTTGGCTTTAGAAAAGGATGGTGGGCCCAACTTTGAAAATTCAAATTATCTTGCATTGAAAGCCATGCCATAATATTCAAAGGAATATGCATCTTGATTGAACTTAAAGTTGAGTTGGATCATTGAATGCATGAGATGACTAGAAGATAAGCATGACTTCAATAAATAGTTAATTGAAGCTTTGACCAATCAACTATAGGTAGCCTTTGCTTGCATGTAAAAGGACCTTGATGAGTGAAAGGTGCATGGAAACTCCAAGAGAACATCAAATACATGGCATAGAAACTTAGATTGAACTATTTTTTAGCTTATTCCAATGCTAAACTCTTTGATCCCTTCATGCATTTGAGTCTCCCTTTTGGAACTGAGAGAGTCATAATTAAAGGCAAATGCATGTCTTTGTCAAGTATGAATGATTTGATTATTTCATTTATTATTTTTAGTGCTCCTTAATATAGTCTTGGACTATAGATCTTCTTATAAATGGAAAAAAAAATAATATTTTCATTGGTTTTTTCATGTTCATGCTTGTCTTGGATGCATCTAATCGAGCTTGGGTCACTCTGCATGTGAGCTATTAACCACATTAGAGGAGTCAAAATGAGGATTCCCCATTATCTTCTACTTATTCACTATTGAAATCCTACTATAATCCTTTTGAAAACTTAGTTTTTTCTTGACCATTGATCTCCTTACTGTATAATGTGATTATGCCTCTTGTGATTGATTAATTATTACTTTGGATTTGCTGACCATTTGACTTAATCTTGCTCCATTGATCTATTTCAAGCTAATTACTTTGGGCTATTTGTTTTTATCTATTCCCATGGACTTTCCTCTTCATTCATTTCCTTTGGGCCTTTTCTTCAAAATTATTTCTTTTAGACTTTTCCTCTAGCATATTTATTCAAAAAAATTGTCCATGACTTACTTCCTTCAAACCATTCCTTCGAACAATTTGTTCGAAGGAATTCATATCTTATATCTATTTCTTTAAGGATTTTTTCTCAAAGGAAACCCTTCAAAAATATTTGAAGTGCATTTACCCTTTTGAAATGATCCCTTCATTATTTTGAAATTGCCTTTTGGGTTTTTATAAAATGGACCATTTGCCCTTGAACAATTCTTTTAGACAATTTATCTAAAGGAATTCATGTCTTCAGACTTTTTGAAAGTCATTTAAAAAATATAGAAACAAACCTTTCAAATAAATGTTTTGGTCTATTTTGTCTTTTAAAATGCTTTTTTCCAAAGGGAAGGTACCCTTCGGATTTTCTAAAATACATCGTTTAAAAATTTGAAATGGACCTTTTGCCTTTGGAAAGACCCTTCAGATCTTTTGAAATTACCCTCTGGGAGAATTTCTTCAAAATGTTTTCCTAACAAAGAACACCCTTCAGGAAAGTGTCAAGTGACCATTTAGAAAAGTTGTAAGGGTCTTCAAAAAGTTTGAAGAGACTTTGAAAAAAGTTGAAATACCCTTTAGAATTATTGAAAAAACCCTTCGACTTCTCAGAAATCTTTGTAAAATTTGATAATGGCCCTTCAAATTTATGAAAGAATTGAAATGGACCATTTTCTATAAGAAATGACCCTTCATGTTTTTTCAATGGTCCTCTTGCCCTTTAGAAAAGTTGCCTCACCCTTTTGAAATTGTCCCTTCAAATTTTTGAAACTTGGACCTTTTTCAAAGGAATTATACCATTCAACCTTTTTTGTAAAGGACCATTAGAAACTTTTAAGATCCCTTCAAAATGTTGAAAAATTCCCTCAAATTTTTGAAAAGGTCCTTTTGGGATTTTTGATAAGGTCCTTTCAGAACTTTACAATGGACCTTTAGAACTTTTGCTTTAGAAAAGATGTCAAGTCCATTGGCTATTAAAAAAAACCCTTCAAACAATTTGAACAAGCCCAATTCCTTTATACTTATGAAAATCCCATTTTTTTTAGAAGTGATCTTTAGGAAAGCTATTGAAATTGACCTTTTTGAAAGGAAGGGGCCCTTAAGAAAAAATGTAAAGACCAATTTTTGACACTTAGATAAATAGGCATGTTTATGCAAAGTTTTGAATGATAAGGGTTGTAATTTGACCTGTGAGGTCAAAATTTTCAAAATAGACTAATAAATCTAACACCTCAATTCTAGACACTCAAGGAGAAAGAGGGCAATGTAAGTAACCAATAATGAAAGATAAAACAAGTATTTTTCACCTTCCTTGTGAGCAAGAGTTGCATGTTAAACATGAAAGAATGTGATCAATTCTATGCTCAAAGAGTATTTTATAATGGTGATCCTTGCATCATTTATCCTTGTCACCTTGGAAATTTTTTACATTATAATACCATAAGAATGATTTGTCTCTCTCAACAATTGAACATTATAACTTTAGCTTGAGAGCTTGTTTTAGAATGATTTTGGAACTTCTATTTATAGCTTTTCAAACTAACTCTAACCCAAGTGTATTTAGGTTATTTATTTTAACCCTAGTTTAGATAAGGAGGGGACAAACAAATTAATATTTGGGATAAAGATCCTATTTACTAAGATGGCTCTCCATTTTTGAATTTAAGGCTTTAAAGGAAATATTTTCAATTCCTTAACTTTGAGGATGATGACATCATCATGGTCTCAATTTTATTGGATTTTTATTTTTATAAAATTAATTTTCACTAATTTTACATGGAAATTTAACTTAAGAATTTATTTTTATTTGCTTACTTAATTCATTTTTCTTAGCATTTTTTTACTTTAGGAATTATTTAAGTGTTCTGCTTAATGGGTTCAAAGGCCAAACTATCAATTTTCTAGGTTGTAAGTTTATTGAAGATGAATTTGTGAGAGGTTATTGTTGAATATATTATAATACCCTAAATAGGGATATCTCAACATGATTATGAGCACTAATGTCTGATTTGGATAAAATTAGGATATTCAGTGATTCCTAGGCTTAATTTACACTATTTGGTAGAAATCAATATGAAGTCCAATTGAAATACATTTATGGTAAAAATGGGGCATCTACACTACATATATATCCAATACTATAAATATTTACTCAAACTTATATATTTATCTCCTATATGTTAGCTTGTGTGTGTACAAGGATGCAATGTGTGATAAGCAAATACATGTAGTGATCTAGCTTGTAACTTGGAAAATATGGATCATGGGTTGCTCATAAAATATTTTATACCTATATAAATATTAATCCCATGAATGATATAGAAATAGGGATGAATAAGGGATGTTTTCTCAAGTAAATTCCTTATTGAATGCTTCTTGGTATATTATCTTGTGATTTGTATTTGATTTACAGGTGTTTGTTAGGTGATGAATAAATGAGGGTTGATATTATATATATACCAATCCATTTTGGAAATATATTACACTAAATCATTTAGGTAGACATTAGGATACATTTATTTTAAAAAAATGGATGAATTTTGGGACATGGACAATTTTTAAGAAATGTGGACATTTGCATCAATCTATGTATCTAACTAAGACGCAAGTGTCTAGGGAGCTAGAAAATAGGTATAGGTCTAGAATTAGTAGTGAAGAATAATATGGTTTAGATAATTTTTCACATAAGGCCTAGTCATCACAATAATAATGGTCAGACTAAGAGATAACTATGTAGGCATAAATATATAGTGAATGTGAGTCTTTCGATAGTGGACAAGTCTAGAATTAAAAAGTATAGCCATGATAGGTATTTTCCAATTGTATAAGACTGAAGTACTAGATAAATCAGATTTTAGTATCTACATGTGCATGAGACCTTAAAATACAATAAATTTCAAACAAAAATAAGTAATTATCAAGACTGAGATTGTAAAATTATTGCATATTGTCTTGGGTAAACTAAGATTTCAAGAAATTATGGAAATGCTTGTTTTTTATGCATTTGGGCAAAAAAATTGGAAAGATAGGTGAGCAGTGCTATTTTTTAAAATAAGGTTCTCCTATTAAAAGTCACTTTATATGTACTTTATAAGACCAAAATTGTGATAATTGTGTTAGAATTTCCAAATTCTAGCTATGTGTTAATCTGGGATGTTTAGTCTCTAAAAAAACCTTTGTGAATGCCCCTCTATTGAGGTGAGTTTTTGAGATTAAAAAATAAGTTAAATAAAAATAAAAATTTATGTGATATATTTTTATGACATAAATATGTAAATCTAAGTAGTGATGATAACATAGAGAATCATGACATCGTCATAGATCTAAATTGAGCATAGGAGTAATGTGAGATGCATGTAGGATCAAGAATTCATAGTAAGAGTGTCTAGATAGATGTTAGCATTTAGGCACATAGATAAGTGATGAAACTGAGTAGTTAATTTTCAATATAACTACTTAAGGAGGAATGTATGATATCCATCATGGAATTATAAAGGTTGGGTGGATGCATGATGTCTATCATGACATTAAAATCTGATCAAATAAGCAAGGTGTCATGAACATGATGCATAGAGTCAAAGAGTACATGTAAATCACATAAAGTATGTAATATAAATCTGAGGGGACATTTATAAAGGAAATTTTCAAATGTCACTCACTTGAATAAAATCACATAGAAAGACATGTTTAAATGTCCTCACATGCATGGAAGAAATAAATGAAGGATTAGATCCACATAAAATACACTCACAAAAATGTATTAAATTGTCCTCACACACATAAAAACCAATAATGAATTCCCAAATCAACACAAAAAATACATATTCAAATGTCCCCAATGGCAAAAGGAGAGTGCATTTAAGCCACAAATCTAAGAAAGCAACATGAAAAGTAAGCATGATAGTATGTGATTAATCAACAAGATCTAAGTTAGAACATGAGTAGATTAAGTAATTGAGATAACCATTAGTATATAAAGATGTTAGTGAGTGAAAAATATCATAATATTTAATGCTATGTAAATAAATAAGCTATGAGTAAAATAAGGTAACCAAAGAAGGATAAAACCTGTGTATAATATGCCCCCAATGAGATAGTTGAGGAGATTACATGTTATAGAAAGCATGTGTGTGGTCTAGAATTAAGTAGTGGTAGTGTGAGATCATTGGGACAATAATGGGGTGATGGACACTAGAATAAATACTTCTATTTAATATGGTACTATTGTCTAATTACAATGTTTAAATGTGTAACAATAATATTACCTACAATTGAGTTTGGAAATGGTGTTATATATAAAATTTAGTCACTTATGTACACTATTGAAGTATATATGATAAAAAAATAGATCAAAAAAGTATTAAATAAATTTTCAAAAATGAATTGATGTATGATAAATTACATGCATAGGTCATAATTTTTGTGTTGTTGGGATATTTTACTATTTTTGCATATATATGTGGTTGTGTGTGTGTGTGTGAACAAATGAAGTGTTTTTAAAATTTTAATATGTATAAATATAGAACCATCATATATGCATAATGTTAATTGGGTTTTTTAATTATTTTCCTTCGAGTGAGGATAGATGATATACTTTTAGGCTAAGATATTATGTGATGACATCTGGTCCAAGCCAATTAGGCTTGAACTTTCTTTTTGTTTCCTCTTTTACATTGACATTCCTCAGATTATCCATGAGAACTAAAGATTCTCCTTGAGAACTAAATCATCCACCTTTAATTATTTATTTGGAATATGTTTTTTGTAAGCTTTTTGAATGCATTTCTAATATACTTTGAGATGTTTTGTTGCTTATATGCATGCCTGATTGAAATTTTCTAACTCATGTAGGCATTTTATTTGTATTGCTCATCTGTATTGATCCCTTTAAGAGATACATGTAAACATGGAATTTATAATTCAAGAGGAAGAACTGATTTGGTTCCATATATTAATGAGTATGAAGTAGCCCTAGTGGGTGTGAAAATACTGATGTGGTAGGCCCATAGTGCACAAACTAATTGATTATGCTAATCATCACCAAATTTAGTAACTATTTTACTCAATATATTATTGATAGTTTTATCAGTAGATTCCACTTGTCTATTACTCTAGGTATATAAGCAGTATAAAAGGGGTTTGAATCTTATACTTAGTACAAAACTTCCTAGAATTTTTTTTGAAAGATGATCCATTATTTATGGCTATAGCCAAAATAAAATAAAAATGGGAAATAATGTGTGTCATCAAATTTCAACATATGTCATCTCCTATTATTGATTGCAGGGTAATAAATTCCACCAATTTAGTGGAATATTTTGTATCTGTGATAATAAATTTATGTCCACCTACCAATTTTGGGTTGATTTTATTGATTAAATCAAATCCCAATAATGTGAATGGCTAAGGTGAAATTATAGTTTTTAACTCATGTGAAGGATCACTGTGTCATTGAAACATATCACATAGTTTGGAATATTAATGACACTCCTATTTCATGGTAGGCTAATAGTACCCTTGGTAAAGTAATTTGCGTGACATTTGTTTTCCATTAAAATGACCACCACATTCACTATCAGGTACTTATTGTATGATAGATTAGCCTCATCCATGTTTAGACATTGAAATAAGTGTCCCTCAAATGATAATTTGAAAAAATATCCATCGATGATAACATAATGGAGGGAATCTCTCAATAATTTATACTTATTGTTTCTACTAAAATTATCTAGTGTGATTGATTTACTCAAAAAATTATAGATATGTGTGAACCACTCTAAAGTTTTTGTATTGTGTGTAGTTTCCAAGATTGAGAAAGCTATGAGGTCTACATCTAATACTAATGGTGTTTTTAAATGTTTTATGGTGGATACAACTTGATCATAATTTATATAAATTTGGGTTAACTATGCCACACTAGACATTGAATCTGCATGGTGATTGTCCATTCATGGAATATTTTTAATTGATTTTTTAAAAAACTATGTAGGTAGACACTGTACCATATTTTTGTATGTGATTAAATTATCATCTTATATTTTCTAAAAATATGTAACTTGATTAATAAAAAACTAGGAATCCCCATAAATCTTAATGGATTTTATCTAGAGAGTCCATGTTACGTATAAACTTAAGATAAGTGCCTTGTATTCGATGATATTATTTGTATGTGAATGGCATAGGATATCCATGTGGAATGATAGGAATAATTATTACACTAGAACATAATGCACATTTAGATCCATAAAAAAACATCATCAAATCCTCAGTAATATTATATGTTGTGAAATCATCTCTGAAGTATGTCTAAGAAGCTATCTATCCTGTAGTGGAATAAAAACTATCTAGTCTGCAATATCTTAACCTTTGATTGAATTTTGAGGTATGATATTTAAATTTAATTCAAGGAGTAACATTACCCATTTAAATATATGTCATGACAAATTATGTTTCAACATGATAAATTTCAATGGATTGGCCTTGGTAATAATTTGAGTCTCATTATTTATCATACAATGTCAAAGTTTTTGTGTGGAAAATACAAGATCCAATAAATATTTTTCCATTGTATTATAATTGTTCTCATATTCCATAAGTGTGAAATTGATATAATAAATGTATCTCTTTGTGATTATCATCATACTATACCAATACATCTCTCAACATGTGATCTATATCATTAATGCATAATAGAAGTGGCATGTCTGGTATTGGAGACACAATAATAGGTGGATTAAACAAGTATTACTTTAATGCCTCAAAAATCATTTGAAACTGTATGTTCCATTTAAAATTTGTATCTTTTTTGAGTAATCTAGTGAAATGCTAATGTTTTATTTACTAATTAAGCTATGAAACTCTAGATTGCCTAAATTTTACCGTGTAGAGATTGAAGTTGATTCAATCCTTGAGGATGAGGCATATCAATGATAGTTTTTAATTTCTTTGGAAAAATTTTAATACCTCTCTAAGAGATGATAAGTCCTAGTAATTTTCCTGATGTGATACTAAAGACACATTTATTTAAATTTTGTTGTACATTATACTATCATAATTTCTCAAATGTGTGATGTAGACCAATTGCATGATCTTATATTTATTTAGATTTGTCTAATAAAATATCCATGTAATATTTGATTATATTATGAATGATATCATGGAATATATGTGTCATGGATTATTGATATATAGCTCATGTGTTTTTAATTTGAAATGTATCATATGTAAACAAATGTTCCCATGGTTTAATGAAGGATGTTTTCTCATGGTCCTCAATTTTTTTAATTTGATTATAAACCAAATACCCATCCATGAGATGATTCTACAATCATGTAAATATTGGGTAGTGGAAAATCATCTTTAGGGTAAGCCTTGTTTAGATCTTTAGAATTTGAAAAACATCATATTTTTCCATTAGGTTTAACTAAAATAATTATATCAGAAACCTAGTTAGGGTAAGCTATAGGTTGAATAAAACCTACATCAAGTAGTATTTAAATCTCCTCTTTGACTAGAAAAATAAATTTAGGATGCATCTTAAAGATTTTATGATTAATTGGTTTAACATCTTGGTAAAGTGTGATCTTGTGTAGTGAAATTAATAGATCATACTGGGCATATCAGAATATGTCCAAAAAAATATTTCATGAAAATAATGTAATCCTTGTCTAATGTTTTTATCCTCTTCACTTTTAAATGATGCAACTAGAAGTACTATTCATGGATCTATATCTATCTCATAGTTAAATTTAATTATTGATGATGGTAGACCTATATTCAGTATAAGGTATAGTAATAATGGTGTCAAATCCATTAGTTGGGACATCATCTTATGTAGCATCAATCTTGCCAAAATATGCACGAGCACTCATAGAATGAGGAAACCTGTTATTATGATAGAAGGAAGGGAGATCCACATATGTTCCAATATATTCTAGAAAAGATGCAACATTAGATAATTCATCTAGTTTGAAAATGTTGGATAAAATAGTATTGTCAATAAGCTCTAGGTATATCACTGATAGTGTAGATAACTGATTGACTAAATGTTACCTAGATGTAACTTTTTTGAAGTCCCATGAATTATCAAAGTATTTAAGACCTTGTTTATCTTTTTAAGTAGATGCCTTAATAGGGTATATAGTGCCTTGTTCATGTTTTCCCATACCCTATCCTTTATAACCCATTTTTTGTAAATAGTTTAGCCCAAATCATATTGTCTATAATTTAGGTTATTATAAAAAGGTTTTCTCATTATAATTTTATGAATGATTCATAAGCTTTGAATAGTAGGTTGTACTACTATTTGAGTATAAATATCCATATGAGGTACATAATTATATGTAGATTCAATGATTTGACTATATTTGAATGGTTCATGATCCATAAGGCATGTATATATGTATCCTGGTAGCTAAAATTTAAATAGGCATGTAAATTATATGGACAACTTGCATATAATCAATCCATGGCCTCCTAGGTAAAATATTGTAATTAAGATAATTGGGAATGACCGACATGTGGTAGAAATAGTTCTAGGTCCCAATGTGAGATTTAATGTTATTTAACCCAATACCTTGTGAGGGATATTATTAAAACCATTGATGTTCATGTTAGAATAGTCTAGGTTCTCAGCTTATATGTTTAAAAATTGAAGGAAATAGATAGTACAAATATTTAACCTTAATCCATTATCCACTATAAACTTACTTAACACCCATATCACCAATTATATGTTGAATATATAATGGTAAACATTGACTAATGATGTGTTATGGTGGTAAAATTTCCTTTTTGAATGATATAGACTCTTCTTTTCATTGTAAATTTTTAATGATAGAGGCAACATAATTAGCTTCAACATTTATAGGTACAATGGTGTCATGTAAGGTTGTTTACAATATGTATTTATACATGTTCAATTGTTGAAGTAACATTAGAATAAAAATCTTGGTGGTAGTACTAATGAGTTGATCAAGGATGTTTTATTCTAGGGTTCTATTGTCCTATAATGCTTCCTAGACCCTTTTAGTGATACCAACATGAATCATAGGGTCTAATATATTCCTAGAGATAATATTAGAGGTGGGATAGTAGTTGAGGTAGTTTATAAGTTATGTATTTAGAGAATAAAATGAAACAAATGTTCTCACTAGTGTCTAGTAGTGATAGATAGTGAGTCAAAGTGAATCATGTAATAATAAACTTCATAGGGGGTCAAGTATGGAGGGGGGGGGGGTTGGGTGGGTAGTGGTAGGATGGGGGTTTAGTATTAGGTTTGGTATTTGGGATGCATTTTATACATGTTATTAGATGAAACATCCATGTATTTATATGAAACTTAAAAAATTGCCAAATGAAATGAAAGTAACATGTAAATAAAACTACCAGTCTTTACATTAAGAAGTGATAAATAACTTATGTCATTATTATCATGAGGAATATGAAAATCAAGAAAATTAGAAATATAAAACCCTGATAAAAGTGTAAAAACTAAAGGAAACCCTAATGGTAAGCTATTGCTTATAATATTTGATAATAACAAGGTACATGGATATGTTTTATCAAATTTGAGAAAAATTAGAAATATGTAGATTACCCTAAGTGAAAAACTACTGTGAAAAACTAGGAATAATAATACTAAAAATATTGAGCATTCACTAATTTAAAAATTGATAATTATGTAGACTTATTAAATAAGGAAAATGTAAAAGAAAACTAAGACAACTGGAAAATAGTGTTGTAGGAGGAATCAAAAGCTAAAACTAGTAGGGTGGCTAGTTTTGGTGATTTGAAACTAAGTTTGTAGCTAAACTAATCCCTAGACAATAATTCCTTAAGTTGGATAGGAGATGGGAAAACTCTTATCCTCTATGAGGCCAGTCCTTTGTGATAAATTGAAGATCTTGGATTTCTAGGTTCTATTCACCTTTGTCTATATGTTCTATGTTCTGTGTAGAAACTTCTAATAAGCTATGATGACCAATGTATGAATATTTTTTATTCAAAAACTTAACTTATTGACATGTGAATATTAATGCAAATAAATGGGAGAAAAAGTGATCAATGGTTGAAATTGTTTTTAGTTTTAACACCCCATGTACTGAGTGATACCTTGATATCAATACTATGAAGAGGGATCAAACTATTGACAATTTAGCCTCCTAGGCCAAATATCAAAACCTAAAATCAAAAACTCTCCATGAAACCCCTTTGAATCTTGTACATGTTGGTTTAGATCTTGTCATGGTCTTGTATTTGCTTCTTGAAAACCTTGTTAGCATGGTTTTAGATTACATGTTTGTGATAGAACTTGCTTGAGAGACCATCATATGCCATGCCCTATTTTTATGTCTTTGGGTGAAGTACTAAGTGGTCATAGAGGTTATTGAATGAGTTTAAGGGTTTTCATGTCCTTTTTAAGTCTAGGGAGTGATCTAGGCATTGTTTGACAACATTAAGGTCTCTTAGTAAAAGTTAAGGTAATCTGGATATTTTAAGGTTTATGGTTCTCATAGTATATGAGCCTATTTTAAGCCATCTCTTGAAGATATACCTTGCTATCAAATGTGATGGGTGTCTAACACTTTTTTAAGTCATCACATGAAGTCTAAATTGTATCATAGGTTGTCTTCTATGGTATATTCACTCAAACTAGTTTCAAGCCTTCATAAACCCCTAAAGTCATCAAATGATTGCCAAAAAAGCTATATGAGTTAGATTACATTGTTAATATTTGAAAAGATAAATTTAATGTAAATTATATTATTAATTGCCTCAAAAGAGTCTAATTTCCATCATAAAATCATAACAAGGTGTTTCATGGTTAAAAGGGTCCATTCTAGAGATCAAACCCATCTTTTACTCACCAAATGGCTCCCACATGTGGGAAAGTATGTAATTTAAACTTACCCAACTATACCATATATTATAAAATTTTATTTAAATTATATTTCCCCTCCTCCTACCCACCAATGACATTTCAAAGTTTGAATCTTGAAAAAATATACAAAATAAACTATTTTATAGGAGTTTTAATCTTTTACAGACCTGTATAGATGGGTCAGGGTAAAAAAAAGTCAAAATTTTGTATAAGGTAATCAATGTAGACATTATGTGAATATATATTCAATTTTAAAAGTCAAACATGACAACACCTGACCTCTTCCTTCTATTATCCTCCTTGGTAGCCCAAAAAAGCTTTCAGGTTTGTGCCTAGTCTGTAAAGGAGAGAGAAGATGGTAAGCTAATATATTTGGTAGAGTAAGGGGGTATAATGAAATTTAAATAATGGGAATAAATTTTAATATTCATAACCAATGATTTATGAATAATGGCTAATAATTTGGGCAATCAAATTATCTCCTTCATTTGTGTAGGGTTCAAAATTGCATCAATTTTGGTGCTTTCTTGAAAGGATTTTGAAAATTTGTGTTTTTATGTGTGTTTAATAGGTATTCATGGTCCTTAAATGGTATTACCCACCAATGGTTCACATTTTTAAGGGTGTGGGAGAAAATAAACCTTCATGTTTTCACTTGTGCAAGATGCAGGTGGTATCTCTTCAAGTTATAGAGCATTTAAGGCATGAATATGGAAGAGAGGGATATTTTAAATTAGGTAATGGTTTATTGTATATAATTTAAACCTTATAATACTAAAATACTCACTTGATTAATTATACCACTCCTTCAAGTCTTGTTTCTAAAATGACTATCATATACATTGTGTATAAGGTGATTTCTTACAAATGAGAATAGGGTTGATGTAGGAGTCATCAGGTTATTTAAAGTCATACATGTACTCCATATTTTCGTCATGCTATATTATTTTTCACTCAATCCCATTATTTTAATATACTAAAACTATCCTCATCTTTAACCTAATATGCAAAGATAAACTCTCACTATCACATCAGGATTATGGTATAGACTAAGACATGAAGTATTAGTTATTGTAATAGAGCATGGGAGGACTATAGGAAAAATTTATGAGTAATAATGACATATTAATAAGTATTAATATGAATGTAGCAAGTTATAAATATGTACCAAAACCATCAACCCAACCAAAATGACCAACTCATTCAAGATTCCCTTTGAGCAAACTCAGGATTGTGACTAGAGGTTTGGGAAGACCCTAATAGAGTTTTGAGGTTTGAATATATTAAAAAGATAAAAATTAATAATTAAATTTAATAATAATATTTTTGGCATTTAATATTAAAGGAAACACCCACAATTAAAAGGGGCCTAGAACCACCGCTTACAGGCTTGACTGTAGGAACATGGTAGGTCAAGCATAGAGATCAATTTTAAAGAGCCTTGAAGGAATAAAAGGTGAAATGGGGTTAAAACCCAATGGAATAAATGAGGGATTTTTTGGATGAAAAATAGGTTACCATTAATGAGATACTAATCATGCCTACTTAGTCAAGACACAAGACTGTCACCTATAGGTAGAACCTTGCTAACAAGATAGTGAAAGTGTAGAACCCTATAGAGAGGTGAAACATAAAGATTAAAAAGAGGTATATCACTTATTTAATAAAATTATCTTATTATTTCCAATTTATATTTGGTATTACCTTGAGATGAAAGGATCATAATGTCCTAAATAGGCCTATTAGGCCTAAATAGGCTTAAACAGACTCGTGCATAAAAGTTAAAGCCACATACAAGTTTGGTGTTGTCTTGAGGCCTATAAACATTAGAAGAAGGGGAAGTGAGAAATATTAAATAAGGCTTTCCAAGTTATAATAGTCTCAAGTCCAATAAATAAAGGTTTTAATGGTCTAATTAGGCATAAATAGGCCTAAAACTAATACATACAAGCCTAAACATAAAATCTAAGGACACATGCAATAAAAGAGGTTTTTGAGGTTATGAAACATGAATAAGGAATAAGAGATGATGTTAGAGATGGTAGTGAGGTCCAAACTCATAAAACTGAGAAGAAGGCTCAAGAACTAACCCTATAAGGTTAACTGTGCTGTGAATCCTATAAACCCTAGGGAAGCATATGAGAAGTATGCAAATCAAAATTAAAGGAGAGTCTAGATGAAAGAGGTGTTTTTTAATCTTGAGGAAATATTACATGAAGATCACATACTCCATTAATACTAAAAAAGGGAGAGATATGACTACTAAGGTGTCTAATACCTACTATCATACACTCAAGATTAACAGTTAATAATGACTTAAGGGCAAACCTAAGAGAGAAGGAGATTGAGATGGAGCTTGGGTAGCTAGAGACAAGTGAAAAAGATGGGAATAGGTGGAAAAAGTGATATATTATGGTTCTAAAGTCACCAACCCATCTATAGGTGACTCAAAGTTCTAAAACTTAGTCTAATCCTATTAGCCCTAAAGCCATTCTTGAGTACTCAAAACCCCACCTTAATCTTAGTGGTCGATCAAAATAACCTCAAGTAGATTGAAAACCATGAGAGGACATATGAGGATGTTGAAGAATTTGAGGGATATTTTTTAGGTAGAGTAAATCATAAAAGTTTCAAATTTAGTCTTAACACTCTCTTGAGTTATATTAAACCTAGTCTGACACATCAAACTACTAGTTCAAACACTCAAATATTTCATGGGAAAAGGACTCAGAGTCAGTGATATTATGAAGAGTTATCAACCCCTAGTCACTCACCATCCATGGAAGAAATAATGAGATTAAAGAGACCATCTACATGAACCATCACTAAGACTACAACCATGCTTAGAAATCTTGTAAAAGAATGGAGGTTTTCCAACTTGTACTTAGTACTCACGATAAAATATGAATGAGAATAGGATATCTTCAAGATAGTTTAGGGGGTCTATGGTCTAG
Organism: Torreya grandis; assembly: GCA_037957365.1. Taxonomy (NCBI): domain Eukaryota; kingdom Viridiplantae; phylum Streptophyta; class Pinopsida; order Cupressales; family Taxaceae; genus Torreya; species Torreya grandis. Next base: position 1,594,495 of record JARHVA010002772.1, read on the forward strand.
ATGTTAATAGTAGAAATTTTTGGTTTGTAGTTCTATACTTTATGAACCATCATTAAGATGGTATACCTCCAAAACCCTACATAAACCCTAAGATAGACCTAATTGGAGAAAAATTGATATATTTTCAATAAAACACCTTAAATTACCTTTTAAAATTATTTTATCACATTTTAAACTCTCAAGAGATCCTGATCATGCATTAATTTATATAGATAGTTGTACAAACCCCTTAAAAACTATGATTTTGTAGGCTTTAGTGATGAAAATGGGGTGGATAACTTGATGGAGAGATTAAAATAATGGAATATGGTATTTTGAGACCTATTTTACCTTTCAAAATCACCAATTATTCACAATTCTACCTGAGAATGTTCCTACAAGTTTGTACCAAATGGCCAGTCTACACAAGCTAGTAAAGGATACCTAGTCACATAGATGGGCAAGGATTCAAGTTTATTACTGATGTTGATTCACATATCATGATGTGACATACTAATTTTGGTCTATGCCCATCTAGGTGACTAGGTAAAGGATACCTAGTCACCTAGATCGGCAAGGTTTCAAGTGTATTACTGATGTTGATGCACATATCATGATGTGACATACTATTTTTTTTCTATGCTAATTTACCTATTATAAAGGGTTTATCCAGGTTTCATGACCACCTAAGCAACAAACAATCAAGTAACTAGGCCTAGTGGTCTAGTAGGCCTACTTGGTTCAACAAATAAAGTTGCATAATGGCATAGAGGGTTATTGGAGGATTAAATAAAGGAAATTATAACCTTTTAAATACCTCATTTATGATATAAGACACACCTCATAATCATCATGGAGGAGAGGGTAGTTTCCAAGTCTAAACAAAATGCATAAAGGATGGTGGGTTGTTAAATGCTCTATGGAGGCATAATTACACCTCATTTATAATTTTTAACTACTAATTAAGATATAATTGACCATATTTTTCATTCCCATTCCTTTAATAGGGTCAACCAAATCTTCACCAGCCTCCATCACTCCACTTCAATTCCCAAAGTTGCCCATTGAAGACCACTAATGCATGGAAGGAGGAGGAGACTGTAATGGCTACTTATAACTAATAATGGAGTCAGTGATGGTCATTCATGACATATAAATGTACCTCTATGATATTTTACCTCTTTTTATCTTCTAATTGTTCTATATATTGAGATTATTAGGCCCTTTTATTCATCCCTTAGTTGGGTATGAGGAAACTCTTCTTGGATTTACATCTTGTAGACCTCTTGGACTAATAAATTGATAATTACAACTTCTTCATGTTAGTATCTAGTGTGTATATGATTATTTTGATATGCTTAATGGTATAATTTCTCTTTTTTCATGCCCTTTCCACACCTATATACTAGGTGACTATACTTGACGTGTAACATAGTTGGAAGTGTCTCAAGACAGACCTCTCATTCATCACCTCCAAGTTGTATCCATTTTCCATAAACTTAATTTGAATTAATGATGAATAAAATTGTTAGAAAGAGTGTTTTAGTTTAGGTTTGGTTCATTAGTATTGTTAGAGATCAAATAGTGTGGACAAATATATTGGTGCACTACCATATTTAGATTAGGTTTCCTTTTATGCATCCCTTTTATCCCTTTTCACCCCAAAAATTATTAGGTCTTAGTGATTTGAGTTAAATGGATGCACCAGGGGATCTAGACCCATAATATAGATTTTTATCCAAGACATAGGTCACCCATAGCCTTAGGCTAATCCCATGCTACCCTAGACTTTGAGGTAGGTCCAAACAACCTCCTTTTAGGGTATGATTTAGTGTGTTAATAGTTTTAGCATGCCTGGTAGGACTAGCATTCAAGTGAGTTGGAGCATGAACCTGTAACACTTGGTCATCTTAGGTAGCTTCAAGCACTCTAGTGGTATATTTATAGTCAAAATCCCATGTCATAGTTCATCATAAGGTTTCTTCTTAAGGGTAAGAGCATCTTTTTAATTGGTAGTTCATCTTGTTTCATGATGTGTGATGGATGCATATGGAAAAAAAATTATATCATACACCTCCTTATCATCATCCCTATGACCCATACCAGCCCCACTATGAGCCCTATCAGCCATACATTTACCCTTGTCATCAACATGAGAGCTTACATCAATCCTTTAAGTCTCTTTATTTCTAATAATATCACCCTTGTTCTCTTTGTGAGTCCTATTCACCTCCTTAAAAACCCACCTATCATCTTGATCAGTTTTGGAAACCTACATATCCTCATGATTATTCATGTTAAGGTCATAATGATCCTAATAAATATGGTCATGTTTTAAATTAGTCATTCTTAGGCCTTAAATAAACTCTCATAGGTTATGATAAGTATATGGTTGTGATTGATACACAAAGAAGTTATGGCCAAAGTATCCATAGTAACCTAATCAAGAATATTAGAGCCTAATTACAACAAGATAAGAAGGAATGGGAACCTATAATGAGGGAAAATTAATTAATGGCAAATAGTGACATGTTAGATATAGGTGGTTTGATTGCAATCATAAAAGAGAGACTAGTGGTCCATGAGGGGAAACAAGTCCAAATTCATCAGTCTCATGTGTCCTCCTCTATCCCATATCAATCCTATATTAAATATAGTATCCTTCCTCAAGGTACCCAAGAAAGTAAATGTCAAACCCTTCTATATTCCTCACAAGACCCTCAAGCTTTTCCTACTTGGAAGTCAGTTCAAGAGAGAGTGTAGAAAAGAGAAGAAGTGTGTATTGAAAGGGATGATTTTCATGGTTCAAATCAGACCTTGTAGGGCCATTACTCTCCCAATAATCCCAAGGATATATCTAATTAATTAAGGCTTTATTTTAAAGGCTACCTAAAGAGAGAGATTGAACCTACACATGAACACTTCTCTTAGTCAGTGGCAACAGTAAGAACAATACAATTTTAGGAAAAGGTGCCTTTATTCATTCCCAAAGTTATAGCACATGTAGTAAAAGAAGCTCCTAATATGTAAAATGAGAATGATATTATATTTTTCAAAAGTGAGTATCCAAATGGACATAATGAAGCATACATGACCTCTCTTCTAGATTTATTTCAAGGATATTCCATTCCACTTATTGAGAAGGAGCTTGTCCCTGAGAAGACAAGTGAAGAAGGTCAAGTTGTGGTGGTAACTAACAAAGGCTATATATGTGAGAAATAAGAAGAAATCACCATTAGGACACCTCTTAAAAAGGATAGATATGAATCAGCCTTTTATAATGTAAGAGAGGGTGAAATTTAAGAAAATGACTAGATGTAAGATAAAAAATAACAAGAAGACATTTTAGTTGAAAAAGAAGAGGGTGTTTTCCAAGATCTCCTTAATGGCATGGTAACCACTCTTTTAAATTATAGTATTGAGTAATTTTAGAGTGAAACATGTTTTCAACTTATAATAACTATAGGACAAGAAGACAACATTTAAGAATTTTCAAATATTCAAGAAAAGGTATGTGTTCATGTTTAAGCTTATAATTACATTGAATATGAAGGACCCATTATTTGTTTCTAAGATTATTTTTTCAATGAAAATGAGGTCCCAAAAATAGATGAAGCAATAGAGCTTGATCATGATCACATGGGATGTCAAGAGGATGGTGAGGATCTTTGACAATAGTACCTAGACATATGTAATGAGCATGAGACTTTTATAGTACTTACATCTTCTATGGGGAATATTGAGGATGATTTAAATGTTGATATTTTAAAGTGTAATTCACAAGAGTAGTATGCTCAAGATTATGAAATTATGGTTGAAATGTTTGTTTCAATATTACCTAAAATTAAGACAAGTGATGACACGTTGACCTTTAGTATGCCTCATGAGGCTCAAGATGTAAATCATGAAGATCTTAATGACATGTGGAATCCATGCTTGGAAACTTGAAAATAGGTTAAAGGAATTAAAAATTCACCATATTAGATAGAAAAAAATGAAGACACAAACTAAGGCATACTAACTGGGTTGTCAAGAGAATCACCTCATGTGAGCATGGAAAACCAAGAGCAACCTATGGCTGAGGTAGAAATCAGATTGTTCATGAAAAATAGGCAAGTATGGGATGAATATGATTGGGTTTTAGAATCACATATCCAACATATGTAACTAATAATTGAGCAAGAGAACCAAGTTACTCTTCTATGAGGTTATGAGCATGTCAATGTCTCCAACTGCAAGTCAAAGTTTTCATTAAATGAGAAAGACATGATTGGAATATAGTCATCATATGGTGATCTAACCTCATGATTCCATGATGATCAAAGGACATTCCCATTTGATCCTATAGGATAAATAAGATGTGTTCAAGTTAGTTATTTCTAATAGACTATTGTTTTGTCTCAAATAATTTGGTCAACACCAAGTGTAGTGTGTTAGCCTTAGTTGCTTTGTGTCTTGTCTTGTTGCTTATTATGTGTTTAATGGTTATTTTCTTTAGTTTCATTATGTGGGTGATGTTGTTATAGTTCTTGAGGGTGTTATAAGGTGCTAATCTATTTGACAATCTAAGGAAATGGTCAGCCAAGTCATATTGTCATCTCAGTTGGATCGTGACTATCATGGAAAGTTAGTGGGTTCCCTTGACCACTAGGTTGGTCAACCCTTGTGAGTCACCAAATATTTTGAAAATTTGTCCTCAAAGGCCAAATGTCAACCCCTATAATCAAAAACTTTCCATAAACCCCCTCTACATATTGTCATAGTCCTCTATTTACTTCTTGAAAACTGTGTTAGCATGGTTTTAGGTTTCATGTTTTGAGGTCTTTGGGTGATGTACTAAGTGGTCATGGTGGTCATTAAATGAGTGGAAGATTTTTCATGTATTTTTGAAGTCTAAGGTGTGATCTAGGATCTTTTGACAATATTAAGGTCTCTTAACAAAAGTTAAGGTAATTTGGATATTTTAAAGTTTATGGTTCTCATAGTATATGAGTTTGTTTTAAGCCATTTATTGAAGAGAGACATTGATAGTAGATGTGAGGGGTGTACAACCCTTTTTTATATCATCACATGAAGTCTAAAATGTATCCTATGTTATCTTTTATGATATATTCACTCAAATTAGTTTCAAGCCTTTATAAACCCCCTAAAATCATCAAATGATTATCAAACATGTTATATGAGCCAAATTGCATTGTAAATCTCTAAAATGAGAATGATAATTTAAAATGTATTAGGAATGGAATCCAAAAAGTCTCATTGCCATATTAAAATCATAACAAGGTGTTTCATTCTTAAAGGGATCCATTCTAGAGTTCAAACCCATCATTTACTCTCCAAATGGGTTCCACACATGGAAAAGTGTGTCCTTTCAACTTACCCAATCGTACCATATATTTTGAAATTTTATTTGACTGATATTTTTCCTCTTTATACCCACCAATGTCATTTCAAAGTTTGAATCTTAAAAAAATGCAGAAAATAAACTATTTTGTAGGAGTTTCAAGCTTATATGTACCTGTATGGATAGGCTAGGGTCAAATAAAGTCATAAATTTGAATAAGGGAATAAATTTAGACATTATGTGAAGATATATTTAAGTTTAAAATTCAAATATGCCAAAAATTGACCTCTTCCTTCCATCATCCTCTTTGGTACCCTAGAAAATCTCTTAGGTTTGTGCTCAGTCTATAATGGAGAGTAAAGATGGTTAGATAATATATTGGGAAGAATAATGGGGTATAATGACCTTTCCATCATGGGAATCAGTTTGAATATTCATATCCAATTATTTATGAAAAATGGATAAGAGTTTGGGCAGTAAAATTTTCTCCTTCATTTGTGCAAGGGTCAAAATTACATCAATTTTGGTGCATCCTTGAAATGATTTTGAAAATTTGTGTTTTTATGTGTGTTTCATAGGTTTTAAATGTAATTACATGGTATTATCCAACCATGGTTCACAATGTAAGGTTTTAGGAACAAATAAACCTTCATGTTTTCACTTGTGTAAGCTATAGAAAATGTCTCTTAAGGTTGCAGAGCATTGAAGGCATGAATATGGAAGATAGGGATGTTTTCAAGTAAGTAATGGTTTAATGTATATAATTAAAACATTATATATATTTAAATTCTCATTTATTCATCAAACCTCTCCTTCAATTCTTGTTTCTAAAATGACTATCATGTGTATTGTGTATAAGGTGATTCTTTACAAATGAGAATATGATAGATGTAGGAGTCATCAAGTTGTTTCAAGGAATACATGTAACATATTTTAATTATGTTTTTTGATGTTTAACTCAATCCTATAATTTACCTATACTAAAATTATCCTCATCCTTATCATATTATGCAAATACAAACTCTCACAATCACATCAACCCTATGGTGTAGACTAATAAATGAAGTGTTGGCTATTGTGATAGAGTATGGGAAGATCATAGGAAATTTTGAGGAGTAATAAGGAAATATGAATAATTATTAGGATTAAGGTAAAAATTTAATAATATGGACCAACATCATCAACACAAACAAGATGATGATCTCAATCAAAAATCCCTTTTAGCACACTCAAGATTGTGACTATAAGTTTTGAGGAACCTTAATAAAGTTTTGAAATTTGAAGAGATTAAAAAGTTAAAAATGAATAATTAAATGTAATAATAATATTTTTGGAATTAAATATTAAATGAAACACCAAGTCACCTCCCAAATGAAACACCCACAGTGAAAAAGGGGCTTAGAAATACCACCTACATGCTTGACTATAAGAATAGGGTAGGTCAAGTATAAAGATCAATTTTAAAGAGACTTGAAGGTGTATAAGGTGAAATGGGGTTGAAACCCCATGGAATAAATTAGGTATTTTTTGGATGACAAAAATCTTACCATGAAGGAGAGACTAACCACACCTACTCAGTCAAGACATAAGACTACCACCTACAAGAAAAACCTTGCTAACAAGATAGTGAAAGTGTATAACCCTGTAGAGAGGTGAAGCATAAAGATGAAAAAGAGGTCTCTCACTTGTTTCTTGAAATTATCTCAATATTTACCATTTATATGGGGTATTCCTTGATATTTAAGGATCCTAATGGCCTAAATAAGCCTATTAGGCCTAAATAGGCCTAAACATGCATGTGCATAACAGTTGAAGGCACATGCATGTTTGGGGTTGTATAGAGGCATAGAAAAATTAGAATAAAGGGATTTGAGAAAGATTAAATAAGGGTTTATAAGTGATAAGAGTCACAATTCCAAGAAATAAAGGACTTAATGGCCTAATTAGGCCTGAAACTGATATACACAGCCCTACACATAAAATTTGAGGACACATGTAATAGAAGAGGTGTTTAAAGTTGGGGAACATGAAATGGGACTAAGAGATGAATTTAGATATGGTAGTGAGGTCAAAATTCATAAAATCAAGAAGAAGGCTAAAAAAATAGCCCTGTAAGGTCAACTATGTCATAAAGCTTATAAACCCTAGGCAACATATGAGAAGTATACAGATAAAAATTAAATGGGAGTCTTATTGACAGAGTTGTTTACAAATATTGAGGATATATTCATTAATATCACATATTACATCAATACTATAGAGGGGAGATATGAGACTACCAAGGTCTCTAACACCTACTATCATGCACGTAGGATTAATAGTGAACAATGACTTAAGGGTAGACCTAAGAGAGAAACATATTGGTATGGAGCTTGGGAAACTAGAGACAAGTGAAAAGGTTGGGAAAAAGTGGGAAAATTGAGATATTATTATGTTTCTATCACCAACCCACCTATAGGTGGCTCAAAGTTCTAAAACTTAGTCTAGTCTTATTAGGCCTAAAGCCATTCTTGACCACTCAAAACCCCACGTCAATATTAGTGGTAGATCCAAACCACCCAAAGAATATTAAAACCCATGAAAAGAAATCTGAGGATGTTTAAGACTCATAGGGATATGTTTTAGTTAAAGAAAAGTATAGAAGTGTCAAATTTGGTCTTAACACTCTCTCGAGCTACACTACACCTAGTCTGCCACCTCAAACTACTAGTTCAAACACTCACATATTTCATGGAAAAATGAGTCAAAGATAGTGATATTAATAATAATTTGAAACCCCTAGGAACTCAATCTACATGGAGGAAAGAGTGAGATTAAAGAGCCCATCTATATGAACCATCACTAAGACTGCAACTATCCTCAAAAGCTTGCAAAGGAATGGAGGTCTACCAACTTTCACTTAGTAATAGCCATATAATATGCATGGGACCAAGATATCTTTAGGATATTTTATGGGCTTTATGGGCTAGATGGTCATAGTAGAGAGTTTTAGTTTGGAGGTCTATGCTTTATGAACCATCGTTAAGATGGTAGACCTCTAAAACCCTGCATAAACCTTAAGATAGACTTGATTAGAGAAAACTTAATATATTTATAATAAAACACTTTTAATTGACTTTGAAAAAATTAAATAATATAGTGCACTCTTAGGAGGGATTGATCATGAAATTAGGTTGTATAGATAGTTGTATAAACCCCCTAAAAACCATGCTTTTTTAGGATTTAGTGATGTAAATAAGGTGAAAAACTTGATGGAGATTTTTAAATCATATAAAAGGGTAGTTTGATACCCATTTTACCTTTTAAAATCATCAATCATTTATAATTTTTCTTGAGTATGTTCTTATAGGTTTGTACCAAATAGATAGTTTGTAAAAGCTAGTAAAGGATACCTAATCACCTAGATGGGCAAGGTTGAAAGTGTTTTACTAACGAAAAAGCACATATCATGATGTGACATAGTAATTTTAGTCTAATACATGATCATTTACCTATTATAAATGTTATGTCCAGGTTTCATGACCACCTAAGCAATAAACAGTCAAGTAACTAGGCCTAGTGGCTTAGTAGGCCTAACTGGGTCAATAAAAGAAGTTATATATTGGCATAGAGGGCCATTTCAGGAGTAAATGAAAGGCCATTACAACCTTTTAATTACATCATTAAATCCATCAAACACACCTCTGTATTCGTCATGGAGGAGAGGGCACATACACAAAGGATGGTGGGTTACTAAACATTCTATGGAGGCATAATTACACCTAATTTATACTTTTTAACTTCGAAGTAAAATATCATTGACCATTTTTTGTGTGGTCATGCCTTAAATGGCATTAACCAAGTGTACACTAGCCTCCATCACTCCACTTTAATGCCCAAATTTTCCCATTGAAGACCACCAATGCATGGAAGGAGGAGGATATTGTAATGGCTTCTTGTAATTGATAATGGAGTCAATGATGGTCATTCATGATCTCTACATGTCACCTCCATGCCAGTTTCCCTATTTTTATCTTCTCAATTTTCTATATATATTTATCCTTTTAAGCCATTGTATTCATTCCTCAGCTGGGTATGAGGAAACTCTACCTAGATTTGCATCTTGTAGACCTCTTGGACTGATAATGGACTATTATAGCTTCCTCATGTTGCTCTCTAGTGTTTATATGCTTATTTTGATATACATAAGTGGTATAATTTCTCCCTTTGTAGGTATTTGCCACACCTAAATACTAGTAGGTTATCTTATATAGGTCATATGACATGTCAAAGGTTGGTGACTATACTTGAAGTGTAACCTACTTGGAAGTGTCTCAAGATATACCTCTCATCCATAACCTCCAAGTTGTAGCCATCTAACATAACCTTCATGTGAATTACTGATGCATATAAGCCTTAGAGAGAGAGAGTGTGTTTCATTTTAGGTTTAATTCATTAGTGTTATTAGAGATCAAATAGAGTGGATAAATATATTGGTGCACCACCATATTTATATTAAGTTTTGTTTTATGCATCCCTTATATCCCTTTTAACCCCAACAATTAGTAGGTCTTAGTGATTTGATCTAAATGGATGCATTAGGGGATCTAGCCCTATAATCAAGAGGTTTGGCCTAGACATAGGTCACCCATAGCCTTATACTAATCCTATGTTACCCTAAACTTGGAGGTAGGCCTAAACAACCTACTCTTAGGGTGTGGTTTTGAGTGTTAACACAAACTTCATGTATTTCGCCCATGTTATGGTGGTGTGTGAATAATTAGTGCAAATTGTTTTATGCTAGTGAAATATTAGTGTGATTAAGTTCCTTAATTATGACTTGTGACCTTAGATATGTATTCAAAATTTGGATCTATAATATAGGGATGTATGTAATGAAAATTGGGAGAAATATGGAATTTTATCTCAATGTGTAATTTTAATTTTGGTGCTTTTAAATGTGGAAGCTTCTTGTGTGAAAAAGGGTTTAAATGAGTTTATATTGTCATATATTTGAATTTTTTTTGAATGAGTCTTATTATGGACATAGGTAGACCTTTTCATAACTTTGAATTTTTCATAATAGTTTTTATTTGGTGGGAGGATAATATAGGAGGATTGGACAACAAAGCAAGTGCACTTATCCAATAGGGTGTTGTTATCTAATGAAGGCAAATAATGGTGTTAAGAGTATAACATGTCTCAGATGATGGTTGAGGTTAATATAATTCTAGATAAGTGAATTTTTATGTTGTTAATTAGATTAGAATTTGAGTGATCCATGTGTAAGGTGGATGAAATTGATCAAAATGACCCTAGGATAGGTCTAGAGCTAAGTGTATAAAGGAGTGGTCACAAGTGCACTGTTTTAGCTTAAATTTTAATTTGTGTCTGAACCTTGTCAATGAAGATCTTCATAAACCTATGTGAGGAATTATAAGTAGTGTTATGAGATAAATCCCTTGGGATCATGGAAACATACATCAACTTATTTATGGAGGCGTATATTTATGTAATGGCCTCACAATTGTAAAATTTCATTTCCAATAAAGTTAATGAAACACATAATGGATTATGGTGCATTGACTGCAAAGTCTAGGGACATAATAAGAATAATTTTATTAGGTGTAATGTCAAGTTACTCTTCATGTAATTTGATAGTTTACACAAATGTCATGATGCTAGAAATTAACCCCTATTGTAATGGGTGAAATAGACAAATATATTTTTGTATTAAAAAATATGTGAGGCCTACACCCAAAACATGAATGCTAAGTGATTGATGGGATCCATGAGGTGTGAAAATGTGGAGTGAAAACAAAATATTTGTCCCTTACAACTAGGGCCAAGGGAAATATGGTGGTCAATGCCATTATAGTAAAAGAGGTGTTAGACAATTCTCTCCACACACTTATTATATGTGTGGTTCTTTTAGATACTAAAAATAAATATTTAGAGAATCCCAATGTTGTAAATTTTACAAATATCAACCATGGATGTATCCTTTAGTTTTAGGCCTCCTTATTGCTGAAAGGCTTGCATTCACCATATCATAGTGCCTAAATGTTTATCTCTTAGTAAAATCCATATCATTCTAATGATCCAAGTCTCCTATACTGCATAGAAAGATTAAATATTGACAAACATAATTCACCATCAATTTCATATCCATACCTATTTTTTAACCTTCTAGATACTACTGGTCATAAATGGACACTATAACTAACTGTATTATATAGATCCTTATCTAGTGTCTAGTTACCAAAAGTCATCAAAATTCAAAATATTTTAGAACCTATATATCAACCTATTTGTATTATTGAATCCTACCATGAGATATTTTTAAAATGTGTGGTATAAATATAAATCTAATCCTTCTCATTTTTCATCTAGAATATACCAATTAAATGCCTATAAAATATAAAAAAATAAATTTCATAACCAAACTGTGTGCTTTATTCATACCTATTTTCATATCAAAGATAGGATCAATAATATTATAGGTTTGAAGCATTCAAAAATTATCTCATGTGTGATATTTGTCAATTTACAATATAGATTATTGCATGCATCATTATATATCATATTACACCCTTATGCACAATCTTTCCCACACAAAGGGTAGAACTATGTAATTCTGAGGCCCTCTTTTGAGTATTGGCTATATAGGCAATACCCATTGATAGAGGTGTCTTTGGGGTTAATTTGACATCATGATCCCACTAACCCTTTTTTAGCAAATTCATTCCAAGGGTGAATAAGGGTGAAGAGATAGGGTTTGGTCAATCAAAAAAGAGTGACAAATTATATCCTATATTTAAATAAATCATTAGAAAGTTAAAATAAAACCTATAATAAATAATTTGGTCACATCCAAATCTAGTCATTATTATATACTAGACAACTACATCACAGTCAGACACTAGTGTCTAGATCTAATGATATTGTCTATGGATATATAAGTATAATTTATAAATATGATGACTAATAAAAAACATTGATACTACATAATTTACACCTATTTCAATCAATATCTAGCTACGCATGGTAAACCTATCTAATTATCATTTATATTTGGTATTATAATCAATTGAACATCTTTCAAATCAAATACTTTCTATATTTAATATATCTCAATATTATAATGGAGAATATTCATATATCTAAGATTAGAAATTATTTGGCATGTTATAGATTAGTTTATCACCCTTGTGCTTGAAATTTTTTATATTCTTAACCCTATCTCCCACTTTTTATAAATTTAGGTGTAAATAAATTTATAGACCACTTTCAAAGGGATTACCCAAAGTTTCCCTCTAATGATTATTATCATGGCGATCACTAATTAGAAGATTTACTAAAACTTTATTCAAATATAAATTAGAAGGATAAGTCAAATAAGGGGGTGGGGTGATATAAATTATGTGCCTAGTGTGAAAAAGGATGCCAAAATAGGAAGGTAAAAAAACAACTAAAGGTGAATATTAAAAGACACATAGATGCTACTACCCAACCTCCAGTAGCTGTAACACCAATAAAAAATGTTCAAATGGGGTATGAACCTAGGATGAAAGAGAATGTGTACCATGAAAGTACCTCCATAAAATACTTGACTCTTTACACTATAATGAGATATTGCAGGAGGTCATGGATTTGATTTGTAACTCACATGGAGAGTTCCAACATGCTCATGATTTAGAAGCCAAGGCCAAACAAGTGGTCTATTATAAAATTAAGGAAGTGGATGTAGAAAATGAACTTTCTAAGATCATAATACTTTTATTATTGAAAGTAATTCTCCCCAATAAATGATTGGTCACAACAATAAGTATCAAGATAATTGAAGTGTCTTTGTCATGCCTAGTAAGAGAGCATGAATTAAAAAATGCATAAAATGCTAGATATGACCAATAAATGATAATTGACATAAATATAGATGTTTTGTTAGTGTATAAATTTATCATAAACATGAGAGATGATATCAACTATTTTACCTAGGATTATTGACACAATATGGGAAGTCCTACATTATGGTTGTCACGTTATGTTTTTTTTATGGAAAAAAACCTTGCATGTAGCCTTTGGTAATCCTAAATAATGTTTATTTTGACATATGGAGAGTAAATTTTATAATATAATTTAAAGTAATAGAGTTATCTGAGGATAGAAACTATCCAACATTTCTTGTCCAACCAGGCTACTATATGAATAATATGGACATGTGTTTAAAAAAGCACTAAATTAGCTTTGAGGATGGGGAATAAGATGTACTCATCCCTTTTGATAAAAAAACATGGACCATATTATGTTGAGTGTAGATATAGATGAGGAATGAAACCATATATACAACATCATTGTGTAAGGTGAAAAATACTTGGATGCTGATAGCAAAGGCATTTTGAGTTATAAGGATACAAACTATATTTATGATATATTCAGTGTTTCCTTTGACTAATGGGTGAAATAATTATAGGAAGTAACTAGTGAAATTATGGTGGTGTAAATTCATAGTCCATACAACCCAAAACATAATAAAACCTTAGGAGCACCAAGGAAAATGCTAGTTATTTTTCAAGACCCAATGTTTAGGTTCCACTCACCACTTATAAAATGAAGTGGATATTTTTCCTCAATAAATGAAAAATTACTTCCTTTCCATGATATGAAGGTTATGAAAATTTAACTAAATTTTTGAATGATACAAAATCTTATGACCTAAAGGAGAAAGAATGCTTAAGTTCGTTAGTGTATACATTGACGAGTACATCTTCACATTCTTGGGTAACACAAATGCCCAACCTACCAACTTGGATTAAGGTCAAAAAGGCTATTTGTAATCATTTCAAGCATATAAACCTAAATCATGACCTATAATTAAATTATAAATAAAAATCTATGAAGTTGTGAATAGTTATATATGTGGGAATGTGTATTAAATTCTAATATTATTATGGGTTCATGTATTTTATATAACCTTGAAGACTTTGGCCTTTGATTGGTACTTTTTAAAAAAAAAAATTTGTAGGGAAATAAATGGTCAGGAGAAAGTAAAAAATAATTTTGTTAATACTTTTTCCTTTTATTCCTCAAACTCAACTCTTACTAAACATCTACAATGAATGGATTATCACATCATGTAGGATGATGTTATAATGAAAGAGCACATACAAAATATGCAAAGTGAGAAGGGCCTCATGTTGCCAAAGCTTTTTGAATAATTCATTATGAATAGTTATTATATAGAATAAGGTGAGGGATTTTCTATTGTTCACTCCAATTTGATCCTTATCATGAGATGCCCATTAGATTTGGGAATTCCTTCAAAATGGGAAGGTGGGGACAAATACAAAATTTCATCCTCCATTTTAGATCTGATCTATGGTCTACCCAAGGCACATCTATGGGTATTGGACTTCATAAATAGAGTATGTGTGAGTTATCTCCAAGAGATGCACTAACACCACCTAAAGTTCAATACAATGTAATTCACACATGTTAACGATGCTTATGAACTATGAGTGTTGGGATTATTATTTTTAAACACATCAATAAATGGTATTTCAATTCCACTAAACAAACACAAAATAAAGGGAAGGGTAAAGCGAAAAGGGGAATCCTCTAGGTCTAAATGAGATCAATGTAATGGTCATTGAACCAAGTGACTCTACCATAGTTATGCCAATGTAGACTGAGTTTCACTAGAGTTATAACTCCAAGAACATATAGTGGGAAGATTCTGAGGGAATCAAGAATATGCCTTCAATGTGAGTTCCTAATAATGATGGGTACTAGGGGTTTATTGATGAAAACAAATAAATTTTGTATGAGAATTTGCAACTAGGCACATAGATTATTAACAATACCAAAAGGGAAATGAAATAACTCACACAAAGATTATAATATCTAAGCACATCATAACCAAGACATACATAGAATAAGAAAGTGTTAATCAAATTAACCTAGTAATGGTGATTATTTGAACATGAATATAAAATAAAATTGAAACATAGAAGAGACCCTCTTGTAGAAAAATAGAGATTGTATTCATTAAAATAGTGAAATGCTACTATAATAATTGATCTAGGACATTTTTATAGTCTATTGTGATGAAGGAAACATAGGTGAAATATTGTAAATAATTTAACATTACTTTTAAGAAATTTTGGTTGAACCTATAATATAATATGACTAACTCTTCCTTAAATAGATAAGGATTGGGGCTCACCTTCAAAAAATCATGAAGATCCCATCTTGGGTCATGATGGACACTCATTATAGTTTTAACTATATTTAAAAATTTGAACCAAAAAAAATCCCTATAAACCCATAATAGATATGTGGGAGATCACTATTTGACATGAGGATATGACTGAAATAGACTAACTCCTAATTACTTTGACTAGGCACTCCTAGCTTCCAATACGGCTACCACAAGGTTGAACTCTTTGTCTAGATTAGTCAAGTTCATTGGGAGCTCCTTGAATATAAATTAAACCTATGTTTCTAATCTCTATGATATTTGAAAATTTTATTCTATTGACACTTGGAATCCAAGGACTTGGTTGATGCTCATCGTAGATTGAGTGGACATGTCTAGCATTGCTTGGGCCCTTTCCTAGTCTACCTTGTCCACTTTTTCCCTCATAACTCGGTCAAATTGACCCAAGTGGACTTTGAATCACCCTTTTTCAAGTGATGTGCCATCCAAGTGGAATAACATGGATATATTGACATCTTTGAATTAGGTCAATATCTTCTTCTCACCCTTGTCTAAGGGTCATATTATAGTGTGAGCTTAGGATAGCCCCTCCATTTTTTATCTCATTTTCCTAGTATAAGTTTGGTATAACCCAAAGTCTAAGGTTGGAATCAACTTTAGATTTGGGAACATCCCCTTGTTGACCACTACCTATAGCTTTTGACACTTTCAATCAATCTCCATAATGCTGCCAATATAGGTCTAAATTTATCGTATGATTACATTGGTCTTAGTTTGAGTCTCCACTATTTTCCCAAGGATTGAGAAAAGTAGTACAAAGGCATCCTTGACCTACCCAATTAGTTTGAATGAGAATGTGTTTTTCACTTAGGCTTAAAGAGTCTAGATTTGGCTTTGCATGTCTTTGAGGAGCATCTCAATCATGTCATGAGTATCTCAAAGGATAGATAGTGGGTCCTCAACCATCTTCTCCTCTCCAATGGTAGTCCTGACCTCGGTGAGGGAAAAAATATATTGATGGGTCTATCAATCATCAAGTTCCCCTTATAGACAAATCTCTACATGATCATCCTTTTCATACTCCTAGAGGCTCAGTCCAAACTCTAGTATACATTTAGGTCACCTTAGACATTCATTGGTAGTGCTTGTAACCCCTAAACCATCTCTGGGTTTATAAGGGTGTAAAAGGTGTGGTTGTGATGGTGGTGAAGGGTGGAGGATGAGGTGGAAGGGATATGGATGAAGTGAAAGGGATGAAATAGGAAAGGAGTGGAGGTGGAGGGGGCATGGGAGTGAAAGGAGAGAGAATGAAAGGGGAGGCCCATGTGAACATTTGATCCTTCCATTATTCCTGAGTGAGGTTCACTTGAGGGGTAATTATCCCCAAGAATGGGTCATGAAACTTGAGAATAGATGGGTTGGTTGAAGGTGAGGCTAGTGGGGCATTACATTAGGCATATGTTAACAACCTAAGTTGCACCCTATTGAAGGAGACTACTCAATTCTACTTCAAACTTGGAATAACATGGGAATGGATTAAAGGTTATGGGTGACCTTATCATTAGATCATACCTCTATATTATGGGGATAGATCCCCTAGAACATATATTTAGATCAATTTGTATACACATAATATTTTCAATTTTTTATTGATTACTAACATTGTGTATCTTATAGTAACTCATCGAGTCTCAATCTCTCTAAGTGAACACACTAAGGGGTACATAGGGAAAGGGGTGGGAAGACCATTAATGCATCATAATAGTGTTTTCCATTTTTCCACTTTCCATCTACACAGTTTTATCCTAATACCATTTACCTTAAGTTTATTCTTCTCTGTTGTACCCATTCTAGTCATTTGTCATGCTTTATCCTTATTTCTCTTACCTTGACCCCCTTTCACTAGTAAACTATACTAGGTTGACTACGTTAATCCTATATAGTTTTTAGTCTCTAAATATTGTATAGATTTGATAGGGTTGACCTTGTACTATTTAGGGATATTTTTCACTTGTAGTTTTGTTAGCCCTTTCACTGACCTAACTTGGGACCTAGTGATTTACCTCCCAAAAACATACAAGTTCAACTGGGTTGAGCCTATACAACCAACATATTCAGAAGGAATTAGGGAAAGATCCACCTATATATACAAGTGCATTTCCAACCATTTGAGAATAGAAAAGTGAAGAAGAATAAGTGAAAATGAACATCTTCTTATTCACCATTATACTTGAGGAATAAAGCTTAGGGTTCCATACTTTATTTGGAGATATATATCCTGTCTTATGGAGAAGTCTTTAGATTCATAGATAGATTGTGTATCCTAGAGATAATTTGTCTTTTTTATCCTTACATACCATAACAATCTATTGAAAATAACCTTGGCCAAGGGATAGATTGAGGCTTGATGGGTTTGTCTTCAAAGGTAAGTTTTCCTTAATTTATTTTTCCTTTGTAAGAGTAGATAGATAATGCATTCGTGCTTATCTTCCATGCATTAGGATTCCATATACATTGATGTGAGTATATGTATTTTATGCATGTTTAGTTTTTTTTTTTTTTTTTAACCCCTACTTCTTGCCCCAAGCTTTGGTGTTCACTAGATTAGATTTACTTTCTTTTTTATTAGAATAGAGTGAACATTAAACCTAAGACTCTTTTAGGGTTGTTGCACCATTCTATTATAATGTAGGCTTTAGAAACCTTCATAGCATGGTGTATTATGACAAGTGATCCCTTAATCAAGTTTAGAAGATCCCTATATTGGTCATACCCCTACTTAACAAATGTATTCCCAATCAGAAGTGTAGGTATGCTCTATCTTTTTTAAGATAGGATTGATTTGTAGACATGATGCATTTTTTATTGCACACATTCTAGTGAACCTAACGTAAACTAACCCTTTCAGGATTTGTTTACCTTGTTTCATTTCTTTCATTCTTTCATAATTATTTTTATCATATATTTTCCATACTGGATCAACTTTGTCAACCCAATATCTAACTTTTGTGTGCAAGATTTTTGGTACTATCTATTGGATCAATCCTATCGAGCTAGTATAAGTTTTTAGATTTTCAGACATCTAGTCTAGACTACTAGGTCGAGCTAATCAACCCTATACATTTTTAGGCACTCAACAATAATTCTTTGTAAATCTTGATCGACCCAATTAGCAAATTTTTCAAGCATATATCAAGGTTCTTGAACAATAATCTTCATTCTCTACATCTTTGATCCACCAAGGTTCCTTTCTATCTCATTGTCTCTTTCTTTATAGTCTTTCCTTTCATAGTTTTCAATCTTTAAAATTGCTTCTACACAGTCAATTAGATCGCCCCTACCAACCTAGTTTTGTGTTATGTGTGATATCTAGATAACTACGTCAACTCTGCCAATGCTATTCATTTTTAGACCTTACTTTTGTAATAAAAGTTTGATCTTGTTGACCCTATTCTATATTTTGTGCATACATTATTGACTATATCAACATTGTACCTTGTTTCAAAGTTAGAATTAACCTTATATGCTAGTAATTAGCTCACACTTTCTTTTCTTATTTCTTGCATGCTTATAATATATCACATAGCTTAATTAGGTGGTTTTCAATTATTCATTTAGTTTCACTGTTTTATATTTTATACACACATGACCAAATCACAAAATCTAAATAAACATTTTAACATTTATCTATCCAAGGCCAACCTACTTGGATTTTATCACTAAGGGGGAAGTCGACTTGATATTATGGTCAAGTATAAATCATGGTTAATGGTATATTTTGGCTAAGCACATAACAACCTTATCATTTTGGTGTGTGAAGTGAGGGGGTAGGGCATAATGCCAAGCCTATACTAGTACCCCTATAGATCCATTTCATTCCAACTACTTGAAACCACCCTTAGATTGCCTTCTAGTTCTTTACAACCAACTTCCCATCACATTCAAAATTATATCTTAATAATCTAACAAACATTTAGGTTGAATAATTAGTTATCTATTTACTTTCCAAGTTGATTTCTTTCACTTTGTTTAATTATAGTTTATATTTCAAAAACTTGCATTAGCCAACATTGGTGCAAGAATTTTTGTTGTGTACTTAAATTGGGTTGTCCAAAATTAATCCAATTGACTTTGTTTCCTTTTTTTATTTCTTTTCAAATTTCCATATCTACTATTTGTTATAGGCTTCTTAAATTTCCATATCTACTATACTTGATCAAATCAATTGACCCTGTACCTTTTTCTAGCCTCTATTCACTATACTAGATCAACTCAGTTGACCTTATATTATTTTCAAACCCTATTTTCTCTTTTAATAGTCTTTGTTCATTGTAATAGATCAACCCAGTCAACCCTATAGTGTTTTTTGACCCTATTTTTGTGATAGGTCAACCTAGTCAACCCTTTACTATTTTTATCATTTCTTATTTCCCTGATTTCTCATCTATCCTTCTTTCCCTTCATCATGAATATTGTACTTGATAGAAATACTAAGTTATAGTCAACATACATGATGAATCTTACCAACCCTTATAGGGTTTCCCATAGATAGAATAGGTATACTCTCTTGGATGCTAGTAATGTTCATATTTCCACTTGCACAATGAAATATGGGACCCCTCCTAATACCTCTTCATAGCGTAATCCTCTCTTCTCATTATAATACCAACCTGAATTAGAGTATAACCTTGAAATGCTCTTCTTTATCTCTAAATTTCCTCAACATCAAGGAAAAGATCCTTCTACTATTTACAATCTTATGATTATTAGTCAAGTTGAAGATCCTCATTCACCTACTACTACATTCTCAACTAGATTTGGGGGTACAACTTTCTTTGATTATAATCCTCTTCCTTTGGTTATGACCCCTTCTCATACCATTACCTTTTCTTCTCTAACTTCTTCTAGCTCCATGCCTAGTATATCCACTAACATGGTAGGTTCTATATCTAGTAGGATTCTCTTAAGATTCACTATCCTTAATGCTTCTATAGTTCATTGTTTGATACCCAAGGTAATAATACTACTAGTGTTTCTTCTTCTCAACCATTCACTAGTCCATCTTTTGCTACACAAGCAAATTTTTCTTCTAGTGCCTCCCATTCTCATAATTCCTCTCGATATCTTATCAACACCTATATTGGTACCCAAGCCCCTAATATCACCTTTGATGCTTCTAATAATGCTAATAAAACACATTAAATATTGTTATAAACACTCAATAAAATGAATACCTTTCAATCTCATAACACAAATCAAATGATGATAATGCAAAACCATCTTCTTCATCTTCAATCTTATCTTCAACTAATGGCTTTGGGTACACATAAATAGAATATTCCCCCTCCTCTTTGATATTCTTAAGACAATCTCATTCCTCAACCTCCTTTAGTCAATAAAACCATTAAGTATCTCTAAAATTAACCTCTCACTACTCATATTACTGACATTGATATAAGAGGTATCACACCTATAATTTCTTATAATAGATCAATTGATCCCACCCTTCATCTTAAAACATTTGGAAATCTTTATAAGGATTGGGTCAAATTGAATAACTTTTCCACTACCAAAATCTTAGCCAAAACTCTCACAGGTGATGCCTTGGATTGGTAAAACCAACTTAGAACTTATTCCATTACTAGTTTGGAGGATTTCGTGAATGCTTTAGTTCAAGAATTCCAAACTAGTGATCTTCTCAAAAACACTTTGGCCCACTTCATAAATTGTAAACAACTTGAAAATGAAACTTCTCAAGATTTTTTTAAAAGGTGGAAAATTTTATCAAACAAGTGTGAATGTAACATGGCTGATGATAATATTTTCCATCTATTTACAAATGGATTTTTTCCTAAACTTCAATATCAGGTATGCACTCTCTCTCCACATACATTAGATGAGTATAATAACCAAGTTAAATGACAATATTTCCTTATGCATCAATTCAAGCCACCCCAACCTTATACAAGTCTTTGTCTCTTACTTAAGAATAAAAATTACAATGTTACCAATGATGGTGTTTTAGATTCTTATGATACCATTCATAATGTTCAAGCTATCATTCCTACCCCTTCATCTAAAATATCTCCTACTTATCAATAATTTACCAATCCTCACTTATCTTCACCAAACAACATTAATATTTATAAACCTCTACCCTTGGATGAATTCCTTAATCATCTACCTAGGCCTCTTCCATGAGAACTTGACCCTACTCATCCTATGAAATCCTGGTATGATCCTAACAATTTTTTTTGGTTTCATGTTGGTTGGAGTCATTCTCATGAGACCTATAGAAAACTTCATAATTTATCTATGGAATTTCTTCTTGGTCCTAATTTTGATGATGAATCTATCATTTGAAAGCCTCAACAAGCTTATGAAATTGATTTTAAGGACTATAAATCACATGATAAAACTCAAGCCTTGAACCAAGCCAATGTTCATTTGGATATATATAAAGACCCTCTTCCTAATCATCAACTTATACAATACAATCAATACAAAGCCACCCCTTCCACCAATAATGTAGAAATTCTTGTTGAACCCACTTCTAAAGAGAATCTGGTTAACATGACTAATATGTGAAGGGTGGTTGCTTTTATTGATTCTCAACCTATCTACACTCCAAATTCATCTAGAATATATGGCATTATCCAAGATTCTTCTCCAACTCATTTAAATGAGTTGGGGCAAGATGACCTTATTACTTTTGATGATCTAATTTTTTATTGTACCTTGGATATCACTTCATATTCTATTTCTACCACTCTTACATCATATTATAACACTAATGATACTTAAATTTCTACTAACACTTCTTCTACCAATTCTCAAAATCAACTTGAAATAGTTACTTCATCATCACAACATGATTTGAAACCTTGTTCTAAACCTACTTCTTCTTATCAACAAAAATTATAGTGTACTTCAGCTCCTCCTTATGAGGACCTCCTTAATCATTATGCACCTATATCTAAAAATATTCTTATGGGTTATGATGAGTGGGATCCCATCACTGAGCTCACTAATATCCCATCCCAAATTCTATTCCTTGAGCTTATAAGTACTTCTCCATGTCATAGAAATTACCTTATGTAACTATTATTTGAAGTGGATGCCCCTCATCCTCCCCTAGTAGGATGGGAGGTAGCCTTATCTAGATCTGAGGATAGTATATTATAAAAATGTGAAGATATGTCTATTAACATTGATGAAAATATGGACACTTCTCTTTCCTTAAAATTTCCCATATATTCTATGATTCCTTATGAGATTCTACTTCATGTGGATGATCCTCCCTTATTCATTAGTGTTTAAATAGGTGATATCAAAGTTAAGTATGTATTGATTGATGAGGGTTTTGGCACCTGTGTTTCCTTTCTTGCCTTCATTAAAAATCTTAGATATTTATAATGCAATTTCAAGTCTATAGGCAACACCTAAAAAGGATATGATAGAAGGTAAATGCCTCCTCCAAGCTGTGTGTGGCTTCCCATTACCATTCCACCTATCACCATCCATGTGAAGTGATGATATTTAAATTTCCCCTTTCTTATAACATCTTTCTTGGTAGGCCATGGACTCATTGTATGACAACCATTTATTTTTTTGCCTACCAATGCATTAAATTCCCTCATAATGGATCCATTTATAGGATTCAAGGTGACACTATCCCTTGGAATTTTAAACAATTTCAAGACCATGGCGTCTTTAAGATTCCTACTCTTGAACCTTTGCCCAACATTACATTCCATGAGTTTTAGCATATTAATTTTCCTATTAATTTAACCCAAGGTTACAATGGACATCCCAAACTCATTGGGAACAATCCTCTTAGCCTCTTATATTTTGGTGATGTTGAGCCTGATGAGATTAACCTAAAGACTAAAAATTTTGATCTCTCACCTCACCTCATCTCGCATCTTCCTACTTACTTGTAGCCTCATTCTTGAAATCCTCCTTGTGATGATATTCTTGTAGTCTTGACCAAGACTTGGCATTCTATTCACCACACTTCTTCAGATGACAAGGTCATCCCTACTTATGTCATTAATCTTCACGTCCTGAATTATGATAATGGTTATCCCCTGGATGATCCATTTTTAGGTGGTCTTGTATAGGCCCATGATGCCAAGATGATCTATTATAATTATTCTTTACTTTATTCTTTTCATGTATATTCCTATATTCCTTTATTTATGGTTCCTAATTTTAGTATTTTTTCTCTTTATTGTAGGGTAGAGATGGCACCAACACCTCTAGTTTCTGAGGAGCCTCGTAGGAGTATGATCATGGATCATGTTATGAATAGGCATTACCATTTTTATAGGTTACCTAATCATCATACTTGGTTGATTCAAAGCTTTTCCCATTATCCTGCACTTTACTTCCACTTTGCTTGCAAACTTGTAAATCTTCTTTAGCCAACACTAGGCCTATCTTATCGAAAAGGAACAAAACTCAAACACCTACTTAATCAAAATTTCAAGACACTTAAAAAATTATATCACATTATTCCAAACCATATCAAACCACTTTCATCATCCATCCCCTTGATTTTAACTCAACAATCAACTTCTTTCCTTCAAAGCCTACTAGCCCTATTTAAGTGCAAATCCACTATTTTTTTTTCCATATGCCAACTTATATAGGAAAACCAAATAGGTTTTTGAGTACCCTTTTCCATTTTTATGCTTCACACAAAATTTTAGATTAGGTTCCTTTGCAAATTTTTGTACCTATAAGCTTACCTAACACCCTAATTACCCCTCCAAAAATACAAACCTCCTTAGTCTAAGCAAAGTAAAGTCAACCCAATAAAACTTATAACCTTTTTGGGTATCCATTATCCTCTTCCAACTTAATAAAATCCTTTTTCCATCTCATTCTCCAAGAACATACCCTTTTCTTCTTTGGCCTAATCCATTCAATCCTCAAAAATCCATACAAATTGATCCATACACCTCTAAAATTAGGTGATTCACTTCAAGCATGTTTTTGAGGACCAAAATACAAAGTTTCAACAAATTTTGATATTTATAAGTCATTATATGCACTAAATCCTAAATTTAGGGTTTTTAGACCATTGTATAGGCCAAGAGCCTATAAACTTGCATATATTTTGATATATGAGGTTTCAATGGACCAAAAAATATTTATTGGGTCTTTCTTAGTGTCTTCCACCTTATCCAATCATTATAAACTCATTTCTTATTCACTATTTACCTTTTTCAAACAAGAATCCCCTTGACTGTACAATAAACACAAGTAAATAATAGGTTTTTCTACCTTTAGTAGGATCAATTTCAACACAATGACAAAAGAAAGTTTAAAAATATATTTAAACACATTCTAAGGACTTAAAAAATCCCCTCAAGGCTCTTTCAAACCAATCTTGTTGATCATTACTTGTAATGAAATACTTATATAGTCTTCTCACACAACCTCTATCATATATGATGGGATATATCAAAGTATTGACTATAAAACAAGATTTCTTTGTTATTTTAAAACTCCTAAATGACACACAAGGTCAAATAATCTTTCTAATTCTCCTAAAAATATAGCTTAAAGATCCTTTGACCCTTGACAACAACACATAGTTTGCATGTAAAAGAGTGGTTCATCAAATATGGGCCTATTCATAGTATATATATAAATACTAAATGATTGAATAATCTACCACAAAAACTTGAGAACTTAAGGAGAATAGATGATAATATCACCATAGGAATATATATTTCCAAGACTAAGCTTATAAAATCTTTCTCCTTTTATCATTTAATGTACAAACATAGAATGCATAAGAATGTAGGGATAAATGGTTTTAGTCATACATATTATTTACTCAATTTTGAGAAAAAATGATTAATATATAAATTCCTTCAAGTAAAAACTTAAATAATATCATAGATTACCATTGGAATCACAAGAATCTTTATTTCATGACATAAACTTACACAATCCTCATACATTTGGGTAGACCTTCATTCTTTTACACACCTTGTCCGCCCTATTTTATCCTATGTTCTCCTTCCTATGGACCTCACGCTCTATATATCCTTTCTAAAAATTCAAAAAAAACTCTCAAAATAATATCACTAATGGTTTATTTAATTAATAAACTCATTAACACACCTAGACCCATGTAGGGTGATCAATATTATGAATACCACCTCACTCTTTCAACTTGACACATGACTTAGTCCACTCTTAAGACATTTTATAAGACCATAAAGGTATATTACATCATTATTCAATAATTACTTGCCTTCATTACTCACTTATACCACCTATAACACTCTTAATCCCTCATTATGAGTTTGAAAATTCAAATTAGGAAAAAGCAAGAAAATTGAATTTGAACTCAAATTCAAAATTGACTCACATTTATGACTCTTAGACCAACTCTTGGGCATTCCTAATATGCCCCTAAATCATACTCCAAAGGGGAGAAAAGAACTTTACCCCCATCTTCTTCTTCATTCAGAATCTCATACAAATGTGTGTCTTCTTTTCTGCCATACCCATGCCTCTGCTTCCTCATCTATGTGATCATTGGCTCTTGCTTTTGTTGCTCCTTATACTACTTATTTTACCTACAATCACTATTGTTGCTTTTTTTTATCTCATGATCCTCTTCAATCTTCATGGAATTGAGCATGAATTTCCATTATCTTTCTATTTCCTCCTTTAAAAATGTTATTTCTACCTCTTGATTGACATAGTTGATCCACATCATGCTCTCTTTCTGTTTTGAACATTCCAAGGTCTCTTTCTTGTTCATAAGCTTGCCATCAACATCTTATATCCTACTATTCTCCCTTACAACTACTTTCTTGACTATCCAATCAACCAACTCTTTGCCTTGCATCTTCTCTTTATGGACTATTTTTCAATCTCATCTTCCCTTACCTGTTCACTACTTTCCTCAAGCACTTCATGTGTTTCTTGCTTCTTATTTGATCCAATGAACTCTTTAAATAAACCTATTGTGTCTTTATACAAAACATCATCTTCTTAAAAATACTCATCAAAGATTACATGCACTTCATGACCTATTATTACTTTGTCTTCTCTATCTTCTTCTATTTTCTTTTCTACTCTCCACTCTTCTCCATCAAGTAATTCACCATTTTTAGGGTGAAAAAATGCTTCACCTTCAGCTATACCAGCATTTTTCCACTCATTAACTTCATATTCCTAAACATGAATTTTACCTTCCAATTATTTACTTGCATTCCACCATGAAAAATCAATGCTATTTTTAAAAATTTTAGGCTCTATTACCTCTTTCATGACAAGTTGTGTTGCCATCTTATTCAACTGCTTCTCCAAATTCTCCTTTACTTACTAGTTTTATCTCTATTGCATTATTTATATAAAGATACATTTGACTCTTTTATTGATCTTGAGTCCACATTATATAATATACACATTACACATCCTCAATAACTCTCTTTCCATTCTTACCAATGTATTATTCATCTCCTATATCTCTATATCTATCATTATCTCACTGTGGCTTTCATATTTAACCCTGTCTCTTACTTTCCTTTCTACCTCTCCTTTCATATTCATCTTGAGTACCTCACTTGGGTACATAATCTCTCTCATCTTGTTTTGGTCTCACTTGGACCACTTCCTTTGGTTCACACTTGGAACCCTTCTATCTCAGACCTCACTTGGGTCATTCAACCTCTTGTCCTTAACTCTAGGATTGTCTCTAAGCTCTATTTATGAGCTTATCTATTTTGAGATTGTTAATAGCTCTCTTTTATTCATGGATGACATATTAATAATTTATTATCTTATTTTAATCACCTATCACATAATATAATTATGAATTCAAATCAATAAATCAAACTCAAAATAGATCACACCTTAATTTGTTGTCTCAACTCTATTTTACAACAAGACTCCATGCAACTACCTTCTTGCCTACTTACCTGTAATTTCTTGTCAATCATGAAACATGAATTAAATTCCAATTTAATGACTATAAAAACCTATTCCTATATCATCAACCTATATCTGATACAAAATGATTGAAATCTATTCCCATCAACCTATACTTCACTTTCAGTTTACTTGCAAACTTGTAAATTTTCCTTAGCCAATGCTAGGCCTATCTTATCTAGAAGGACCAAAACTTAAAAACTTACTTAATAAAAGTTTCAAGACACTTAAAAAATTATATAAAATTATTAAAAACCATATAAAACCACTTTCATCATCCATCCTCTTGGTTTTCACTCAACATTTAACTTCTTTCCTTCAAAGCCTACTAACCCTATTTTAGTGTAAAACCACTATTTTATTCCATAAAACAACTCATATAGGAAAAAAATAGTTTTTTTAGTACCCTTTTCCATTATTATGCTTCACATAAAATTTTAGGTTAGGTTACTTTGTAAAGTTTTGTACATGTAGGCTTACCTGCACCCCAATTAACCCTCCAAAAGGAAAAAACCTCCTTAGTCTGAGTAAAGTACAATCAAACTAAAAAAAATAATAAAATTTTTTGGTACCCATTATCCTATTCCATCTTCATCAACTCTTTTTTCCATCTCATTCTCTAATAATATACCCTTTTCTTCTTTGGCCTAATCTAACTAGGTCTCTTCTAGGCCTAATCTAATGTAGCCCTAAACAATCCATACAAATGGACCCATACACCTATAAAACTAAGTGATTCACTTTAATAATGTTTTTTATGACCAAAATATAAAGTTTCAAAAAAAATTATGGTTAGAATTCATTATATGCATCAAACCCTAAATCTAGGGTTTCTAGATCAATGTATAGGTCGAGAGCCTATAAACTTGCATATATATTTTTATATGAGGTTTAAATGGACCAAATAAGATTTTTTGTGTTTTTATTAGTGTCTTACACCTTACCCAATAATTATAAACTCATTTAATATTCAATTTTTACCTTTTTCAAACAAGAATCCCCTTGACTGTGCAAGAAACACAAGTAAACAATAGGTCTATATGCTTGTGGTAGGATCAATTTCAACACAATACCAAAATAAAGTTTAAAAATATATCTAAAAACATTCCAAGGAATTAAAAAATCCATTTAAGTCTATTTAAAATAAATATTTTTGATCATTTCTTGCTATGAAATTCTTATACAGTCTTCTCACACAACCTCTGTCATATATAATGGGATATATCAAAGTATTGACTATAAATCAAGAGTTATTTGTTATTTTTAAACTCATAAACAACACATAAGGTAAAATAAAAATTTTAATTCTATTGAAAATAAAACTTAAATATCCCTTAACCTTTGAAAACAACACACAATTTGCATGTAAAAGAGTGGTTCATCAAACAGGGGTCTATTCACAGTATATATCTGAATACTAAATGCTTAACTAATACACCACAAATAATTAAGAATTTAAGGAGAACATATGATAATATCACCATATGAATATATATTTAAAAAACTAAGCTTAAATAATCTTTCTCCTTTTATCATTCAATGCACAAACACAAAATGCATAAAATGTAGGGATAAGCAGTTTTAGTCATGTATATTCTTTACTCGGTTCTGAGAACAAATGCTTCATATGTAAAGTAATTCAAGTAAACACTTAAATAAAATCATATATTACCATTTGAATCACATGAATATTTAATTATTGTCATAAACTTACATAGTCCTCATATATTTTGGTAGACCTTCATTCTTTTACACACCTTGTCTGCCATGTTTTCTCCTTTGTTCTCCTTCCTATGGACCTTACACTCTATATATCCTTTCTACAAGTTAAAAAAACCATAAAAAACAAGATAAATAATATTTTATTGAATAAATAAACTAATTAACACACCTAAACCCATATATTGTGATCAAAATTATGAATACCACCTCACTCTTTCAACTTGACACATAACTCAGTTTACTCTTAAGACCTTTTTTAAGACCATAAAGGTTTCTTACATCATTATTTAAAAATTACCTACATTCCTTACTCACTTATACCAGCTATAACACTCTCAATCCCTCATTACAATTTTGAAAATTCAAATTACGAAAAAATGTGGGAAAACTAAATTTGAACTCAAATTCAAATTTGACTCACATTTATGACTCTTAGACCAACTCTTGGGCATTCCTAAGATGCCCCTGCATCATTGGTTTACTCTTAAGATTAGTGCAACCATTATTATACCTTTTACATCTCTTTCCCCTCCCTTATAATATCCCTTATCATATTTCATTCTTTCTCCCACTATAGTTGAGCCCATTCTTTCTCCTCCTATAGTTGAACATATCCTCACTCCTCTTACTGAGCCTACCCCTACCTCTCATCCCATTACTCCTTCCATGGAACCTATTTTCATTCTTTCTCCATCAACACCTTCCCTTGGTGATGGTTTATTTCCTTTTCCCAAGATGGCTCTATTTACCACCAAATGGGCTAAAGAGTCTTCTCCAGCTTCTTCCATTCCTGTTATACCTCCTTCAATGAGTGCTTCTCCTAAGATCACTCACAAGAATATTTATTTCTTCCATAGGATAGATAATCATTCTTCTGTGCATTATTGCAAGTTGATTTAATATATTGATACTTTTCATCCTTCTTCTCCTTCCTTAGATAAATCCATGCCTCTCCCAAGGGTTCTACTTGAATATATACCTAAGTATGGTGAGGTGTATTATCTATGGCACTAATGTGGCACCCATCACACAGATAATTATTGCATCCTTACAAAACACCTTTAGGATCACCTTATAGCTATTTTTTGACCATCTTCCATTCCTCCCATAGGTCATCCCCATAAGAAGGCTTCTCTTTATTCTCCCATGGCTCCACCTCCAATGGTCTCATCCCTTGCTTTGGTCCCTTCATCACCTTGTATGCCTCCACCCATGATTCTTTCACCTATGGACCTTGCCTCACCTATGGATCCTTTTCCACCTGTGAGTCCCTCACTCATGGATCCTTCTCTATTGGTGATTATTGCATCTCCCATAGAGCCTATTCCCATTCATTTTCCTAAGCATACTTTGCCTAATTCCCTCCTTAGTGAGATCCATCAAGTATTCCTATGTTTTCAGTTGAGGAGATTAGAAGAGAAGTCTTTTCTTAGTTTTCATTGAAGATTGACGAGACATTAGCAACCGTTTGTATTTATCTTCATAGAGATTTATTTGATGTCCTGGATAATGTGTGTGGGCAAATTTATCAATATTTATGAGCACATGCATGGTCCTTTACATTTACATTTTCATTGGACATGTTCTCCAATTTTATTTTTATCTATTTGTTATATCATTTAAAGTTGTGTCAAATTCATATTTTTCTTATATCATAATTTTACCTTTTGTATTATATATTACATATATTTTCATTTATATTTACATATGATTGTCTTTATTTATCATTGTCTTATCTTTCTATCTTGATTTTTTCTCAAAAATTCTTTCTTTCCTTCATGATTGTTTGTTTTCTTATCTCTATTTTCCATAGATAATTTTCATTATGACTTGTTTATACCAACCCTTTTCCCCTTGGTCCTTCTCTTCTTTTACCATGTGATCAGTTAGCAAACAATTCATCTCATTATACTTTCCTTTTACTAATCCACTTTGAATCTCCTTTTTCCCTTATTCCTTTTTCACAAACTAAACATATACATAGTTGATACTTGAGATCACATGTTAGTTCATTGTTAATCCTAAGTATCCTAGTCAGTATTTGTCTTTGGTTACTTATCTCCCTTTAGCCTTAGCCTAAAGATCATTCATGTGTATGACTACATCTCTCATGATTGGTAATTCCAAATCCATATGGAGGAGTAATATTAAAAAACCATAGAAAATTAAAAGCCAAATCATTTTACAAAAAATTAATGATATAAAAGGCAAAAATATTCTTAAAATTCAAATCACACTAAAAGGCATGATTCAAATCACATCTCCTTCTTCTAGTAAAATATCAAACTCCATAGTTGGCCTCATGTTAGAAATGAGGTCCTTTGGGGTGTGGTAGGCTATTATATTAGAAAAAGAGAGTAAAAAATCTTTTAGTGCTACCTAATTTCTCATGAAAGTACCCAATCTTTGTAGTAGATCGATGACTCTGTAAGGGGTCCTGAAGAATGGGGAACATGTTATGGGAAGGTAGGTCTATTTTAGTTTTCCTTATACTAATATAACTTCATGAGTTGATCTTAGTAGCACACTTATTTTCCTATAAAGCTTTGTGTCTATATAGAATAGGTTTCCTTTGTACATTGATGGTCACTAGTCACCTAGTGTCTTCACATGTCCTTAGTATGCCTCTTATCTCCTAAGGTATTCTCATAAAACAACTAAGTCTTTATTTTTACACTCCCTTTTTCATTCCCTATATCCATCACATTTCATCTTGAGAAATATTATTTTTTCTATTGATCACTCACCTTGGGATTTCCTTTGTGAGTTGTATTATAAGATGACAAATAGGACCTGACATTCATAAAAAAATGCCACATTTTTCCTTCCTATTACCCACATGATTTATTACTTGATTGTTTTTATTTATTACACCCTAGTGGTGTTCTCTTTATGATTTTCAGTGTAAGATTATGGATAGGACCCAACATTCCTCACAAAATTTTCCAATAATCTAAGTCAAAAATAAAATTACATGTGTCAAATATGAGATAAGATGTGATTGATTATGAAGTTGCACATCATCGACATGATTCCCAAGCCTGATTTAGTGTGTTTTATGCTCACTTCATTTTTATTTGACTTTTATCTTCTTATTTTCCAAGTGCATGTAAGAATACAACTATTTCTTGAATTTATCATGCTTTCCAGCTTGAATTAGTATGATCAAATTAAGACCAATCTTTTGTCAATTTTTTTTCTCTCTTATAATTACAAACATGATATAGTATGATTGATTGAATTAATTAATTTGTTTTTATACCATTTTTTCCCTTTTACATACCTTCCATTTTATTACATTGTTTTCATACTTCCCAACGTGATTTAGTATGATTTTACTAGTTTTAATTTGGTAGAAGAATCTTTCACTTTGGTTTAAGAACAAATTACTTTTTACCATCTTGTTTTACCATCCCTTGGTTCTTTATACTTAGTCATTTTATTGTTATTACACATTTCACAACTTGAAATAGTGTGTAGTACGTTTTTGTTTTCCAAGTCCCTTTTGATTGTTTTTTCTTAACCATGCATGTGTTCTACATAATGCTAAAAAAAACCACATCTCATATATTTCCTATAGCATATACAACAACAAAGAAATACATGTGATATAAATAAATATATCCAAAGCATCTATAGCCACAACCATAATAATGATAACATACATAATCAGCATCAAAATGCTAAAATGATATATATATATATATATATATATATATATATATATATATATATATCTCATGAGTTTTCATACAATAAGTACAACCATATACATTTTTCCAACTCTATGGATGGGCTCCATCCTATCTATCTATTAGCCTAACCGCATTACCTATTGAGGCCTTGATCTAACTCATCTGAATTGTACACTATAACAAGATCATCTAATATCTCAATCTATCCACATATCCCCATAGATGTGTCACTTGTGCTTGTACCTATTCCAACTAAGCTAAGGTCATCATGTGTGTTGCTCTCTACTACTCCTACACTTATGTCATACAAGTTAGGGTTGATGTATGTACTTGTGTCATTTACATCACTATAAAAAGATATGTAGCTCTATCCTCTATTAGGGCCTACCATACACATATCTCATCTTCACCTATTTCCATTGGTGGTTACATCCTCTCTCTATGTGCTTGTGTCTACCTCACTACCTCTCTAGCTAATCTGAACTAGCTCACCTGAGCTGGGGTAGATGTTACAATAGGGTCCTCTAATGAAGTAGGGTTATATGGCTATAGAGTCTCATCTAGGATGTCATGGATTGCTCTCCTCACAAGGGACCCCCATCTCTCCTCATCCTCAATGATGCCTACAAAATAACACCCAGATAGATATTAGATCACTGTTATATCTCATAATATCTATCTACCTCTAGTATTTATTTTCCAAATAAAAACTTAAGTAATAATTTAGTCATATTTATTACCTATCTATGTTTTGTCCACTATGGTCTTGCCATCCGTGCAACTACTTAACATAGTTTCTCTATATACACCACCTCTTATCACCTCTTTTATAGGTCACCTCCTCAGATCAATATTCTTTTTCATGGATCACATATATCTTAGCCTACACTTGAGTGGTCTCTCTATCATCCAGCTCTCCTCTAGCTCACTTTCTAGGTCATTAAGAATGGTGATAGTCTTTACTCTCTCTTGCTCCTCCTACCTCCATCAATACCATGTCTTTGATGGTTTTAGATCATCTCATTATGGATCTAGTGGTGGTATCTTTATTACCACTACTTGTACACCCCTCTCCTCTTGCTTTGCTCCCTATCATGCTCATCTAGTCTATGGTCATTAATGATGTGGTCTGAGCATCAACCTCATCAATGGTGTCCCTAGTCCCCTCCTCCCCCATAGCTCTCTCACATACTGAGCCCACTAATTGAGCATCAATATTAGTTCTATTAGATGAGGTAAACCCATTTGTCTTGATACCCATACCACCAGATGTGGCTCTCTCCACCATGTGTAGTGTTTGACTACCTTTATCTTCATTGTAGCTGGTGTAACTATGTCTCATCTCAACCATGTAGTTGTTATGTGCCCATATGGCTACCACACTATGTTTATATGTTTAACCATCTACATTTCTAGCATGTGGGGCATGACCCATGCTACTTGGTCCTCTCTCTATTTTTGCACTTGAGGTGACCTATCATCGACTACATGGGGTAACCCAACTAACCAATATATGGGAAACCTCTCATATATCTAAGACATCAGTAATATGATCAGTTGTATCAACTTATACCCTCTATCCAACACCTCATATTTATCATGTATGAACTAGACCTAGATGATAGAGCTAGGATCATATAATACTCCCTCCTCTAGGATCATCTTACTCAAGGCTACCATGTATAATGGTACCTTTCCATCTAACTTGTGACTTATCACTCATTATGTCACAAGTCCTATCACAACTTTCTAGATATCCAAAATATATGATGCATATACATATAACATACTAAATTTCCTACCTACAAATATCATGTCTAAGCCTATAGCCCACATGGATAAGGCTCTCCTCTCTTCTAGGATATTTGGTATCCCTATAGTCACTAGTGCTCCTACTATCGATATCCCTAATATGGCATACACATCCTCCAGAGTGATAGCTACCTCTACCATGTCCCCATCCACCTCCCATCTAAAGGTGTTAGTTAATCATTCCTAGCATCTAAGGAAGATGAGTAATAGATCCATGCTTAGGGGCATCTTACACATATCATATATCCCTCCTAGGCCTATAAATACTAGTCTAGCTCTATCTCCTATTTTTAGACATTTTAATAGATATGATAGCCATGATACATTTACCAATTGCTAAAATATGGGTCATCCCTATAACCAAGAAATAACAAAAGATGTATTGGATCTTCTATGTCATGTATAATCACAATAATGTTTTTTTATAATTCTAATAAAAAACAAGCCTAAACTGCTTTAATTCATTTATTATTACCTATTTTTATCCTACTCAATATTTTTGCCTTAGTCATTTCAGGCGATTTTAGCCTTCTTTCAGCCTTTTGCACATATTTTTGTACTATTCTAGTTTTTTGGTCAAACTAGTTTAACCAACATTTCTTCATTTTTGGCCTAGTTGACTTAATAATCTAAGTCAACCCTCTTTTTTTCCCTTCCTTAGTACTACGTTATCATTCTGGACTTTTTCAGATCAATTAGAAAACTATACTAGGTTGGCAGTCTATAAAACATATAGGGTTGACACATACCTATTAGGTTTGTAATGTGGATTTTGCCCATTTTTAGCCTACTAGGTCAACTAGGTTGACCTAGTTGTTTTTCACTATCGATCCCTTGCATTTTCCTAAAAAAGTGCCTTTTTGCAAATTTCTCCCTAATTCCTTCAAACCCATTTACCTAATTGGTTTTTACTACCTATGAAATCTAATTTGGCTTCGTTCTGACATCTAGAAATTCTAGAAATTATTTTTTTCTAAAAATACACTTGATTCATTAAAATACTCCAAAACTGGCTTAAGATTCATAATTGCATACCTGTAGTTCACTCACTACCACTTTGGGAGCCCCTCCTCATCTATCATGCCATCTCCTCTCCATCCTAACTCATTTAATCTCTAGAGATCTTTTTTCTCCCTTTCACAAATCAAAATAACCAAATGACTTCTCTTTCCCCTTATTTAAAAACACATTTTATCAATTCAAATATTTTAATTATTTTCCTATAGATTCTTAATTTTGCTTATATCTTTATTTCTACTCATCCATTTAAAAAACCATAAAATTCATTGAATTCATGATGACATAGAGAATATTTTCCACTACTATATGCCTATTTTCCAAAAATTTCAATTTTTGGCTATTTTCATACTAACTTCTATAGGTTTGCCTAGTGTTCTTCACATTGGATTCCTTCACTTTCTCTTGTAGTCTACTTATTTATATAAATCACTAATCTAAGTAAAGTTATGTATTTTTCAATTCTATCCTTTCCTTTATCTTATTTTCTACTTATTGAACTTTACTTAGCATCAAAATTGTGTGTTATCATGTTCTATTTCCCAAAACACCATCACGTGTTACACTCATGTGACACATGATGAGATTAGAGTGGGGAATATATATAAACATAATATTTTAAATTTTTTATCAATTAATAACACTTTGTTTCTTTCAAAAACCCATCAAGTCTTAACCTCTCTAAGTGCACACCCTAAGGGGTGCATCAGGAAAGGGGTGGGCAGACCATTGGTGCTTCATAATATTGTTATCTCTTTTGACACTTGCCATCTACACACTTGTCTCCTAAAAATATTTACCCTAAGATTATTCTTCTATGTTTTACCTATTATAGTAATTTTTCATGATTTATCCTCCTTACTTTTACCTTGAACCCCTTTTACCAGTTGACTATACTAGGTCAACTGGATCAACCTTGTATATTTTTCAACCTCTAAGTACTATATAATGTTGATAGGGTTGACCCTATACTATTTAGGGATATTTTTCACTTGGAGATTTGTTAGCACTTTGGATGACCTAGCTTGAGACCTAGTGATTTACCTCCCAAAAACATATATGGTCCATTGGGTCGACCTTGTAAAGTCAACATATTTAGAAGGATTTATGGAAAGATCCACCTATGTATACAAGTTCATTTCCAACCATTTTAGAATAGATAAGTGAAGAATAATAAGTGTAAACAAACATCTACTTATTGACCATTCTACTTGAGGAATAAATCTTAGGGTTACATAATTTCTTTGGAAACATAGATCTTGTCTTATGGAGAAGTCTTTTGAATGCATAGATAGGTTGTGTAGCCTATATCTGATTTGTCTATGTTATCCTTACATACCATAACAATATCTTGTGAAGCACCTTATCCAAGGGAGAGATTGAGGCTTGATGGGTTCATCTTCAAAGGTAAGTATTCCTAACTTTATTTTTCCTTTGTAAGAGTAGATAGATAATGGATTTATGCTTCTCTTACATGCATTAAGATTCTATATACATTGACATGAGTATATGTCCTATATGCATGTTTTGTTTAGTTTGTTTTATTTCTAACCATCACTTTGTGCCACAAGATTTAGTGTGAACTAAATTAGATTTATGTTCTTGTTTATTAGAATAGAGTGAACATTAAAACTAGGACTCTTTTAGGGTTGTTGCATCATTAAGTTAGAATATAGGATTTGAAACCCTTCCTATCATGGTGTATTATGACAAATGATCACCTAATTATGTCTAGTAGATTCCCATATTGGTCATGCCCCCACTTAACAAATGTATTCCCAATTAGAAGTGTAGGTATACTCTATCTTCTCCAAGCTAGGATTGATTTATAGACATTATGTATTTCTGATTGCATACACAATTTACTAATACCTACTATTGTTTGGGTGGAAAAGGATATATAATGCGTTAAATAAACCTAATAAAAGGGGTGGTGATGCACTAATATTTATTATACACTGAAATTTGACTCCTAACAACACTAATGGACAACACACATAACTAAATCACTATATCCAATGGTTTCTAGGAAATAATGTTTTATATAGAGGTTGGTTTGAATGACTAAAGCATGAGAGTAATGAGAATAATGTCTGGTTCAAGGCACTTATAGTCGTAATTCCACTTTAAACTCATTCATCAACATCATAACACACTAGATGACCTAAATAAAATTCCTATTAACACCTAGGTGAGACTTGTACCTACAAAGGGGAATATTACACCATTATGAATATCAAAGAAATAATATACAAACTAGATACTAATCATGAAGAAGCTTCAATATTCTATTCATCAGTCTAATAGGTTTACAAGTACAAAACCAAGTAGAGTTTTTTCTTACCCAGGTGAGGGATACAAATCAAGGCCTTAAGGCCTAAATAAATAGTAAGAAAGGAAAATAAAGAGGGGGAGAATGGCATGGAGGAGAGAGGTAGGGTTTATAAATTACCATATTCAACTCCTAATACAATTATAATCAGTTACACAGTCCCCCAAATGACTCTCCATCCATTGATGCTCTTAAATGACCCCTTAAGCATTGAGGTGGGGTGGTGGAGGTTCTAGATAACCTATTTTATTCCTTTTAAAGCATGAACATGCCCAAGGAGTGTCAATTAATTCCATATATGTATGTTACAAAGTGGAATTGAGGTATAATTAGCCTCCATGAGGTGTTTGAACAACCCATTAGTCCTCTCATGCATATTGATTTGGATTTGAAACTACCTCCATTTCTCCATAATGGCTATGAGGAGTGTATATCTCACCATGATCATAAATTTTTTAATGCAATAAATCTATACTAACTCCTACAAAAGTATTTCCATGTCATTCTATAACTTTTTTGTTGACCAAGTATGCCAAATAAGCCACTAGGCCTAGTTATCAAACTGTTTGTTGATTGAGTGGCCATGAAACCTAAATGAGACCTTATGAACTTGTGAATAGGCTATTATTATGTCTAAATTAACATCCTACATCATGTCATAATCCTTTTGAGTAGTTCACACTTATAAACTTACCAAACTAGGTGACTAGGTCACCTTCTCTTTCACATCTACAAACTAGCTTATTAGAGGAGACTTATAGAGGCATTTTAAGGTATAAAAATGAGAAACTAGTGTCTTGGGAAGATGAAACAAGTTTCAAACCTCCTCATATAATTTTCATCTTTCAAAACAACTATGTACCCTACAAGCTTCACAAAACCTTGAAAAAGTGTAATTTTATAACAAATCCATATAGTTTTTGTACAAACCAATACCATGGGCATGGTCTCCTCTAAGTTTAATTTGTGTTTCAATTGTTTTTAAGGTCATTTAATAGTGTTTGGTTTCTAAAATATTCACATTTCCCAAGTCAGGTCTGTAGTAGGGTTTAAGGAGGGTTTTGGAGATTTACCATCTTA
This sequence comes from Torreya grandis, assembly GCA_037957365.1. NCBI lineage: Eukaryota > Viridiplantae > Streptophyta > Pinopsida > Cupressales > Taxaceae > Torreya > Torreya grandis. Next base: position 1,633,635 of record JARHVA010002772.1, read on the forward strand.
ATGATGGTTCATAAAGATGAGACCTCAAATCCCAAACTTATTATCATTGATGTTAGTTACCTATACCCCCATAAAACTCTTATAAAGGTTTATTTTCCATGTAACTTGTGTGTGGGGATATGATCAGAATATGGTGGACCTTGTACTCCTTGAAATCCTTCTAGACAAGGTTGAAGTCTTAGCATTTGTTCATAAAGGTGAGCCCCTCAAACCAACTCCCTCTACCATGATCTTGAGTCCATATGGGCCCAATTTACCATATTATAATTTTACTTGAGTCCCTTTTCCATGAGATATCTAAGCATTTGAATAAGAAAATCGAGTTGGAGACCTAAACTATGTAGTTCAAGGTGGACTTCAAGACCCAAACTAGCCTTTTGATTGCATTCTATTATATTAAACACTTTGCTCATGGATTGTACCATATTCTCACATTTTTTCCTAATATTAGGTTTTTATTAGAAGGGTTTGAGTGTGCTTCAAGGTGAGAATGGGGTTTTGAGTCCTTAAGAGTTGTTTTTAGGCTTAAAGGCCTAGAATGAGAATTATAGGTCTGAGTGACCTATAGGTGACTTTGGGACTCAATATAATAATAATACCCCCCTTATCACTTGTTTCTATCCTCTATAATTTCTTTTATTTAAACATATTTCCACTTGTCTCCATTGGCTCATGTGATTGCCTAGAGATAGCAGTGATAGCCTAAGTGTTTGATGGGAGTGTGTTAGGCTTGAGTCGATTCTTTCCCTTTTATACTTTAGAGTTAATAGAGTTATTAAATCTCATTCAAAATTACTTCAAGGCCTATAAAACATACCTTGGTTTATGTATTTCCCAATTCTATTCTTGTATATCCTTATCTCTCTTGCCTAGGGTTTACATACAATTAAGCATGTGGAACCCTAATGGTTCACTTTAGTCCCCTCTTTACCTCAATTGGGTATATAAAAACTTAGAGATCACCAATATTTTCTCTTTACTCCACCCATATGATTTCAACCTTCTATCATCCCTTAATCAAGTATAAGTCTTTAATTCAGGGACATGCCTACCTAAGTCCTTTTAGGCCTAATAGGTTTTAAAACTCTTTTGCCCATCTTAACAGATTAAATACTCCAATGGAAACATGATGAATATTATTAAATTATTTTTTTCATCCCAAACTTCTCTTTACCTCATTTTAATTCCTTTATCAATCATATCCATCATATTTTACTATGTATAGGTGTGACTATCCTTTCCTTTACTTGTTTGAGACTTCCATCACCATGAAACCCCTATTTAATTTCATTTACCTCCTCCTTATATGTATCCATCCCCCTAAAAAACCTTTAAACATGTGGCTGTCTTCAATTCCTATACATATGCTTGCTTAGGCCTATTTAGGCCTCTTTGGTGTCTTAAGGACCAAATCATATACTATGGAATGAGGGATTTGGTAAAAAAATATTTAGGTCCTCTGAGTGGCTATTCTAACCCCTTACTGCTCATGGATTTTTAATGCAATCATACTCCCTTTTACCCTACTTGTATGCAATGACTAAGGCCCATTTGGAAGAAGTAGACATTCTCTTCTTTATTTGGCACACAGATACTCCATTAAATTATGACAATCATGTTATGTATGGAATTATACTTGTATAAAATATTCTAATCATTTAATTAAACCATTATCACTTCTACCCCTATAGACATAGTCCTAACTTTTTAACTAAACTGGTAGGGTTATTTTTAGGCCTTAACTATGTGTGCTCCCTTGAGAGAGAATTTGTGTTCATTGATCTCTTGGGTGAACTTAGTGTGTTGATAAATTTTTAACTATTCTTTGTAGCTTTGTAAGACCTATTTAAGCTTATTCAAACCTTATAATCTATTAGGTCTTTCCAACCCTATAGTCATAGCCAATACCTTTTTATAACCTAGACTAAGTCACTCTCTTGGAGAGAGTTAAAATAATGTTGACCCTTCCCACCTGCTCACACTATCTTTATGAATTATCTTATGAATATTATAACTTCACAAATCTCTTCTAAACCTCATGTATCTTAAACCAATCATGACCATACTACTTGCTCAGTCTACCTTGTAAGGCCTATATTGACTATGAGAGTCTTATCTTTGCATAATGGGCCTATTTATCTCACCTACCATACCAAATCATATGTTTTTATGACTCAAGTAGGTATCTCTATATCTTCAAGATCCCACTCAAATGGTAAAAAATTAATTAATATCTCTTGAACATGTGCTCTCAAGTTTGAATGTATATATTATATTCAAGTCGATCTGGCTACATTTATGAGAGTATATTTTAATCTTGATGTTATAATACATCTAAAAATTATTTCTTCACTCCTATAATATTCCCTCAAAGCCTTAATTTTCTCTCCTAACCATCTAGATTACAATAACTAGCATCCTTTGGGAGGTAGACTTTAGGGCTTATTATTGAGTTAGTATAGGTTCTTTACATCTTTCTCATTATGATGTATTAAATTTAGGTTGACCATTAAATGAATTAGTGTTATAATGAAAATTAATTATAAACATTTTTAGGTCCTCCCAAACCTCAAATCTATTTACTATAATTCCTTATTCATCCAAATAGGTCTCTAAAGGCATTGAAGGCTTCTTGATTATGTTGTAGGAATAAGTTTTGCCTGACTGTGTATCTGGTGTTTGAGGAGTGGATTGATTCTCCATGATTGTATTTATAAATTTGGTGGTCTATTACCTTTATTATTGACTCCATGATACTTACTTGACCTCACTAAACCTTTAGTACTCTCTCCACATAGGAGCCACGACCCTATGTATGCATTTAAGGTCTTGACTAGGCTTACCTCTTTTGACTGAGTGAGGGCTTGATATTTTAAAATAGGATAGAGGTGAGGATGAATTGGTTCATAGGGTCATGATTAGTATGGGGAAGTGAAATAGATAATGGATCAAATATTGGTTTGTGTATATTCCTTTCAGATAACCTCAAGACTCTCTATATGAATTACCAAAGAAACTCACATGTCAGTCATAGTTATAAGATAGGACCATGAAGAGGCTAATTGATATAAGGGTGGATTAGTTGAGCATGAGAAGCATATAATATATTAATGGCCTCAATAAACTCATAATATAATATAAGAAACATCATATACTTCTAGCATACCACATTTAAGTTCTGCACATGGATTAAATTTATCACGTAACTTGTAGGTATGTGAACATGAATATTTGTTGGCTCTTACACCTTCACATATGTGAAACAAGGGGGGTGAGTAATGAATATATACCTTGAGGGCCCTTGGAATCACCATCAATAATTAGTTTTTGAAAACATTTCAAATATGCACCAAAACTATTGCCTTTCTAACCCCTGCACAGATGAAGAAGCTTATTAGAGTGACCATATTGTTATAGTTCATTCATAAAGAATAAGGAATGAACCTGTAGATAAATTACATGGATGAAAATGTCAAGGGGTACCCTTATTTTTACCAATATACTAGCTCCCCATTCTATCTCTCCTATCTATACTATCCATAAAACCTAAAATCTTTCTTGGGATACAAAGGAGCTTAGTTGAAGAGAGAGGTCAATTTTGGGCCTATCTTGAATCCTCTTACCATGAAACTTCACCAAGACACCTAACATGAACCCAAATGCAATATCTTAACCTCCCTTATATGGAATTAATTGTACCAATCTATACAACTTGTAAAAATAGTTGAAAACACTTGTTTTCCTACTTTTTATGCATAGTTTTAACTTTGATCCACCATTTAAGGATAAAAGGAGGTAAAACATGAGTGTGTTTCTATGCAATTTTTGCTTTCACATTCAAAGGAGAATTAAGAAACTAAGAAGAAATGGTCTAAGGCTTGTATGTACCTGGATGTAGTCGTGCGCACTGAACTCAGACATTGTGAGAACTCCTCTTTGGTTGTGGAAGATGACACCTGCAAAAAAAAGAGACTAAGACAAAAAGGCGTTAGATGAGGAGATGGTGGGTTGCCAAGTAAAAGATTGATCCTGGGAGTATAAAGACTTCCTTAAGGGATGCCAACCCACTAATTGATAAAAATAAAGTCTGATAAAAGGCAGAATAATAAAAGACTAAAATGATTAAAGACTGAAAAGGAAATGGAAGCAAATGCTTACCTAAATGCTGCTATCAGCCTGGTCGTAGTCGCCGACGTTGGTTAGTCTACTGACGTCGGTTCTCAATGTCTGTCGACGTTGGTTAGTCTGCCGACGTCGATGAAGGATGTGACCGGCATCAGTTGGGGAAGTAGTCTGTGGACAAAGTCTGGTCGGGTCAGTAGTCTTTGGATGAGGTCTGGTCAAGTTTTTGGTCTATGGATGGATTTGAGACAGAGTTTGGGCCTTGTTAATGGTCTGTGTAAGGGATTGGGTAAAGTTGTAGGGACAATGGATAGAGTGTATGGTCTGAAAAGGGATCAGATAAAAGACAGAGGCAACAGGGAGACAGGGAAATAAGGATTCAGGTTTGGTCCGGTGATAGTATGGCTTAGAAGCAATAAACAGAAAAATGATTATAGAGACATTCTAAGCTATTGAAAATGACATAACAAAAGAGTACGTACCTCTTGCTTGCTGAAGAATAAGTGTAGGAGGTCAGGCTATTGATGTACCTATTGTTGATGTAGAAGATTGTTGCAAGGTGGGGCTCCTGATACCTATTGTGCTTGCTAGTGTAGAAGCTTGCTGTGTGTACCTGAGAGAGAGAGTGAGAGGTTTGGTAGAAAGATTGGCCGATTGATTGATCAGATTGTAAGATTCAAGAGTCGGATGAAGAGCAGGGGCGAAGGGAGGATAACGGATGTAGAAAATTGTTATGAAGGAAATTGACGCTGGCAATACCACCGACGTTGGTCAGCAGTTGACTGACGTCGACTGTTGGAAGGCAGGAAAAAGGCTAAAAATAGCCTTTCATCCATTTTCCCAATTGCTGGGTTTAAGTGACGAGATAAGAAACGGTCGAGAGGGGTTAAATGGGTACGAGGATGAGGAATAGGTCATAAATGGGTCATGGGGGGATGAAGGGAATCCAAAGAAGGGCATCCTAGGGTGGTGAGGTGGCAAGGGAGAGAGAATTATTAACTTAAAATAAGATAATTATTTCAAATTAACAAGACATGGGTTAGGAGTGTCAAAGTGGACTAAGGGGATGAGAAAGGACCAAGGGGTAGACACGATTTCGGTGTCTACATTTGACCCTTTTTGTCTTGTTGGTTGTTCTGGATGAATTGCAAGACAAAAATAGGAGTTGGTTGCCCCAGGTGTAGGATAAAGTGTTTTCATCTTGTTGGTTGTTCAAGTGAACTGCAAAACAAAAATAGGAGGGTTGGTTGCCCTAATTATGAGATGAGGTATTCCCCCTCAAAGCAGGAGTCAAGGAAAGGGAAACTGGAATCAGGTGCTGATTTGATAAAGAGTGGATGAAAATGGTGAAGATGGAGTGTGAACACTGCAAAAGTTGTGATTGCGCATATACCACTTCACAAGATGGTCAGGTCAAATTGTCGCAAGTCAAGGGTCGAAGAGTGCCAAGATTGAAGTAACCAGGCCCCAGCATTAGTCATAGCTAATCGGGTTATTCAATCTAAGCTGAAGCTCCAATGGTCATCATGTTCTAGGTATCCTGGGCTCAGGAAGTGCTCCTAGAAACACAAAAACATCACAAGTAGTGGGGATCAATCGGCTTGTGATCCTATACTTGTGAAGGTCAAAAATAGTCTACACACAATTTTGATAACCATTCGTGAGGTAGCATACATGTAAAAACAACCAAGGTAATGTTTGTCTTAGAAGTGGTCAGAGTCAGAGGAGATAGTCATGATCTCCAAGGTCGTTGGTCGAGGCAGGTCGAGATAGGTAGCTAGTCGAATGAATGGGCAGATGGAAGAATGTGGCTGAGCTAACCTCAAAAGACATCGTGTGATCTGAGTGCTACCTACATAGCCCCTGTGGTTAGGGCCTCAGGCCAATATAGTTCTCCCAAAAAGGGAGGAAGGGTCAAAGTGGTCGATGGTCTTGGTCAAGGTCAAGTCAGGGTCAAAGGAGAAGAATATGGTTTGTCCATCAGGTAGATGAATAAACGAGGGTGGTCAAGCTAACCCCAAAAGACGTCATATCATCTGAGTGTTGCCTACATAGCCCTAGTTTTAGGGCCTTAGACCAATGTAGTTCAGACAGAGGGGTCAAAGAGGTCGATAGGTTGGTTTGGTCATGTGTCAAAATGATGAGGATAAGATGATGTTGCAGCCTTTTCCATATTGTGTGATGGTGTACTCTGCAACATTGGTTGAGGGGTCTTTCATTCCTAGCAATTATCCATATTCATGATGGATGTATGCTAAAAATGAATTGAGGTCTATTTATGCTTCAGCAAGTATTGGTTTATGCTTAACATAAATTGTGTTTGGTCAATAGTTTCCACGTGTATTGGTGTCCATAAAAACTATGTGAAATGGACTAGGATGATGTATGATGTCATGATGTCATGTTGTTGGTCTAAAAATCTTGGGGTTGGTTGGTAAATGATGTGGTTGAATGTGACCAAAGTGTAAGAAGGAGTGAAAGGCATATTGTTCTTTCATTGACAAGGACTAGAATGATGGCATAGGTAGGGGTTGTTAGAACAAAAGCCCCATTTATGCATTACGTCATTGACCATGGGTTGTGTTAGAGAAGTAATCAAATCACTCAACATTTAAGTGAGCTCAAAATCCCTTGAGTATGTTGGGGTGATAGGCATGATTATGTGATATGAGAGGATGGGGTAACCCTTTTGTGGCAGGAAGAACCTTGCCCCTTTTATAGGTGACCCAAGAATGACTATAGGCATGTCTATGACTTTAATAGCTTGTCAGTCTTTTTTTTTTTGAAGGCAGACTGATCGATGTGGGAAGTCTACGAAGGGGATGTTGTTTTGCTTGGTGGTCATGTTGTGAAGCTGATCGATGCGGGAAGCTTCTGTGATAGTGCTATGTATATAGCAAGAGTTTAGTCATAACCATCCTTCGAGGGAGTGGTCTATATTTTTGCTTTATATATGCTTTTGATATGACTTTGGCCTAGTTGTCCTTCAAGGGAGCAGTCTAGTAATACAATAATTATGTCGTTGTCCTTCGAGGGAGCAGTCTACATTTAGAGTTTATGACTTTTGATCTGATAGGTATCCCATTTTTGATATATTTTGTTGACTAAAGTTTTTAGCCATGGACAAACCTCTAGAGGTTTAAGGGTTCCCTTTTATTAGGACAAAGCATTCATGCTTGACAAAAAGGGTTGACTAATGTTGGGGAAAAAGGGTTGAAGGAATAGGAATGAAAATGACAGGGGGTTGCTCAAGGGACGAGCTCAAGTAAAACGTCAAGTGATCGAGTACTCGACTAACCATAGAATGGTCAAAGATGTAAGTGTTTCTATGCAAAATTGCTTTCTACATTCAAAGAAGAAATAAGAAACTAAAAGAAATGGTCAAAGCTAGAAGTACCTGATAAAGTTATATGCACCAAAATTAGACGTTGGAAGATTCTCCTCTTTGGCTGTGGAGGAATGACACCTGCAAAGAAGAAAAGACTGAAACATGGAAAAACGTTAGTCAAAGGATATGGTGGGCTGTCAGGCGAACGCCCGATCTCAGAAGTACGAAGACTTCCTAGAAGGATATCAACCCACTGATAAAAAAGCATAGAATATTGAACTGAAGTAGATATAAAAGATAAAATGACAGAAATAAAGGACAGAAAATAAAATGCGTACCTGATAAGCAGCACTGTTCTGCACAGTCGCTGGCATCGGTCTCTGTGGTGCCAGCGTCGGTTAGGGAAAGGTGTCGACATCGGTCAAAGTGCCAGCGTCGGTCGGGGTAGTGACCGGTGTCGATCGGGGTAGGTTCTGGATAGAGTCAGGACAAGGTACAGAAGGTCTGATAGAGTTGGGATAGGGTCTTGACAGGGTCGAGACAGGATCTGATAGAGTCGAGACAAGGTCAGGACAGGGTCTGGGCAAGGTAAGGTTGAGTCTAGACAGAGTCTGGGGGTTTTGGTCGAGGTAAGGTCGAGTCTGGACAAAGTCTGGGGGTTTTCAGGGGATAGTGGGTAGAAGTGTAAATAAGGAACTCAGGGCTCGGGTTTACAGTCAGAGGATCCAGAATAATAGAAATAACAAGTAATAATAACTAAAAGGAAATAAAAACAAGTAGAAGGAGATACTTACCTGTCATGCTGAAGACATGATTGACGTTGTTGAAGTTGTCTATGCAGTGCCGAATTGAAGTTGGTTGATGCCAGAGTTGGTTGATCGCGAGAGAGTGTTGATTGAAGAGTCTGTGAATGTTGGAGTTCGGGCTCGATGGATTGATTGATTGATCCTCCGATTGATCGATTGGCGAACGTTGATGAAGGCAAGGGACGGTTCGAGAGACGGTTCGATAACCATTTGGGAAATTGATTGGGAACTGAATGATAACTGATAACGGATAACGGGAAGGTGACCGACATCGGCAGGATTGCCGACGTCGGTCGATAGGTGACCGACGTCGGCGACATCGGCCGGGTAACGACCGTCATCGGCAGATGCACAATGGGGATAGAGTCTAGCTTTAGCTCTGTGCTCATTGTTAGATGCTGCCAAGGTCAAGGCTGGTGGAAGAAGTGATCGACAAGGGTTGAATAGGAGAAGAATAAAACGGGGGATGACCAGAGGAGTCGACACGATTTCGGTGTCTACATTTGCCCCTTTTTGTCTTATTGGTTGTTCTGGACGAACTGCAAGATAAAAATAGGAGTGATTGCCCCAGGTGAGGGATAAGGTTGATTTCATCTTGTTGGTTGTTCGAATGAACTGCAAGACAAAATAGGAAAAAGATAGGTTGCCCCGATTGTGGATGAGGTATTCCCCCTCAAAGCAGGAGTCGAGGGAAGGGAACTGGGAATCGGGTGCTAATTTGACAAAGAGTGGATGAAAAAGGGGTGAGGGTGAACGCTGCAAAAGTCGTGATTGCACGCATACCACTGCACGAGATGGTTAGGTCAAAAGTGTCGCATGTCAAGGGTCGAGGAGTGCTAAAATTGAAATAACTGGGCTCCAACATTTAGTCATCTGCTGATCGGGTTATTCAATCTAAACTGAAGCTCCAAATGGGTCGTCGCGTTCTAGATATCCCGGGCTCAGGAAGTGCTCCTAGAATCACAAAAAAGTCACAAGTAGTGTGGATCAACCAGCTTGCGATCCTATACTTGTGAGGTCCAAAAAAAAAGGTCTGCGCACAATTCTGCTAACCAGTCATGAGATAGCATACATGCAAAAACAACCAAGGCAACAATGTCTTGGAAGTGGTCGAGGTCAGAGGAGATAGGCATGATCTCCAATGGTTGGTGGGCAAGGGGAGGAATGGACGAAAGGATGTGGCCGAGCTAACCTCAAAAAATGTCATGTGATCTGAGTGCTGCCTACATAGCCCTTGTGTGAAGGGCCTCAGGCTAATGTAGTTCAGACAAATGGAAGGGATTGGTCGATGATTGGATGTGGTCAAGTGTCGAAATGATGAGGGGAAGATGAGGGTAAGATGATGCTACAGATGGTGTATTCTGTAGAATTGGTCGAAAGGCTTTCATCCCTAGCAAGTTTCCATAGTCGTGATGGATGTATGCTAAAAAATGAATGAAGGTTTATTTATGCTTCAGCAAGTATTGGTTTATGCTTAACATAAATTGAGTCTGTTTGATAGTTTCTATGTGTACTGGTGTCCATAGAAACTATGTGAAAAGGACAAGGATGATGATAATGTCATGTTGTCAAGTTGTTGGTCGGAGAATGTTTAGGTTGAAAAAGGTTTGGTTAAATGTGACCAAAGTGAAAGATACGTGAAAGGCATATTGCTCTTTCATTGACAAGGACCAAAAAGATAGCATAGATAGGGGTTATGAGAACCAAGAGCCCCATTCATGCGTGACGTCGTTGACCATAGTTATGTTAGAGCGGTAATCGAATCACTTCGACATTAAAGTGAGCTCGAAGTCCCTTGAGCAGGTGATAGGAGGAGAAAAGAGGGTAACCCATTTTAAGAGCAGAAATAACTATAAGTCAAGTTCATGACTCATTTTTTTTTTTGGCGCAGACTGATCAATGCGAGAAGCCTGCATAGAGATGTCATTTACTTGGTGGTCAGTTGTGAAGCTGATCAGTGCGGGAAGCTTCTAAAATAGTGTTGTTTATTGCCAGATTAGTCATAGCCATCTTTTGAGGGAGTGGTCTATATGTTTGTTTAATATAAGGGCTTTTGAATAGCTGTCCTTCGAGGGAGCAGTCTATTAATTACAACAATGATAGTACAGCCGTCCTTCGAGGGAGCAGTCTGCTTTTTGATTTTGATATTGATATAGTGACCATGGATATTGTGACATCTTGATTTGTTTTGACAGAAATGTGAGTCGTGGACAAGATTATAGAAGGTCAAGGGCTCCCTTTTATGAGGACAAAGCATTCATACAGCATAAAAGGGTTATAAGAATTGTTAAGAGGAATAGGGTTGAAAGGAAGTAGGATTAAGAGGATGGGGATTGCTCAAGGGACGAGCTCAAGTTAAGTGTCAAGTGGACGAATACTCAACTAACAGTAGAATGGTCGCAGATGCAACGCATTAAGAGGCTGAGGTTTTGGGCGTCCATCAAGAGAAGATAGACGATAAGTCCCTGATCCATACTTGTGCATGATAATAAAAGGTCCGAGCCAATTAGGAGCAAACTTGCCTCGTTTACTTTGCTCCATATTGGTCACGTGTTGATTCTCTTTGAGGACGAGGTCTCCGATGTTGAAATCTCGTTCTCGCAGATTTTTGTCATAAGTGCGTTTGATGCGATGTTGATAGACATGGAGATGATTAAGGGCAGCAAGACGACATTCGTCAAGTAACTCAAGTTGAGCTAAGCTATCTTGACAAAAGTCATCATTGGAAAGAATATCATGTAGAGAAATGCGGAGAGACAGGATCTGTACTTTGAGAGGTAAGACAGCTTCTATTCCGTACATGAGAGAAAAAGGGGTAGCACCCGTAGAGGTTCGAATGCTAGTGCGGTAAGCCCACAAAGCGAAGGGAATGTGAATGTGCCAATCCCTGCCTGTGTCACTGACCACTTTCATGAGAATTTTGGTGAGAATCTTGTTGGAAGCCTCGGCCTGCCCATTTGCTTGTGGGTAGTAAGGCGAAGAAAAACTGAGTTTGATGCTGAATGAGTCGCATAATGTTTGGACAGTTTTGTTTTTAAAGGACTTGTCGTTATCGGTGATGATTTTATGAGGGACACCGAAACGACAGATAATATGGGTGGTGATGAAGTCGATGATCTTGTCGACTTTTGTGGAGATGAGAGGAATAACTTCCACCCACTTGGTGAAATATTCAATGGCTGTGATGATGGATTGATGACGAAGAGATGAATGAGGGTTAATCTCACCGATGAGATCTAAACCCCACTGAGAAAAAGGCCAAAAATCCTGAGCGATTTGTAAGGCGTGACTAGGAAGATGAAGTAAGTTAGAGTGCTGCTGACACTTGATGCAATGCTGAACATAGTCGCTACAGTCTTGATGAAGGGTAGGCCAATAATAGCCCAAACAAAGGATGCGCTTGGCAACCGAATTCCCACTGAAATGTCCACCACAAATCCCGTCGTGGACTTGCTGAATGGTTTGGGATGTTTCAGTGGAGGTGAGACAGTGAAGAAGGAGGCCGTCGAAGCCTCGCTTATAGAGAAGACCCCCTAGCATGGTATAGCGAGCGGTACGCTTGATAAAAGCTCGTCGTGCATTACTAAAGAGGTTGGGAGGAATGACAGAGAAAGATAAGAAGTCTACAAGTTGCTTATACCAAGCATCTTGTGGACTAGGGTCTATAGTGTTGACATGATGAATGTGAGAAGAGATATAGGAAGGCAACGGCACACGACGCACCGTGACAAAAAGTCTGGATGTAGATGAGGAAGATGGGATATGTGAAGCGAGAGAAGCCATGGTGTCAGCAAACTTATTCGTGGATTGAGGAACAGTCTGCAGGAGGAAATGGTCGAAAGATGCAAGGAGAATGTCAGCACGATTTTTGTACCTTTGCAAAATTTCATTTTTACAGAGGTATGAACCGTTAACCTGATTGACGATGAGCTGTGAGTCACCGAAGATGTTGATGGACTTGATGCTGAGAGAGAGGGCAGTCTAGAGTCCCAAAATTAAGGCCTCATATTCGGCCATATTATTGGTACAATCAAAGTCGAGTTTAAAAGACAAAGGCATGGGCTCCCCTTCAAGTGGGATGAGAATAACCCCAGCACCCCCACCTAGTTGACATTTGGAACCGTCAAAGAACATAGTCATCTGATAGGTGGTGTCATCGGAGGAAAGCACAGTGATAGACTCATCAGGGAATTCACACTGCGAAGGTTGATTGTCAGGAAGAGGGGCATCTGCTAGTTGATCAGCGATGGTTTGCCCCTTGATAGATTTCTGTTGGATGAATTCGAGATCAAACTCAGCAAGCAGCATGAGCCACCGAGCCATACGTTGATTCTGATATGGCTTGGAGTGCATATACTTAAGAGGGTCGGTGTGGGTGATGACAAAGGTTTTGTGACTAAGAAGATAGTGGCGAAGCTTAGTAGCAGCAAAGACTAATGCCAAACAGAGTTTTTTGATATGGGTATACCGAGTTTCATAATCGACCAGTGTTCGGCTGATATAATAGACTGCTTGCTCACGGTGATGCTCATCTCGGTGCGCGATCATGGCACCTAACGAATGGTTGGTGGTAGAGATATAAAGGTAGAAAGGTTGGTCGTCTTTAGGTGGAGAGACCAGATAGCTTTTGAGGGCTTCAAAAGCCTCTTGACAGTCCTCATCCCATTTAAAAGAGACGTCTTTCTTAAGGAGATGATGAAAAGGTTGGCAGCGGTCTGAAAGCTGCGAGATGAAATGGCGAATGGACTGGAGCTTCCCTTGCAAACTGCGAAGCTGCTTGAGATTGGTCGGTGGAGGCATTTCGAGGATAGCGCGAATCTTGGTGGGATCTATCTCGATGCCACAAAAGGAAACAATGAAGCCGAGAAGCTTGCCAGAGAGGACCCCAAAGACACATTTCTTGGGGTTAAGACGAACATTGTATTGAAGAAGACGAGAAAAGATGATTTTGAGAATGGTTAGATGGTCACGATGAAACTTGGACTTGTCGAGCAGGTCATCCACATAGTCCTCCATGATTTTGTGGAGGAGATCATGGAAAATGTAGGTCATGGCACGCTGATAAGTGGCGCCTGCATTTTTCAAGCCAAAAGGCATGACTCAATAGCAGAAAGTCCCCCATGGGGTAATGAAAGTAGTATTGTGCTGATCTTTCAGAGTAATTAGGATTTGATTGTATCCTGAAAACCCGTCCATAAGAGATAGCATCTCATGGCCGGCTGTAAGATGAACAAGCTAGTCAATGTTAGGAAGAGGAAAGTCATCTTTAGGACAGGCTAAGTTAAGGTCACGATAGTCCGTGCAGATCCGAATCCCCCCAGTTGCTTTGGTGACTGGGACGATGTTAGAGACCCACTGTGGATAATCGATGGGCTGGATGAAGGAGACAAAAAGGAGGCGCTAAAGTTCCTCTTTGACAAGGAGGGCAACGCAAGGATGCATCTTTCGAAGCTTTTGCCTGACAGGCTTAGCCTCTGGTTTGGTGACGATGTTATGGGTAACGATGGTGGGGTCGATGCCAGGCATATCACTGTAAGTCCAGGCAAAGGCCTTGCTATGGTTGGAGAGGAAATGGGTATAGTCAAGCTGCTCCTGAGCATCTAAAGATTGGCCAATCTTTAAGACATAAGGAACATCAGAAGAAGGAAGGTTGATGTCAATGGTTGATTCATTTAACATAACCTGGGTCTCAGAAGGGAGGGAGTGTTGGATGAAAGAATCATCAGCGCCCATGTAAGAAAGAATGGCGTCATCATCAATGCAATGAACAGTGTGAATGGTTGTCGAATCATCTTCAATCATGCTGGGAAAAATGAGAGGGAGAGAATTGGACACCCCATTGAGCTGATAAGTCAAGGGGTCTAGGCGGATGGTGTTTATGGAAAAAAAACTAGGAGGAATGGAAACCACTGACTCCGTAGGTGAAGGGGGCAAAACAAGAAAGTGTGGAGGTGATTGGTCAATGATTAGTTTAGGACAAAGGTCTAAAGGGTCTTGAGTAGGGTCATGATATCCCAGACCATATCGTTTCTTGGCGTCGTCATCATTGAGCGATTGGATAGGCTGATGGGAGCCCTGCTCATAGCGTCTAAAACCAAAACCCTTCCATGCACACCTGTAAAGATAAGTGTGTGCAAAAGTGGGGTTGCTAAGAAATGAAAAGTCTGATGTGAAAGGTTGAGGTGAAGAAAGAGGATTACAGTTAATAGGAGCTTGATTAAGCCCCCCATAGACGAGGTTAGTGCAAAGGTGAGGGGGACCATAAGGTATGATCATCCCTATCCGATGGTCGTAGCTGGGGCTGTGATGAAGACGTCCATACTCTTGTGGAGTTTGGAACATATCTAAAGCCAGCAAACAATACTCTCCCAATGAAAGTCTTTGGAAAATGTCTTCCATGGGATCTGTGGTCGTCGCTTGAAGGGGAGGTGTAAGGGCGACTGCCTGTTGCGAACTGGTCGAAGCTTCCGTAGATGGAGGCAGTGCCAGGGTTAACGGCTTGATAGGGATGAGGACATCATTTGGACGGTAGGTGGTATTGCATGTTTTGAAGGGCGAAGGGTCAGTAGGAATGGTGTGGACTTGTCTGTCATGCTCAAATTTCACACAATGGTGCAGGGTGGAGGGGACACAAGACATGGCACGGATCCAGGGTTGGCCCAGCAAGATGTTGTATTGAAACTCTCCTTTGATGATGTAGAAGAGCTTTGGGACTGTGCGTGGACCAATGTGAATATGAAGAACGACTGTGCCAATGGTCGTGGCAGTAGTGTCATTGAAAGAGTGCAAGATTGCATCAGTTTTGGAGACGCAATTCTTGGGAAGAGCCAACTGATCAAAGGCATGGGTGGAGATGATGTTGATGCTAGCGCCTCCATCAATCATAACGCATTTAATGCGTGTTCGATCGATATAGGCAGTGATGAAGAGGGCAGCATCCTGATCTTCTGTGTTGGATGTAGGAATCTCAGAATCGCTGAATGTAATGGAGGCAACAGGGGCTAAGGAGTGGACAAGGGCAGCAAGTGGTTGGGGGTCCTCAGGTTGGACCTCCGCTGCCTGTAGGGCTTGGATGAGGGCCTGACGATATTGGGGTGAGGTTTGGATGAGATCGTAGAGGGACATCTTTACAGGCGTCTGGTGAAGCTGTTTCAACATGGAGTCGTGGATTGGTCTAGAAGAAGAAGAAGAAGAGGAGGGTTGTGGCGCGCCAAGGATAGAAATCTTAGACTTAGGCGGTTGAGGTGGATTGACAAAAGGGTAGGTCCAAGGAATGGCAGCTTTTTCTTTTGCCTTGTCCTTTTGTGACCTAGTAGTGATGTGAATGGCATTGATTTCAAAGATGGGAGGTGAAGGTGATGAGGGAGTTGTAACCGGTTGATGAGATGTAGATGGGTTTGAAGAGGTAGAAGGGTTATGAGAAGGAGTCAGGGGTCGGTCGAAAGTGTCCTCAAAGAGAAGAGTGTCTTTCTCCAGATAACGGTGAATGACAGCCTTGAGGGTACAGCAAGCCTCGGTGTCGTGTCCTGGTGTACGATGATATAAACAAATCTTCGTGTCGTCGAACTAGGAGGGTTTAGACCTGAGAGGTTGGAAAGGCTTGATGGGTGGAAGAGTTATGCTAGAAGTTTGCAAAAGTCATTGCAAGATTAAAGAGTATGAACCCACTAAAGGATCCGTGCTCCTCGATGTATGTGATGTCGGTGACTTTTGCTTGAGTGAAGTTGGAGGAGGCTTTCGTACCACCTTCTGGGTTGATGGTGCAATGATAGGCGGAGACGGTACACTCTTTATGAGAGGTACCGCCTTTTTGGGAGAGGGTAGGCTAGTGGTCGGTAAAGGAAGCAAAGGAGGCAACCGATTTTGATTAGAGGTTGAAGTGGGAAGGACTCTGGTTAAGGTTGAAGGATGCGGGCCCAAAATGGAGGGCAATGGGGACAGAAGAGGAGGCATTCGCCTCTGTGGTTTGGCAGTCTTTTGTGATTTGGGCTGAAGACTACTATTAGTTAAAGTCTGGTTTAAGTCCACCTTCACTTGTGGATGAGTGAGGTTGGAGCCAGGGCGAACGCCAAGCAATTTGATAGGTTTAGGCGGAGTAGATGAGGGTTTTGGTTTTGATGAGGTTGATGGAGATGTAGATGGTCTAGAGGCAGAAATCTGATTTTTGTTGATAGTCTTAGGAGGTTCTACCATGGGAGGATTAGCAGCATGAGATGAGAGGGCCCGAGCTTGTTGAAGAGTTGTGAGACGGTCCCACAATCCCTGATGTTTCACTTTCCTAGAAGGGAGAAGTTTGAGTCTCTCCACTAGTCGAGAAAATGGCTGAGAAGATGCGAGATGAAGTTTGGGCTCTTGAGAAGATGCCGACGGTTATGGGACTGAAGGTATGGTAGTTTCAGCCCCAAAGCATGGTGAAGTCTTGACAGGTTCATGTTTGGTTGGAGACGAAGGAGAGATAGGTTCTTCCCTGGGTGGAGAAGAAACTGGAGAATGAAGCTCCTCAAGCAGGTAAAGGGCAGGGATGATAGTGCCCTCCACTTGTGGTCGAGAAGTAGGAAAAGTTGGGTCTTCCATGGGCAGTAAGAAGGAAGATGGTGAAACTGGCTGTACAGGTAAGGTCGAGGTGTCTTCCAAAATGAGAGAAGTTGAGGGAGAACTAACCAGAGAAAGAGGTTCGTCCACATGTGATGGACTGATGGATGAACTCACCTCTTGAGGTTGGTTAAAAATGAGGGGCGAGACCGTATTGACTGTTTGAATATTATGTTCATGGGTATTGTCAGTCAAGGTCTGGACGTTGTTTTGGGTTGGTGGATGATTAGGGAATGGTTGTTTGAAAATATCGATACCCTGATTAGGAGGGGCATTAGGATTGTCGAGGATGAGGTCACCCTTTTCCAACATGTCTTGGATTTTATTTTTAAGGGTTTTACAGTTGCCCGTGTCATGACCTTTAACACGGTGGTAGTTACAGAAGTCATCTTCCCTATACCACACAGGGATAGCGCGTGAGGGATCAAATTGTGGTGGTGGTCGGATCTGAGGGAGATTTATGGCCCCTTGTTTGACGAGTTTTTCCAGCATAGATGCGTATGATTCTCCAAGTGGAGTAAACTGTCGCTGTATGTATCTCTACTGAAATTGGCGAGTGGCACTCATAGATGTGGATGGTTCAGATTGATTAGTTGAAGGTGAAGAGGAAGAAGATCTAATAACCACAGCATTTGCTAAAGCTTTAGATTTAGGATTGGACGAGGAAGGCTTAGAAGAGGGGTCATTGGTTTTGGAGTTAGGATTCTTACTCCGCAACTTGACTTTATTCTCCTCGACGGCACGTAACTCAAGTTTATGAGCCATCGTGAAGGCTTCATCAAAAGTGCGGAAGGTCTGAACCCTCAAGGTAGAAGAAATATGTTTAGCGTAGGCTTGAGAGAAAAGTTCAATAAGCTCAGGCTGGGGTAAGGAAAATGAAAGTTGATTGATAAGGCCCCTCCACCGAGCGATGAAATTAGCAATGGATTCATCCTCAAACTGGCAGATAGAATAGAGGTCTGTGATGGAGACCTTCTTGGTGATATTGATGGAGAAATGATCGAGGAAGAGCTGGGCCAACTGAGTGAACGTGAAGATGGAATGGCTAGGAAGAGAGCTGTACCAGTCAAGTGCAACACCCGAGAGAGACATGGGAAACGTGCGTAAGAGCAACGCATTGTCATGGGCGATAAGGTAACAGGCGTGTCTAAATGCTCGTAAATGTTGTTGTGGGTCTTCCTTGCTTTGGAAATGAGAAAAAATAGGAAGTTTCGATTGGCTGGGATATGGTCTGATGGGGACAGAAGGATGGATGGGCTCGTTGCAGATTTGTTCATACGAGAGAGTGTTGCGTGAGCCGGTAACGGAAGTCTCTAGGTTGGACATTTTATCCATCAGCATCTTGATAATATCTACTGACAGATTGGTGAGTAGAACGCCTCCTAAATTGTAAGGCACTTGAAAGAGGCTGGAAGAGGTGTACGACGTAGTCGGTTTTACCAATAAGGGTGCAACATACGGATGACTAGTCGTAGGGATAGAAGAAGTGACTAAGGATGGTTGGATAGAAGGCATGGCTAGGTTTGATGTTGTCATGGGAGGTTGGCTAGAGGTAACATGGGCCAATGGATAGGTAGCCACCCTAGTGTTGATAGGAGTAAGGGTAGGCGGAATGGAGATGACCAAGTTTTGAAAGGGGGTAGAAAGTGGTTGAGTGGGCTGAGATTGATAGGGGGCCAAAACCCCGGTGAAAGTGGGCCCAACGATGGAAGGAGAGGCCATGCTTGGATGGTTGGTAAAAGGTTGGTCATTGGTTGAGGCAACAGCCTGGGTATCTAAGGGTTGGATTACGGACGCCGTTGATACGGCTGTAGTTTCGAGGAGAGAAGTCGGCATTCCATAGATTGGATTGCCCGAGGAGTCTCACGTTTGGCTATTCACGAGATAGTGTTGCAAGGCTGCGGTATTGAGGTCCAAGAATCGTGTGAAATCTTGGTCCCCTTTTGGGATAATAGGCATTTGGGTCGGAGATGGTCTGGTAGGAGTTCTTTCAGTTTCTGAGTTGAACTCCATTATAGGGTTGGTTGTAGGTGGGGTAGACGGAAGAGGATGATGCCTTGCGTGATCGACTAGAGCCTTGGCTTGGCTACGAGTCAGAACCATTCAAGGCAAGGAAGAACATCCTCACAAGCTCAAACAAGCAGATAAGAACTAGAAAAAGATGAAGACACAAGCAGATCCTAAAACCCTAGAAGTAAATTATTAGGATTATAGTGACTTATGCCTTAGAATATGTGTAGAGGAAGATTGGCTTTTGAGTCAGGTCCTAGAAGAAGCAGTCTATGGATGGTTTCGGGTTTTGTTATGGTGCTCAAGAAGTCTATGTTAGCTTTCGTACAGGCCTGGTGCTAAGGAGCAAGCTCCCCTCACTTCACGATTCCAGTGGTTAGCTGGTTTCGCTTAGCCAAAATATACTTCCACTATAGATTATCCTCCGCCAGAGAACGGAGTGGGCTTTCCCCTTGGTGATGAAATCCAAGTGAGATTGCCAAGATGGGTAAGGTATCCACTGGAGGATGAAATCCCAGTCGGGCCTTGTCTCAGGTAAGTTAAAATGTTTATTTTGTGTAGGTGGTTTGGTCATGTAACATCAAGTGATCTAGATTTATTCAATATGCTGTTTAATTACTATGTGTGGTCTAAGAGATGCAGGCAAACAGAAATGAATGCAAAGTGTTTTAATGCCCAAGTCAAAATGTTTGTTCGTATGAAGATGAATGGAGAAAGAGTCGAAGAATATGAGTTTTAGCTAATCTAAAAGTGCAAGAAAGAAAGAAATGTTTGTTTTAGTCCTGCTTATGATGTCATTAAGAAGAGACGAGAGGAGGCGAGAAGGAAGGAATCTAATGCACCTAAATGAATGAAAGAAAGAGAGAAAGAACCCAAGGAGGACCTAGGGTCCCACCAGGCGTGCCAGAATGTTTCTATGCAAAATTGCTTTCTACATTCAAAGAAGAAATAAGAAACTAAAAGAAATGGTCAAGGCTAGAAGTACCTGATAAAGTTATGCGCACCGAAATCAGACGTTGGAAGATTCTCCTCTTTGGCTGTGGAGGAATGACACTTGCGAAGAAGAAAAGACTGAAACATGGAAAAATGTTAGTCAAAGGATATGGTGGGCTGTCAGGCGAACGCCCGATCCTTGAAGTACGAAGACTTCCTAGAAGGATATCAACCCACTGATAAAAAAGCACAGAATATTGAACTGAAGTAGATATAAAAGATAAAATGACAGAAATAAAGGATAGAAAATAAAATGCGTACCTAATAAGCAGCACTGTTCTACACAGTCATCGGTGTCGGTCTCTGTGGTGCCAGCGTCGGTTAGGGAAAGGTGCCGACGTCGGTCAAAGTACCAGCGTCGGTCGGGGTAGTGACCGGCGTCGGTCAGGGTAAGTTCTGGACAGAGTCAGGACAAGGTACAGAAGGTCTGACAGAGTTGGGATAGGGTCTTGACAGGGTCGAGACAGGATCTGATAGAGTTGAGACAAGGTCAGGACAGGGTCTGGGCAAGGTAAGGTCGAGTCTGGACAGAGTCTGGGGGTTTTGGTCGAGGTAAGGTCGAGTTTGGACAAAGTCTGGGGGTTTTCAGGGGATAGTGGGTAGAAGTGTAAATAAGGAACTCAGGGCTCGGGTTTACAATCAGAGGATCCAGAATAATAGAAATAACAAGTAATAATAACTAAAAGGAAATAAAAACAAGTAGAAGGAGATACTTACCTGTCACGCTGAAGACATGATTGATGTTGTTGAAGTTGTCTATGCAATGCCGAATTGAAGTTGGTTGATGCCAGAGTTGGTTGATCGCGAGAGAGTGTTGATTGAAGAGTCTGTGAATGTCAGAGTTCAGGCTTGATGGATTGATTGATTGATCCTCCGATTGATCGATTGGCAGATGTTGATGAAGGCAAGGGACGGTTTGAGAGACGGTTCGATAACCATTCAGGAAACCGATTAGGAACCGAATGATAACTGATAACGGATAACGGGAAGGTGCTGATAGGTGACCGACGTCGGTGACATCGGCCGGGTAATGACCATCATCGACAGATGCACAATGGGGATAGAGTCTAGCTTTAGCTCTATGCTCATTGTTAGATGCTGCCAAGGTCAAGGCTGGTGGAAGAAGTGAGCGACAAGGGTTGAATAGGAGAAGAAGAATAAAATGGGGGATGACCAGGGGAGTTGACACGATTTCGGTGTCTACAGTAAGGCATAAAAAGGGCTCAGGTTCTAATAAGTCCCTGGGCCATGCTTGTGCATTATGATAAGGTCCGAGTCAATTAGGAGAAAATTTGCCCCATTTGCCTCTTCGAGATTGGTCACGTGTTGATTGATGTTGGATGTGAAGTTGGTTGATATATTGTTGAATTGTTTGGTCGATGATTGGTTGGATGATTGGTTGTTTGATATTTGGTTGCTAATTGGTCAAAACTAGTCAAATGTTTTGATAAAAAGGTTGGTTGAATGTTTGGGTTGAATGTTTGGTCGAGGTCATGATTGATGATTGGTTAGTGTCTGGTCGATGGTCTGGGCAATGTCATGGTCAGTGTCTGGTAATGGTCAATGTCTGGGTGAATGTCTGGTCAATGTCTTGGTTGAGATTTGGTTGAGGTCTAGATTGAGGATTGGTCAATGTCTGCTTGATGTTTTTTGATATCTGGTTGATGGTTGGGTTGAAATTGGTATTTGGTCAATGATTGGTTGAAATTGGTCGAGACTGGGTTGATGCGTGGTCGAGGTCATGATTAAAAGGTTGGTTGAATGGTTGGTGAAGATTTGGTCAAGATTGGTATTTGGTCAATGATTGGTCAATGGTTGGGTTGAATGTTTGGTTGAGGTTGGGTCGATGCTTGTTTGGTCGAGACATGGTCAAGGCTTGGTTGAGGCCTAGTCGAGGTTTAGGATTAAAAGAGTGATTGATATTTGGTCGAGATTGGGTTGAAAGGTTGGTCGAGGCTTGGATGAATGTTGAATTCCCCCAGTGGCTAGGGAGAATGTTTGATAGATTGGTCAAGGTTGGTTGAGGCTTGGTGGTCAGATTGACTGTGTTGATGTCGAATAAGGGGGTTAAAGGGACCATAGTCTGGTGTGGAGATCCTGGTTTAGGCGATGAGGCTAGAGAATTATGGGTCAGTGTTGATGGTTTGTCGAAGGGGTGGTCAAGAGGATCCTTGATGAGAAGGGTATCCTTTTTCTGGTGTTGATGAATGATAGCTTTAAGAGTGCAACAACGCTCAGTGTCATGTCCCGATTTGTGATGATAGTGACAAAATTTAGAGTTGTCAAACCAAGATGGTCTTGATCCGAGAGTTGATGAGTGGGATAGTGAGGAAGGTTTGTTGATAATGTGGTCAAGAAGAAGGGTGTCATTCCCCAGACATTGGCGAATGATAACCTTGAGGGCACAACAATGCTCAGTGTCATGCCCAAATGTGCGATGATATGCACAAATGCGAGTGTCATCGAACTAGGGCAGTTTTGGTCTGAGAGATTGGTATGGTTTAAGAGGTGGAAGATTGATGTGAGAAGACTACAACAATTGCCATAACAGCAAGGCATAAGAACCTGCTAATGGGTCTGTGTGTCTTGTTGCAGTGGGGGTTGATGACTTTGGTTTGAGAGGCATAAGAGGCGTTGGTCATACCATTGTTTTTATGGGTGGTGTAGCCACACATGTAGATGGAACTTTGGTGGTGATAGGTGTTGGATGCTTGGGAGAAAATATATGTTTGATGGGTTGAGGAGATAATGGAGGTGACTTGCCCCTGTGAAGTATGGGAGTAGGAAGCACTCCTATTAAAGTGGATGGATGCGGGCCCAAAATTAAAGGTAATGATGAAGGTGGGGGAGGAGTCCTCTGATGTGGTTTAGTGCCCTTCTTTGGTTTGGGTTGAGGGTCACCATTGTGTGAGGTGAGGTTAGATATGGGTTTGGGTTTGGATGTGGATGGAGGTGAGTGAGATGTAGCAATCTCAGGCAAAAGGCAAGAGAAAATCGTGACTAGATCTTCCTCGGTCAAAGTGGGCAGAGAGACTGGTTCTTCTCTTGGTGGAGAAGAAATAGGAGAGTGCGACTCCTCAAGAGGGTAGAGGGTAGGGATGATTGTGCCTTCGACTTGCGGTTGAGGAGTAGGCAAGGTAGGGTCCTCCATTGGTGGGAGGAAGGATGAAGGTGGGCTTAATGGCATAGGTATGGTCAAGGCATCCCCTAATATAAGAGAGGTGGATGGAGGGCTAATAGGAGAAGAAAGTTCTTCACCCTGTGGAGGAGGAATAGGGGAAGAAAGGTCTTCCACCTGTGAAAGAGGTTGGTCAAGGACAAGAGGCGAGACCGTGTTGACCGTGTGTATGTCATGCTCGTGGGAGATATCGGCCATGGTCTGGACATTGTTTTGAGTAGGTGGGTGATTAGGAAAGGGTTGTTTGAAAATGTTGATGTGTTGATTGGGTGGGGCGTTCGGGTTGTCTAAAATGAGGTCACCCTTGTTGATCATGTCTTGGATGATGTTTTTGAAGGTTTGGCAATTGTCGATGTCATGGCCTTGGACGCGGTGAAAGTGACAGAAGTTGGCCTCCCTATACCAGGTAGGGATAGCTTTTGAAGGGTCGAATTGAGGTGGTCAGATTGGAGGGAGATTGAGGACCCCCTGCTTGACAAGTTTTTCCAAAATAGAAGAGTATGACTCTCCAAGTGGAGTGTATGAACGCTGGATGTACCATTGTTAGAATTGTTTGGTGATGCTTAGAGATGTAGAAAGTTGAAATTGATTGGTCATTGTTGAATATGGTGATCTAATGACCACAGTGTTGGCCACTCCTTTAGACTTGGATTTGGCAGAAGAAGGTTTGGAAGAAGAAGGGTCATTGGTTCTTGCATTGGTATTACACAATTTGATCTTATCTTCTTCAATGGCATGAAGTTCGAGCTTTCGGGCCATGGTGAAAGCTTCGTCAAAAGTGCAAAATGTCTAGACCCGCAAGGTGGAAGATATGTGCCTAGCACATGCTCAAGAAAAGAGCTCGATGAGCTCAGGTTGAGGCAAGGAGAAGGAGAGCTGGTTTATCAAGCCTCTCCAACGGGCGACAAAATTGACTATAGATTTGTCATCAAGTTGCCTGATGGAGTGGAGGTCTATGATTGAGACTTGTTTGGTGATATTGATTGAGAAATGGTCGAGAAATAATTAGGCAAGTTGAGTGAATGAAAAGATAGAATGTCTGGTAAGAGAGCTATACCAGTCAAGGGCGGGGCCAGAAAGTGACATGGGGAACGTGCGTAGAAGTAACACATCATCATGGGTTATGAGATAATAGGCATGTCTGAATGCCTGTAGGTGCTGTTTTAGGTCTTCCTTACTCTGGAATTAAGTAAATTTAGGAAGCTCCCACTAGTTGGGATACAATCGGATCGGGACGGAGGGATGAATGGGTTTGTTGCAAATTTGGTCATATGAAGAGCATTGCTTGAACCAAAAATGGAGGCCTCAAGACTAGACATTTTTTCCATCAGCATTTTGATTAGATCTGTTTATGGATTGGCGAATGGAGTGCCCCCTAAGTTGTAAGGCACTTGAAAGGTGGTAGAAGGGTCATACGACATAATCAGTTGTGCTTGTAGGGGCGCAACATATGTATAACTAGTTGCAGGGATAGAAGTGGAGGCCAAAGGTGGTTGCGTTATGAAGGTAGAAGGCATAAGTTGACTAGATACCACCAAAGATGGTTGAATGACAGCATTGGCAAAAGGGGAGGTAGACACTCTTCCATTTATGGGTGCAAGAGTGTGTGAAGTCAAGACAATCAAGTTTTGGTATGATGTAGAACTTGGTTGAATTGCATGTGGTTGAGGGGGTAATGGAACCCCAATGGAGGTCGGTCTAAAAATAGATGGGGAGGCCAAACTTTGCGTATTGGCCATGGTCAGGTTAATGGTTGTGGCAATAGTCTGGGTAGCAGATGGTGTTGATGTCACCACCGCTTCACCCGAAAGGTCTCGCGTTGGGTTCCTCGTGAGATAGTTTTGGAGGGCTTTGACATTGAGGTCCAAGAATCTTTCGAAGTCTTGGTCCCCTTCAGGGACAATGGGGGTCTGAGTCGGGGTTGGTCGAGTAGGAGTTCTTTCAGTCTCTGAGTGGAACTCCATTATAGGACTGGGCATAGATGGCGAAGGCGGGAGCAGTTGATGGCTAGCGTGGTCAAGAAGAGCCTTGGTTTGACTGCGTGTCAAAACCATTCAAGGCAAGAAGGGGTCAGGTTCCAGAAACTATTTTTTTTAGTTTCAAAAACATAGAATGTGGTTTTGGCAGAAAAAGGGTCAGGTTTTAGGCTGCTATTTTCAAAAAAAGGATTGTGACAGTGACCGACGTCAGTGGTAAAACCGATGCCAGTGATCGTGGTTTTCCATAAACTCAGTGAATTTGAAGATTCTTGGAAAAAAGGAAGAAAGCATCCTCACTAGATCAAACAAGCAGATAAGAATAGAAAAGATGAAGAACACAAGCAGATCCTAAGCGTTAAATCCCTAGGAATAAATTATTAAGCTCGTGGTGGCTTATGCCTTAGAATGTGTTTAGGAAGATTGGCTTTTGAGACGGGTCCTAGAAGAAGAAGTTTATGGATGGTTTCAGGTTTGTTTAAGCACTCAAGAGTCTGGGTTAGGTTTTGTACATGGACTGGTGCTAAGGAGCAAGCTCCCCTCACTTCACGAGCCCAATGATAAGCTGGTCTCGCTTAGCCAAAATATACTTTCCCTAGAGATTATCCTCTGCCAGAGAACAGAGTGGGCTTTCCCCTTGGTGATGAAATCCAAGTGGGATTGCCGGGACGGGTAAGGTATCCGTTGGGGGATGAAATCCTAGTCAGGCCTTGTCTCAGGTGAGTTTTGATGTTTGATTTGTGCAAGTGATTTGGTTGTGTAACATAAAGTGGACTACGATTAATTCATGATGCAGTTATTAATTACTAGATTTGGACTAAGAAATGCAAGCAAGTAGAAATGAAATGCAATGTGTTTTAAGCCCAAGTCAAAATGTTAGTTCGTATGAAGACAAATGGAGAAAGGGTTGAAGAGTATGACTTTTGACTAATTTGAGATGCAAGAAAAGAAAGAAAAGTTCTTTTTAATCTTGCTTATGATGTCTTTTAGAAGAGAAGAAAGAGGTGAAAAGGGAGAAACCTAATGCACCTATATGAACAGAAAGAAAAGGAACCCAAGGAAGACCCTAAGGTCCCACCAGGCGTGCCAGAATGTTTCTATGAAATTTTTGCTTTCACATTCAAAGGAGAATTAAGAAACTAAGAAATGGTCTAAGGCTTGTATGTACCTAGATGTAGTCATGCACACCAAACTTAGACATTGTGAGAACTCTTTGGTTGTGGAAGATGACACCTGCAAAAAAAAGAGACTAAGACAAAAAAGGCGTTAGATGAGGAGATGGTGGGTTGCCAAGCAAAAGCTTGATCCTAGGAGTACAAAGACTTCCTTAAGGGATGACAACCCACTGATTGATAAAAATAAAGTCTGATAAAAAGCAGAATAATAAAAGACTGAAATGATTAAAGACTAAAAAGGAAATGGAAGCAAATGCTTACCTGAATGTTGTTGTCGGCCTGGTCACAGTCGTCGATGTCAGTTAGTTTGCTGACATCGGTTCTCAATGTCTGCCAATGTCGGTTAGTCTACCGATGTCGATGAAGGATGTGACTAGCATCGATCGGGGAAGTAGTCTGTGGATGAAGTCTGGTCGGGTCAGTAGTCTTTGGACGAGGTCTAGTCAAGTTTTTGGTCTGTGGACGGATCTGAGACAGAGTTTGGGCCTTGTTAATGGTCTGTGTAAGGGTTTGGGCAGAGTTGCAGGGACAATGGATAGAGTGTATGGTCTAAAAAGGGATCAGATAGAAGACAGAGGCAATAGGGAGACAAGGAAATAAGGATTCGGGTTTGGTCCGGTGATAGTATGGCTTAGAAGTAATAAACAGAAAACTGATTACAGAGACATTCTAAGCTATTGAAAATGACATAACAAAAGAGTACGTACCTCTTGCCTGCTGAAGAAAAAGTGTAGGAGGTTAGGCTGTTAATGTACCTGTTGTTGATGTAGAAGACTGTTGCAAGGTGGGGCTCTTGATACCTATTGTTCTTGCTAGTGTAGAAGCCTATTGTGTGTACCTGAGAAAGAAAGAGTGAGAGGTCTAGCAGAAAGATTGGCCGATTGATTGATCAGATTGTAAGATTCAAGAGTTAGATGAAGAGCAGGCGTGAAGGGAGAATAACAGACGCAAAAAATTGTTATGAAGGAAACCGATGCCGGCAATACCACCGACGTCGGTCGACAGTTGACCGACGTCAGCGGTTGGAAGGTAGGAAAAAGGCTAAAAATAGCCTTTCGTCTATTTTCCCAACTGTCGGGTTTAAGTGACGGGATAAGAAATAGTTGAGAGGGGTTAAATGGGTGTGAGGATGAGGAATAGGTCATAAATGGGTCATGGGGGGATGAAGGGAATCCAAAGAAGGGCATCTTAGGGTGGTGAGGTGGCAAGGGAGAGAGAATTATTAACTTAAAATAAGATAATTATTTCAAATTAACAAGACATGGGTTAGGAGTGTCGAAGTGGACTAAGGGGATGAGAAAGGACCAAGGGGTAGACATGATTTTGGTGTCTACAGAGTGAATAGACATTTTATATTGAGTGTTATAATAGGGGGCTGAAGAGTTATGTTTTTACCACATGTAGGACCCATTTGGCTAGTGGGAGGTGAATATGAGTCTTAAAAAGGGCCTTTTATGATGTGAAACACCTAGTGATGGATATAAGATGAGGATGTGACCTTATAAATCTATGAAAAAATTGAAATATCACCATTACAAACTTATTTAGTGCATTGTAGACCTATACGAAGCATTTGAGGGGTATTTGATGGCTTCTAAAGGTGAATTAAAGTGTGAATTGAGCTTATATGAGTACATCATGAATAATGACCCTAAACACATTATTGTACCTCATGTCATGGGTTCCAGAAAGGTTTAACAAATTTTACATCCCACTGGTAAAGTTATCCCTTCCTGAAATAATTTAGATAAGCCTAAAACCATAAACATTGAAAACCTCATTTTCTCCAAATTATTTTAATATTTGCAAAATTACCTTAAACTTATCAAACACTATTTAGACCATACTTATAGACCTTAAAATACTTATTTAAACTTCATCTCTCATTATAGGACCATCATGAGGACTAACACATCACCAATAGACTTCCAAATAACTATGACATAATGAGCTTATACGCATACTTCATGGCACCTCTAATAATGTTAAATGATTTCATGAAGCATTCATAAGACATAACAAGTTTAGGCACTATAGATAAGCTCAGAGGGGTTTTCATGAAAGTTTTTGATGGTAGGGGTTGAAATTTGGCCTGTGAGGCCAAAATGTCAACATTTTTTATTACTCTCAGGGGTGGCTAGCTTGCTAGTTAAGAGAACCCACTAACTTTTGATGACAATAATAGAATTCAAACATGATAACATGGCTTTGATGACTACCTTATTGAATTACCAAATAGGCATAACACCTATGACATGTCTTAGTTTTGAAATAACTCATGAGACATAATAAAGATAGCGAAATAAATGCACCTAAACCTAATAAGCAAAAAATAAATACGTCAAGACAACTAAGGTAACTAACTACAAACTTCTATATGACACACTTATTAAAACATGAAAAAAAACTAATAGAAACAATTAACTACAATACACCTCATTTATCTTCCAAGATCAAAATGTAAATTATTTTGATCAAGTTGGCTCCATGAGGTCAGATTTCCACATGATGATTAAAACACAATCAGGTACTGTTTGTTGATGAAGGCTCCCACTTGTAGCTAAAAACATTAACATGTTCATGGATCCTTGGGAGAGTAGTTGGGTATTATTTTTACACTCTTAGGTGTATGGATTATCTAGGTGAGTCAAGCACCCAATCATAATCATTCCATATCTATCTATCCTACATTATCAATGTCATCTCTACCTCAGTCACATGTTACTCTTAATTAGGCTAAGTAGTTTGAAGTAAATCTTATAGTATTCTTAGAGAGTTGTCTTCAAGGGTAGATATATCTTGTTTGATGGATGTTTCAAGCCACCAAGGCTAAGTTATATTTAATAATAGTGATGAGTCATCTTCATGTAGAAGGAGGAGCTAATAACCTTATTTGAAAATCTTAAACAAGTCATCTCATGATAAGACAACCTCTTGGAATGGTACACTTGGAGGGATGCCTCCTTCTTACTTGATGAAACTACTTATCTCAATCTAAATTTAATCATATTCAAGGAAAGTATAGATTGAGTTGATAATCTCAAATAAGTCCATTGATTGGTTATCACCCAACTCAAGTGTGATTGGGATCTCTTCAAGCTGAATAGTAGTAGGTGCAAGAACAGGGACATCAAAGTTTGAACTATCACCTTTTTTATTATGTTCATGGGGATAAAAGTCATTATTATCTATTTATTATTGGTCAATTGAAATTATTTCATTATTAATAACAACCTAACGATTTTTTAAGCTCTCAAAGTCACCTTGTCCCTCATCTTCATTGGCTAGTCTACATTTGTCTTTTGCCACTGCTACAAGTTCTTGTGAGTTATCATGATGAAGGGCATATGTCATGTAACAAAGGATGTCTCGAGAATTATCCTCATCTTATCCAAATTAAACATATTTATCTTTTGGATCATCTTTTTCTTTTAGCCCATCATTTTATGCATATTTAAAGTCCAAGTTGTGTTCCTTCTTGTTGAACATTGTCATTTATTAAGGAGGAGATTATTGAGCATCATCATTGAGTGTTTATCTTTTATATTTAATGTTATCATTGATGTCAAAGGTTAGTTTAAAGATGCATGGTTATCTCATTGATGCCAATATAATATCATAAATGTCAAAGGTTCTTGGTCAAGTAAGCCTTGAGGTATGTATATGAATGAGTTTATTGCAAGCATAATGAGTGTTGTTGCTATATGAGAGCAATGATGAGAGAATGTTATTTGAATAATGCTCTAATATTATCTTGAGTGAAATCTATAAGGAGAAACATGGATGAGTAAAGGTTAGTTAGTCAAATTTAAAACATCTTGTAATGCTTTGTCTAGACCTTATGAGATGGTATTTTTAGGTGTCATGATGTTATGAATGAGCTCCAAAGAAGAAGTTGTGTGCTCTAAAGATATGCATAAGCAATTTCAAAGATGCTCTAAATGAGCTATGAATGTGAGAATGCTTTGAATAATACTTGGTTGTGTTTGGGAATGAGATAGATTGTTGAGTTTATACATGAGTTGTTGAACACCTTGAAATTGATCAAAAGATCAATTATAAAGATCTATGTTTATAAATCTGAAGATGCTATGAAGAACTTAGTCATGCTCCAAATATCTATAAGTAGCTCTAAAGATGTTTTATTAAATTTTTAAAGAATAATGAGTGTATGAAGTTATTTGAGCATACACAAGAGACATTGAAACATAAGAGAGTTTCACGTTAAAGCTTACAGAGTGGCTAGAAGGTTAGATTCAAAGACTAATAAGTTTTACAAGTCAAGGTTTAGAAAGCAAGAAGAGAGATGGTAGTTAGATGAGATAACAAGATTAGTTTCCATGACATGGTAAAGTAGGTGAACATTGATAGAGGTGAGTCAAGCTATTTTTAGTATGTGCATGAAGTTTTAGGTCTTAGTTTGAAAAAAAAGCTTGAAAAGTATTTCAATGTTTCTCAAGTACATAAAATGAAGAGTCATCTACCCAAGAAGGTTTTCTCAGTGCTCATTAGCACATGCAACTTCTGCATGAGAATATAAGTTGTTATTGGTAGATGAGTAAGGGCTCTAGATAAAAGTTTCAAGCATTGGTTTTTGGAAAGAAGAACTAAGTTTTATGAATGATCATTAAGATTGAAAGACAATATAAACCATCATAAAACCCTAACTATGATCTGATGTTGAATATCTTGTTATAAAGAGATTAGAATGGTTTGATATGATTAGAAAAGTGATTTTAGGTTGAATTAAACTCTCCCAAGCATCTCTAGGTGTGTTTGGTTTCTCAAGTTATTGAGAAGATCCTTCATAAAAGTGCTTATCTTTTAGAGATTTATCATAACAGATAGAGTTAACTAAGTCAAAGTTTCTAAGTGGATAAAGATAAAATTATGAGACTTGTAGTTATTTTTCATGAATATATCTAGATAGGTTCCAGATCTTAAGTTTGAAAAGTTAGAGATCAAAGTTATCCAATCACTAATAGATCTAGTGGTGTAGATAGTATGAAATTAGATAGATGTGAGAATATGTTTCCTAATTTATTTTCATGTGAGAGTGATGCATTAAAATACATGATGATTCTTTTTTTTTCTTGAATTATCTATCCATGATTTATATAATACTGGAATTTTGAGTATGAGGTTGAAACATTGAATCCAAAATGGCTTATCTAACTGAGTGGAGTCTGTGAAAGAGAAGGTCAGTAGATTGATCTATAAGACCAATAGTTTTCATTAGATTTCATGATATGTTTGGTTGTGGTTTATAGAAGGATGTTATAATATCATGTTCATGCATTAAGAGACCTTGAAGTTATTCAATCATGTTTCATATGTTCATTTTTCTTGGACTAGGTTTTGGAGTTAGTTGGTAGTTCTGAGTGAACATCTTGCAGAGAAGTATTTGAGATTGTTTACTTTATTTGAATAATAATATGAAGTTTGTGATGATTTTTAGGTCATGATTTTCCTTAAAATGTAATTTTTTCCATGGTTATTGGATAAAATTTAGTATATGCCTCAATTATTCAAGACAATTTTTTTGTATATGCATAGGCCTTTTATATGCAGTGATTTAAGAAAGGGTTCAAGTGGTGATTGGACCTAAAGGTTATTAAAGACCTAAATTAAAGTTATATAAGGTATATTATAGTGGTTTATGATGTATTCCTACCATGTATGGTGTTTGTATATGCTTTAAAAAATATCAAATGATAATGTGTTGTTAAGAAGACCTATTAGGTATCCATAAGCTTAAAAGAGGAGTAAGAGCTGCTTGATGTATGGTCAACCTATTGTAGTGATTTATTCATGATCAAGGCATGTTATTTTTTAAAATGAAAATAAATATTCATATCTAACCTAAGTGATTCGAATGTATATCTGAATAAGAAGGCTATGATCAAGTGACTTGTATAAAAGCAAGGTGGTTTAGGCCTATTTAGTATGCTTAGAGGATACAAAGTGTGGGAGAGCATAAGAGGATAAATGAATAATACAGTTCATTTGATATAAAGAGGTAATTTGGATCATCATATAAGTGTTACAAATATCTAACATAGGTTTTATAAATGAGAATCAAGGTTAGAAGACCTAATCAATCCATGAAGAGGGCTAGTTAAGAAAAGAACGCTAAAAGCCATTTTGAAAGGGATAGAAGAGAGTGAAGAGATAAAGGAGTAAATAATCATATATTTTAGAAGTAATAAGGTTTTTTTAAGGTGATTAAACAAATAGGTGGCTAAATTGGTGTTGATTCATCTAGGGGGTCAATGCTTTCTTGCAAGTGGGTGCTTACTAAAGCCAGCTGAGTTGGTGCTAAGTTAGTTGGGGTTGGTGATCCATGTGAAGTTGGTGCTTCAATAAATATTGATTTTTATATTATATGACTATAGTATATTTGCTTCATCAATGGGTTTTATACCCCTAGAGGGTTTCTCATATATATGTTGTGTTTATGTTTTTCATGCTCTTATGATTTGATGCTTATGATTGCTAAGATGTACATGCATATTAGAATGGTTAATATATAGTTAAGTGGAATTGAATGATTTTTTTTGAATATTTATTCACCCCCTCTTCTCAATTACCTTTTTTTAACAATTAGTGTTAGAGTAGGTTCTTTGGATCAGGCTTGAAATCCTAAAGGAGATCCTAAGAAGCACAGATGACTAGTTAGTAAGCTCAATGTGGTTTCTCTATTAGTAAGGCTCTATTATTTAATGAATCTAAATATGAATTTTGGAATGATAGAATGAAGATATATCTAATGTCACAAGGACATGATATTTGGTAATCAG
Organism: Torreya grandis; assembly: GCA_037957365.1. Classification (NCBI taxonomy): domain Eukaryota; kingdom Viridiplantae; phylum Streptophyta; class Pinopsida; order Cupressales; family Taxaceae; genus Torreya; species Torreya grandis. The sequence goes on from JARHVA010002772.1 coordinate 1,666,615, forward strand.
TTATGGATGGTTATATTTATCCTCCAATTCTACCAATAGATGTAGTAGGTAAGAAGGCTCATGAGAACAACTCCAAGGCAATGAATGTCATTATGGGTGGCCTATCAGAGGCAGAGCTAGTAAAAGTAATGCATTATTTTTCAACCAAAAACATATGGGACAAATTAAAGACCATCTATAAAGGAGACACCAAGGTGAAGATGGCCAAATTGTAGACCCATAGAAGATAGTTTGAAATTCTAAAGATGAATGAAGATGAAACTATTATATCCTACCTATTGAGGGTTGATGAAGTTATTAATATCATAAGATGATTAGGAGAAGAAATGAAAGAGTCTATTATTGTCTAAAAGGTATTGAGATCACTAAATTTTAAGTTTGACTCTAAAGTATTTGTAGTAGAAGAGACACAAGATTTGGACAAGCTAGAGATGGATGGGCTTCATGGCATCTTGACTACCTATGAGATGAGATCAAATGAAAGAAGACCTCTCAAGAAGGAATTTGATTTAAAATTTGAAAAGAAGTCAAAGGACAAGAAGGTCAAAGATGAGGTAAGTTCATATTTTTATGATGATGAATTCATAGTTATGTTTTCTAGGAAATTGAAGTTTGGCTCAAGTGAGTACAAGGGTAAGTTACCCTTCAAATGTTTCAGTTGTGGAAAGATTGGTCACTTTGCAACCAAGTGACCTAAAAAGGACATATCTAATCATAATGAAGCATATAATGGAGATAATAGAGAAACCTATAAGTCTAATAAGAACAAGAAGATTTTTAGAAAGTATGAAGGTGATAAAAATTTATTTAATAACAAGGACTTCTATACCAGAAAAGACAACTCATATGATGTGAGTAATTCAGACATATTTGATAGTGCTGATAGAAATAATGAATTAGAACATGATAATAATGAAACCCTATTTATAGGCATATAATTAGATAATGAGGGTTATTCAAATGGGAAAGGAATTTTAATTAATGTATAATTAGATGAAGAAATATTCTATGATAGTGAAGAAGGAGAAGCTGAAGTGGATCTTGAGGTAGAGATGGTAAATTCCCTAGAAGAGTTGAAGCTTGTGAAAAAGAATAAGAAATTGAATTCATTAGTTCGGGATGATGAGGAAAAAATTATATTACTTGAGGAAAGGTTGAGAAGTAATTCCAGGGAGTATGAGGAGATCATCCAACAAGTTGAAACCTAGATATATATTGTGGAAACAAAAGGCTAAAGAGGAAGATTGCAATAGATATGAAACTAAAATTGAATCTCTAAGAGTTGAGTTAGATCAAGCATCTAACAAGGTGAAGAGATTTGTGAAGTTTGAAAGGAGCACTGAGGCTCTAGATGGTATCTTGAATAGTCTACAAGTGACAAGATAGGTCTTAGATTAAAATAAGACCAAAAGAAGGCACCTCTAGTTGAAAAGAAGACTATTGAAGATAAAAAAGGTTAACATGAAAATACCTATCAGATAGCCTAATGCTACAAGGTATGCTAGCTCTTTTAATGGTTATTATTTTACATGTAATCAGTTTGGTCATAAAGCAAGAGAATGTAGAATACCATTCAAGAATGAGTATTCATGGAACTATAGAAGAAGAAGTAATTGGTCAAAGGGAGATCAAAGTAATCATCAATCAAATGGTATGTATAAGGTGGTCTATTACAACTATCATAAGGTAGAATGCATTGCAAGATTATATTCTATTATAGTTAGAATATCATCAAGTAAAAATAGGAAGTTTGAAGATCCTAAAATGCTTGAAAGAAGGCAAATGAATGTATGGAAACCAAAGATAATAAAGACAAATCATGATTAGTCTAGAAGCTAAAGTGGATTGATTATAGATATATAACATACCTCAGTTGATAAATCAAGTAAGAAATGTCAAGAACACTTGTTATCTACATGTGTTGATAAGGCAATCAAATAAAATAAGAAGGATGTTAAGGTTGATGATGAGATCAGACCTAAAATGTCAATCAAGTACATAATAATGTTGAAGAATATTTAGTCTTGTGAAAATATGGTGATCTAAAAATTTCTTGAGTTCATATCATTTTAGTTCCCTATGAAAAGGGGGTGGCTCCATTAAGATTCATGGAGACATTTTTCTATCAGTATAAGCATGAGGGTACAGTCAAAGATGGTTTATTTTTTAGAATATTTCAAGTTGTATATGTTACAACCAAGGAGATGAAGATGGATATTATCCATTCCTATGTTGATATATATATGATTTGAAGTATAAAAGGTAGCATGATGAGATATCTAAGACTAGTATGAGGTATCTAAAGTTAAAATATTTAGATAATTAGTATATAAGAGGTAATCTTTTTTATATTTATTTATATGAGTAGTTAAGCCTAATCTATGAAGACAAAGGGGGAGTCATTGTTTTTAATTTTGGTATCTAGTATGGGGTAGTGATGTGTATGGTTAAGATTTTTGTATGTTTTTTTTCTATGTTAAGAAAGGTATGTAATCCGAGATTCTAGTTAGTTGAAATAAGATGTGCTTGGTCTAAAGGGGAGCTTGGTAGATCTGAGTTCTTTGTCAAGAAAGTGATTGCTTTTGATATGCATGGAGTTAAGAAGAGATTATGCTTAAGATGCTTCATAGACTCTATTTGTTGATATTTTGGAAGATCAACTAGGAGAGTTCCTTGATTGAGAAAAGTTTCTAAGAATGATTGTCATAAGTGGTTGCCATAGTTTCTAAAGATTATGTGCATCTAGTATCTTTGAGAGATAGTATCATCTCATATGGAGAGAGTATAATTTGGTAGTTGAAGATAATATTTGATATCTACTGCTAAAAAAATTATGGTAGATGCTTGGTTTAAGGGGGATTTATTCAAGTTGTTGATTGATCTTGATCTATGTTGAAGTCATCTTGTAATATGAATTAATTATGAAAGAGATGATAGTTATGGAAGATATTTGTCCTTAATGTCAAAGGGGGAGAAAGATTATGAAAATTAAGAAAAGTGAGCATAACCCAAAGACCAAAAAAGGGAGAAAAATCAAAAATATTAAAATGGGTGAAAAGAAGCAAGAATAAGGGTAAAGAGATGATTGCCATCAAGAGTGGTTGACATAGTTTTCTAAGTATGTTTACCATCAATGATAAAGGGGGAGATTGTTGAACATTTTCATTGATTAAGGAGGAGATTGTTGAGCATTATCATTGAGTGTTGAGATTTGATATTTAATGTTGTCAATGATGTCAAAAGTTCTTTTGAAGATGCATGGTTTTTTCAATAATGTCAATCTAATATAATTGATGTCAAAGATTCTTGGTCAAGTAAGCCTTGAGGTATGTATATGAATGAGAACTATTAAAAACATAGTGAGTGTTGTTGCTGTATGAGAGTAGTGATGAGAGAATTTTGTTTGATTAATGTTTTGATATCAATTTGAGTGAAATCTTTGAAAAGTAGTATGAATGAGTAAATGTTAGTTAGTCAAATGTAAATCATATTGTAATGCTTTGTCTAGGCCTTGTGAGATGGTATTTATAGGTGGCATGATGGTATTGGATAGTTTGTAAGTAGTTATAAAGATGCTTTGAATGAGTTACAAAGATGCGAATTCTTTGAATAATACTTGACAGTGTTTGGGCATGAGAGAGATTGGCTGAGTTTGTACATGAGGTGTTAAGGATCTTGTAATTGATTAAAAGATTAGCTCTAAAGATCTATGTTTACAACTCTAAAGATGATACAAAGAACCTAGTCATGCTCCAAATATCTGTAAGTGGCTATGAAGATGTTTTATTGAAGTTATGAAGAAGAGTGATTATATGAGGTTGCTTCAACATACACAAGAGACATTAAAACACAAAATAGTTTAAAGGTAAAGTTTAAAAGGTGGATAGAAGGTCAGATTTAAGGACTATTAAGTCTTATAAGTTAAGGCTTAGAAATCAAAAATAGAGATGGTGGTTAGATGAGGTATCATGATTAGTTTCCATGACATGGGTGAGTAGGTGAATAGTAACAGAGGGAAGTTATGTTTTTTTAGTATGTGCATAAAGTTTTAGGTCTTGGATTACAAGAAAAGGCTTGAAAAGTATTTCAAGGTTTCTTGAGTGCACATAATGAAGAGTCATCTACCTGAGAAGGTTTTCTCAATGTTCATTGGCATGCGAAAATTCTATAATAAAGCCTATGTTGTTAAGGGTAGATGAAGAAGTGTTATAGCTCAAAGTTCTAAGCATTAGTTTTTGGAAAGAGGATATAAGTTTTATGAATGATTTTTAAGACTAAAAAATGGTTTAAACCCTCAGAAAACTCCAACTATGACCCAATGTTGAAGATCTTGTTCTAAAGAGATCATAATGGTTTATTATGACTAGATAAGTGATTGGAGGTTGAAGTCAATTGGTTTATAAGACCAATATTTTTCATTATAAATAATGATATAATTGGTTGGAGTTTCTCTGAGGATCTTATAATATATTTTTCATGTAATGAAATCCCTTGAATTTATTCAATCATGTGTCAGAAGTTCATGTTTCCTAGATTGTGTTTTAGAGTTAGTTGGCAGTTTTGAGTGAACATCTTGTAGATAATTATTTGAGCTTGTTTACCCTGAGTTGAAGCATCAAATGAAGTTTGTGATGACAATGAGGTAATTAGGTTATTAAACATGTAATTTTTCCCCATGTTTTTTTGTCAAAATTGAGTATATTACTCAATTTTTCAAGATAGAGTTTTTGTATATGCACAGGCCTTTTATATGAAGTGATTTAAGAAAGTGTTCAAGTGGTGATTGGATCTAAAAGGTGTTACAGACCTAAAGTAAAGTTGGATAAGGTATATTAGAGAGTTTTATTATGTGTTCCTACCATTTAAGGTGTTTGGATATGCTTCAATAAATATTAAAGGGTAATGTGTTGTTAAGAAGACCTATTAAGTCTCCATAAGCCTCAAAGAGGAATAAGGGATAATTGATATATGGTCAACCTATTTTAGTGATTGATTCATTATTAAGGAATGATATTTTTTAATATTAAAATACCTTTTCATGGACAATGTAAGTTATTTTAATGTATAGTTGACTAAGAAGGATATGATCAAGTGACTTGTATAAAAACAAGGTAGTTTAGGCCTATTTGGTATGCATAGAGGATACTAAGTGTGGAAGAGAATAAGAAGATAATAAAATGATATAGATAATTTTATAGTATAATGAGGTCATGTGGACAATTATATAAGTGTTATGAATATATAATATAGGCTATACAAATGAGAATCAAGGTCAGAAGACCTAATCAATCTATGAAGAGGGTTAGTTGAGTGAAGAAAGCTAAAAGGTAGTTTGAGAGGGAAAAAATAGAGTGAAGAGATAAAGGAGTATATCATAATTTATTATATAATAAATAAACTTCTATGGAGGTGATCAAACAATCAGGTGGTTGAATTGGTGTTGAGTCATCTAGGGGTTTAGTGCCTCCTTATAAGTGGGTGCTTGCTAAAACCTAGCTGAGTTGGTATTAAGCTAGTTGGGGTTGGTGATCCATGTGAAGTATGTGATTAACTAAATATTTATCTTTGTATTATAATAATATAGTAAATTTTCTTCATCAATGGGTTTTCTACCCATAGAGGGTTTCTCACATATATGTTATGTTCATGTGTTTCATGCTCTTATGATTTGATGCTTATGATTGCTAAGATGTATATTCATGTTAGAATGGTTCATATATAGTTAAGTGTAATTGAATGAAAATTTTGATGATTTATTAACCCCCCCATCTTAGCCATCTTATTTCCAACACTTCTTACCAAGAGGTGTCCTAATGAAAATCTCCTCTTCAAGTTCACTTAAGCCATCATCATTAGCTACCAGTTCAATCTGACTTTATTTTCTCACCTCTTCAAGAATAATATATCTCTCAAGGAGTGGAATGGGATACCCTTGAAGTGAATTCAATAGAGAGGCCACATATGTATCATTCTCCTCATTCAGTAGATTACTTATAATAACCATCATCTCTTCCTTCTTTTGCACATTACTTTGAATGGATTTCCATGAGGGAAATGTTTTAGACTCTTGAGGAGGGAGAAATGGGGATTGAATTATTTTAGGTTTGATTTCCAATTTTTCTCTTTGGTTTATGCTTGATTTATCTCATCTTTCCCTTGACTACAATATTTGTTTCCAAGTTGGATACTTAGATGTCAAAGTTTCCTTCATATGTGTTGTATTTTTTGTAGCTTAGGGAAGGAATGAAGGCGTCTTTAGTTGGGATTATGTTTCTCTTATAACTATTATTGATTGATGTAGATGCTTGTCTACAAGTTCAATCTAGTTTTTTAGGTAAACCTCAAAATTAGGCCTTGATTGATCCAGGATCTACTCATGCTGACTAGTCCTCTTAATGCATACTTTTTCCTCTTCTTATGCTTTCTATTGGACATATTTTCATGATGGAAAAGTTGAGAAGGATTGTGAGGAAATTTTGGGGATTTGACACTAATTCGATTAAAATTTTTGAGGGTTGATAAGAAGCTTAACATAATACTGATATGGGATGGAAGAGGGGATACAATGTTGGTGATGGTAAACCTATTGCTCTTCATATAATGCTAACCTCTCCTCAATATTTGAAATTAGACCCTCTATATTCAACATGTCATTATTAATCCTTGAATGGCCTTATCTCATGAGAAATTCCCACTCTTCCTTGGCCATACCCTTTAATGGTGTCAATATCACCATGTGTTTTTCATAGCCCAATAAGGTCTATTTAAGGCTTGATATGGATTGACTTTGAATATGAGTAAGCTGAACAAGATCATCATGATGTTACCATGGATGATTAGGTTGATAAACAAGCTACTAATGAGGTGAATGGGGCTCATAATGGAGTTATTAATCTTGGAAATAAGGAGACTCATTATAGGGATGACAAAAGTGAATGTAGGGCTAATAAGGGTCAGAATAGGGTTTATAGGGATCATAATGAAATTGGAATAGATCAAAGAGCTAATAATAAAGAATTGAATGACATAAATATGCCCCATATGTAGCCATGGCTCACCACAATGTACATGGATAATAATGAACTATTAACAAGAACTATTATTACCCTTGATATGATGACCACATGATATCTTCTGAATCCAAACCTAGCATGTGAGTACTTGAAACTACTTATGATGACCAAGATGATATTATGAAGGATTTAATGCTTGAATTTGGTCCATATGGAGTGCCAAAACTGTTATAAACCCATGTTTTACCCTCTTGAAGGAGACTTTTAAATTCTACTTCAAACTTTGACTAACATGGGAATGGCCTAAAGGATGTGGGTGACCTTATCATTAGACCATACCTCTTGATTATGAGGATAACTCCCTTGGTGCATCTATATGACTTAGTTTACTAATGTCTACTAATTTTGGGGTGGAAAAGGATAGATAATTAATAAAATAAACCTAATTTAAGGGGTGGTGATGCACCAATATTGCTTATCCACTCAAATTGGACTCTTAACAACACTAATGGATAATACACAAAACTAAGTTACAATATTCAAAGGTTTATAGGAAATAATGTTTCATATAGAGGTTTTTTTGGATGACTATAGCATGAGGGTAATGAGAGGAAGGCTAGGTTTAAGGTTCTTAAAGTCAAACTTCCACTTCAAACTTAGCCATCAACATCATAACACACTAGATGACCTACATACAAAATCTGTTAGCATCTAGGTGAGACTTGGACCTATAAAGGGGAATATTCCACCACTTGTGCATATAAAAAAATTATATACACATTAGCTATTGATCATGAAGAAGTTGAAATATTCTATTCATCAGTCTAATAGGTTTACAAGTATAAAACTAGGTAGAGTTTTCTCATACCTATGTGAGGGATACAAATCAAGGCCTTAAGGCTTTAATAAATAGAAAAAGGGAAGAAAAAAAGGAGGATAATGGTGTGGAGGAGAGAGGTAGGGGTCATAAATGACCATATTCAACTCCTAATGTAGTTACAATCAATTACACAGTCCTCCAAATGACTTTCCATGCATTGATTCTCTTTAATGACCCCTTAAGCATTGAGGTGGGGTAGTGAAGGTTGTAACTGACATATTTGATTCCTTTCAAAGCATGAATATGCCCAATGAAGGGTCACTCAATTCCCTATATGTAAGTTAAAAAGTGTAATTGAGGTTCAATTAACCTTCATAAGGCATTTGAGTAGCCCATTAGTCCTCTCATGCATATTGATTTGGATTTGAAACCACCTCCATTCCTCCATAATTGATATGAGTATATATATTTCCCTTAGAATTAGTTTCATGGTGTAATATCTCTATAATAACTCCTCCAAAATCATTTTTATGACATTTTCCAACTTCTTTGTTGACCAATTATGCTAAATAGGCCACTAGGCCTAGTTATCAGACTATTAGTTGATTGAGTGGCCATGAAACCTACATGAGACCTTAGGAAACTATGAATAGGTCATTATTAGGTTTAAATAAACATACTACATCATGTCATAAACCTTTTTTAATATATCACACTTGAAAAATTACCAAAATACATGACTAGGTCATCTTCTCTTTCACATCTACAAATTGGATGATTGGAGGAGACTTATAGAGGCATTTTAAGGCATAAAAGTGAGTAGATTGTGTCTTGAGAAGATGAAACAAGTTTCAAACCTCCTCCTCTAATGATTGACATCTTTCATAATAGACTTGTACCCTATAAACTTCAAAAAACCTTGAAAATGTGTTATTTTATGATAAATATGTATAGTGTTTGTATAGACCAATACCATGGTTAGGGTCTCCTCTAACTGTAATTTATGTTTCAAGTGTTGTTAGGGTCATTGAAGAGATTTTAGCTTCAAAGAATATTCATTTTTCCCAAGTTAGGTCTGAAGTAAGGTTTTGGAGACCTATCATATTAATGATGGTTCATAAAGATGAGACCTCTAATCCCAAACTTATGGTCATGGATGTTTATTACATAAACCCCCTAGAACTCTTTAAAATGTTTGGTTCCCATGTAAATTGTGTGTGGAGATATGAGCAGAATATGGTAGACCTTACACTCCTTATAATCCTTTTGGATAGGGTTATAGTCTTAGAATTTTTTCATAAAGGTGGGACCCTAAAACTGACTCCCTCTACCATGGATCTTAAGTTCATATGGGTGCCCAACTTACCCTATGAGAATTTTCCTTGAGTTGCTTTGCCACGAGAGATCTAAGCATCTGAATAGGCAACTTGAGTTGGCCCCCTAGACTATGTAATTTGAGGTAGAATTCAAGACCCAAAATGGCATTTTTATTGCATTCTCTTGTGTTAAAAACTTGTCTCATGGCCTATATCATATTCTCACATGTCTTATTGATCTTAATTATTGATTGGAAGGGTATGAGTGTGCTTCAAGGTGAGCATAGGGTTTGAGGCCTAAACTGAGCATTAGAGGTATGGGTAACCTATAGGTGATTTAGGGACTCAATATCATCATAATAATCCCATTATCACTTGTTTCTATTCTTTTTAATTTCATATAGCATCACATACTTCCACTTGTCTCCATTAGCTCATGTGACTATCTATAGATAACAATGATAGCATAAGTGTTTGATATGAGTGTTTTAGGCCTAAATGGCTTATTTATTTTTACATTGTGGAGATAATGGAGTTATTAAATCCAATTAAACATGATATCAATGCATAGCAACATACCTATGGTCATGCCTTTCCTAATTCTATTAGTACATATTCTCATCTCCCTTGCCTAGGGTTTACATGTAGTTAGGCCTATGTAACCCTAGTGGTTAAATTTAGTCCCCTCTTTACCTTAATTGGGAATATAAAAACTCAAAGATAAATAATATGTTATATTTACTACAAAATGATGATTTTAACCTTCTATCATCCCTTAATTAAGTAGAACTCTCTAATTCAGGCACATGCCTGCTTAGGTCCTTTTAGGCCTAATAGGTTTTAAAGCCCTTTTGCCCATTTTAAGGGATTAATTACTCCAATGGAAACATTATTAATATTAATAAAATAATATTTTCATCCATAACTTCTATTTATCTCATTTTAATTTCTTTATCAATCAAATCCTTCATATTTTACTCTCTAATCCAAGACCCTATCTATAGGTCTTAATTGGGTTCCTAACTGTCTATAGGTGTGCTTAGCCTTTCCTTTACATATTTGAGACTTAAATCACCATAAAACCCCTATTCATTTCCTTCACCTCCTCCTCATATGTATCTATCCCCTTAAACAACCTTTAAGTATGTACATGGTTGCCTTTAATTCCTACACACATGCATGCTTAGGCCTATTTAGGCCTCTTTGGTGTTTTAAGGACTAAATCATATAGTGGGGATCGAGGGATTTATTATAAAAATATTTATTTCTTCCAATTACATATTATAACCCCTTACTCCCACATGGGTTTTCAATATAGTCATATTCCCTTTTACCCTATCTGTATGCAATGAATGAGGCCCATTTGGAAGAAGAAGCATGCATTATCTTCTTTATTTAACACATAGAGAATCCATTGAATTGTGAAAATCATGTTATGCATGGCCTTAAAATTTTATGAAATTTTATAATCATTTACTTAAACCATTATCCCTTCTACCCCTGTATTCATAGTCTTACCTTCTTGACCTATCCTATTGGGTTGTATTTTAATCCCTAATTGTGTGTGATCCCTTGATAGAGAATTGGTGTTCATTGATATCTTGGGTAAAATTAGTGTGTTTATTAATTTTTAATATTATTTATATATCCTTAAGACATCTTTAAGATTATTCAAACTTTATAATCTGTTAGATCCTTCCAAATCTATAGTCATAGCCAATGCTTTTTTAAAACCTAGGCTGAGTCACTCTCTTAGAGAGAGTTGAAATAGTGTTGACCCTGCCCACCTGATCACTCTGTCTTTATGACTTATATTAAAAATCTTAAAAATTCACAAGGCTCTTATAAACCTCTTGTATCTTAAACCAATCATGACCATATTAATTTCTCAGTCTGCCTTGTAAGGTATGTATTGACTATGGGAGTCTTATCTTTGCATAGTGGGCCTATTTATATCACTTGACATACCAAACCATATGTTATTATGACTCAAGTAGTTATATCTATGTCCTTAAGATCACACTAAAATATTCAACACTCATTAAGGTATCTTGAACATGTGCTCTCAAGTTTGACAGTATATATTGTATTTAGGTCTAACTAGCTGCATTTATGAGAGTATATTTTAATCTTGATGTTCTCATACATCTAAAAATTATGTCTTCACTTCTGTAAGATTCTCTCAAAGTATTCATGTTCTCTCCTAACCATCCATTTTAAAATAACTAGCATCAATTAGGAGATAGAATTTAGGGCTTATTATTGAGTTAGTATAGTTTCTTTACATCTTTTTCATTATGTTGCATTGCCTTTAGGCTGAAAATTATATGCATTAGTGTTATCATGAATATTGATTATAAACACTTTGAGGTCTTACCAAACCTCAAATATATTTTTTACAATTCCTTATACATATAACTAGGTCTCTAAAGGCATTGAAGGATTCTTGATTGTGTTGTAGGAATAAGGTCTACCTGACTATGTGTTTGGTGTTTGAGGAGTGGAATGATGATCCATGATTGTATTTATCAAGTTGGTAGTCTCTTACCATTATTATTTAATCCATGATAATTACTTGACCTTAGTAAACATTTAGTACTCTCTCCACATAGTAGCTAAAACCTTGTGTATGCATTTGAAGGCTTGACTATACTTACCCCTTTTGACATAGGGGTTGATATTACAAAATAGACTAGAGGTGAGGATGAATTGGTGTACAGGGTCATGGTGAGTATGGGGAATTAAAACATAACATAGATCAAATATTGGTTTGTGTATATGCCTTTCAAATAACCTCAATACTCTTTAAAATCATTAGTAAAGAACCTCACATTACATATAAGGGAAGTCATAGTTATGAGATAGGACTATGAAGAGGCTACTTGATATGAGGGTGGCTTAGTTGAGAATGAGAGGAAAAAAATATTTGAATGGACTCAATAAACTCATAATCCAACTTGAGAAACATAAGATACTTTCATACTCATGTACTAAAGTTCTATACATGGATAAACTCTATCATGTAACTTACATGTATGTAAACATGAATATTTTTTGGATCTTACACCTTCACATGTGTGAACCGAGGGAGAGTGATGGATATAGTCCTTGAGACACCATGGAATCACCATCAAGAATTAGTTTGAAAAAAACTTCAAATATCTACCAAAACCATTGATTTTCTAACCCCTACACAGATGAATAAGCTCATTGGAGTGACCAAATTATTAGAATTCATTCATAAATAATAGGGATTGAACATAAATAAAAATTCCATGGATGAGAAGTTCAAGGGACCTCCTTCTTCTATCCAAGATACCAGTTCCCCATTTTCTCTCTCCTATCTGTACTATCCACAAACCTCAAATCTTTCCTAGGCTACAAAGGAGCTCAATTGAAGAGAGAGGTTAATTTTTGGCCTATCTTGAATCCTCCTATCATGAAACTTCACCAAGACACTTAACATTAACCCACCTAAAATCTCCTGACCTCCCCTGTATGGAATTGATCGTACCAATCCTTACAACCTATAAAAATAGTTGAAAACACCTCTTTTCCTGCATTTTATCCTTACTTTTGACCTTGATATACCATTGAAGGATGAAATGAGGGAAAACATGAGTTAATTGACATTTGAAATTGAGTTTTTATGGGGATCTGAAGAGTTATGTTTTTACCATGTGTGGGACCCATTTGGCTAGTGGGGGGTGAATATGAGTCTTAAAAAGGGCCTTTTGTGATGTGAAACACCTAATGATGGATATAATATGAGGATGTGATATTTTAAGACCCTTATTAAGCTATGAAAAACTTTAAATATCACCCTTACAAAGTTTTTTAGTGCATTGTATACATATATGAGGCATTTGAGGGGTATTTGATGGCTTCTAAGGGTGAATTAAGGTGTGAATTGAGCTTAGATGAGTACATCATGAATAATGACCCTAAACACACTATTTTAACTCATGTCATGGGTTAAAAAAAGGTTTAAACACTTTTACATCCCATTGGTAAAGTTATCCCTTCATGAAATAACTTAGATAGGCCTAAAACCATAAGCATTAAAAACCTCATTTTCTCCAAATTACCTTAATATTTGTTAAATGACCTTAATCTTATCAAAAATTGTTTAGACCATACTTATAAACCTTACAATACTTCTTTAAAATTCCTCTCTCACTCCAAGACCATCATGTGGACTAACACATCACTAATAGACTTCCAAATAACCATGACATATTGAGCTTACACGCATACTCCATGGTAACTCCAATAATGTTAAATGATTGCAAGAAGCATTCATAAGACATGACAAGTTTTTTCACTATATATAATCTCAGAGAGGTTCCTTTTGTCCATTTTTAGCCCACATATAAAATTCTTGCATGATTTAATGAAACATGCAGAAAGCATAGCTGAGTGAGCATGTTGATGAGGTCGTATCTCACACATGTGATAGTCTTAAAAAGAAGAAATCATATGGGTCTATTATTTTTGGATCTTAGTTCATATGCAAAACGTTTTAGCTCACAAACTATAACACAATGAGAGATATACATGGGGAAAGTTGGCTCTTAATGTAAAATTTGCTAAGTTTCCATACTTAACCATTTTAGACCAAACTACCATCAAGACATCATGTAGGATAGCATGAACCAATTGACTTCAACATTTTATAGAAGCATGTAGAAAGATTTAATAGCTAATGTATCAAAAGGTTTTTTTTCTTTTATTGTTAATCCCATTCCCTACAATTTTAGTGCCCCACGAACCCTACGCTTCAAGTTATAAAATTGTAAAGTTGGTCAAGAAATGATAGAGTTTGCATGAACATCATTTTTAAGACCCACAAAGTGATTATTTGGATCCAAAATCCTTGGTAAGAATCTAAGAAGGAATACGTGGATGACAAGTGTCAAGAACATAAGATTTTTAAGAAATTCAAATGGTTATTTAATCCTAGGAACTAATGAGAGATTGAGCTCAAAGAGATGGGTCCCAAAGATCTAGGGTCTACATTTAATTGGATCTCAAAATTTAATGAAGTGAAATAAATCCAAAAGGGTCAATAATTCGAGCTAGTTTTGATAGCTAACAGAAAAGAATATTATTAGAGATGTTTGATGAAATAAGATAAAGAAAAATTAACCCAATTCAGAATGTAGAGCCAAAGGACCCAAACTCGATCCTAACCTGAGTCGATGGAAAAAGTAAAGGAAAGGAGCTTGATGTGGACTCAGATAAGAAATAAAATTAAATAGAGTGCCCTATATATGTAAAACTATAGGAACACCAATATCCTTAGATTAGTTTTCACCCATAGTTATCTCAATCCAAGATCCAAGGCATAAAGAAAATATATGATTAATGAGGAGATCATCCCAAGTTAGGCCCTTGATAAACCGCCATTCAAAATAGGCATGGCATGTCCCTGGTAGATATAAAGATTTTATCCTCTTGATGATATCTAGTGGAGTATCAATAGATAAGAACTTGGGGATTTGGAAAGCAGTTGGAGCATTCACTTCCATCTAGATCATGACTTGACGCTTTTGGTAAACTCATGTCTTCTAGTGCATCCTTCTAAAAATAAAATGATTTGGAGGCTTCTGAGCACATCAAAAATATCTTGCTTAGACCTATTCTTATTAGATCAAAATTTTGGAAAAATAATCTCTTAGAGATGATAGATCATTGATTATCATGAATAATGTGTTCCCCCTTTCTCTCTCTCCTCTCCCCCTTATCCCATATTAGCCCTTTCTTTCAATTTTATAAGGAGTTCTCAGATTTTAGATTTTTTATCTTTCTAAGAGATGGGACTTTCCTTGAGATACTACAAACTATAATTAGCTTGATTAGGTTTGAACCTATCAATCTTTGTAAGAACTACCTCTTAATGTAATAGGACTTTATTTGTCTATCTTTTACCTTGAATTTGTGTTTGGCAAGTTGTGCACTATGGCATTGTGTGAAGGAAAATCTTCCTCATTCATGGTCCTTATTTCTAACTTTATTTATGGAGTTTTTAATGTTATTTGTAGGTCTAGATTAGTGTTTTATATTGAACCTCTTGTATGAAATACTTATGAACATTATCTTGATCTTAAGGTTGTGTAAGCTAGTACTATCCTTTGCTGATCTAGTGTGGGTTTGAGCTTATGGGAGTTTCCCTCTTAAGTTTGGTGCATCACCTAGTTATATTTATTATGATCCCTTACTCTCTTTTTAACCCTTTTTCCATGAAGCATTAGGCTTAGTTTTAGTCTTTGGTGAGAATCAAATAGGAACCCAACCTACTCTAAAGGTTTAACTCATAACATTGGTGACCCACAACTTAAGGTTGTCCTAATTTTATAGGTTCAATTGGAGAGAGCCTGAAGAACCTTCTATAAGGGTTGAATTGAGCATGTAATAGTTTTTGGAATGCCCAATGAGACTAAGGTCCAAAGAAGGTGAAGAATTTTGGTGTTTTCTTCATCCAATCAGCCTTTAGAGGCACATCTACAAACATCGATGGTAACTCTGAGATTTTAACTAGATACAACAATCTAAGTAAGCCTTCAAGTAAATTTTATCTACATCTGACCTCCTTTTATGAGTTTTTATGACTAGATTTAGGGTAGAGTTATACCTAATCTAGTTGGTAAGCCTTATCAACAACCAAAAGGATCTTACCAACCATCTAATCATCCCTATCAACCCTATAATGAGCATATCTATCCTTCATATCAACATACTTACCCTTATAGCCAACATTTTTCTATCACATCCTTGTTGGCACTTAAGCCAAATATGCTAATATTACAATAGGTGATGAGAAAATGGGATAGAGAGCTTGATGCGATCCCTTTTCATCTCATAAAGAGGATGAGGAAGTTAGTTTAAAGGTTGATAAGTAAGTGGATGTCTTTGGAGAAGAAGTCCAATACGATGTTATCAATGATGATTTGAATGAGATGAAGACCTTGATCCAATGGTGGATAGATAGATTAGTAAAGTGGGAAGGGCAGGAGAAATAGTTCAAGTAGCCTCAAACTTCCATCCCACCCTCACTTCAGAAAGAGCCTATTTTGAGGAAAGAAAATGAATAGGAGGGAGAGAATTAGGAGGATTCATGGTAGCATTTATACCATGATTCCATGGAATAAATGGACTTGGTTGGCAATCATGTGACCTGCCTATCACATGAAAGTGAAGCAATCTTGAATAACTAAGATGAAATATCAAAAGAAGACTAACAACTTCATAATTGTGGGAAAAATATTGTTATACTTATTTCTAAAGAAACTCCAATTGAACTATAGTTTCATGAAGACAAGCCTTCAGAGGTAGTTATTTTCTCAGGAGATTTCATGTTTGAACTTTTCAAGCACATTTATCAACTATTCTCTTCAACTATAGGCATATCGCTATTTTTAGAGGCTAGAAGTGAACTCAAATGGCCTCAAGAAGTTATAACATCAGACCCATCTCTCTTAGAGGTTAGCCTTACAAATATGTTAAAGGAGATGGATCAAGCTGGTCCATATGTTCATGATCAATAGTTCATAAATGTATAAGAATTAGAGTTATTCTTAAAAATTACATAGATTTGGGAGTGTGATGATTGGGTTTTGGGTACATGCTTCCAACCAATGTACCTAAAGTTAGTATTAGAGGGACCAATGGCCTCCTTAAGAACACCTAAGCATTTAATTTCTCTTAACTATAGAGAATAGCTATCAAGAAAAGGCATGCATGTTCCAAAGCTCCAATGTACACAAAATAGTTTCCCATTTGACCCAAGAGGAGGGTATTTGTAAATTAAAACATTATAAATATTAGGTTAGATTTTGTGTTTTTCTCTAAGTATTCTTGTACATATTTGTTTAGTAGGATAGTTATTTTTCTTTCCTACATTTGCTTGCATGCATTTGCCCTTGTTGTTTTGCTTTAGTCCTTGTTGTTTCAAGAGGAAGTCCCAAAAAGAAGTAACCTTCCATATGTTCATGATAAGCTTAGTTGAAGAGAAGTGACTCCATGCCCAATGGATTAATTGAGACAAATGAATTGGGTTCTCAAGCATAGCAAACATGCTTCCCTATGAGTTGCCAAAGATGTTGGCCATTTTTGGCCCACATAGAAAATTCTTGCATGATTTAATGAAGCATGCAGAAAGCAAAGTTGAGTGAGCATGTTGATAAGGTCATACCTCACATGTGTGATAGTCTAAAAAAGAATCAATCATATGGGTCTATTATTTTTGTATCCTAGTTCATATGCACCAAGTTTTAGCTCATGCATTATAACACAATAAGAGATATGCATGGGAAAAGTTGGCTCTTAATGCAGAATTTGCTAAGTTTACATACTTAGCCATTTTAGACTAGATCATCATTAAGACATCATGTAGGATCACATGAACTAGTCGACATCAACATTTTACAAAATCATTTAGAAAGTTTAAATAACTAATAGATTAAAAGGGTTTGTTCCTTTCATTATTAATTCCATTCCCTATAACTTTGGTACCCCCATGATCCCTACGCTTCAAGTTATAAAATTAAAAATTTGGTCAAGAAATAATAAGCATCCACATGAAAATAATTTTTAAGACCCACAAAGTGAATGTTTGGATCCAAAATCCTTGGCAAGAACCTGAGGAGGAACACATAGCTAATAAATGTCAAGTGTGTGGGATCTCAAAGCAAGTCAAATGGTCAACAAATCCTAGGAACCAATGAGAGATTTAGCTCAAAGTGGTGGGTCCCAAAGATCTATGATCTATGTTTAATTGGATCTCAAAATCCAATAGAGAGAAATAAATCCAAAAGGGTCAATAATCTGAGGTAGTTTTGATAGCCAATAGTAAAAAAGATGAGCTGAAATGTTTGACAAAAGTTGATAAAGCAAAATGGACCCAACTCGACAAGTAGAGCTAAAGGACCCAAACTCAAGCCCAATGTAAGTTGATGGAAAAATTAAAGGAAAGGAGATCAGTGTGGACTCAGATAAGACCTGGCATTGAATAGAGTGCCCTTTAGATGTAAAAGTATAGGAAAACCAATATCCTTAGATTATTTTTCACCCATATTTATCTTGGTCTAGGATCCATGACACAGATCAAATATATGATTAATGATGAGATCATCCCAATTTATGCCCTCAAAAAACCACCATTAAAAATAAGCATGACATGTCCCTGGATGATATAAAGATTTTATCCTCTTGATGAGATCTAGTGGAGGATCAACATATCAAAACTTGGGGGTTTAGAAAGTAGTTTGAGCATTCAATTTTAGCTGGATCATGACTTGTCACTTTTGGTAACTCTTGTATTCTAGTGTGACCTACTAAAAATAAAATAATTTAAAGGATTCTAAGAAAATAAAAAATATCTTGCTCATAATGAACTATTCTAATTGGATCAAAATCCTAGTGAAAACATCTCTTGGAGATGATAACTCATTGATTATCATGAACAATGTGCTTTCCCCTTTCTCTCTCTCTCCTTTCCCCCTTATCTTATATTATCCCTTGTTTCCATTTTGTAAGGAGTTTTCATATTTTATATTTTTTAATATTTCTAAGAGATGGGACTTTCCTTAAGATATTAAAAAGTATACTGAACTTGATTAGGCTCAACCCTATCAAGAATTTTTAATAACTACCTTTTAATGTAATAGGACTTTCTTTGCCTATATTTTGCCTTGAATATTTGTTTGGCAAGTTGTACACTAGGGCATTATGTGAAGGAGAATCTTCCTCATTCATAGTCCTTATTTCTAACTTTATTTAGGTAGTTTTAAATGTTTTTTGTAGGTCTATATTAGTGTTTTATCCTAAACCTCTTCTATGAAATACTTATGAAAATTAGCTTGATCTTAAGGTTATGCAAACTAGTATTGTCCTTTGTTGATCTAGTATGGGTTCAAGCTTATGGGATTTTCCCTCTTAAGTTTGGTGCATCACCTAGTTAACTTTATTAAGATCCCATACTCTATTTCTAACCATTTTACTATGAATCATTAGGCTTAGTTTTAGTCTTACGTGAGCATCAAAGAGGAAGTTAGCTTACTCTAGAGGTTTAACCCCAACATAGGTGACCCATACCCTAGGGTTGTCCCAATTTTATAGGATAGATTTAAGAGAACTTGAATAACCATCTATAAGGGTGAAAATTGATACCTTAATAGTTCTCATGCAATTTTTTCATGGTAGGGGTTGATATTTGGCCTGTGAGGCCAAAAAATCAATAGGAGAGAGGAGGCTAAGAAGATAACCATAGAGTTGGTTCTACTAGGGATAAACTAGCCATTGAGACCTTTGGAAGAAGTGAAGTTGTAGAAGTCCTTTGGGATAGATCTAGAGTATGGGTCACCTTCTATTTCTTCTTAAATCTCTTTCCCAGGTCAGCTCTAGGTGTTACAATGGATGATCCAGTTAGGATGATAAGGCCCATAGGGGCTGATGGTGGAGGACTTGGATCTATAGAGGGGAGCACCAAGCTAATTGATGTGGGGAATAATAGGATACTTGATGGTAGTGGTATTATTTTCAAGGTTGTAGTCACACCCAATGTTAAAGGGATGCCCAAGGGAAGCAATGGGAGGAGTCCAAGATATGAGATGGGAAGAGTGAAAGGGAATGAAGAAATAATGACACTTAAAAGGGTTGAGGCCAAAGGTAATTGGGAAAAATATGGAAGGGATGAAATGGGAAATATATGGGCTAGAGCCAAACTAATTAGAGACATAAGTTGGAACATAATGCGATCAATGGCAATGGAAACATGAATAGATGAAGGAATAAGCATGGGAACCTAGATGGGTGTCTACTAGGTGCCTCATTCTAGGCTCACTCTCAATCTACCATTTGCATCAAATATTAGAGCATGTGGTGCCAATGGATGAGTAGGTTGTGCTTGTGCTACTTGACATCATGTAGTCTAGGGTTGGCTCTACTATGGCCTAGTTACTAATATTACCAAAGGAGGTAGAGGTAGAGTACGAGGATCAAATTAAGGAGGTTGTTGTAAAGCTAGATCATGAGGAGTTGGAGCTACAAGTAGAATTAAAACTAGAACTAGAGCTCAAGATCAAGGAGGATAAAGTGGTGGGATGACCTAAAAGATCCTCTAGGATATGGTTAGAGTTGTTAGAGTTGGGTTCTCCACAAACTGAGAAAGAACTAGAGGAGTTATTGAGGGGCCTACCTAATCTTTCTTCCCTGTCTTCTTCTTAGATACTATTTGGGATAACATATTTTAATCATCGATAATGTTAAAATAGAGATCATCATCAAATTTTACTTGATGATCATAATTGATGTTGATCCTAACTGAGTATTACACCAAATGGGCTCAAATCACCCCTTTAGGGTCCCATTGATAAATCTTATATTTCTCTAAAGTGAATGAGCGTTAATTAGCCACCATCTTTTATATCAAGGGGAAGTTATTTTAGATGTGGTGTTATATGGTGGTCATGAACAATGGGCATGCCTTGTGATGATGATATACATAAAACCTAAATATGTTATTCACCAGTTGATAGGTGATCTCCTATTCTACTAAGTAGTTAGGGACATAATATGACAAATAGAGGGGGTCTTAGAGAAAGACTATGATCTAGATCACCATGTCTTCCTTGTATATCTAGTAGTATTTGATGGCTATGATAGAGTCCTAGATTGCCTTTGAGATTTGAGGCATCATAGCTTTTTTGACTACTTGGTACACCATTAGGTAGAAGTGGTCACAAATTTCCCATACATCCTAGTAGAAATGGTGTCCATACAACTAATAAATGACCACATGGATGGTTGGGCCACTAAAAATCCATGCAAAAAAAGATAAAGGCCTAAATGAGAGTGTCTTACATATGAAATCTAATAAGTAACTCATCATGTAGAAGTTACCTCTAACTTAGGCATCTATAATGGAATGGAACAACTTGAAGTTTATCAATCCTCCTATGTCTAAAATGTCCAAGCATGTCAATATCATATGTAGAAGGTGCACCCATAGATTATTGATGTGTTGGAAATTTAGGTCCATAAACAATTGATTCAATAAGATCATGCCTACCTAGAACTTCTCCCAAAAGGTGTGAAATAAGCATTGATTTTATCCATGTTAACCTACTTGGTGTCAGGGTTCTCAACCCAATTATGGAGGACATCATAGATCTGGTAGGTGCTCATTCAAATTGACATTGCCACTACATCATATGAGAAAGATAATTCCAGGAGGGAGTAGTATGCCTTGAAAGTGTTCTTAGATAAATTTTCAATCTAGTGTCAAAAAGTGGGTGAGAACACCTAATCATTGATAACATCTTACATGCATACATCCTTATGGAGGTTGTCACCTAATAGGTCAGCATAAGGAAATTCCTCTAGTTTGGATATAGCTCTATGGAGCCCACACTTCTTATAGGACCTAAGGGCATCCTCATACTCAACTATCTAGTTGTCTGCATCAGTAGAATCATTAGGGACATACTCAATTACCTTAAATATATCATTTTAGTGCCTATACTTAGTTAAAGCAATAGGTAAGGTGGTGTCCCAATATTGTGGCTCAACCTAAACTAAGATTTTAGATGTAGTTGGTCAATTTCCATAAGAAGAGGACATGTTCAAATGTCACACATACCAAAAAATAATATCATGGATATTCTTTAAAAAAATTACATAATGGCCAAGGGCCGCACATGATAATAAATCAATGTTAATCTTATCACAAAAGAAAGTAAACGACATTAAAGGATCATATAACAAGTGAATATAGTCTATTACATTCATATATACCAATGTCATATTTGTTAACAAAGTAACATATCTGTGTAGCACAATGTAAGATATGAGTGATTTAGAAAAAAATAAATATATAGCTCAAAATTGAAATTGAGGTCATAGATAGATATAAGCTATGATGGTATAACTTTTACATTTAGATGCCCCCCACATAGGCATGGCCACTAGGTAGAAGGCAAGTCCAACATTGACGAATGAATATGTAATGTATGTCCTACATAACACTCAAATACCTCTTAAAATGCATGTGTGTCTATAAAATTATATGATATTTACCAACATATATGATAAATAACATATGCAGGAAGTGACTAGCATCTCATGTCATGCTCAACTCTTAATTTTTGAGTTTTTGTAAATATTTTGAATATTTTTGTAATTTGTAATTATTTTTTTTAGGATTTTTTAAATAGTTATGTATAATATCACTGTATGTGCATGATGTTCATAGGTTTATTCATAAGATTTACTTGGAGTGTTTTAAAATGATAATCTCTTGTACTTGTCTTTTTCAGTAACCATGAGTGGACCCAAACAGTTGGGCTTGAACTTTTAAACTAACTTTCTTCATATGAATTTTTATTTTTTGGGTTTTCCTTTAATAAAAGATCCATAATATGAAATTAATTATTATGCACCTTCTTTCCATATTCACATTTTATGTGATCCTCATAGAATTTTATATTTTTTTATATCTTGGATATGCTTGTCATCAAGCATTTCTAAATCATGTAATTTTTTCCCCAGTACTCATTATATTTGATGATGTCTTTGAGAGAAACTCATAAAGAAGGGATTTCCAACTCTATAAATAATATTGATTTTATGTTGTAAACAATAGAATATGGTGATGCCATTGTTGATGTATACACACTTATGTAGTATGCCCAAAGTACATAAATAATATGATTATGCCAATAAGAACCATGATATAAAATAGTTTTGTTTAATATTTTGATGATTTTATTATTTTTCACTTATGTTTGCCCATTTATTTATGGGTAATATGGAGTAAAGAATGTATGGTGATTTTTGAATTTAATGCATAAATGCTTATTATTTCATTTTTAAAGGATGATATGTTGTCTGTAACAATAGTTGATGGTAGTCTAAACCTTTAAATAATATGTCATTAAGAATTGATAGATATTGTCACCTATAGTAGATTATAATTTTATGACCTCAACCCATTTTATAAAATATTATGTAGTAGTAATGATGAACTTGTGACTATCATACAATTCTAAATTTACATTTCCAATCAAATCAAAGTTCCAGAGGGAAAATGGTTTAGGTGAAACAATGGGTTAAAATTCATATGATGGAACATGGTTGAGGTTGTAATTATTTTGACATTGTGATCAAAGTTTTGCATGTTTATGACATTCTTGCTCCATTTTAGGAAAATATTAGCCCTACCATAATAATTTGTAGTACATAGCTTTGCCACTAATGTTACCACCACATTCAATATCATGTACCTCTAGTATGGCTATTTTAGATTCTTTATGATTTAAGCACCATAGTAGTTGCCCATAAAATGGTATTTTTAAATAAGGATCCCCAAAATAGGACATAATGCATGGATTTATATTGAAATTGAAATTTATCATTGTGTGTAGTGTTCTAGGATATCATACCAATACAATAAATTATATATATATATATATATATATATATATATATATATATATATATATATATATATATATATATATATATATATATATATATATATATATACCATTCATAATTTATGTTGAAACAATTAAAGTTAATGTGGTGCCATCATTGAGCCCTTAACATTTACATGGTAAAATAATAAAAAGTTTATTATTATATTTAACATGGGTTGAAACATCATGTAAATTCAATAATAAAACATATTATTTATTATCAACCTAGTTCCTCAAGAAACAATGACCCCATTGGTTGCAACATCACCTATCTTCATTTCATTATAATTAGGGTCTTTACCCTATTTTTAATCACTTGATTGAATTTCATTAATTGATAAAAAGTTTTATTTGTGTGTGGAAAATATATTACAGAGTTTTTTGAAAGCTTATGTGAATAAGTGATAAGTAAGAAGGCTTTATATTATGAATATCATATTTGTGGGTTTTTTACCTCTTGAGGTTTTTTGACATTAATATCTTTATCTTGTGTACATTGATATGGTTGTGTATGCTTTGATAATTATTTTTCATTCTAGATTATACCTATTTATTGCATATATTCTACATTGAATTTCTCATGGTACCAAAGCCATTAGGGTGGATTTGATTAAGAAAACATATTGACAATTAACTTGTATTAATTTGAAGAGGTTAATAAAATAAATTTCAAGTATGGGATGCCATTATTGAAAGGTGTATGGATTTGGAATAATTGGTTGTTCTTTAAAAATATTATTGATTCCTATAATCTATGTTTGTGATCAAGAAAGCTTCATTTTAAGCATTCAAATCCATGTTCAAGCAACTAGTTATCAATTTCAAGCATAAAACCAAAATAAATATCTCTATGACACCATTTTTAAGGCTTGGGTGCCTAAAAAACTTATAAAATTTATTTTGAAAGGTTTTGGTGTTGATTTTTAGCATTGGAAAGTTTTTTATCAATTATTGTGTCTAACAAAACATCTACCAGACCCCTTGAAGCATTTATGGCTCCATTTATTTATTTTACCAAGATGTTATAGGCACCATAGTACAACTTGAATGACTTTAAATATTTATCTTTGCATCAAACATTTGATTTTGAAGTTATATTATGATTTATGGCAAGCTTTAAGGGAGGTTGGTAATGTTTGATGATTTCTCATTGCTTATTCATTTTGCTATGAGCTTATTTATTTCACTTGGGTTCCATTAACTTACAAGATAATACTAAAAATAAGAATAAAATAATATAGTTATATATTTATTTAAAAAATTATTCTTTTATTAATTCTACAATATTTCCATGTAAGCCAACGTCTGGTCCCACATTGGGATATAATGTTTTACCTAAAGTTAAAAAAATTTATTGTAATTTTAATATTTAGAATTACATGGACCATATATATGAATTTAATTAAAAAAATATATAAAAATTGTATAAATATAATTTTATGCATGTAAATCTTCAATTAGTCTCCTGGAAGGGTTGGTGGATCTTATTTTTGATAAAACCTTGTAAGGAAGAGTCCTAGTGTTCAAATCCCACTAGTTTTTTTTTATCAAGTCAAATTTATTTATTTTAAAATTACCCTTTCATTTTGTGTGAAAAAATCTCACATGCAAACCATTTTTCTAGTATCATTTTTATTTGTAACATTTGACCTAGTGAATCTTTTCATCAACCATAGTCATATAACTAGTCATTTGGCACCTTCTGAACACATTTATGTAGTCTTTTTGTTTTTTGTTTTCAAGCCTCATATTATAGTTTTTACATATTTTTTAATAATAATGTTTAGATACTTATTCTATGTGAGACACTTATGACACCTAATCTAGTGCAACTTTTTATAATTTATTATATTATTCTGCATCTATTTGAAAAATTATTTTCTTGTTTACACTCAAAATTTACTTTATTTTGCAAATAGAGTATAAAATAACATTAAAAATGGTTCAATTTTAATGTTTTATCTAGTGTTATACTATCATTCTTAAAGGTAATCAATGGCATCATCTAACTTTATACTAGATAAATCTCAAAAATTTAACAGATCTAACTATAATATATATAATCTATATTAAATCATAATTTATGGCTTGAACACTATGGAACATTGTTATTGATATGGAAAACCTTCCATCAAGATGACATGTTACCCCTGAGATTTCAAATATGTTTTAATATAAATCATAAGAAGCCATGTCAATTATCTTGTGGAGTGTTAAAGATGAATTTCTACTCTATATCAATAATTAAGAGTATCCTAGAGATACCTGGAAACTCCTTGAGTCTATACATGAGGGAAATCATTTCTCTAAAATTATTAAATTAATTATTGAATTGCTTACTACACCTATGGAAAGTGATTAAAAAGTTGTTAAATTTATTATTAAAATTAAGAATATTAAATCTCAATTAGATGGTTGAAATTTTAATTTAATTCAAAATCAATTATTGTATTTTATTATTCAATTAAATGTTCATGAAAATTTTATAATTTTATTTAAATTTTGAATTTAAAATACCAAAAAAGTAAGATATCCTTGACCTCACTACTTTGTCAGCTATTATAATTTAAGAATATAAAGTGATGCCTAATTTTTATTCTAAAGAGAATGCCACTCAGGCACTTCTCACTCTCCACCTTATTTCTAAGAACAATAGAAACCAAAAGTCTGACCCTAATTCTAGAAATGGTAAAAATGGAAATAAAAAATTTAGAAATAAGAATCATAAACCTAAGTTTAATGGGAATTGTAATCTATGTGGTAAATTTGGTCATATAAGGCAAAATTATTGTAAAAATAAAGATAGAGTTAACAATAAATCTTTTGAAAATAATAAAGTGAAAAATTCTAATCAAAACCATCAAAAGAACTAGAATCAAAACAATAATCAAGAAAAAATTCTAATGTTATTGATTTATATTCTATCTTGTTTGCTTATAATCAGAATGAATGGATTTTACATAGTAGTGCATCACATTATATGAATTATTTATTTAAAATTTTATCGGATATTAGAGGTATTTGTGAAAACATCTATTTAAGAGATAATTCATATTTAAAAGTAACTAAACAAGGAAAGACAAAAATTTTAAATGTTGTTATTAATGATATTTTCTATGTACCTAAACTTAAGAATTTTTTTAATATTGTTCTCAAATTATGAATGATAATTTCATTGTAATTTTTATTAAAGATATATGGTCCATGAGAAATCAATTTGGTTATGTGATTTTTGAAGGTGTTCAAAAGAATAGTTTATATATTTTTTCTACTTTTTTTTCATGTTGTCGTTCATCACATAGTAAGAATGAATCTCAAGTATGGCATGAAATATTAAGACATGTTAATTTTATAAGTTTAAAGTATATGTATTCTCATAATCTTATTGTTGGTATTCATTGTATCTCTTCTCATCATGAAACTTGTGGATGATTCTTACATGGTAAATAACATACTACTCCCTTTCACAACAATCATAATAATAATTCCTCACCTCTTATAAAATTAACTCATAATTATGTTGCAAGACCTATTGAACTTTTGAATATATTAATGGTTATATATATTTTGTTACTTTTATAGATGATTGTACTAGAATGATTTGGTCAAATTTCATTAAAAATAAATTTGAAGTATTGTCTAAATTCAAAGAATTTAAAACTTTTGTTGAAAATGCTTCTAATTTGTATTTTAAGATATTAAGTTATGATAATGATGATGAATATATTAATAAAGAGCTTGACTCTTTTTTATTATTTTTGGTACTCAAAGGTAATTAAAAACTCCCTATTCCCCATAGCAAAATCATATTGATAAAAATAAAAATCACACTATTATAAAAAAAGGCTAGAACAATGTTGTATTTTGAAAATGTTCCTAAATTATTATGGGCCAAATACATGAATAATGATGTGAATATTATAAATAGAGTCTATAAAAAATATTTGCATATTTATACCCCTTTAGAAATGTGGTTTAAAAAGAAACCTAGTGTGTCTTATCTTAGGATCTTTTGTAGCCCTGTTTCCATCTTTGTTTCTAAATTTAAAATAAAGAAGCTTGATCCTACTTCATATTCTTATGTTTTTTAAGGTTATGGAGGTAAGACTAAAGGATTAAGAGTATATTATATATCTAAATTATAGATCATTGAGAATAGGAATATTTTTATTCTCAAAAAATCTTTTTGTGAGCCCTCTGTGGAACCTCTTCAATATTATTATTTTGATAAACCTAGCTTTCATGTTTCTCCATATGAATAAATATATGCCCTATAAGAATTTTTTCCATCTTTGGATAACTTACATTTTAAGGAACCCTTGAATTTTATGTTCAGTCTAAAATACCTAAATGGACAAGAATCCCTAATCTAATCTTTTAGTCTTGATAATCTTAATAAATTAACTATTTTATCATGTGTTAATGACTATGTATGAATGTGAACCTCAATATTTTGAGGAAGCCATTCAAGATGATATATGTAATGTTGTTATGCAAGATGAGTATAATGCCTTAATTAAAATTCACACTTGGGATATTTTCCCACCTTCACCTAAAAGATATATTTTTGGTTTTAGGTGGCTTTATAAAATCAAATATAATTCAATTGGTAAAAGTGACAAATTTAAAGCAATATTAGTTACTCGTGGGTTTAATAAATAACCCAAGATTGACTATGTTTAAACCTTTACTCCTGTCATAAAAATGAGTATTGTTAGATTACTTATTATTGTTGCATCCTAAAATTATTTGATTACACACCAAATGGATGTTAAAAATGCATTTCTAAATGGTGATTTAGAAGAGAAACTCTATATGACTCAGCCTAAAGGTTTTACTGAACATAAATAATAACATTAGGTGTGTAAGGTAAAAAAAATCAATATATGGTTTAAAACAAGCTCCTCAAGCTTAGTATTCTAAAATTATTAGTTATTTTAAAGAATATAGTTTATTTAATCATTATTTTAATAATTATTTCTTTATTAAAGTTGAAAATGGTCATTTAATCTTAATTATATTATATGTTGACAATATTATGATGATTGAAGATCTAATTATTTTAATTCATAAATATAAATATAAACTAAATTAAATGTTTAAAATGACTGATTTAGACATTCTTCATGATTTTCTAGGAATGGCTATATTTTAGGATACAAATTCAATTTTATATCACACTCTTAGTATTCACATAATATTTTTATTAAGTTTAATATGCTTTATTGTAAGTCTACATCTACTCCTATTTAATTTGGTCTTAAACTTGATCCAAAACTTGAATGTGAAAAGGCTAACCCTACTTTGTATAGATAACTTATTATTGGTTCAATTTATATAGCCAATACTATGCCAAATATTTTATATGTTGTTGGTGTTGATTCTAAATTTATATAGGATCCATATTTGGATCATTAAAAAATATCAAAATGTATAATTTGTTGTATCAAATGAACTATAAGTTTTGGTTTATTTTATTCTTTTGTTGATAGTGCTAAATAATATGGTTATTGTGATGTTGAACATGCTAGTGATATTATAGATCTTAAATATACTTTTAGATGTGTTTAAGTTTGGTGTAGGTGATATCACTTGGAGAAACAAAAAACAACCTAATGTATCTATCTCTTATACAAAATTAGACTATAGAAGTGATATGGAAGTTGATAAATAAGCCATGTGGCAAAAAATATTTTAAGATAACTTCATTTGGATGTTTCTCATAGTACCACCCTCCATTATAATAACCAAATTTGTATAGATTTAGTAAAAAATATAGTGCAACACCAATGAACTAAATATATTGAAGTTCATGTGCATTTTATCTAATATAAAGTCCTCAATAGTGATATTAATATGTAGTTTTTTATACAGATGAACATGTAGTAGATATCTTCACAAAAACACTTAGTGCTAGCAAATTTTTTTAGTTTAATTCAATGTTGGGCCTCTCAAAGTTACCATTGAGGGATAGTGTGCATAATAATGATACTTCAAAATGGCCATATGTTCCTTCTTAATCTCTATATTTATTCTCATTGTAAAACATTGTAATATATCATGTTATCTAATTTTTTTTAAACTTCACATGGAATTTTTTATTTTATACCCCAATACTTAAGAACATATTGTAATGAAGATATTTCAATTATAAAAGGCTCCAAGAATGCTTGGATGATTATCTATAAGAAACTGTGAGATGTAGTCTCATAATCACACTATCCTAAACTTACTTTTAGAAGTTTATGGATTATAATTCCTTTTGTTTCAAAACGTAATGTTTGGGATGATGAAATTTTTTAAATAATTTAAATTTTGTACATATTATAATTCCTTTATTAAGGTGACTATGGCATGCATCCCCACTTAACATTAAGGGAGATTGTTGGAACAATTAATGTTATGTGGTGCCATCATTGGGCCCTTAACATTTTATGTTGTAAAATAATAAATATTTTATTATTATATTTAACATGGGTTAAAACCTCATGTAAATGCAATAATAAAACATATTATTTTTAATAACCTAATTACTTGGTAAAAGGTTTACCCATTAGCTAAAACAATCACCTCTTCTCATTTCATTATAAATAGGGTCTTTACCCCTATTATTACTCTTTCTATTGAATATCACTGATTGTGAAAAATTTATATTTGTATGTGGAGAATATATTATATAGTTACGTGAATGATTATGTGAATAAGTGAGAATTAAGAAGGATTTTTATTGGGTTGTGGATTTTATCATATAAATGAATATCATCTTTGTTTATTTTTTACCTTTTAAGGTTTTCCCATGTTAATCTCTTTGTCTTGTGTACAATGATCTAGTTTTGTATGCTTTGATAATTATTTTATTATTATAGATTATACTTGTGTGTATTAAATATATTCTACATGGAATTTATCAATTTACTAGACTACAAATTACTTCCATGACTTCTAAAATTTCTAAGGTTGTTATATTAACTAATGAATGCTTAAGAGGATGAATATTAAAAATCACCTACTCATAATTAATATTGATAGGGATCATTTAATATGTGTTGGATATTACATAAGCATGCCTAATGTCCTTATATAATATAATTTCTATTGATAATGTGTTTAACTTCATCATTAATTTTTGTACCACACCTTTGTATGGTATTATATTATATTCCTTAGTTTTATAAATGTCCAAAATTTAATTGATAATATCCATATGATTTAAAATATTTTATTTGTACTGTTCATGTAGTTGATAAAATCCAATATTAGATCCTCTTAATTTGATTTATTATGTGTACATGAAACCTTAAGAGAAAATCAAATGGAAATGGTCAACCTTATAAATTAATGAAGACTATTCCTACTTTATATTTAGTGGCACATTTGATAAATTTTATCACATTATCCATATGTCACTATCAATGTGATATGTAGTGAAATAATGTCAAATAATTGGTGATATATCTAATAACAATGTTGTTTTTAGGTGACCTATAATAATTTCCCATTTTACTAATTGTTGACTATCACTCCTAGGCCTGATATCAACATTAGGAGGGTAATAATGTCATTTAATAGTGTCATACTAACCTTGTATATGTTTATTCAAGTGCTTTTCAATAAATAATAGAGTAAAAAGAGTCTTAAGAGGCACTCATGGGTCATAATAAAGTCAAAAGGGGTATTAAGTCACTCACCAAAGTCATTTTAAGGGGAAGAGAGGCATAAATGATTTCAATAAGTCACTTTATGTTCTTAAACTCTTCATAAGACCTTAAAATATATACACATTGACCAATAATGAATTTGGCCAAGTCTCTCCCTCTCTTTTCTCTCTCCTTGAAGGTTTTTCAAATATCTCAATGAGGGAAGAGTGTATCCAAGCCATGATATAATATATTACCTATCTCTATGATTTCATTCATGGAATTCATAGTGTTATTAAGGTTTTGAGAAGAATCAAGATGAATTTATAGGTCTATGAGATTTATTGACTCATGTTAAGTGTTTAAAGAGCAAGAAAGTTTGTCAAAATAGAGATCAAGTTAATGAAGGTTCCCAAGAACCATATATGTAGATTGAAAACCTTTAGAACCCTCACCCAAGCCTAAATATTAACCAAAGAAGATTTTCAAGTTTTAAATGCATTTCATATACTTTTAAAGGACCCCAAAACACAACAAGGTTTGAGGAGGTCAAAGGATCATCCATGGCCAAATGGAGACCTCCCAATAGAGAAGATTAAGCTTAAATCATAAAACTTATCCAATGAAAACATTTGAAAGATATTTCAAAGGATATAAAACATAATTTTAAGGTATACATGATCTATAGGGACTATTAATAAGTGTTTAAAGGACTTCAAAATGGAAAACTAGTTATGTAGCTTTAAAATTAAGATAGGACTATGTTTACAAGTTTTGTGTAAAAGATACAGTCACATCCTAGATTCAACCTATAGGTGCATGGATCCATAAAAGACTTGGAGAATGTTTATTTGGTCACACACCTTCCATAAATAATATTTTTACCATGGGAGAAAGGAAGAATCATGTCATGTTGTTTAAAAGATGGAAAATAGGTCTAAAACCTTGTTAAAACCCTAAAGCTCATAAATCTACTTTTGATAGTTTTAAAGATTGTTTAAATAGAAAACATGATGGTTAAGGATCTAATAATGATTCAAAAACATATATAGTTATTATTATAGGTTTTTCATAGTGTTGTGATCAAAGGGAAAGATTTACTAAGCATTCAAGACTCTCTAAAGAGCTAAAAGCATGTTTAAAGGTATTTATTGAAACTTGGAAGCTCTCGATTGAAATGAAACAAGTCTTAAGACATACACCCAAGATTAAAGGTTTTCCAATTGAAGCCTCAAGGTTTTCATGAGATTTCAAGTTTGATAAGACCATCTGTAGATTACAAAGTGAGATAATAAAGGTTTTAGGCCTGTATAATGCATATGAGGTCTAGGAGTAAGGTTTTATGAGTCTTAAGCCTGAAAAAAGTTTAAGGGAATTATTGATGAGTATAAGAGGATTAAAACATGGTTAAAACCATGATTATATTTAAGCTTTAAATCAAGATCCAAAAATTTTAGACATGTCATTTTGAATAGATCATAGTTTTTTCAAGGTGGACAAAACTGAGAAACCTCACACATGATTGGTTATGGTGATATAATGGAGGAAAATAAAAGGTTTAAGGCTGAGTTATTGATTTTTAAATACCATCCAATCATGGTATTTACTTTATACAATTTTTATACTAAGTTATAGTGTCTCCTAGAGGTCTTGCAAGTGAAAAGCATAGTCCACAAGCCTTCTCAATGAGCACTTGACAAACAGTTCTACAATAAGTCTCCATGATTGATCAAAGGTTCCATGAGAAAATATTTGAGGTAATAAAAAAAATTTCAGATTCGATAACAATGTTTCATGGCCTATAAGATCATTAAATAAGATTTTAAACACTATAGAAGAATCTTATAGGCTTGCAGAGTTGTCCAAGCAGGTCAAAGACATATGCAGGTCTACCAATGGTCATAGTGACGTTTAAAGCATGATTTTAAGAGTGGAAATTTTATAAAAGAATTAAATACCTTATTTATAAATCTTTTAACATGTTTCTAGGGGTTAAGATCTATTTTTGGAGGTCATTTGTAATATATAAGGTCATGAAGTAAGTTTTCAAGCATAGAAATGATGATTCTATAGTTATTAGAACATGATCCAACCTCCAGATAGAGTTTCAATGCATTAATACATGTTTTCAAAGTTATTATGCAGGATTAAACCTCAAATAAATTTCTTATTGAACTCAAAATCATACCTACATGTCCACTAGATGTACATAGTTAAGAAAAATGTAAAAATAGCCAATAAAATCTTATTTTATCCAAGCTTTAAGGGTGACCAAGGTGATAAAATGAATTATAATGGAGGAAAATTATGGGTCAGATATTTTACAATTGGAATTTCTCAAAAAATAGGTCTTAAAACTCAAGTTATGCTTTATTGAGTGCTCTTGGCCTACTTGTAGGCTTATGAGAGTTTAGAGGTCATAAATACTCATAAAACAAAAGAGAACCCTCAAAGATTGATGAAATTTTTTATGAATATGTTTTATCATGTTATAAAAAATTTAAAATTGGTTTAAAAGTGATCTAGGCTCTGAAAATAAATTTATTTGAAAAATGCAGTCTGTAAACCTAGTTTTAGGCCTAGAAACCCCTTGTTTTGTGTTTTCTTGCTTGATCAAGGTTGGTTGAAGGTAATGATAATTATGTTAAGTTGAGGAAACATTATATGGGTTTTATAAATAATTTAATGTCATAAATAATCATTTTTAATATATATTCATGGTTAAGAAGGCTTTTTGGCTTAATTAGCTCACTCAAGCAAGTTACAAGTTGATCTTCCTTTGAGAGATCTATGGTCTTAAGCACTTCAAATAATTTTGAAGATAAGTATACATGGTTATAAATACATTATATTTCAATAAAATTACCTTAAAAAACCATTTTCATGTCTACACCAAAATTTTATGAGGTTCCTTGCAAGGATCATCCAAACATGCATGTCTACAGGTCTAAGGAACCAAGAGTTCAAACACAATCAAGTTACAAGTCTGCAAACATTAAAAAGTATATTCATGGATATTAAAAATATTAAAAAAAAGTTTTAGGTATTTAATATTCTCTCCATGGTGTTAAATAAGAAGGGGTGATATATTAAATTCATTAAGCATATGTACAAGCCTTCAAGGCATGTTTGAATATTATCAAGAATTCTAACCTATTGTGAGGTCTACAAGTTAGAAATGGAAGTTTTATGACCTAAATACCTATATCATAAACCTAAAACAAGTGGTAAAGGTATTTTTTGGATATAAAGATATGATTAAAATTTTTTAAAGTGAAATATGAGACAAAATAGAGCCCTTAAAACATAAAAATGCAAGTTTATTGGCTTCTCCAAGAGCTCTTATGGGAAAATATGATGATGCATCAACTTATCCACCTCTCATAAAAAATATCACATGTATTTAAGTTATCTCATGATTCTAAAACATGTGTAGTACTACCATGAATGGATTTAATGGTCATGAAGAGGATGAAAGAGGAATGAAGGCATTGAAAATTGTCCCTAGAGAGATGTAGCTCCATCCATGGAGTGGGAATCAGGTCAAGTCAATTCAAGGATATAAAAGGGAATTCCACTTCCAATTCAACAATTAAACAATATCTAACATGCATACATGAAGAGATGGGTGAGTTAGTCTGTGATCAAGGTAGGAGAACGATGTTTTTCAAGAGTGAAGCAACATTGAAGACCAGTTGATCAAACCATGCATGCACAAGCCTTCCAAAGGTTAAGGAGAGAAAAAATAAGGTCTTCACCTCCACTACTATTCCAACCTCATTGTAAGATCATCATGATGACAATACTAATTCACTAGGGAGACAATAATACTCTTATTTTCCATCTCTCTCATGATGATAAGCCTAATGCATTGGGGAGAGACTTATGATCTTATTTTTCATCTATCTTTGCTTACATGGGATAGATTAATGGATTAATAACAAAATTCCTAAGGTATTTTAGTGATTTATCTTCTCTCTTAGCTCATTCTCATACACACACACACACACACACACACACACACACACACACACACACACACACACACACACACACACACACACACACACACACACACACACACACACACACACACACACACACACACACACACACACACACACAGGGATAAAAATGCCTTGTTTATGATCCCTCTTCTTAGGTATGATGAAAATGTACTTTTTTGGAGACTTTTAATGTTATATTAATGCCTTGGAATTAATAAAATATTGAATTTTCCTTATTCAAGTACTTGAATCTTTTTTGTATTTGATGAATTTATTTATATATTCTTGTAGAAAGATATTTTATCTTAAATTTTTGTCCAAATTCCCCTCACCTCTATGCAATAAAACCATCTTTTATAGGTTATATACTATGTACTACTAGACTTAGGCTTGAATTAGTTGTGTAAACTCACCATTCTAGCCTTTTACAAGGTAGATGATGACCCTCCTAGTTATGTCTTAGATCTTATACCTATATATAAAATACTTATGTAAGAGAGGTTCAATTTAAAGATTATGTATGATAATTTTCAATCCTTATAGGTTCTCTTGTGTTATCTTAGGTGAGTGGAGGAGATCTCTAGACTATTGGTGCATCACCTCTTTTAGTTTTAGTTTAATTTTGTCTTCCATTTTCATGAAAAAGGTATAGTCTTATATATATATATATAGGTATATTTATCATATTTTTAGGCCTACAACTGGTCTTAAATTAGGTCCATCTAGTTTAAGAAGGAATCCAAACTTCTTCAAAGGTTCATCTGAAGGAGCCAAGGTCCCACACCTTGGGGATGCATTAGAATAATTAATTTATCCTAGCCTATATGTAATAAATGTCACATGGTATAGTTACACCTTTGATTGACATGTAACATAGGTTAGTTAAGTGTGATATTTCCTATATGTGATTAGTTACATTGTGAGGCTTAATCACATATAGATTAAGACATTTAATCTCACTTCATAGTTTATTTTAGTGGACCATATAAAAAAATACATGGTCCTAAGGTGAATCAGATTTGTAATGGTGGAAAATCAATTTAGAAGGTGTATCATTGTAGAGGTAAATCATGCGATGTCATGCAAAGAATCAAATAAGGCTTGTAAATATGGATGAACACCTAAGAAACCTAGGTGAAAAATTGTATAAAAATATTGAATGATGAGAAGATGTAGATGAACACTGACATACTATAGATAAATACCAACATGATCAAGATGAATGCCATAAATATACAGATGAACATTGACAAGATGTGAGTACATAGACACATGTTTACAAACATTCACCTTCCTTACACATATGAAATCTTTCATAATATAGATGGTTTTTGGTATAATGTGGATGGGCATATACATAATATAGATGAATGTTAGCATGGCATAGATGCACATTAGCTTCATACAAATGTCTGATGGCATTATGTGGGTGATCACTAAAATACTATAGATAAACTCCTATACAAACTAGATGAATACCAACATGGTGAAAATGATCACCAAAAACTTGTAAATGAACACTTGAGTATCCTAGATGAAAATTAACATGATATGGGTAGATTCAAACATCATGTAGATGGATATCTATATGATTCGAATGGGTACCATCACTATACCAGTAAGCATCAAATTATCTACAATAAATTGATGGTCATTTACATTTCACCAACATTAACCTAAAATGGCATCATCACTCATCCACATCATTCTCATAGTCATTCATTAGTGGGGTATAATTATAGATGAATGTTATCATATTGCAAATGTATGCTTGTATAATGTGGGCAAGCATTGGTATGGTGAAGACAATCACCCTCATTCTTTAGGCAGGTTATAGGGTACTAGCAGGTGCCCACATGTATGGTTGATGCTAATATAGACCACTCAAACACATCATAGGTATCTCTAATAAGCACCTATAGCATATGAGCGGTCACCCCTATTGAGCTAAACACCTATAAATATGCCAAATATACCTCATTTTCAATTTTTGCCATTTCTTGCTCTCTTTCTATGTTTAAATTTTTTTCACTCTTTTTTCAACTTCCAAAACCCTATTTTCATCCATAGCTTCCATTTCTTAGACCTCTTCTAGCATTGGCATAGAGGTAAATGGAAACCCCAAAATCACTTTCTATAATTTAACATGCACATCATCCAAAAGATTTTACATTAATAAGACACATATAATGATTGGGTGGATCCTTATAAGTTTAATGACATTATATGCATGCCCGAGTATGAGAAATATATTCATTTTCTAAATTTTCTCTTTAAAAGCTTTGACACTGTGTCTTCCACATTTCACATCACCTTGGGCTCCCTCAATGTGTCATTTGGAATCCATCTAGAGGATATTCAAAGATTGATAGGTCTACCTTACAAGGATGGGGGCATGGTCACCACAAAGGCCTTGCTAAATGATGAGGATTAAAAGTATTTGGAATCCCATTACTCATTTTAGGTGGATGGTATGTATTGTAAAATTTATAATTGCTCATTTTTTACTAGTTTTACTTCTATTATTTCTAACTTGTTAATTTTTTTATAGATCCTCAATAACACAATAAAAGAGGGATAAAAATTGAATGTGTTAAAAACTCTTTTCTAAAGGGAATGCTTGAACTTTTCCAAGCAATAATTATTTTGTAAGGTAGACCATCTGATACTCCATTTTGAGCTCTAGTTTATATTATTTTTACTCTGGACGCTCAACTATTGGATTGGTGCACTTTTATTTCCAATAGAATCAAAGATGATTTAAACTTTACTCTACACAATGAATCAAAGATGATTTGAAATTTTCTCTACATAATGAACATACTTAATTTTCTTATTGTAATTATATCATTACATTGTACTATGAAGCAATTTTGGATTTTTAAGCATCTTTTTTTCCTTCTACTCTCAATCCCATAATGTTTGTCAACACACTCTCCCTTGAAGGATGGGAGGTTAGTTAGAGTTGTTGTTTGATAATATTTGAGCTTTGTAATATATTTATTTCAAATAATTACATAAATATTGATCTATTTAATTTTAAATAAAATTTATTTTTCTTATAGAAAAAAATATATGAAATGATTGCCAAAAGAAATGTAACAACCAAGGGACATCAACCTCCTAAGGCCAGAACAAAAATGGACATGGAGGAGATGCAAAATTGATTTCATAGATACCAAAGTAGGAATTGATAAGAAGAAAATGAATGTGGAGTTTGATTATACCTTTAGAATATCCCTCCACTCATGTTACTAGTATAGCTTCATAAACTAGCTTTTCTTTGATTGAATACTATTTTATCATTATAATATTTTAACTATATTATATATATAGCAGAGCCCGTGCAATTTATATTTCAAACACTAGGTGTGTCTAACAAAGGTTTGAGAATTCCCCAGTAACATAAAAAATATTAGCAACATCAATAACCACAACAATAAAAATAACAAGGTTCACTAAATAGATCTAAATTTTTTTAAATGCTAATATTATATTATATTTTTTAATTGGTCATTTTAGTGATTTTGATTCCCATTTGTAGGTCATTCTTCTTAACAAAAAAATTCCTACCACTGTCACCACCCCATAATAGTCC
Organism: Torreya grandis; assembly: GCA_037957365.1. NCBI lineage: Eukaryota > Viridiplantae > Streptophyta > Pinopsida > Cupressales > Taxaceae > Torreya > Torreya grandis. The sequence continues at coordinate 1,705,483 of JARHVA010002772.1, forward strand.
TGTAACTAGTAGTATTGGGAAACATTTGTTTATCCTAGCTCAAAGTGGTGGCATGATTTAGGTCATAGCATCTAAGTTTCTAAAAATTTTGCTTGGTGGTCTACCTAGTGTAATGGGGACCACAGTTTTCATGATATTGACCTAGATGAAGATCATTTGGGAATCGATAATGGCATGCCCATGGTTTTTTTCAACTTACATGATATCATATAGGGATCTCATCCCACAGAGCCTTCACAATGACCTTGTATGCCCAATTCTCCACCTAGTAGCATCAAAGGTAGTCCTGTGTAGGTTATTCCCCAAACAGATGATTAGCATACTTTTTCCCCTCTTTCTAATTTATTGGATAAAAATACTAAAGATTATGTTAATGATTTTATTCTTCCAAACTTTGATGAATTAAGAAGTTGGGATAATCAGGAAAAAATATTAATTTAGGAAATAATTCATGTTTTTGTAACCATAGTCAACACAATCAATTATATGCAACGGTAGGTATCATCCAACAAAAATTGATGTTTTATTCAACCAAGTAGTTCCAAGAAGTGTTGTGGTGAATAATAGTTTTAATGACGATGTTATTTTTATCTTGTTAAAAAGGCTTGAGAACTTGAATGTAGAAGTCCAAACTTACTATAACAAATGTGCAAAAAACAAAAGCCTAGTGGATCTTGCGAATGTAGAAGAAGAAAAATTTGTGATAAGTTTCTTTATGGTTTTTTAAATTAAAATTTATTTTAACACATTTAACTAATAAAATATTTTTTTATCATTTTTAGTCAAAATATATAAATTTAAAGAACCAATTTATTGTCCTTGACATGTATTTGAAGAATTTGTGTAAAAGTATTTATGCGGTAATTTATTTCAAGGAAAAACTTGTTTTATTGAATAAGAAAAATAATATATTGAGGAAAATAATATGATAAAATGTCTTGGAACTTGATGTTTTTTTTAAAAAGAAAGTTGAAGTAGACCCATCATTACTTTCAGTGAGAGATGTTTTTGTAGAATAATGGGCAAATCTTACCAATATCCATTTTGCAGTGAAAGATCTCCAAGATTTTGGGATCCAAAACCTCATAGACAACATAGCCACTACTAGTACTAGCTAACAAGTAGTGGAAGGACAAATTGATCCACAATGATCATGAAACTTTAAGTTTAACATTATTTTGTAATTTATTCCATATTGTTGTTGTTTACTTAATGGAAACAGAGGTTTGAGCTCAAAGCCTCGAGTTTTTTTATGATTATGTTTTGTAATTACTATAAACTTATGTTTTTTAATATTAAAATATATTTTGTAATTATGGATTCCTTACTAATATTAGGCTACGATGTGTAATAATTTTATGCAATGTACAACTACTTTAATTTATAGTAAATTTGGTTTCAAAGCTATTAAAATATTATTTAATTTTTAATTTGATTATAAAATATAAATTTTATTCAAAATTTCAAACAATAAAAAAAATAGAATGTTGAATATGTACTATTTTTTGTAGCTTGCAATGTAAAAAAATGCTAAAGAATACTATTGCATAATATTGAAGATAAGATCATATCAATTAAGATTTTCATAAATAGTGTTTATTAGTTTGAATATACATATTGAAATGTTACAAACTAACACTCAGGTATCTCAAACAACCCTTTGGTAACTGATGCTTCATCGCTAACATTTATGTCTTGTCTCACTAGCATTTACAGTTTTGCTATCTTCTTTTGTAGTTGTATTTATGACACCTCTTCTTTCATTTATAGTACTCCAAATTGAAATTGATCTATCATATGGAAATATATCCACTTCATAACCTAAAACATAAAAACTTAGACATGTCTCAATATTTTTATCCAATCTATTTTGAATCCTTGATTTAACAAAAGATAATGCACTAAATACCCTTTCATCTTCCACGGACCCTAAAATCATTGTTTGGCACAATTCATATAAATGAAAATATTCATGGTTTTCTTCTTAAAAAACACTTCTCTACTAAGGTTTATTCTATATCCAAGTAATAGAACTTATTTCTATTGATTTTGTTAAGAAATGATATTATTCAACCATTATAAGTCCAAAAAGCATTAACTAGTTTTTTAGTAAATTCTTTTGAAAAATACACTTAAACTTCCTCTCCATTTATTTTCATAGACTTATTAAAATGTTTGATAAGAATACCCATGTATTTGATAAATAAATTACTTGTTTGTTCTTGAAAATTTGCACTATTCCAAAATGTAGGATTCACCACCCCCATGGCTTCAAGCAACTCATCTCTTTGAAAACATTCTCGAATTTCAGCAGATAAGAATTTTTAAATGTCTCTCAATTTCATTTGTGTGTCATATATGAAATTATCATATATAACCCTTGTTATAGGTTCTTCTTCAAATTTTTATTCAACTACATTAGTTCATCTTTGGAGAGTGTGTAATGGTATCTCTTTTCCATTAAGAAAACTACAAAGATGATCACAAATATTGAATTTCAAATAGTTTTGAGGGTCCTTTAGATTTGTTAAATTTTCCCAACTCTCAAATATTGGTCCCTTAAAACTTTCATTCAAGTATTATAATATATCAAGTGATAAACAAACATGTTTTCTCAACCTTATGAAGTCCACAATATATATTGATCTCTCTTGTGCATATTTCATCAAACAATGCATTTCCTTCAACATGGGTAGAATACCACATAATGTTAGCAAAGTTTTGAAATATATCAAGTGGTTCAATAAATCTTTTACCTTGTCAACCTCCATTCTATACTTAAACATAAAACTAACCAATGATTGATATTCTTCAAATATTATACATACAAGCTCATACATTAAAATCCATCTAGTATCTACATCTTTTAATAGTTTTTTTCCATTAGTCACTCTAATTGCAAATTTTTGAAACTCTAAAAACCTTTTTGGACTGCATGACAGGTATGCGTGTCAATCATGGATTAGCTCCTCCACTTCAGTGACATTTTTGAATGTGCTTATAATTTTGTAAGCAAGATTCATTTTATGTGCCATGTAATGGATTAGAATCATATTTGGGGCAACTAATGTTTGTAGTTAAACACACAAACCTATTTTATTCCCCTACATTAATGATGCACCATCCAAACCAACACACATGAACTTAGTACCTATATCATAGTAACTCATCCAAGTAATATACATCAAATTAGAAATAACCAATTTGTAAAGGTTTATAGTATTACAATTTTCAGTCATTTTATGTATAGATAAAAGGTGAGGTTTTATTGAATGATTATGAAATGTATATACATGCATACATACCCATGGTGTGTTGTCAACCAATTTTACTTCATCAATAGATAGTGATATGAACTTTTATAAGTTTAATTTTTCTTTCTAATCCTCCTTTTCAATCATTGTGAGACATTTTTTCATATCCCAAGCATTGGTATTAGATCAATGTGATTATAGAATGTTGTGCAATCCAATCTATTGAAATAAAATCTTGTAATCTAAAAAATCAGATATTGGTCTTCCTCTTTTTAGAATATGATATAAAGTTGAAAATTGTATATTTTTGGCAAGTAAATTAGATTGAGCAACCTTTCCAAATTGAGCTTTAATTGTTCCTCCTTTCTCAATGAGGTTCCATTGATGTTTCTAATAATTATGATACTCTATTGAATAACATTAATGCATGCACTCTTTTTCATTTTTCCATCTCATATTTTTTTTAAAATTTCCATCTTTGTCTTTTATCGACTCATATATTTTGCCATAATATTTTTCAATTGTGTCCAACTTGAGTTGAATTTTATGGTCATTTCCAAGTTTCTAACTACATATTGTGCATTTTTATTTTGTTGGTGTTTCAATACTATTTTATGGCTCTATAAGTTTAATAAATGGGTATTTAGATGCCCACTCATACTGAAATGACCTTCCAATTGTCCTTGTATTTTTTATTCTTTTACATAGTTTTTTATGCCTTTATCAACTGGAGATTGTTTTAGCTACATAGAAGTCTCATCTAAATATTATTTTGGGTGAGTCTATCTCTCATTTGTTTTTGGGAAATCATCATTGATACCACTAATTATGATGTGATATCTATGTTTCCTTGAATTTAGTGAGATAGTGGGTATTTCTTTTTGAGTGACTTTTTTTGCACCTTTTTTAACTAGAGATTATTTGGATACATAGCAGTCTCATCTAAAGATTATCTTGGGTGATTATCTCTCATTTTTTTAGGAACTATCATTGACACCACTCGTTATGATGCCATATCTCCATTTCTTTGAATTTAGTGGGACAATGGGTATTTCTTTCTAAGTGACCTTTTTTGTGCCTTTTTCAACTAGAGATTGTTTTGGATGCATAGCAGTCTCATCTAAATATTGTTTAGGGTGAGTATATCTCTCATTAGTGTTGGGAACTCATTATCAACATCACTACTTATGATGTCATATCTTTATTTCCTTAAATTTAGTGGGACAGTGGGTATTTTTTTTGAGTGACTTTTTTTAGGGGAGATATATAGTCAAAATCATTATACAAGTCTTCAATACTTTTATCATTGAATTTAACGTGAAAAAAATGTGTATGACATTAATTTTTAATAAATTCCAATACTAAAGTACAAATAAATAAAAAGCATTAAATCAAATAATATTTATAATATAGTACTTATGTTTGAGATTTCATTTTCGACTTTGTTTTCCAATTCAAGGATATTTATGATACCTTTATCAATGGATTCTACATGAAATATTATTATATAGCTTTTCGTTATTATTGAATCTTTAAAATAATATTTAATTAATTAAAAAAATTATATTCTATGAGTTAGTACCTCTGTTTGGTATTTTAAATTTATGCCCATGTCTGTCTTCTTGTGGAGACATTTCTTCAAAAGAGTTATTAGTGGGTTCTACATGAACAAGGGCTTAAGATATTATAATTATTATTTAACTTTAACACAAGTCAATGAATAAAAAGCACTAGTTAATTAAAAAATTACTACCTGTGTTTGGTGTCTGGCTAGAATAAGATAATAGTTTATTTTGTTTTTTTAATTTCCTAGAGACCTTAACATTTTTAGTAGAAGCCATATTATTAAGATTACAGAGCCATGGATGAAATATGATTAACAAAAAAATAAAAATTATTAATAAAAATAAATACGTGTGACCAATGAATAAGGAATCATGACAACAACTAAACATTAGGGCATCTGATCATCTGATGGTAGCCTGTAGGTACTTGACTATAGACTATCAACATTTGACTGTAGTTTGTTAGTGCTCAATGATAGTGTATATCCCTATTAGTGCTTAAATATAATCTCTAACATTTGAGAGGAGATAATTGATGCCCACCCATAGACTATTGGTGTCCATCTGTATACTGATAGTATCCACCTACCAAATGCCATCATTTGATCGTAGACTACCAACATCTACCCATAGGCTATAATCACTTGACTGCAAGCTTTTGGCATCCACAAATGCCCTCTAGCATCTACCTATAAGCTATTGGCATCCACCTATAAGCTATTGGCATCCACCTATAGGCTGTTGCTATCTACTCACAGATGCCAATGTCTTCCTAAAAAATGCTAGCATCTGCCTATAGACTATGGGCACTTGACTGTAGTCTATTGGCATCTACCCATAGTTTTTTGATATCCACCTTGAAACTTGTTGGCATCTACCCATAATCCATCAGCATTCACCTCACAATCTACTAGTATCCACCTATAGTCTGTCAGTATTTTCCCATAGTCTACTAGTGTTTGTTCATAGTCTACCAATGTCTAATCATAGTCTAGCAGTAGGATGTGGCTGGATAATGATAGATGGAGGATGGATAATAGTAAGTTGCCTACTGGTGAATAGCTATAGGCTATCAATGGATGATGATGAGCTATGGGCAGATGATGGCAGGTTATGGGTAGATGATGGTAGACTATGATCAAGCACCCATAGCCTACTATTAGGTGCCCATTCTTTTAAGATATAGTTGGATGCCCATAAATTGACCTCATGTTTAATTTCCAAGGTGGCACTTAAATAGTAGTAAATGGACTTAAATTTAAAAAATATTAAAAAATTATATTGTAAAAAATCATTTCCTACCTTGTTGGAAACTATTTATTCTTGAAGCCCTCTTGGGATTTGAAATACAAACCACCAAAAAAATTCCTAAAGTTGCCTGATCGTATGGAGATAATTCCTCTAGATTGGCTTTTGAGGTACTAGATAATTACATTTATATGAGAAAATTTATATTCAAATGTAGGTGAACATGTCCTCAAAATTAACTTTGACCTCAAAAATTTAGGCAATCTCACCCTATTGAACACTCCATGAAAATCATCAAATGTCGACTTTAAAAAATGAAATATTCAGAGATTAAAAAATATTTTCCACTAAAAAAACCCTATCTCACTTGTTGATGTATAAATAAGCACCTCTTGTAGTGATCTAACTAATGCAATTACTTTTCATCTTTTATTTGGTATCAAAATAGGTTATTCTAAAGAGGTTCAAAGTGGTGGAGATAAGGTAGATATCAAGAGATAAGTTTTTGCTAGCCTTAATAATAGCACATTGCTCTAATTTTTTTCATCCCATGATGAAAATTTGATAAATTATCAAAGGAAAAAGTTGTCATGCAAATCTACTAATATTAAATCCCAACTTGGTGTATCATATCTAATCTTTTTAGGGTATTTTTTCATTTTGAAATTTCCTAGAAAATATAGATTTTTGGAATCATCTTGTATCTTTTTAAAATTCTACTCGTAAAAATACAAATTTAAAAAAAATATATATTTTTAGAGCTTCTAGTGATTTTCTAATTTTTTTTTAAGTTTATATTTTGTAAGATAAATGAGGAAAATAGAAAAATGGTAGTTTTTATGATGTTTTTTGTAGATAATGGATCAAATATTATATCACCAAATTTCTCTTGTCAATACTTTCTAAAAAGTATTTGTTTTCTAAAGATGGAGCACCAAGGCATTTCTAGTGAAAGTTTGAAGGTAGAAGGAAATTTGGAAGTCTTCATTTGGTGCAGGGTCAATTTTTTGGGTGTAGTACCACCATCATACCACCAATAGTTTTCAACCTCTGTTCATGCCATATGACCACATACTAGACATTTTTAGCCCTTAAGGGCTTGTCCTTCACCACTATAAGCCATCTTTGAAGATCTTTTCTTTTGAGGCTCATAATGTTTGATACGTGAAGCTAGAGAAGGTGATTATTTTTTCACCTTAGATATTTTTTTAAGATATAAGAAGTGGTAATGCTATTTTTTACATTTTGATCACCCATATTTCTATAATTTTTATTTTCTATCTAGTTTAGCTGACTAGATCATGCACTTGAGACCTTTAAGAGGCCATAACTTTTGATTAGTAACTTTGATTTGCATGCTATCTTTTTTGAAAGTACATATTTTTATGTGATCTTCACAACTGAAACATATATTTAATATGATTCTATATCATATTTTAGACTTATCATATGAATTTTTGGTTAAAACTAACATCCAGATTATTCAATTTTCCATTGCATTCTAGGACACATTTTTGAAGGAATCTAATGTACTTTGTGTGTTTGTGTGCACTTGAATTTCATTATGTGTGTGAATTTTCAGCTTCTATTTCTGCACATTCTTTTTAAACTTAAAACACACTTCTACTTTCTTATCATATTCAACTTATATTTCATGATGTCTAGTTTTAGACCTCATTTCATCTTACCCAATACATAATTACTTCATGGTGACAACTATGCTACTTGGAAAACAAAAATATGGACACATTTAGATTTTGAATATATTTGGTCAGTTGTAGAAGGCACATGGGTATGCAATGAAACATATGTTGATCACTAGTAAAAATATGAAAAATCTAATAAAAAGGCTAAGTTAATAATAATGTTTGGAGTTTTGGATGAGGTACAACCTCATATTTGAAGTGATATAACTACGAAAGATGCTTGGATTAAACTTAAAATAGTATATGAAGAAAATAATCAAAATCAAATCTTTCATGTTTAGAGCCAATTACACACTTTCAATCTCAAATTAGATGAAAAAGTAGAGGCATTTCTTAAAAGGGTTGTAACTTTGTAGGATTCACTTCAATATTTGGACAAACTGGTGATAGATGATTCTTTGGTCCATATAGTCCTTAGAGTACTACCCCTCACATACAAAATCTTTGTGACCATTTTGAATGTCACAGGATAAAAACCAACCTTTGAAGTGTTGGTAAATTTATTACAACAAGAGGAATCTTTTCATAATTCATAGGAAGCAGATGATGATCATGCACTCACATCAAATCAAGATGGGAAGAAACCTATGAAGGGTACCAAACAATCTCCAAAGAAAAATAAAAAATAAAAACCAACAAGGGAACACATCATGTTTTTTTAGAGCATGCCAAATTTTTGAAAGACAGGGACATTACTTAAACCATTATTGGTATAAAACATTTCAAAAGGGCTCATCAAGTAATAAACCCTCATCTAATAATTGACCAAAAATAGAAAAGAAGTAACCACAACAATAAAACACATGGAAGCAAAAAAATTCCAAGCCTAAACAACATGGAAATATTGGTAAAGATTATGATTCTTCAAATGAGGAATATGGTTTAGCTACTCAAACACATGAGTCTACCAATCATCCAAGTGCAATTTGGTATGTTGATTCAGGAGTAACCAAACACATGATAGGGAAAAAAGAATGGTTTTCTACATTGAAAAAAATAAAATTAAAAGAAAATGTATCACTTGGAGATGATACCTCATATATAGTACAAGGTAGTGGTGACATAAAACTTCAACTTGGAAACATAAATTGTAACATTTAAAATGTTCTCTATGTTCTAAGACTTATAAAAAATCTATTTTATATTAATCATCTATTGACCACAACCTCATGGTTGAATTTGATCACCAAATTTGCCACATCAAAGATAATTATAGGCATTTCAAAGTGATTGCCAAGGATTCCAACATTGGAAAAATATTTCATCTTGATTTTGTTTAAAATTATAATCAAGCCCTTGTGGTCAACAATACAAAACTAGGAAATTTATGGCATATAAGATATGGTCACTTGAGTTATGGTTATTTCATTGAATTGAGAAAATAGGATATGGTTCATGGTCTTCCCAAACTCCAGCAATCTTATGATATATGTACTGGTTTCTTAGCTAGAAAATAATAAAGAGATCCCTTTAGAAATACTGCATATTAGTCACTTGGTAAGTTGGACTTGGTGCACACCAATCTATGCTGACATTTTGTTCTCTTAGAGGGTACAAATACTTTCATGTTTTTGTTGATGATTACTCATGAAAAATGTGGGTATATTTATTAAAAATTAGGGATTAAGATTTTAAATTATTCAAAGAATACAAGGCCATAATGGAAAATTAAACTAGTACAAAATTTAAGACCCTCTACTCAGATCATGGGGGAATACACTAGTAAATGATTCTCAGCCTATCTTAGTACGAATAGAGTCAGTCGACAATTGACAACTCCATATTCACCTCATTGTAATGGAGTTATATAATTATGTAACAAATTCATTATGTAATTTTTTTATCATGGTTGAGGATGAAAATTTTCCTAATACATATTGGGTAGAATATTGTCACCCTGTAGTCTACTTGTTGAACAGGTCACCCACCAAAGCTCTTGATAGAATCACACCACACAAATCTTGGGCAGGGAATAAACCAAGGTTACACACCTTTGATTTTTTGGTTTCAAGGCATACATGCATTTTCCTAAAAAGAAAAGGAATAAGTTGGGTAAAAAACAAAAGAATGTATTTTATTAAGATATAGTGTACAATCAAAAGCATATAAGCTCTTTGATCCAAACATAAAGAAGGTACTGATCAACAAAGATGTTGTGTTTGATGAAAAAAGTGGAATCAATCCACCTTCTACACAGGAAAATGATATAGGAAAAATTCATATGATCTTTTTAGATAGTGATGGGGAAGGTAAAAAGGAATATAGTTGAATAGGACCTCCAACACCACCACCCACAATTTAGCATATGCCCAAGTGGTATACAAATACTATACAAGATGTTAAATTGAATAGAGTACTAGATACATCCACTTTAATACCAAGGACTTGAATCATGGCTTGAGAAGAGGTTAATATGGCCCTTATGAGTATTATTCAAGAAACTTATGAGCTCTTAATAATAAAAGAAGCCCTACAGTCAAAACCTTATAAAGATGCCATGGATGCAGAATATCAGTCACTAATGAAGAATAACACTTGGAAACTTATTGATCTTCCACCAAGAAAGAATCCTATAGAATGCAAATGGGTATTTAATACAAAGTAAAAAGTATATGGAAATATTGATAAGTACAAGGCAAGGCTTTTTGTAAAAGGGTATGCTAAAAAAGAAGGCATTGACTATGAGGAGTCTTTTGCTCCCATAGCTAAGATAAATTATCAGAATGGTTTTTTCTATGGTTACATAGTTTAGATGGAAAGTCCATAACGTGAATGTTAAAAGTGCCTTTCTTAATGGATTTTTACATGAAGAAGTCTACATGACTCAACCTAAATGATTTGTGGTACATGATCAGGAATAGAAGGTGTGTAGGCTTATGAAGTCTCTCTATGGGCTAAAATAAGATCCCCAAGATTGGTACATCAAGATTGATGATCATTGTACATAACATGGATTCAATATGAGTACCTTAAACAACATGGGGGGAGGTTGTTGTAGTGATTATTTATGTTGATGATCTAGTCATCAATGATTGTATAGTAAAGATGATCAATGCAACTAAGAATGATCTCAAGTGATAATTTGTCATGATAGATCTTGGGTTGCTATACTATTGTCTTGGTTTGGAGGTATGATAGAAAAAACATCACATTTTTGTTTCATAGATGAAGTATACCAAGACATTACTCAAGAAATTTAGGATGATGGACTGTAAGTCTATTACAACACTTATGGAGACAAGACTTCAATTGTCTCATATAGATCCATCACCAAAAGTAAATACAAATCTATATCATTAGTTAATTGAGAGTATCATTTACTTGACATATACTAGGACAAATATTAGCTATCTTTCTTGGTTCATGTAGGAACCAAAGGTGACACATTGAAAAGTATTAAATAAGGTATTGAGATACATCAAAGGTACAATTTAGTATAGCATAAAGTAAAATAATAATGATAAGCTCTTCTTGATAGGATACATGGATGTAAATCATGCAGATTATATTGATGATAGGAAATCCACTTCTAGATTTGTGTTCTTTCTAGGATTTGGTCCAATTTCATGGGGAAGTAAGAAGTAGAATTTTGTTTCTAGATACTCCACAAAGTCATAATATTTCACTACACCAGGAGATATCTACAAATTGATATGGATACAACACATTATTTTAGGGCATATAGTTCCATAGACTCAGCCTATAGTTATGCATTATGATAATTAGGGTGTTCTACATCTTATTTTAAATCTAGTATTTCATGAGATACCCAAGCACATAAAGATTAGGATTCATTTCATATGTGAACATGTTCAACAACACAACATACAAATCCTGTATTTCCCACTCAATATCAATGCATAGATGTCTTCATGAAGTCACTTGCATGTGATAAGTTTGAGGCATTCAAAAATTCTCTTTTTCTCTTCAATCTATGATCAATTAAGGTGGGGAGTGTTATAATAATTAATTTAACCTAGCCTATATGTAATAAATGTCACATGGTATAGTTATACCTTTGATTGACATGTAACATAGGTTAGTTCAGTGTGATATTTCCTATGTGTGATTTGTTACATTGTGAGGCTTAATCACCTACAAATTAGGATATTTAATCTCATTTGTTGATGTATAAATAAGCACCTCTTGTAATTATTTATCTAATACAATTAATTTCCATCTTTCAAGATGATACCATTATTACTATTAAATCAGTTGATTGAATAAGTGGGTGCAATATCTAAGTGACATTAATTTATGGTATCCATAGTAGAACAAAGCTCCATAAAATTAAAGAATTAAACTAAGGACTTGGTTCTAATCCTTACAAGGCTACAAGATTAAAGACACTTTAGAAGCACTTGGTGACTCCATCCATTTTTGGTTTTAAATCATCTCTACATTTTCATGCCAAAGGAGATAAGAGCTTCAATAAGAGGTACTAATTTTTAGTTTGTTCAATTTTCATTTACTCCTAAAAGAATAAAAAATGCATTATCATGGTCTCCTAAAATAAGATAAAGAGGTTATAGCTAGCTTTCTCCAAGATTATAATCAACACCCCCTTTTTGGTAGATTTCCAAGACCAAGAGAGAGGTTGAATCATCATATTCACGTGGAAACATAAAGGAATTAGTTATTTATATCCTTAAATGGAAGAATCCCCTTGGACCTTAAACAAATTGATGATATTCTAGTTGTAGCTTTTGATATCATTCCTTATTTCATTAGTGAGGATACTACCACTCCCATAGAGCATATCCAAGACATTTCTAACATATGTGCAATCCACAACATCACCTAAGATAATGTGGCCATGAGACTTCTTGCTACATCCTTTAAAGGAATAAATATTCAATTGTATAGATGGATAAAACTAGTATACTACACAATTAAGATGAGTTGGGAGAGAGACTTTACCAATAGTTTGAAGAAAAGAGTGACCATCTCTCTTTCATTGAATAACCTTCTACCATCAACAGAACCCCTCTTGAGTACATGATGAATTTCAAGTTTAGGTTTAAAAAAACATGGGATATATTCCCACCCTTGGTGAATCCTAATCCAAATATTTACTTCTTGTACTACTTGAGGTCCTTGAATAGTGACATTGTTGTCAATATATAATCCATGGGAGGTACATTGATACCAAATGCATATGATATTGTCATAAGGGTTGAAAATAGCCTACTTAAAGTATAAAATATTTCCCCTAGGCCTTCAATGCCTTTATGCCCTAAACCCCCACCAAATTAACCCACTTTAGCACCCATTCTAATAGTAAAAATTCAATCAACTCAAATTATTACCCCTCCCAATGAGTTACATGAAGTGAAGAGTTGTTGCAAATATTTGTAAATGAATTCATGGCCTTAAAGATGAAAAAATATCAACATATCAGACCACATCAAAATTACAATCAACATTATCAACCTCATGCATAAAATTATCAAGGTAGTCCACAAGATCAAGGCTAAATCACATATGTTAGGACCTATAATAGTTAAAATCCTAATTATTCTAACACTTCAAAATATAGTGTACCCATGAAAAATAACTTGGTTTAGGATTATGATTGGCACTACCCATGTAATTAGCCCAAAAATCAAACCACATGTCCAAATGAAGTGATTAACTAAGTCTTGATGGTTCAAAGTGTGTCACTTCTTCAAGGATAACCAAGTGAATCAGCTTCACAAGGAGGACAAGTACATGAGTATGCATAAGAGCAAGGTGAGTCCATCCCCTTGAATTATGAAGAAAAATAATTTTATGGTATGAATTAAAATGAGGTGTTAAGCAAGGTAAGAATCCCAATTGCTTATAACACAAGGTCTAAGAAAAGATTAATTGAAGGATATTTATATCCTCTAAACTAGTCAAACTCCCACCTCCAAATTTACCCATGGATATATCAAGGAGAAATAATTTGTTGGGGCACCCCAAGTGTAATTAAATCAAGCTGTCCAAAAAGGAACTCAACTTCCAACTAGCCAACATTAAAGAGAAGTTGTTTTCTAAAGTTGTAACCAAAGGGAGGAAAAATTCCCTTTAATATAATTAAGAAAATGAAGAAAACAAACCTAAATGTGACCATGTGGGAAGTTCTCTATATTCCTACCCAAAGAGACCTATTGAAGGAAGATTTAAATCATCTTAGTTATTAAAGAAAAGTAAATTTAGTAGTTATTCCTAGCATTTTGTACCAGACAAAGGGTGAAAATGCAATTAAGGTAGATAAACCACTTCCATTTTATGTTTCTCTCATCATTGGAAAGAATATTTTACACAAATTAATGATATATTTAGGTTCACATAGTGTAATTATGCATAAGAAGGTGGCTAATATGTTAGGCATTAAATAATCACCAATCACAAAGGGAGTGATTTAGATTGATGGTATAACTGTTAGGACCTTTAGCATCATTAGGAACTTGAATATAACCTTACATGCTTACCCAAGCCTATCTATTTCCCAATAAGTTTTAGTCATAAAATTTCCCCCCTTACTTTTCTCTATGCCTTTCTAAGGACTTCACTATAAAGATGGGTGTGTATCTATCCTTAGATTGGTCACACATGTTTTTATAACTAGGTATGGAACCAAAGTAACAATTAAGTTTGATCCTATTTATATAAACCACATTGATCCATATTCTCATAGTCTAATCCCCATGAATCGCACCATGTATGATAAATGAGAGAGTGTTTTCCTTCATGAGAATACCACATAAGTGGAACAAGTTCCTGATATCTTAATTAATGAGTGGGAAAATGATCACTATGGACTTGATACTTAAGATAATGTATAAGACACAAGGCTAGCCAAATTTTGCATCCTTAAGGAGGAGTAAATCATACAAAACCTTATGTTTTATCAATAAGAGGATGTTTCCCACCATGAGGCCACTACACCATTAAAATAAGTTGTTTATTGTTTTCCTGATGAATGGGCAAAGGATTGTTATGAGTTTGACCCATATGACTATGTGAAAGGAGAGAGTCAGGCACCTATTGTATACATGAGGAACACACCATTATACCTAATCTTATGAAACCTCAAGAAGATCTTGATGAGGCATGGTAGTAATATTTTGATATCAATGAATAATTTGAAGCTTTTAACAAGCTAATAGAACATAAGGACCAATACAAGGATATAAATAGAGTTACAATAGTCATATCTTATTTTTATAGGCCCAAAGACATCATACAAGATCAAGATAATCTTGTCAAATCAATGGTAAGGTTTGTAACCCCAAACAAACAATTAGGTTGGAAAAATCTTGACAATGATCTCAAAGCTACTAATTTCTTTCAAGAAGAGGATTTTTTTTCAAAGATTAGTTAAATTTGTAAGGTGCACATGAAAATTAGGCTACACAGTTGAATGTTAATGAGTTACCAAAAGTGTTTGTCAATCAATATTATTTTTTACCTAGATAACTAGTTAGAAATCAAGTAAATGAACCTAGTGATCAATGAGGGTGATAATGGGTTAGTGGTCATTATTAAAGACACATTATTAAGAGCTGGTAATTCATGTTTTCAATATAAAAAGTAAGATTTACTCATCCCTTTCAACCATATTATGATATGCTTACAAAGAGAAATAAATACCTTTGGCATTTTTTATTTTGATCCAAGTTGAATGGATAAGTGTTTCCTATCCCAATCATGGGATGCACCTCAAACCTTGTTTTGAGGTCTTGTAGATAGTAGGTTAGTTTGTTTCATGTTTCTTCCAAGTGATTTAATCACATTTATATTTCCCTTTTCATTTGGTTGTTTTTTTTTAATTTTGCATGTCTTCAGTTTATTTCAAGGCTTTGCCAACATGTTAATGGTTTTACCTTGTCTCATTCTTCATCAATTTTCTTAATATTAATGATTCCATGCCAAATGTATTTGATAATCCAATTGTTCTAGGTTTTTTTTCATGCAAAAAACCTTAGAGGTCTCCAATGAATGTTGACTATCACTCCCTCTAGGATTAATATCAACGGGAGGAGGGTCTTAATGTTATTCACTAGTGTCATACTATCTTTGTAGAGGTTTATTCAAGTGATTTTCAATGTAATAGATTAAAAATAGTTTTAATAGCCACTTGTGGGTCATAATTTTCACCAAGGAATACGTAGAGTGGATGTTAGTCTTGTGTTAGTCCAACAAAACAAATCAAAGTGACACACTAAAATCCTAACACCTCTAGCCTATACACTAGGGAGAACATAGGTAACAAGCTTGCATATGAAAACACAACTAAAACATAAAATAAAACACTCTTTTACCTTCCTTGGAGATCCAAATGGCTTTTTCAAGTGGCTTTCTAGGCTTGTACATCAATAAATATTCATCAATGGAGCTTTGTTGGCTTCACCTTTCCTTGGCACCTTGGCTCATGATTTTAACATTAAAACACTACATTATCAAATCTTTGAATACATTTAGGAATAATAAATTTACACCCAAAGATATTGTGAATATATTTATGTATAATAACTTTGCACCAAAAAATAGCTTATAAATTAATAGGCATGGCCTTATATTTATAGCCTCAAAAGTTAACTCTCACCCAAGGTGAGTTAAGGTTGAGTTCAAACATGGAATGGGTTCAAAATAACCCTTGGTTAGTTTAGGATAAATCTAGTTGAGTTAAAATTTATCATGTCATTATGATTTTCAATTACTAGGCATGGCTCTTAAATTAGATATTTTGGGATATTTTGGAAGAGATTGAAAACTCATAAAGATAATGATGAAACAACTTGATATTTTGATTTTTAGAATTTCCATATTTAGATATTCATTAATTAAAAATGGATAATTCAACTAAGCATTTAATCTTGTTTAATTATATAATTTATTTTGATTATTATTTTCTCTTTTAAGATCTGATAAAATGCACCACTTAATGGGTCCATATGCTAAATTACCAGTTGTTATGTCACAAGGTGATTAAGAATGAATTCATAAGAGGTTATTATTACTTACAAGACAATATACCAAATAAAGATGCCTTAACACAATTATAAGCATTGATGAATGATGCATGGCCAAAATTAGGATGTTTAGTGATTCCTAGGCTTAATTTGTAATGTTTGATAGGAATCAATATGAAGTTTGGTTAAAAACCAATTGTGGCCACAATTGGATGTTTATATTTTGCCCATATTTGGGAAGGCATTGAAAGTTATATTCATAGTAACATCTTCCCAAAGAATGAAAAATCCATTAAGAAGGAAAAAAGATAATGATTGAAGAAGAAGATCCAAACAATGTTTGGGAAGCCTATAATGATGCCCCCTTGAGGTAGTGGCCGGCACATATTATTTATAGATAGTCCCTAAAAAAGAAGTAAGAAGAAGAATGAAATTAACCCATGGGTGATATTAATCCAATTGAGATAATGCTTTCATGCATTGATTTAAAAAGTATTGATTTTCCAAAATTCAATTATAATCCATAACAAAGGTTGAGAAAATGATTTTCCCAAAGGTAGTTATAATCAGTGGCACATGCACATGTCCCAATAGTGCAAATGAGTGAAAATAATTATTTTCTTGTAGGTGGTTATAATAATTAAAATGACCTAAATTAAATAATGATTTTTGGTTGTACCCTGGTAGGGTAGATTGGCAATCATAACTCAAGAATATAATCATTTATATAGATTAAATATGAGTAGGCACAAACATAGATGTGATGGTCTAATGACTTAAGAAGCCAAAAACAACTAGGTAGATGAGGATTCACAAAGTGATGAAAGAGATGATTGGAAGAATAAAGGTGGCCAAGCTAAATTGAGACATATCCAAGTACTACCTACATAGTCTAAATAGACCTCAACCTAATGTAGTCACCTAGAAGTGGCATAAAATATAATGAGGGATAGAAGAATAAGAATTGATTAATGTGAATGATTCAATTTTAATTTCCAATGCAAAGATGCTCATCTTTATTAATATTGATACAATTAAAATGATTAATGGGTTTATTCGATCAAAGAGGGTGGGAGAATTTAACAAGGTGAACTAGGAGAAGTTTCTAGGGCACCATTACTTGTAAGATTTCTTGAGTTGATTTTTACTATAGCACATGATGATATACATCATTATGACCTAGCTATAATGTGCATAAGGAATGACTCTTGATCTAATAAATTATTAAAAAAATGCACCAATGGTAAAAATCATGATGACAAT
Organism: Torreya grandis; assembly: GCA_037957365.1. Classification (NCBI taxonomy): domain Eukaryota; kingdom Viridiplantae; phylum Streptophyta; class Pinopsida; order Cupressales; family Taxaceae; genus Torreya; species Torreya grandis. The sequence continues at coordinate 1,723,461 of JARHVA010002772.1, forward strand.
GTTAGCATATGAATATGGATATACTCAATAATAATGTGCAAGGAATCACCCAATGAACACATATAGACTATGTCAAGACACAATAACGAAAGCAAAAAAATAGGCAAACAAACAAACAACTAAGTAAATAGACACACAAAAATATTGAAAGTAAAAGTCATAGAAAACATCATGTTGTCAACCAAATCAACATCTACACATAATATATCAATACAAGGATAAGCAAGTGATGTACTCAAGCAAGGATACACGCAAAATGAATATCACACCCTAATTTGCAGTGGAATGGATTAGAACCAACAATGAATTTTTCCCAAGAGGGTGGAGTGAGGATGACTGACTAGGTTTAAATAGGACAAATGTTTTTATATTTTGAGGCTATATATTTCTCTAGGAGTGGTGAGTTGATTGTTGATTTTTTAGGATTTTTAAATGTTTTTGGAATTTTGGGGTATATTAACTCATTAAAGATTGACAAGATACCACTTACAAAATGGTGAGAGCATTAGAAAAGGGGATGACTGAGCTAATATTAACATGAATCAAGAACTACCTACATATCCCCATTAGGATCTCAAGTCACTATAGTCACACCTACACAAAAGGAGGCGAGCTCCTACTAGGTAGTTACAAGTTCACAAATTTAGGCAAATGGCAAGGCAAATTATAATAGTAATGGCAAGGTGATGTGGAAATAAATGGTAAAGGTGTTATTCCTAATTTTCACATAGGTGGTTATAATTAAGAAACAATGGCATAGGTAAATGATACTAATTTTCCCATAGGCGATTATAATTAGTAACACAATGGTGGAAAACTAATTTGCCCAAAGGTGGTTATAATCAGTACCACCAGTCAAGTGTAAATGAAATATGTAATTTATAGAGCCAATGTCACACTAATTTTATATACTACCATTTAAACACATAAATATGAAACTATTGAAACTAGATCGAATTCCCCTTCTAGAAGGTGTTTGAAAACCAATGGAACTAAGGTCAAAAGGGTTAGGTAAGGAAGGTAAGAATAAGTTTGGTCAATAGGGAAGGTATGGTATAATGGTATAGGGTATGGCATAAATAAGATGATAGGATGGAAATTGGCTAGAATGGTAATAGGGTTTCCCCGCAAGTGATAAGGTAAGGTGAATGGTAGGGTATGAAATAATGGCAAGGTAAATGGAAAATGAAAATAATAAGGTAAATGGGTCTAGCAAGGCAAATATATAGTTATGTTATTCTTGATAATGTGGAGATGCACATCCTTATTAACATATGATACAACTATAATAGTCAATTATAAAAATTGCTAGCCCACACCTCTTATGAATAGATACTCTAAGATCTTATATTTCCAGATTCCATACAATAGTAATAATCTTTCTAAAAAACATGTGTCAAGATTTGAATCTTAATGCATTTTGGATCCACTTCTATGATCCTTCATCAGGCAAATAATATGTGTAGGAACAATAGAACATCACACTTTAAAAATTTGAGGAATATATCCATTACAAAAAGGTTGATAAAAAATTAACCAGATAGCCATTATCTAAAAATTCTAAAAAAATGAAAATAAAAAATAATAAATTATGTTGTTACTAGTTATTAGTTATTAATTTAAAGCTATAAAAATATGTTATAACATTATAAATTTAAAATTATGTTATAAATACATAAATTTATTAGTAAGAATTTATTAATTATTTAAAAGTAATTATTAATTATTAATAAAATCTATTTTTAAAGTATGTTATAACACTATAAAATCTTTTGAAATTTGTAAATTTTTTAAAAATTAAATATATTTATTATTTATTATTTATATAAAAATTATTTATTTTAATTATAAAAATTAGTTAACCAAAATTTAAATCTATTTTAAATTTGTTATGACATTATAAAATCTTTTAAAATTTGTTTAAAATAAAAATTAATTAAATTTAATTTAGAGTTTATTATTTATTTAAAAATTATTATTTTTAATTATAAAGAAATGTTTTAAAATTAGTTAACCAAAATTTTAAAGAAAATTTTAAGTTATTAACATATAAACATAACCTATTTTAGAACAATTCAAGATAAATCATTAAAATTTTAAAAAATAAGAAATCTAGCTAAGAAATCAGTGAAGGGAACTCTAAGCACTACAATCCTATGCCCTAGATGAGAAAAAACTTAATTATTACAAACTACCATCTTCTAAGCATGATTGATCCCTAACCCATTATCTCTATTTAAATTTTTAGGATGTTTCAATATTTCTGTTGTTTCTCTTAAATTACGCTTATGGAAGTGATCTTATGCTATCAAAAAATTTGTTTTCTCAATATTGATAGAATGTGTTTACTTAAATGAATGTCTGACAAGGGCTGATTTGTCTTTCCTTTCTAGATGAATATCTGTAGAATGTTATTTAATTCTAGTTTTAACCAATCTTCCCATCTCCCCTATATAAGGTATACCACATGAATAATCAATCTTATAGATTCCACTTCTAAGGTCTAGATCCAACTTGGCTATATTCCTCCAATTTTTAAAGTGAGTTTTTTTTGCTATTCCTACACATATTATTTGCCTGATGAAGGATAACATAAGTGAATCTAAAATGCCTCAAGATTCAAAATTTGACATTATTTTTCTAGAATATTATTTACTAATAACTACTCTATCAAGAACCTATTGCAAATTTAGACTCCAATAATGTTGTTGTGATCCTTACTAGTCATTGATTTTGTATCCTTCAAACATTGAGACAAGGTGTCTTTGTAGCTTATGTAAAGGAAAATATAGCTAGGGATGGTAAATATAAATAAATATTGGTTGATAGGTCTGATTTGGAATTGGAGAGGTGGATGTTAATGGAATGTATAATGATTAGACAAAAAATGAATATTGTTATATTTAGGCACACACAATGTTACTGATTCTATATTTAACATAATTTTGGTTGTGGTGGGGATAAAGAATTCTAAATATGCTCTCAATAGAACCACCAATTTTTTTTGTTGTTTAGACTTGAGAGTAGCTACCATCTGATTATGCTATATATTGGAAGCTATATTGATGTTATCTTTAATAATTTCTTCATAAAGTAGTGAATAATTATTTTGCTCAGCTATTAGCACCTTAATGAGGTTTTCACCAATGAAGTTGTCTTGATTATCCCATAGTGCCTCTAAGAAGGTTTCACTAAGGAACATTGACTTTTGACTTTAATTATCTTCTAGCACCTCAAATAAGGTTTCACTATAAGATGCTAATTTTAAACTTTGATTTTCCCCTAGTGCCTCTAAAAAGGTTTTACTAAGAGTTTTCTTCTTTTGTATGAATGTGGTCTTGGACCCCATGATATTATTCAACTGATATGTTGCCATGTATGCAGTTCAACAAGGTATGATTATATCAATCCCAATCGACACTTGTGGGAGGTGGAATGTTAATATATTGGATAGGTTGGTAGGTGTTAATGGCATGTGGAATGTTAATGGAATAGGAAGAGGTAAAACATTCCTCATAGAAGATACTAGGATAACTTGTGTCTATGTTGAAGTAATCATCCTCAAAAACCATAGAAAGATCATAAATATGTTCAAATTAATTCACAAGGCATGTGTAACCAATGTTATAATAACCACAAATATATTCTAATTTTGAAGCTGAGTCTAACCCAAGGGACCCTAAATCCAATGTTAGGACTAATGTTGATTCTGCTTCTGATGCTAAATTTGATGTTAATTCAAGAATAAAACCTAGCTTCAATGTTGATTCTTCATCTAGTTTGGATGCTACTACAATGATATTTTTTTGAATGTTTGGTAGTGGATAAGTAACAACCTATGATAGAATAATGGGATATTCTATAATAGATTCATCTAATAAGGGTTCACCATAGACTACCTCATTTATGAGAAGCCCCTCAAAGAGAGGGAACAACTCAAGGGGTGAATCCACAAAGGGGGAAAAGGTCAATGGATAAATCCATAGATATTGGATTATCAAAGGAGGCTCTTTAAAAATAGGATAATGGTTGAGATAATGATTTTCTCAAATGTGATTATAATCATTAATAAGTGACTCAACAAATACTGGCTTGTTAGAGTGAGACTCCTTGATAAAAGAGATAGTATCAAATGGTGATTCATCATAGGTTGACTCATCAAAAATAGGTGTTTCAAAAAAAATATTATGGATTGGTTGGTTCTCTTGGCCTTGGCTTAAAATTGGTTGTAAATTATTATATTTGAACATATCTTTGTCTTTGAAAGAGGCTCTTAGAGAGGTAATGATTGGCTCTATTGTGGCTCAAAGACTAGCATAGGTTTTATAAAGTAGGGGATGGTTGGAAATGGATGAAGGATGATCAATAGTTAGGTAATTAACTCTTTGTAAATAGGCTCATCTAATATGGGCTTAATAAATACTGGTTATCAGTACAAGATAATAACTATGACTAGTCTAATCGTAATTGCATAACCTTGTTGTGATAAAGAGATGCCATATTTGGAAGGGCTTAGAATGGTAATGTTAGGGCGGTGTGAATCTTGATTGATCACACAAGAAAAAGGATGAGGGCCTTAAATGGTAATGGTAGGGTGTTATGAAGCTTGGTTACTTACACAAGCCAAAGGATTAGGCTTGGAATGGTAATGTTATGGTGTTGTGTAGCTTGTTTTCTATTGTGAGCCAAAGATGAGGTCCTAGAATGGTAGTGGTTTGGTATTATAAAGATTGGTTGCTATCATGATCTAAAGGATGAGGTCCTGGAATGGTAATGTTAGGTTGTTTTGAAGCTTGGTTTTTTTTCAATCCTAAGGATGAGGTCATATAATGGTAATGGTGGGGCATTGTGAAGCTTGGTTTCTATTGCAACCCAAAGGAGGGTTAATAGTATAGGTAGGAGATTAGGTACCATTAGCATTGAAATGGTTAACTTGGTATGTTACTTGTCCCCAAGAAGGTATCATCAAGTATTGTGCTTGAGGATCTTGGCTTTGTTCTACAAATTGAATATTGTAAGGAGGATATGGATCCATCTCAAAAACTACATCATCCTTGTAGGGGTCTTGAACAAAGTAATATTGTGTGACCATATTATCATAACTTGCATTTTACATAGATCAAATATGAGTGTAATGATACATATCCAAATCAATTATGGACATGTTTCAAAGAGTCCTAGAGTTCTACAAACTCTGAAAGCAAGGTCCAAAAGACAAATGGTCCAAATATAGTCTAACTTGGTATAAGGAATGGAGTTGTATCTCTAAAATGGATAATGCTAAAAATTTGGTCTAAAAATTCTAACATCAAATGTATAACATCAAATTTCTTACACAAAAAGGTAAAGTGGATGAAAAAAACTGAAAATCCAAAATTAGGTATAAAGTGTTTCAAACAAGACTAATATAAGTGTAAAGAAATAAAGATTGCTAGGTCTTTTGGAAAACAAGGAACAAAATATAGACTCAAAATAGGTATAAATAGGTATTTTTGGAATAAAACACAAAAGAGATACTTTAAAAAAAAAGGTCTAAAAGGAAAGAGATTTATTCAAAAAAATTTGAAACACTTTGACACAAATTAGGCATTTGGATTTAAACACACACTTGATCATTTGGAAAAAAGACATAGAACATTAGGCACATGAAATATATACCACTTCCACAAATATAGGCATCAAAAAATTCTTTAAATAGAGCAAGGAATTAAGCTAAGTTATGAAACCCAAAACTGGAGGGTGAATACCTAAGCCAAAATTATGCAAGGCATAGGCATAAACCAACAAATGTTTAAATCTGAAGTTATCAAGGCTAATTTAAAAATTGATTTAGAAGAATATGCTTCTTAAAATAAAAAATAATATATACAATAATAAATGGCATGATGTTATTAGGCATGGATCTAAAAAGGAACACATGGTTTCAAACATTTGAAAGCTTGGACACAAGGTAAAAAGTCTTTGAAACATTTCGAATAACGTAAAGATGTTATCTTGCTCTAAAGATATGGAAAATGGTATATTTAAATAATAAAATTCACAAATAATTTTCAATGAATTGGATAGTGTAATGATGCCTTTTTCAACCAAGTGACACACAAAAAGGTTTAAGGTATGACAATAAACTAAGGAAAAAGTATAGTGTCAAATGGATAGAATAATGCCTTTTCAAACAAAGGAGTGATGTGTAAACAAGAATTATTTTTGGATGTGGTATGAAAACTAAATATTTTTGAATTAATACCATGTAAGTAAAAAGGACAAAATGATAAAAATACCTGTGTAATATCTTAAATCCTAAAACTGATAAGGCTGCATCATACCACTAAATTTTGTCTATATACTTTCTCTTGATTGGATTTTGAATTGTTAATACAAAAAGTAAAATTTTATGAAAATTAGGATTTTTAGGCCCCCTCTTCTCTCAATAGTTTTTACAATGACATGTAACTTTGGGCTACTCACCCTACATCAATAATATGTCTATGGTATGTGGGGTTATCTAAACTATCAATTTTCATTCATTTCTAAATGGTCCCATATGTATGGAAAACACTAAGGAATAATCACATAATTTAGATCCACATCAACCAAATTGTTTGAAAAGGTCTTTTAATTTTCAAAACCACTACGTCTATCAAGTTATCAGTGTAATGCGATGTCCAAGTTGCCCCTATGTTCTAAGGCTGAGTACCACTAACAAAGCTTGTTTTAACCACTCAAAACAAGAATCTCAATGGGTCACCCTTAATTTATATACCTCACCATGGAATGGGGTTGAAATGATTCTAGGAGATGAATTCTCAAGTCATGATTCCCTAGAGAACTCATGGGGAGGTGATGAACTCCCACCCACAAGCCAAAATACATGAAAATAAAGACAAGTGGAAGAACTTTATGATTTTTTTGGGGTCACCCAAATCATATAGATTTTGGGGAGGGCATTAGTGACTTTATTTTCATGCTTTTGGACTAAATCAATAAATGAAAATAATTAGAATTTTTTTTCACCCAAGTTCCCTAAAAGGGACAGTGGTAGAGCATACATGCTTTATTTATTTTTCTAAATAAACACTTCAATAAATAAGCATAAAAATGAAACTCTTATGAGTATTTAACTAGATTTAAAGTTCATTATTATAACACCAAAATGAAATTTTTTATGAAGTTTGAGCCCCTTGGTGTTGTGTTGGAACTTTTAAAAACTTAAAAAAAAACTAAGAGATGAAAACAACTAAGTACATTTTAAGCACCAAATACCACATGTGTAAGATTTAACCATACTTAAACTTGGATATTTTCATCTCAAGACCTACAATTTGTTAGAGGGTTTGCATACTTAGAATCCCAAAATCAAGTGAGAAAACAAAATTTGAAATTTATCTCTCAAGTTTCTGATTTCTTGTCTCAGAGACCAATCAATGTCAATCTACAAAGATTGATGTCAATTATATAAAAAGACATTGATTAAGTAAATCAATGTTGATTAATTAGATCATTGAAATTTCATATAAAACATAGAAAAATAAAGTATGTTTTAATGGAAAAAAGGTTAATAAATGAGTTTTAAAACCCAAACATCTCCTAGATATTGTAAGAAATGAGTTATATAGACAACATACAAATAATCTAACATAAAATGAAAGAAAAAAAAGTAAAACCATTATTAACCGTATTTCATGTCTTGTTCTATTTTTCACACATAGATCATGGTTGATTCCCATAATTGATGTTGATCTCAAAATCAGTGTCAATCCATGCAACCTGTGACTTGATAAAAAGAAAAATACGTAAAAAATGAAGCTAAAACTTGAAACTTGAATATTTTTTATGCATCCATTAGAAAAACTAAAACTAGCATATCAATCTCCTCCATATGGGATATTTGGTCCCACTGGGTGTGCCATGATGTGAAGGAATACATATAGGGTAGGTTATTCATGTTAGTCCAATAAAATAAATCAAAGTAACACACTAAAATATAGACACATCTAGCCTAGACACTAGGGAGAGCATAGGTAACAAGCTTACATATGAAAACACAAATAAAACATAAAAGAAAACACTCTTTTAATTTCCTTGGACATCCAAATGGCTTTTTGATGTGGCTTGCTTAGCTTGTTCATCAATAAATCTTTATCAATGGAGATTTGTTGGCCTCACCTTTCCTTGGCACCTTGGCTTGGTTTCTTGGCTCATGATTTTAGAATTATAACACTACATTATCAAAGATTTAAATACATTTAGGCATAAAAAATTTACACTAAAATATCTTGTGAATATATTTATGCATAATAACTTTACACCAAGAAAAAAGCTTAGAAATCAAAAGGCATGGCCTTGTATTTATAGCCTTAAAAGTTAACTCTTACACAAGGTGAGTTAAGGTTGAGTTTAAACATGGAATGGGATAAAACTAACCATACGTGAGTTGAGGATAAATCTAGTTGAGTTAAAAATTTTCATGTAATTATGATTTTCAATTACTAGGAATGGCTCTCAAATTAGATATTTTGGGATATTTCTAAGAGCTTGATAACTCATAAAGGTAATGATGAAAAGGATTGATATTTTGATTTTTAGAATTTCTATTTTTAGATATTGATTCATTGAAAATGGATAATTAAACTAATAATTTAATCTTGTTTAATTAAATGATTAATTTTGAGTAGTGTTTTAGCTTTTTTAAGATTTGATCAAGTGCCCACTTAATGGGTCCATAGGTCAAATTACTAGTTTTTATGTTTCAAAGTGATTAGGGATGAATCTGTGAGAGGTTATTGTTTCATAAAAGATAGTATCCAAAATAGGGATGCCTCAACATGATTCTAATCATTAGTGAATGATTCATAACCAAAACTGGGATGTTTAGTGATTCCTAGGCTTAATTTGAAATGTTTGGTAGGAACAATCTAAAGTTTGGTCATAACCCAATTATGGAAAAAATTAGATGTCTACAATAATAAGGTTTAAAATGGTCTTAATTCATTCACTAAGGTCATTTTAAGGGGGAAAGAGGCCTAAAATATTTCATAAAGTCACTTTAAGTTTTCAAACTCTTCATAAGACCTTTGAATCCATACACATTAACCAAGAATGCATTTGGACATGTGTGTCCTTCTCTTTTATCTCTCCTTGAAGTTGTTTCAAGCATCTCAATGAGGTAAGAGTGTATCTAAGCCATGATCTAATCTATTACCTATCTCCAATATTTCATTCATGGCATTCATAGTGTTACTAAGGTTTTAAGAAGCATCAAGATGAATTTATAGGTCTATGAGAGTTTTAGACTCTAATTCAATGTTCAAGGAGAAAGAAATTTGTAAAAATAGAGATCAAGTTAATGAAGGTTCAAAATAACCCTTTATGTACTTTAAAATCCTTCAAAACCTATTGTCTCCAAATCTTGCACCCTAGATGAGGGCTGTTCAAGCCTCCTCTAGATTTTGGCAACATTGGGACATTTCCAAGCCTATGGGTGTGCCTATAAGTGGAAATGAACCTTTAGGTTAAAAGGGACATCTCCCTATATTAGGTTTTTGCGCAATAAAAATGCTAAACTAGTTTATATGAGTGAAAAGAGTCATAATTTTGCATAAATGAAAAGCCTAGTCTAAAATGGTGATACACCAAGAATTAGTATCTACATGTATGCCCTATAAGTATTCACAATACAATAGAATATAGTCTATACCTCAATCTCTATAAGATTAAAACATAAGTATTTCAATCTAGAGACAAAATTAATGAGATCACACAAGGTAAGTAACTGGAAAGATAACTTGTATAGTCTAGAAAAGGGTTACACATATGCAAAATCTCATACAACTAAAATGCACTCTACATGACCTGTTGGATCAAATCTTTACTATAAAGCATGAAGGATATAGAATATAAGGATAAAACATCACTTGCTATCACTCTATGTCTCTTACATGCCCAGACAAATACCTAGAAGTTAAAAAATAGACTTATGATTCTTTGCTCAAAGGCAAGAAAATGGTAAAACATTCTAGCAGGGATTCATGATATTATATGTGGATGATAAAAAAAGAGTCCAAGGGTCCTATTTATATAAAAATAGGGAGAGAAGAGAGAGTTCTTAGGAACTAAAATAGTTTTCTATCACCATCCTCGTGAAACTAATTCTAATTGTTCTCTCATTCAGTTGGAGTTTGTCCTTCTCTTTGATTCACCCTCTTGAGATAACTAGGATTGTTGCAAAACTAATGATGAGATGACCCTCCATAATAAATGGATTAAATCACTATTTTTAACCTTAGATTCTTCCTAAAACCTTTCATTTTTTACACTGTAGACCCATTCAAGCCTTCTGAATGGATCTACTTATAAAACCTATAAGTTAAGCATGTTGAGAAACTTGATTTGTAATATCCTTACTCTTTCAGGATTTTTGATTGCTTATACTTATAAAAGTCATAAGAAAAGCTCTTTTGAAAACCCAATTTTGTTTTGCTTAAGACTCTTTTGGGTTTTTTGAATGGCTTCACTCTTTGCTTGCACCTTTGGGTTCTTTGATTGATTCTACTTATAAAAGTCATAAGTCAAGCATGTTGGGAAACCCAATTTACACTATAGAGTTGTTCAAATTTTCCCAATGACTTCACTTCTTATTTGAATACTTTGGGCATAAATTTGACATCCTACGACACATCACCAATGTGGACCCAATGGCTAGTTGGCCACCTTGAATTTTATGTCCTACAACATGTCACCAATGTGAACTCAATGGCTAGTTATCCACCTTGAATTTGATGTCCTACGAGAAGTCACCTCTTTGAATCCCAATGGCTAGTTGGCTGCATCAAATTTGATGTCATGTAGCACATCATGGGGATCCATTTGGTTTGGATTTATTATTTTAGGCAATTTCCCCAAAGTAATCCTTTTGGACAATTTGTTCAAAGGAATTCCTTTAGGAATTTTGGCTTTTGGGCAATGGCTAGTTCCTTCGAGAACTTTTCGTAAAGGACATTTAGGAAAGTGTCCTTTGAAAAAGTTCTAAAGGACACCCAGGTAAAGGCACAATGTCCCTTTAGAAAATTTTGAAGGGAGTTTCCAAGAGAAATGACCCTTCAGAACTTTTTTGAAGGGTATTTCGTAAGACAAAGAGCCCTTCAAGAAAAATCATGAAGGGTAACCTTGTAGAAAATGGGCAAAAGTTCCCTTCAAAAAAGTTTCAAAGGGACACTTGGGAAAAAAGTTCCCTTCAAATTTTTTTTGAAAGGTCACTTGGACAACAATGTGCCCTTCAAAATTTTTTGAAGGGACACTTGGGTAAAAAAGTGCCCTTCAAAACTTTTTTAAAGGGTCACTTGGACAACAAAGTGCCCTTGATAAAATTCCAAAGGGACACTTGGGTGAAAATTTGCCCTTCAAAACTTTTCTAAAGGGTCACTTGGACAACAAAGTACCCTTAAAAAAAGTTTGAAGGGACACTTGGGTGAAAAAGTGCCCTTCAAAACTTTTTTGAAGGGTCACTTGGACAACAAAGTGGCCTTTAGAAAAGTTTGAAGGGACACTTGGGAAAAAAATTACCCTTCAAAACTTTTCCAAAGGGTTACTTGGACAACAAAGTGCCCTTTGAAAAATTTAAAAAGGACACTTGGGTGAAAAAGTTCCCTTCAAAACTTTTTTGAAAGGTCACTTGGAGAATAAAGTTCCCTTTAAAAAAGGTCTGAAGGGATACTTGGGGGAAGGCAAGGCAAGAAAGGGCCTTCAAAAAAATTTGAGGAGCACTTAGAAAGGGAAGTAGCCCTTCAAAACCTTGTCTGAAGGGAACTTCAAGGCAAAACAAAGCAATAAAGGATAAGTCAAATAAGGCAAAGGGAAAAAACAAAGAATAAGGGAGAAGATCTCGAACTAGGAGAGGTCGAAGGGAAAAGACAAGCAACAAAACAAGTGACCAAACATAGAAAATGAGTAAGGTAGAAATGAAAACAACCAAAGGGAAAACAAAAACTAGCTATGCATAAAATGGTCAAAATTTTGGCAATTTATAGGGGAGACATGCCCATTATGTCATAATACTAGTCACCTAAATCCTTCTGTTGGGCATGGAGTCACACAAGGTAAACAAGAGTTGAAATAACAAGCCATGGTTGAACACACAATCTAAAGAGACACACACAAATAACAAAAGAAAAGAAAACACTTGTAAGGGAAATACTATGCTCCAAATAACTTAGGTAAAACAAACACAATAAAGGAAATAAACCAAAATAAGGTATATACAAGACATGCCCAACAAGGGTCAAAATTAAGGCTTTAAATGGATTCCATTCACCAAAATAGGTATCTCTTCTCCATCCATTTTAGATAGCTAAAAGGAGTTTATTTGCTTGCACTTGATAATGATATAAAGACCACTCCACAAAGTATCAAACTTTGTATGTTTGCCTAGTTTTGCTCTATCTTCATCTCATTTCAAGACCAAGTCACCTTCTTTGAACACTCTTTCCCTTGCCCTTTTGTCAAAGGATTTCTTCATGAAAACTTGATGGTGTTTCAAAGATTTGTATGCATCATCTCTTGCCTCCTAAAAATGCATTAATTTTATTAATCTAACCTTCATGGGAGTTTTTTCAAGTAATTCTAGTTATTGTGCAAGTTTCAAGGTAGGGAGCTCTTATGATATGAACAACCTAGATTCTCTCCCATAAACAAGAATAAAGGGAGAATTACCAATTGACTTCTTGTAAGTGATTCTATCTACCCATAAAGCTATCTTCAGTTTGTTATGCCATACTCTTTGATTGGTTTCAAATATCTTCTTGATGATCTTGATGAGTTTCTTGTTGATAGACTCAGCCAATCCATTACCTTAAGGGTAGTAGTTGGATGAGGTACTCAAATGAACTCCACTCTTTTCTGCCCAATCAAAAAATTTAGCACTTATGAAAGCAGGTACATTATTTGAGATGATGACATGAGGAGCTCCAAACCTTGTTATAATGTTATCATAGAACTCCAAGATGGCATTTTCATTTTCTTCCTTCAAAGCAACAACCTCTACCCATCTTGTGAAGTAGTCTATAGCAGTCAATATCCATTTGTGTCCAGCATTTGATGGAGGGTTGATCATGCCAATGAAGTCAAGGCCCCATTGCATGAAAGGCTTGTCCACTAATAAAACACATTGAGGACAAACCTTAGCCTAATGATAACAGTCCTTAAAAAGACTAGGCCAATAGTAATCAGCTCTCATTATTTTTTCAACTATTGTTCTTCAAGAGAAGTGACCACCATTCATACCATTATGGAACTTTTATAGTAGCATATAAAATTGGTCATTATTAATGCATCTTATAAATACATTACTCAAATCCTTCTTAAATATAATGCTATCCAAAAGAGAATAAGGAATAAATTGTAACCTAAAATACCTTCTTTGATATTTGTTCAATCCATTGGGACACTCACCATTTTGAAGAAAACCCATGATGTCTTGTGTCCAATTTTATTTTGCATTTGATCAACTAGCTAGTCTTGAACTTGATTTACCAAGGATTTCTCTTTTGTCTCTTGAAATTTGGATGCTCAGTGCTGACATAAACCTCTTCCTCTTACCAAACTAGTTACCTTGATGTCATGTCAATGCCATATTCCACCACCTTTGTGACCCATCTAGCTCTCTTCTCATTAAGATCCCTACTTAGGAGAAACTCCTTGGTAATAAGATGGGAGACCATGACATGGATATTGTTGTTGGAAACCATATGCCTAAACTTTTTCAATCCTTTAATGAAGGTTAAAGCTTGCTTTTCAACAAAATAATATCTCACTTCGTAGTCTTCTAAGCCTTGGCTGAAGAAAATAATTTGATGCTCAACATCTTCATCATTATTTTACGTAAGCATATCTTAGATTGTGTCAAGGTTAGAAAAAGTATAAAGAATGAAATCTTTATCAAAATTTATATTTAAGAGAGTGGGAGATGTTACAATTGTTTGCTCAATTGCCTTGAATCTACCTTTACCTTCCTTTGTCCAAGTAAAAACTTGGTTCTTTTTTAGCATGGTTGTGATAGGCTTTACCACAGTTTCAAAGTTTGGGATAAACCTCCTTACAAAGTTTATTTTTCTTAAGAAAATTTTCAGCCCTTTCTTGTGTTGAGGAAAATATAAGCCTAGAATAGCTTCAATCCTTTTAAGGTCAATATATAAGACTTATTTTGAAACAACATGACCCAAAAGCTTACCTTCATGGATAATGAAGATGCACTTCTTTAGATTGAGGGATATGCCATACTCTCTACACTTCTCAAACAGTTACCTTAGATGTCCCATATGATCAACAACACCCTTTGAAAAAATAGTTATATCATCAAGGTAAACAAGTAAAAACTTATTGATCAAACCTTTGAAATCCATGTCCATTACCATTTGAAATGTAGCTCCATCATTGGATAAAACAAATGGCATCTTCTTATAGGAAAAGTCCCCCACTTGGTGGTGAAGGTTGTCTTGAATTGATCCCCTTTATTTACCAATATTTGATTATAACTTGAATAATCATCAAGAAGTGAGAAATGTTAAAAACCTAAAACAACTTTGCAAAATTTATTCCATGGAAGGGAGTGGATAATGATCCTTGAGAGACACTTTGTTTAGATCATGAAAATCCACACAAAGTCTAATTTCTCCATTCTTATTTCAAACTGACACAAGGTTGGCTACTTAAGTTGAGTGCTTGATAGGAAAGATAATCCTAGACTCAATCAATTTGGTCAGCTCTTTCTTCATGATTTATTCTACCTTAGAGTTGATAAGCCTTTACTTTTGTCTTATCAGTTTAGCTCCATGCTCCAACTCAATCGTGTGATGAGCTAGACTTGGGTCAAAGCCTTTTAAGTCCTTGTATTCCTAGGAAAATATGTCATGAAACTCTTTGCATAATACAATAAAATCTTGCCTTTCTAGCTGAGAACAAGCCTTGACAATCTTCAAAAATTTATCCTTGAAAATTAGAACTCTCTCATAGTTCTCTTCTTTTTTTGACATACTCATTCTTTGGTTTTTTTATTTTCCTCATTGAAGACACTCTCCAAGGTAATAAACCCCTTGGGCATTTTATTTGTCTTTAGTTGTATAATTTGCTCTTTATAATGATCATGTAACTTCTTTTGATTTCTTGAAGAGAATCCAACCTCATTTTGAAAGAAGTGTGCAATGTGCTCATCACTTTCAAACACTTCCATGACACTTCATTATCTAGAATAGAAGGTCTCACAATGATATTGATATGGGATTGATCCTTCCCTTGATCAACATCAGCAACTAAGTCAAAATGTGCTTCTATTGCATCCAATCTATCAGTGTGCTTATTCAAGTCTCTTGGTATGGGCTGGATGTTGAAGGCATCAAAATATTCAAGTAGATCCCATACACTATGCTTTTAGGACTTGAGAAAGGAGTTATTTGTTGTAGCTTGAATTCTCACTTGATGAATGACGAGCTCAATATCTCCATAGACTTTTAAAATCTTGATTCCTCTCTTCTTTGCCCATTGGAGACCATGAACTAAGCCTTCATATTCTGCCACATTACAATTTCAATTAAAGTGAAACCTATAATAAGAGTAGTAATGCTTATTTGATGGGGAAACCAACATGGCACCAGATCTTGTGCCTAATTTTCTCCTTAAACCATTAAAGAACATTTCCCACATGTCATCAAACTCATGATCTTCATTGGTGAGTGAAATAATTGGGATGTTCTCCTCATGCATGAAGTAAACTCCCAAATTAGTTTCCTCAATGAAAGTATAAGTATCAAGGCCATGTGTTTCAATGATTTACTTGTTAAGATAGAGGTCAGAAATACCTTCAAAAGGAGAAGATATTTCACTATTTAGAACTGTAATTACATAATTTTGATTTACCATTGTCTCTAAGTATGGCTCAATGTGGAACCTTGCTAATGGTTGATTTGTTATGGTTACCTTGGTCCCATACCTTGTCTTGAAATCTAGAAAGGACCAATCAGTAGAAATGTATCCTCCTATCTTAGTTGTAAAGTCCCTAGACATGCATATAGTAAAGTGTGTTGCAAGGTCCACCACCACAATATCTTGCATGATAGAGAAGCTTGGGTATCCATGTAAAAAAACTTTTAGACCTTTGAATAATCCTACCATCTTGGTTAGAGTTCCATCTAGCTGCAACACACCTTTACTATGTGGCTCATAGTTCAAACCTAGCTAATCAGCTACTACTTTAGGCATAACAGTAGTGCTTCCTCCACTATCCACAATATAATTGTAGACAAACTTATCTCCTATAATTAGTGTGAGGTAAAAGGGTGGATGATTTTTAAATTTAGTAAAAAGATCCAAAAGATGATTTGGAGAATTTATGAGAGCTACACTATGATGATTAGAATATTAAGGAACCACATGCATTCTTGCTAACTACTCTTGTAAGAGCTCCTTTTGACCAAGTATATGTAGAACCTCCCAAATGGATATGATTATCTTAGTGATTTTTAATGAGTCCATAATATTTAGAGATGGAGTATTCACTTTCTATTACATTTTTGATGGTAATAAAGGATTTGTATCTTGTTGTGTTACAATCTTGGCAGTTGCAATTGCATTTAAATTCTAATTTTGTTGAGGAACATGGCTTGTAGAAGGTGTAACACTTTGATTGGCACTTTGTGGCCTTGGAGAGGCATCACTTGGAACTATTAATGGATCCTATCCTTCTCCCAAGGCTCTTTTATTAGACCTTGTATTATCTATAATTGACATGCCTTAAGTCAACACAAAATCATCTTTTACTCAAAAATTCATCATTCCCACACTTGGGTAGCTGCCTTCTCCATGAATACCCCTTTGGCTAGGACATGATTCTTATACTATCATGTAAGGAGTAGCTTCCTATTTTGTAGTAAAAGTGTAGTTGGTTCCTCCATCATCATGGGTAAACCAACCTTAAGGCTACCCCCATTGGTCCACATGATCTTCTCCTTGCACTAGATTTGCATGAACTAGAACAACCTTTATAGGAGGAGTAGAATTTGGATTATATGCATTGGGATACCTACTGTAAACTTACTAATTTTGTCCTCTCCCTTGATAATTATATTGGTATGGTTCTCTATATCCTCGTTGAGGATAGTGTTATGCATTAGGAGGAACACTTGCCTGATATTGAGCTTGCATGAGTTGAGCTCTCAATGATCTAATTTATTCATCCTTATCCACCTTATTTGGAAAGGGTCTTGGCTTCACATTGGCATTGGGAACTAGTGACATTCTTGGAGCTTTAATCAAATTATGGGATAGCAAAGGCATAAAAACTCTTAGAGGAAGTCTTCAAGCTTGAATTAAGCTATTCCCAACCTCAATTGCTAGGTCATATGTACATGGAAGAGTGAATCCTCCCATTGACTACAACATACCAACAACATCATTACCAATCCCTTTGAGGTATGTTGGGAACACAAAGCTAGGAGGAGGTCTCATGATTGGTGGTAGCCTATACCATGTTCTTTAAAATCTCTCATTGAAATCTCCTATGGATTCATTTGGACTTCTTATTACATTCAATTGATGTATTATGGAATTATGATCACTCTTATTTTTGAATATTGTCACAAATAGGTCTCTAAAGCCATCCCAACTTATAATGTATCCCCCCTCAAGCATTATATAATAGTCAAGTGATTTGCATTTTAAAGACATAGCAAGCAACTTAATGGCTATGTTGGCCCTAGTAACATTATGGAAATTACAGAAATTAGAGATGTCTCTAATATGTTCAAATGGGGTAATAGGACCCTCCCCATTAAAAGTAGGAATATTTTTGTTATCATTTGGAGGGATGGGGTTATATATAGGAAGCTCTATTGGGTTTTGGGTATTAAAAGTAGGGAAGGGTTGACATTTATCTATCTCTCCCCTTTCTCCCATTTCTCTTCTTCCCCTTTGATCCTCTATTTTTTCCTCTTCTTCAACTTCTTCCTCTCCTTGAAATTATTCAATCTCTTCCTCTTCTTCCATAAAACCTCCTTACCATGGATTTAATAGGGCTAGGAGTGGTTTAGGGTGTTTTTCTTCAGGAAGAGCTTCAGCTAAAGGGGCTTGATAAAAAAAAATTAATGATCTTGTGAGGACCATATAGGATAATGTATAAAACTTGGTCTAAAACCAAGAATTCACACCCTTTTGGAGTCACCAAATGTTGGGTTAGGGGTATTTATACTACTTTACGCCTATCAATACTAGCATTCACCTTGACTTAGCAATAATTTGAGTCCCACTGGGCATTCAAGAACTATTGTCTCTAAATTTTGCACCCTAAAAAAGGGAAGTTCAGGCCTCTACTAGATTTGAGAAATATTGGGACATTTTCAAGCCTATGGGTGTGCCTATAAGTGGAAATGAACCTCTAGGTTAAAAGGGATAACTCCGTATATTAGCTTATTGTGTAATAGAAATGTTGAACCAATTTCTATGAGTGAAAAGAGTCAGAAGTTTGCATAAGTGAAAAGCCTAGTATAAAATGGTGATACACCAAGAATTAGTATCCACATGTATGCCCTATACTTATGCATAATACAGTAGAATATAGTCTATACCTCAATCTCTATAATATTCCAAAAAGTATTTCAATATAGAGATAAAATGAATGAAATCACACAAGGTAAGTAACTGGAAAGACAACTTATATAGTCCAAAAAAGGGTTACACATGTGCAAAATCTCATATAGATAGAATGCACTCTACATGACCTACTGGATCAACTCTTTGCTAAAAAAAATGGACATATAATAGAAGGATAAAACATCACTTGTTATCACTTTGTGTCTCTTGCATGCCTAGGCAAATGCTTATAACTTAGAAATCAAATAGACTTATACTTCTTTGCTCAAAGGTAGGAAAATGGTAGAACATTCCAAGAGGGCTTCACTATACTATCTATCAATGATAAAAGAAGAGCCCAAGGGTCCTATTTATATCAAAATAGGGAGAGAAGAGAGAGATCTTGGGTGCCAAAATAGAATCCTCCAAAATAGTTTTCTATCACCATCCTAGTGAAATTGATTCTAGTTATTCTCTCATTTAGTTGGATTTTCTCCTTCTCTTTGATTCACCCTCTTGAAATGACCAAGATTACTACAAAACTAATGGTGAGATGACCCTCCACAAAAAATGGCTTGGATCACTGTTGTGAACCTTAGATTCTTTTTGAAAGATTCCATGTTTTACATTATAGACCCATTCAGGCCTTTTGAATGGCTTTATTTATAAAACCTATAAGTCAAGCATGTTGGGAATCTTGATTTGCACTATCCTTACTCATTTGGGATTTTTGATTTCTTCTACTTATAAAAGTCATAAGCAAATATCTTTTGAAAACTCAATTTTGCTTTTCTTAAGACCCATTTAGGTTTTCTGAATGATTTCACTCCTTGCTTGCTCCTTTAGGTTATTTGATTGCTTCTAATTATAAAAGTCATAATTCAAGCATGTTGTAAAAATCAATTTTCACTATAGAGTCATTTGGGTTTTCCCAATGACTTCACTTCTTATTTGAAGACTTTGGGCATGAATTTGATGTCCTATGACACGTCACCTATATGAACCCAATGGTTAGTTGGCCATCTTAAATTTGACATCCTGTGGTATGTCATGGGGATCCATTTGGGTCAATATTGTTATTTTGGGTAATTTTACCAAAGTAATTCCTTTGAACAATTTTTTCAAAGGAATTCCTTCAATAATTTTGGCTTCTAGGTAATGGCTAGTTCCTTTGGGAACTTTTCTCAAAGGACACTTGGGAAAGTGTCCTTTGAAATTTTTTGAAGGACACTCGGTTAAAGGCACAAGGTCCCTTTGAAATTTTTTGAAGGGAATTTCCAAAGGAAATGTCCCTTTAGAACTTTTTTAAAGAGCGTTTCCAAATACAAAAGGCCCTTCAGGAAAAATCTTGAAGGGTAACCTTGGAGAAAATGGGCAAAAGTGCCCTTCAAAACTTTTCTGAAGGGTCACTTGAACAAAAAAGTACCCTTTAAAAATTTTTGAAGGGACACTTGGGCAAAAAAGTGCCCTTTGAAACTTTTTTTAAGGGTCACTTGGACAACAAAGTGCCCTTTGGAAAAGTCTGAAGGGATACTTGGGTGAAAAGTACCCTCCAAAACTTTTTCGAAGGGTCACTTGGACAACAAAGTGCCCTTTGAAAAAGTCTGAAGGGACACTTGGGTGAAAAAGTACCCTTCAAAACTTTTCCAAAGGGTCATTTGGACAACAAAGTGCCCTTTAGAAAAGTCTAAAGGGACACTTGGGGGGAAGGCAAGGCAAGAAAGGCCCTTTAGAAATTTTTTGAAGGACACTTAGAAGTGAAGTGGCCTTTTGGAACCTTTTTCTAAGCGCACTTTGGGGAAAAAGGCTAAGGTAAACAATTCAAATGGAAAAAAAAATAAGGGAGAAGAGCTCGAACCAGGAGAGGCCAAATGGAAAAGACAAGCAACAAGACAAGTGACCAAACATAGAAATGAGCAAGGAAGAAATGAAAAGAGACAAAGGTTAAACACAAACTGACTATGCAAAAAATGGTCAACAAAACCTTCACCTAATCTTGAAGATTAAACAAGGAAAAGTTTCACATTTTTAATGCATTATAGAGGTCTCTAAAAGACATCAAAATACAATAATGTTTGAGAATGGCAAAGGATCATCCATGGCCAAGTGGAGAGCCCCCAAGAGAGAAGATTAAGTTTAAACAATAATCCAGTGAAAATATTTGTAGGCTCTGTTAAAGGATATAAAACATAAAGTGAAGATCTACATGATCTAGAGGTACCATTCATAAGTTCTTAAGGGCCTTAAAAAGGTAAAAACTAGTTTTGTAGCTTTAAAAGTAAGATAAGATTGGGTAAGATAGTACCATGTTTGTAGGGTTTATGTGAAATAAATAGTCACATTCTAGATTTAAGATATAGGTATATGGGTCCATACAAGTCTTGGAGAGTGTTGATGGGGTCACAATCATTCCATAAATAATATTTAGACCAATGGAGAAAAGAATAATTTGACAAACATGTCTAAAACCTTGTTAAAACCTTAAAGCCTATAAATCTACTTTTGATAGGTTTATAACTTGTTTAAATTGACAAAATTATGTTTGAGGATCTAATAATGATTTCAACACATCTATACATAGTATTATAGGTTATCCATTGTGTTGTGATCAAATGGGAGTCTTCACTAAGAATTCAAGACTCTCTAAAGAGATAAAAACATGTCTATAGGAATCTATTGAAACTTGGAAGCTCTCAATTGAAATGAAACAAGTATTAAGACTTGCACCCAAGATTCAAGTTTGTCTAATTGTATCCTCAAGGTTTTTATGAGGTTTCATGTTTGAAAATACCATTTTAGGTGATAGGATCTTGATATGATTCAAATATTCAATATATGCATAAATACCCTTAAGGTAGGGCAACACCATATAATACTCCTTTAGAAAGGAATAACTCTACAATGTCTCTTCAAGGGGACAACCTCTAATATCCTCTTACAATAGAAGACTCAATTTTTAATTCATATCTTTACCATGATAATCATCTCCTTTATATAGACATCTATCTAACCAATGGATGGGTAACTTCCTAATCTCAATGTAGGCCGACCATTACCCAATGCACTAATTCCACAAGTTACTCCATTATCTTAATATATTGTACCCATATAACTAATGGTATGTGTGACACATGTCAGCATCTCCATCAACCTATATACATTAGTATATCATATCCCTAGGTACATAGCATTACTTCCCTCGACATGTTTCATCCCCGAAACATATGAAGAAACCAAATAATGAGTGTGTTTCAAATCATTGCACACTTGTCTCCAATCTCGATCATCTAGCCATCCATATGTGATCTTGGTAGGTGATAGCTCTCCAAGCTTATTTCCAAATTCCATCATGCTCCTCTGATTTCATTCATGATCATAATTATACTGCTTTGGTGTCCAAGCATAATTATTCCTCTTTTTATTCCATGTACCATATTTCACTATGCTACTCTAATTCCAACTATGACCATAGTAGGTATTATTCCATATATAGTCATAGTGATTTCCCCATTCATTCTATGTGCCATAGTATTTTTTCTTTGGATTCCAAGCATATCGATAATGACTAGAAATTTTATTTCCTATATAGACAAAATGATTGTTGTTATGATACTTCCTTACCTGGTTCCATGATTATTTCCTCTCATGATGATGTGGGTGTCTATATACCTCAAATTTTTATAATATTTTGACCTTATCCACCTTTTATTTTA
The DNA here is from genome assembly GCA_037957365.1 of Torreya grandis. Lineage (NCBI taxonomy): Eukaryota > Viridiplantae > Streptophyta > Pinopsida > Cupressales > Taxaceae > Torreya > Torreya grandis. The sequence continues at coordinate 1,745,783 of JARHVA010002772.1, forward strand.
CCTCTTCAACCTTTTCCTTCTTTGTCTCTTTAGTAGATGAAGTGTTCATTTCTAGTTGTAGTGTGTCTTTATCTATATCATCTGAATCTTCATCATGCTCTTCATCCCCTGTTTCAATCTCATCCTCATGATTTACCTGGATTGTTATTGGTGCCTTTTTCACTATGATATCTTGTAAAGTGATACTATTTTTCCTATTCCAAAACTTCATGAACTTTTTTTGAACATTAATATTCATTGTTCCCAAAGTCTCTAACCATGGATATCCAAGAACTATATCCACACCATCCATATCTAAAGCATAAAAATCTGAATGCAAAACATATTTTTCCATAATGAGCTTCAAATCTTCAAACATTAAAATATTCTTACCATCTACTTGAACCTCCTTGATATTATTTGCTTAAACATGTAGATGCTTGGCCGCATTCATGTTAATGAAGTTATACTTACTAGTAGGGTTTATGGACACAACCACCTTCTTCTTTTGAATGCATCCATGAAATTAAAAAATTGACTCAAATTTCTTTGGACCAAATTATTTGAACCCTTCTCTTCTTATTCTTTTTCCACTTCTTATTATTCTTCTTTATCATCATTAATTTCTTCCTCTTCTACATCCTCTTTTTCTTTTATATCCCATCGATTTAAGAAGATTTAAAGAAATAGATAATTATATTTTCCATAAAAAAAATTTAGTATTATTCTCCTTAAAAATGAGCCACCATTCTCTAGCATCAACATCATCTTCCCCTAATTTTTTTTGTAACTTCATGATCCACAAAAAAAATTAGGGTTCATGAAACCCTAAAATGTCAATAACTCATAAAAAATGAATCCAAAAAGTCTTAAATTTTTAATGTATCTTCCTCTTATGATATTGGAACCTCAGTGAAATTTTTGTGAAAAAACGTCATAAATTTTGACCTGTAGATTAAATATACTAAAAACCATAAAATCATAACAAATCACTAAAAACAAATCCAAAAATTCTGAAATTTTTATTTTTATTCTCTTATATCTTCTTACATCTCCAGTAAAAATTTTGAATAAAAATTCCGTATATTTAGAAATATATATCTAAATTAGTATAAACCCTAAAATAGAAATAACTCCCCCAAAACTAATAAAAAAATCTCAATTTTTTTAATATGACTTATTCAAAATATTATACATATCTAGTAAAACAATTGTGAAAACAACCAATAAAAAGATAATGATGATTAAAAAAACTAGGGTTTCACTCCACACAAATTGCCCAAATCAAAGCTTTGATACCACTTGATATGATATTTATATGATTCAAATATTAAATATATGTAGAAATACCCTTAAGGTAGGGAAACACCATATAATACTCCTTTAGGAAGGAATAAATCCACAATGTCTCTTCAAGGGGACAACCTCCAATATCCTCTTATAATAGAAGACTCAATGCTTACTTCATATCTTTACCATAATAATCATCTCCTTTATATAGACATATATCTAACCAATGGATGAGTAACCTCTTAATCCCAATGTAGGTTGACCATTGCCCAATTCACTAGTTCCACAAGTTACTCAATTATCTTAATATATTGTACTCATATAACTAACTAAGGAGATGTGTGCCACATGTCGGCATCTCCATCAACCCATATACATTAATATATCATATCCCTAGGTACATAGCAATAGGTTATAAAGTGAGATGGTAAAGGTTACATTCTTGTACAATGCCTATGAGGTATATGAGTAAGTTTTTATGAGTTTCAAGCTTGCAAAAAAGTTTAAAAAGACTTATTGTTGAGTATAAATGGGGAAAACATGGTTTCAACCATGATTCTAAGGAATGATACAAGCTTGATTCATGATCCAAAAAGTTCAAACATACCACTTTGAATAGATCATAGTGTTTTAAATGTGAACAAAACTAATAAAACCTCAAGCATTATTGGTCAAAATAATATAATAGAGTAAATTTAAAAGTTTTATAAAGATTTATTGAGGTTTAGTCAACATCCAATCATGATCTTACCTTGATACAATTTTGAGACTAATTTTTAGTGTCTCTTAGAGGTCTTGCAAGTGAAAAACATAGTCAACAAACCTTTTCAAAGAGTATCTAACACATAGGCCTACAATAAGTGTCCATGATTGATTAAAGGGTTTATGAGAAAATATTTGAGGCAAGAAATAAATTTTATATTCAAGAAAAAGTTTTCATAGACTTGAAGGTTATTGAAAAATATTTCAAACATTGTAGGAAAATCTTGCAGGCTTACAGACTTGTCCAGGAAGGTCAAAGACATCTACAAGTCTACCAAAGCTCATGGTGAGGTTTCAATAATGATTTCAAGAGTGAAAAATGTCTTAAAAACTTGAAGACCTTATTTACAAATCCTGTAACATGCTTCCATGTGTTAAGGTGTATTTGTGGAGATCATTTACAAGCTTGAAGGTCATGAAACAAGTTTTCAAGTATAGAAATGATGATTGCATAGATGTTAGAACATGATCCAACCTCCAAGAAGAGTTTTGAGGTATTAATACATGTTTTTAATGTGATTATTAGGGATTTTAACTTTATATAAATTTCTTATTGAGATCAAAAGCATACCTATAGGTCCACTAGTTGTACACAATCAAGAAAAGTGCAAAAATAGTCAAGAAAAACTTGTTTTTCCATGTTTTGAGGTTGATAAAGGTTATAAAATCAATTATAAAGGAGGATAATTATGGGTTATAAATTTTATAATTTATAATGGATCAAAAACATGTCTTAAATCTCAAGTTATGATTTATTGAATGCTCTCAGCTTACTAGTAGGCATACTAGGGTTTGGAGGTCAAAAACCCTCATAAAACAAAAGGCAACCCTTAAAAATTGATGAAAATAAGTAATAATGTATGTGAGAATTTTATAAAAGTTTTACAAGTGGTTTCAAAGTGATCTAGGTTTTGGAAACAAATTTATTCTAAAAACTCAGTCTATAGACCTAGTTTTAGGCCTAAAAACCCTATGTTTTATGTTTTCTTGCATGATCAAGGTTGGTTAAAGGTGATGATAAGTATTATGAGTTTAGGAAACATTACATGGTTGTTATAAATACTCCTTGTTTTATTGAGATTTGTATTTAAAAATTCTTATATGTGTAATTAGTTCACTCAATTAGGTTACAAGTTGATCTTCCTTTGAGAGATCCATGGTCTTAAGCCCTTTAATTAAGTTTGCACAAAAGTATACATGGTTATAGAAAAGTAATATTTCCATCCAAGCACATTCCAAAACTATTTTTTTATCATTATTCCTATTTTTGAAATCAATGTCAAATGTTTTTGAGAAAGGTGTTCATAAGGTCATTAAAGAATGTAGCTATGAGAGAAAATACTGATTAGTGTTGTAGTGATTATGAGAGTGTAAGACATGATTGGTTTATGTTCTCATGACTTCATGAGTGATGTTAAGGTCAACATGGAATGTCCTACTTATCAAAGTTGTCAAGTGCTTGTGCCTTGTAAGTGTCTTGAGAAAGTATGTGCATAGGATTCCTAGTCTTGTGCATGAAGGGTCATAATGGATTGATGAGATGAATGCACATAGGTTGTCAAAGTTGTCAAGTGCTTGACCCCAGTAAGTGTCTTGAGAAGGTGTGTGCATATGATTCCTAATCTTTCGCATGAAGGGTCATGATGGATTGATGAGATGAATGCATTTAGGAATGAGAATTTTTATGAGGTTGTTTTATAATGTATATGAGGCATTATATCACTAATGTGAGTCTCAAGGTGAGCCTACATGTGTAGGACCTACAAGTCAAGTTTGTAACTAGACCTCTTCTAGACCCTGCTTGGCCTAATGAGGCATTATGATCTATTGTAAAGGTATATGAAGGATGTATGTAAATTTTTAATCATGTATGAGGTTGATTGAGTATGTGAGAGTGGTGGAGAGCACATGGAAAGAGGCATGCAGGTCAGTTTCAAGGCCTAATGTGATTTACAAGCCAAGGTCTAAGCAAGAAAAGAGAGAGTGTGGACTAATGAGGGATCATAATAATATATAAATATGTATAAGCTCATACAATATTTTTTATAGGTAAGGTATGTTTATTCAACCTTTCTCATGAATTTTTAGGTCAAAGTTGGAAGGATAAGTCATGAAAATGTGTTCTAAGGTCTCTCAAGTGCACAAAATTAAGGGTTTTCTACTTGATAAGGTTTTTATTTTGCTCATTATATCATCAAACCTCTAAATGGGAACCTAATATATTAATGGTATAAGGTTAATTTTCCTAGATCAAAATTATACGCATTAATTTTTGGATTAAGGGGCTATGCTTTATGAATGATTGTTAAGAGTGAAAACAAGTTTAAACCTTCGTAGAACCCTAATAGTGACCCAATGTTGAATATATGGTTTATAAAATCATATAATGGTCTAAAATGACTATTAAATGTATTGTATATTGTATTCAAGTCTCCCAAGCACCTCTAGGTGTGATTGAGTTATCAGGGTTGTGAGTACATCCTACAGGAAAGTGTTAGTTTCTCAAAGATCTATAATAGTAGTTAGAGTTGACCAAGTCAAAGTATGAAAATAATTGAATGGATAAGTTTGATACTTTTATTTTATGTCCATGGTGTTTTATATATAGTTTCTATCCCTTATGTATGCTAAACTAGTTATCCAAGTTATCCACTTGCTAACAAGCCGAATGGTGGAAACAAGGAGAAACCCAGGCAATAATGAGAAGATGATTAGGGATGTATTATAATGGAATATTGATGGAACCAAGTGTTTAGAGGTGTTATCAAGGAATTTTAAGACTATAATTTTTGATATAAGTGTTTGAGGACATTGGTTATAGTGAAAACATTGCTCACAAGTTGACCTATCTAGTTTAGATAAGACAGTGAGATACAAGGTTATAAGATTGGTCTACAAGAACAATATTACCATTTGAACATATTATATTTATATATAATAATGGTATAATTAACACATAGTATAATCCACATGCATCATGAGTCTTTTAAAGTTATCATATAGGTGTTGAAGGTCAAAATCATCATGACTTGTCTTTAGGTAAGATTGATAGTTATGAGTGAGCAAGTTGCAGGAGTGTTTTTGAGTCTATTTACACTAGGTAATGAATTCTAAGGAACTTGGTGATTTTTTTGAGGTATTTGAGGTTTTGTGTATATTTTTTATTTTCATGGTTGTGTGTCCAAACATTTCTTTATCTTTAGTTGTTCAAGACAGACCTTTTTGTGTGTGTGAAGGCTTAATATAAACATTATTAATGACATGATACAAGTTTTGATTGGAAATAAAGTGTGTCATGGACATAAGATGAGATTATTAGGTATATATTTTATTCACATATTAAGTGTTCCTTTTGTGTATGAATTTGTAAATTCATCCAAGAAGATCAAAGGGTAACATGTACTATTGAAGACTTAATTGAATTAGGTCTCCTTAAGGCCTAAAGAAGGATTTAGTCCATTTGAGCTATGGCTTACCTAATGTCATTATTTATTAATGTTTGTGTCATGTAATAATTAATTATTATGCATAAAATATAAGTATGAAAGTGTGTATGGCTGACCAATAGGTGTATGAGCAAGTGCCTAGTATAAGAACAAGGCCTAATAGGCCTAATTGACTAGTTAAAGTATGAACAAGTAAAAGGGAAGGATCTATCTCTTTGAAGAGATAAAGGAGGTATTTTATACCATAAAAAGTGTGAATATAATATATCATGAATATATAATATGGGTAATGTAGATGAAGATAAGGTCATATGACCTAATCTTTCTTGAAGAGACCTAAATGAGCAAAGAAGCTTAGAAGGTAGTTTGAGGGGGATATAAGAGAGAGAATAACTGAAGAAGGTGATCATCATCTGTTGTATGATAAATAAGTTTTTATGAAGGTTATAAATTTTTTTATATGGTTGATTTGGTGTTGAGTCATCTAGGGGATTGATGCCTCCTTATAAGTTGGTGTTTTCTAAAGCCTAGTTGGTTTGGTGCTTTGCTAGTTGGGGTCGGTGATCCATGTGGAGTTGGTGCTTCAATAAATTATTATCTTTTAAATTATAAGACTATATTCAATTTTCAAGGATTAGTGGTTTTTATTCCCCTTGAAGGTTTCTGACTCATATGTGTGTTTTTTTGTGTTATGCTCATGTGAATGACTCTTTATGCATTGCTATATCTTTGTATTTCTTTGATTATTCAAGGAATGTTAAAGCGCATGTGAAAAAAAGTTTTAAGAGACTAATTAACCCACCTATTAGTAATTATTATTAAAATAATTGGTATCAGAGTGTGTTCCTTTGAAACAAGTCTAACATCTTGAAGGTGATCATAAGAAGCACAAGATGTCTTGTGATCAAAAGGAAGAAGATAACATTTATGATGAAGAAGTCTACTATGATAGTGAATAAGGAGAAGTTAAATTAGACCTTGAATATAATATAATAAGTGAATTTTATGATTTGCAGCATAAAAATAATAATATCAAAGATATCAAGAGTCAGTTTTAAGGTGTCAACATAAGGTTTAGGTCAAAGGAAGCTGAGTATGACCAGTTGAAGATAGAGTTAGATTCCTTGAAGGTTAAGCATGATAATATCATAGACAAAATGAACAAGTTTGAGAGAGATCATGATATGTTATAATAAGTTAAGAGTACTAATATAAAAATACCATTTAGGTATCTTAATGTAATAAAGGATAATTTGTCATAAGACCATGGGAAAAAGAGTAATCCGTCAAGAGGTAAGCACATAAATATTGTTTTCTACATTTGTCCTAATATAAAACACATTGCAATATTCTAATCTAATAGAGTTAGAAGGACATAAATATTCAACAAGACATATTAATCTCCTATAATCCATGATAAGAATCAAAATTTGGTATGGAATCCAAATCAAGTTAGGACAATTCATATTGAGCTCAAAAGTCAAGATGGACTATTTGCTAAGGAGGAACAAAAGACTAAAGAGGATTCTATGCTAGTTTAGGCTGCCTTTCACATTCAAGATGAAGGCATGAAATGGTGTATATATAGTGGTTTTTCAATCCACATGACATGAGACAAAAATAAGTTCATCTCATTGAAGAAAAATGTTATAGGAATAGTGAGTTTTGGAGACAACACAACTGCCAATATTTTTGGTAAGGGTGTCTTAAGTTTGGATAATGGGAAGACCAATAAAAATGTATTGTATTTGGAAGGTTTGAAACATAACCTTCCTATTATAAGTCAAATGTTCAATCAATTACACACACTAACCTTTCATGATAGAGGGTGTGAGATAAGGAGAGCCAAATCAGGAAGGCTAATTACCAATGCTAAAAGGATTGAAAACAATATATATATATATATATATATATATATATATATATATATATCTTGAATGAGATCAGGAAGGAGAGATGATTTATGAGAAATATGGATTAAATTTAGATATGTCATAGAAGTTTATGTCACCTAAACATTGAAAATATGGTTAAGATAAACACTAAGAAATCTGTGAAGAACATGCCTAAAATCACCAAACTTACAAACATACTTTGCAAGGCTTGTCAACATGGTAAGCAGACTAGAATAAGGTTCATGTCCAAGAAGTACTCTACCACAAGAACCTTAGATTTAATACACACTAATATCTATGGGAATAAAATAATTAAAAGCATTTAAAGATATATCTACTTCATGTTACTCATAGATGAATACAAAAGAATGACTTGGGTTGTATTCTTAAATGAAAAGTCAAAATCTCTTGAAAAGTTAAAGGCATTAAAGGTTCTTATTGAGAATGAGAAGAATGGGAAGATCAAGTGACTAAGATGTGATAGAGGATGAGATTTTTGGTCCAATGAGTTTGATGACTTTTGTGAGGTTCATGGAATAAGGAGATAGTTCTTAGCAACTAGGACACCTCAGTAGAATGGGGTAGTGGAAAGAAAGAATAAGATAGTTCAAGAGATGGATATAATTATGATAAATGAGTACATATTATCTTATGGATATTGGAGAGAGTTAGTAAGAAATATATTCTATATTTTAAATAGAGGATAGATAAGGACTAATGGCAACCAGACTCCTTATGAACTATGGAAGGGTATATATGCTAATATGGAACACTTTAGAGTGTTTGGGAGCAAATGTTTCATCAAAATAGATGATGAAGACTTAGGAAGGTTTTATTAAAGATATGATGAAGGTATATTCTTAGGATACTCATCAATGAGCTCAGACTATAGATGTTATTCCAAGAGGTTATAGAAGATAGTGGAAAGCACCAATGTGAAGATTGATGAGACAAGGAAATCACACTCACAATCAAAGGATACTTTAGAGAATCTGGATTTTGATAATGAAGAAGAAACTATATAGGTTGATGAGGAAGAAGAAGTTGAGGAGAGACAGGGCTCAAAAAGTCCCTCAAGGTAGATTCAAAGAGATCACCCTAAATCTCAAATCATTGGCAATAATAATGCAAGTATACAAACAAGGAGAAGATTGATAAGTAATCTAAATCAAGAGAATGTTTCTCTATTATCTAAGATTGAACCTAATAATATTATATAAGTAAGAAAAGACAAATTTTGGATATATGTTATGAATGAGGAGTTAGACCAAATAGAGAATAATGAGACTTGGGAACTAGTTCCTAGGCCTCAAGATAATAATGCCACTGACATAAAGTGGGTGTTTAGAAATAAGTTTAATGTAGATGGGAGAAGTCACTAGGAACAAGGCTAGAATGGTATGTAAGGTATATGCACAAGTTGAAGGGGTATACTTTGAGAAGACCTTTGCATTAATATAAATATTATAGGCAACTAGATTATTTATAGTATATGCAAGATTCAAATGGTTCAAGGTATACTAGATGGATGCCAAATCTACATTTTTGAATGGGAATTTGGAAGAAGTGTAAATTGATAAACCTGGGGGGTTATAACTATTAGATGAAGAGGAATATGTTTGAATATTCAAAAAGGCTCTCTATGGTCTGAATCAAGCTTCTAGAGCTTGGTATGATAGTTTGGATAGGTATCTGTTGAATCAAGGATTAAAAAGAGGAGTTGTAAATAGTAATTTATACATAAAAATAAAATGTGAACATAATTTGATAGTAGTTATCTAAGTGGATAACATCATCTTTGGTGGAAATAATGAAAACATGGCCAAGGCCTTTGTAGAGGTGATGAAGAAATAGTTTGAGATGTCCACACTAGGAGAGCTATCATTATTTCTTGGGGTGTAAATCACTCAGTCTGAAAAAGGTATATTCATCTCACAAGCCAAGTACATAAGAGAGATGTTGAAAAAGTTTGAGATGGAATATTACAATGTAGTTAGTACACCCATGATCATAGGGTGTAAGTTGAGTCTATAAAGGTCAATTACACATCATATAGGTCAATTATTAGAAGTTTTTTATATACCACTAACTATAGACCTGACATCATGTAAGCAGTAGGTCATATGAGAAGGTTTTAAGTAGATCTAAAGGATTATCATCTATAGGGAGTCAAAAGGATAATTAGGTATCTCAAGGGGACTATGGAGTATGGGTTGTGGTATCAAAGAAGTAAGGATTTCAATTTGACATCCTATATAGATGTAAATTGGGTAGGAAGTCTAGATGATAGGAAGAGTACCACTGAAGGATATTTATTCTTAGGTGGGTGCCTAGTTTCATGGATAAGCAAGAATCAACCATCAATATAATTATCCAAGTGTGAAGTGTAGTACATTATAGTAGCTTCATGTCACACTCAAGCTCTATGGATGATACAAACCCTAAAAGACTACAAGGTGGAGTTTGATGGTCCTAGCCCTATCTATTATGATAATACAAGTGATATAAGCTTCCAAAGAACCCTATCATGCATTCAAGGACCAAGTACATTCCCATAAGGTATCATTTTCTAAGAGAGTAGGTAAGTGAACAAAGTTTCAAACTTGAATATGTTTCTACATAGGATCATATTGTAGACATCTTGACCAAACCACTTCCAAAGGTAATATTTGAATACCTATGATAGGAATTGGGTGTAATTCCTACCCCTAATAATCATTAAAGAAGCAATTACTTAGGGTGATATAATCATGCTAATTATCTCCAATGATAGCTAAGTTTTTCTAAGAAGGTACACATGGAGATAATGGGATCATGTTTGTATTATGTCTCATAAACTCATAGCCCTATGTGTTGATTATTTTTATTGTAATGAGTGTGATCTAAGGAGTTGCAGACATCAATTTATCATTTATGTCAAAGGGGGAGGAAGACCAAAATAGGTAGATAATAATGATCAGTATGAAGTTTGTTTTTTCATCAATGAAAAAGGGGGAGATTATTGAGCATTGTTCCTATTATTGAGGTTTGATATTGATGTTGTCATTAATATCAAAGTTTCTTGAGAAAGGTGTTTATAAGATCATGGAATAATGTAGCTATGAGAGAGAATATTGATTAGTATTCTAGTAATTTTGAGAGTGTAATAAATTATTGGTATATGTTCTCATGATTTCATGAGTGATGTGAAGGTAAGCATGTAAGGTATTTATTGTCAAATTTGTTAAGTGATTGAGCCTAGTAAGTGTCTTGAGAAGGTATGTGTATATGATGCCTAGTCTTATGCATGAAGGTTCATGATGGCTTAGTGAGATGAATGTACATAGGCATGATGAATTTATGAGGTTGTTTGAGCATGTATATGAGGCATTGGTGCACTCATATGAGTCTTAAGGTAATCCTATAGGGGTAGGACCTATAGGTCAAGTTTTCAACTAGACCTCTTCTAGACCCTACTTGGCATAATGAGGCATCATGATCTATTGTCAAGGCATATGAAGGATTTATGGCACTATTTAATACTTTATGAGGTTTATTGATTATTTTATAGTGTTAGAGAGCACATGAAAAGAGGCATGAAGGTTAGTTTCAAGGCCTAATGTTATTTATAGGTTAAGGTCTAAGCAATCAAAGATAGAGAGTGTGGCTTAATGAGGGGTCATGATCACATTTAAAGGTATATAAACCCATATAAGCATTATCAAAGGTAATTTATGTTGTTTCAATTTTGTTCATGAATTTTTAGGTCAAATTTGGAAGGATATGGCATGAAAATGTGTTCTAAGGTATCTCAAGTGCACAAAATGAAGGGTTCTCTACCTAAGAAGTTTTTTCTTATGCTTATTAGCTCATCAAACCTCTACATGGAAACCTAAGATATTTATGGTAGAAGGAGAATGATATATCAAAATTTAAGGCATTAGTTTCTGGATTAAGGGGATATGCTTTATGAATGATCATTAAGAGTGGAAATAGGTTTAAACCCTCCTAGAACCCTAATAGTGACCCAATATTGAAGATATGGTTCAAAAAAGCCAAAAATGGTCTCAAATGACTATAAAAATTATTTTATCTTGTATTCAACTTTCCCAAACACCTCCATGTGTGATTGAGTTTTTAGGTGTGTGAGTATATCATATAAGATAGTGATAGTTTCTTAGAGATTTGTTGTAGCAGTCAGAATTGACCAAGTCAAAGTATGAAAATAATTAGATGGATAAGGTTAATATTGTATTTTATGTCCATGGTGGTTTATTTATAGGTTATATCCCTTAGTATGGTAAAATAGTCATCTAAATTAGCTAGTCACTAATAGGCCTAATGGTGGAAAGAATGAGAAACCTAGGCAATAGTGAGAAGATGACAAGGGATGTGTTATCATGGAATAGTTATGGAAACAAATGCATGGAGGTTTTATTAAATACTTGTAATAAATTTTCATGTTTGATAATTATTTTGGATTATAGTGAAAAATTTGGTCACAAGTTGACCTATCTAATTCAGATAAAACAATGAGGTATAAGGTTATGAGATTGGTCTGCAAGACCAATATTTCCTTTTGACCATATTATATTTCTATCTAAGAATGGTATAATAAACACATAGGATCATCCACATGCATTATGATTCTTTTAAATTTTTCATACAGGTGTTTAAGGTCAAAATCACCATGATTTATCTTTAAGAAAAATTGACAATTCTAAGTGAGCAAGTTGCATGAGTGTTTTTTTGTCTTTTTAACCTAGGTAATGAAGTATAAGGCACTTAGTGAAGTTTTTTAGGTATTTTAGGTTATATTTATTTATTTTATTATCATGGTTATGTGGCAATTTTTTTTTTATCTTTATCTATTCAAGACAAACCTTTCTGTGTCTGTGAAGGCCTAATACAAACAGTACTAATGGCATGCTTCAAGTGGTAATTGGAGCTAAAAGGTGTCATGGAAATAATATGAGATTATTATGGGTATATTTGAGTGACATATGAAGTTTTCCTATCATGTATGAAGTTTTAAATTATTCCAAGAAGATCAAAGGGTAATGTGTACTATTGAAGGCCTAATTGAATTAGGTCTCTATTTTACTAAATTTGGGAAACTATAGGGGTTAGTTTCTTAAATAGTAAAGGGGTTTGGATTAAGTTAAAATTATTAATTAAATGTTCCTTAATTATCCTACTAATTTATTAAATTTTTAAATGCTTAATTGATTTCTAAAAATATCAAACAAGGGGATATAGAGTAAAACTTAGCTGATTTTGGGTTGAGATGGAGGAGATAGAGGCTATAAATTGTTGATCTAGATGGGTAAACTATTATAAATAAGATAAATAGGTCTATTTTATACGTAGATAAGAAAACCAAAAGTGGGACACCTAGAGGTCCAATGTTGTAGTCCAAGTTTTGGCACTATAGTCCTTAGTGTCTAAGCTTTCCAAGCATTTTGGGTTCTATTCTTCTGCTCCTAAAGACCCTGTGTCTAAAATATCAAGTTCTATTTGTTCAAAAATATCTATGTATAATGGATTTTGTCTTTAAGGATCCTAGTTCCTCTTTACGCTTGATATGTGATCTTGAATCTAACTAGAAAAAGGGGTTAATGTGTAATATGCATTAAACATGTAATCACACCCCATGTATGGGCACACTACCTACATATCAGTACTCCAAAGAGGGATCAAGACCAATGTAGTTCTCCCTATTTTAATGTGTATTATTTAATCCTATGTATGTAATACAAGTGTATGCAAATTTTGGCAAGCTTGAGATGACTCATGACTAGTGTAGGAGCTTGGATAAACTACAAATAATAGTGGTTGGTTCTTGTAGAGAATAGGAAGATTTTCTTGACTATGCTTTATTCTATCTATAGCTTGTGCCTTTTGAATGATTTCCAACCCTTATAAATGACCTTTTAATGGGATTTTATAGGGAACCTAGTGATCCTAAGTTAGATGCACTCACATTAGGCCAACAAAGGAAAAGATAAGGATTCATAAAAATATGAGCATTTGAGGCTATTGTGGACTTAGACAATAGCACTAGAAAGTGGACACCCTAGGTCCCATCACTATTGTCTAAGGGTAAAGGGACCCTAAAATATGGATCTATGCTTGAGAGAGGAGTCTGAGATAATAAGGGCTAAATCTAGAAGGCTTTTAATGACTGGGAAATAGTGAAAACATGTTTAAGTGGGATATGTAAATGAGTAGGAGAGACCTATGGTTTGGGTGTCACTAGTCATGCTCAAGTTGTACAAATTGCATTTTAGTATGACTACATTCCCCCCCTTTATTCTAAGTATGTAGCAAATTGAAATACTAGGATGAAGGAAAAAAAGAGAAGCGTACCTAAACTTACGTGTGAGGCTAAGCCCAAAAATCTATGTGATATTAGGTTGTGCATAGTGAGAGAATGTTTTACTATGTAATTTAGGTATGTGAACTAATACAAAACCTATTATGCTGATAGGTTGTGTTGAATGATGATAGAATTATGCTAAACCAAGAGTTATATCAATGAATGAGTTGAGTGATCAATCCCCTAAAATTTGGCTCAAGAATGCAAAGGTAGGCCCTTTAGCTCCATCATCGCCAACTATGTGAAGTTAATGAATCATGCATGTGCTAATCAATGTTTGGACCATGTGTCCAATCCCTCTAAATAGGTGGCTCAAGAATACAAAGATAGCTAGTATTTTGGCTCCATCATTACCCCATGATGTGAAGTTGAATGAGAAAATACCGGTATAGATGAGTGTCATATGAGATGCCTCATGGAGCTCCAGAATGTGCTAAGATTTGATAATGTTGGCATGGATAGCTGAATGTAAACTAGAAACTAGGCCAGTGTTGGCCACTTTAAAAGATGGAGATTGGATTTGTATAAAAGGCCCTCCTAAAACTAGAATCAAGGCTTAGGAAGCCACTTGGGAACTTGGGTATGCAAGAAGCAAACTTGTATGAAAATTTAATTAAATGTGATGCCAACCACCTACAGATGGAGTAAGGCATGTAACTTCTAGGAATGTGTAAGAAAATGCAATAAACTTGGAAATAGAGAAGGCCCATGTGGCATGCACATTGCTCCTAATAACTGGTGTCTAGAACATAGATTCTAAACTAAAAGTTATATCAACTACCATGTCTAAATTGAAAATGAAAACCCTCATACCATACATGATGCTCCCTATATCTTGATTCTCTGAGTGAAATATGTGCTAAAAATTATTGATTCTTGGACTAAACTATACTAGAAAAACTATGACTGAACTCACCTCTCTACCTGGTTCTAGAAAAACTAAATATTCTATTATTTGGATAACAACATTGGAAACTAGACACTTTGGGGTCCATCACTATAGTCCCATTTTTGGTGCTATTTTTTAGAGCCAAAATTGATGACTAATTTGGATTCTCTACGATCTACTGAGTTATATATTCTAAACTGTACTATTCTAAAACTACTTTTTTGACCATTAGGAGCACTGATCTCTATGACAAAAACCTTGTTTGTTGCCCCCTCTTCTAAGGGTAGGAATGAAGACCCTGAAATGACTACCCTTAGAAGAAGAATCCTTACAAGTATGTTAATCTACAAAAACATTTGATATAGCATTGATATACATTATTTTTAGATATAGTAAAAGCTATAGAGAGAGATTATTAGATCCATAAGGGTATGCCTAAATAGATATAACAATGTAATAGCATGTGCATAAGAGTAAATTGGAATTTGAAATCTTAGTTTTTATTATTTAGTGGCATGGAGGGATGGAGCATGATGTCCATCATGGCATCCAAAAATCAAGATAAATGCATGATTGGAATCATGTCATTGCACACAAAGATAATCAATCAAGTAACAAGCATACAAAGCAAGAAACAAGAAACATAAAAGGGTGGCCAAGGGGCCAAATAAGTACACAAGGTACATTCAAATGCCACACCACACATAATGGGAACAAGAAAAGATTGGCACAAGGGCCACAAGCATATGGAAGGCACACAAAAAGGACATTAGTAAGTGTCCAAAAGCACACACATAGAGAGAAGAATAAAGGACATTGGCAAATATCTAGAAATGCAAGAAAGAAGAAAATAAGAACTAGAAAATTCAAACACATCTAGATAAACAAAGTGAAGAGTGGAAGCATGCAAAGTACTAGAAATATAAACATGCATCTAACTATATAAAGCAAGAAGCAAGAGTATATAAGATATGTAATACAAGACTAATGTATATACTATGAAATACAAAAGTGTGATATATGCTAATGGATGTCAATGTGATATCTATGTAAGCAAGTAAGGAACATACTAAAACAAGATATCTAGAGTGTATAGTATAAGAATGACATAACCTAGATGGTGTAGTCATGTAGAGTATGCCCTTAGTGGGTAGATGTATCAATATGTAGCTGAAATGTAGAAGTAAGATACCCCCTCAATGGGTGAAGTGAGATAATCAAGGATCTAGATACACTAAACACGCTTAAAGAAGATCAAGTGAAGCCTAGTAATATAGATAAATCAAAAAATTATATTATAGAACAATGTAATGTAAGTCTATCATAATGGTTAGCAATGTAAAACATAGGTGATGTATACAATTCACATGTTTTTATATTTTGAAATGTTTGAGATATATATAATAAAGTAGGGGAAATTATGTATAATCAATAGTGGAAGGAATGATACTAACCAAGGAGGCTCATGTGAGACTCCCTATCATGGTGTCTTGTATCAAAGCGTGGAATAATGTGTGATTATGAAGCATGATGGAAATGTTGAGACTATAGCTCTAAAAGTTGTACATGCTCTAAATGCTCTGAAATCTTTGAAGTGAAAATATGGGGAACCTCTATAATTATAATAAGTGGATGCATCTATAGGGCTCTTAGGGACCCATATGGAAGTAGGAAAAACTTGATAAACATGTGCTCTATGTGTAGATACATGAGATCTTAATGAAACTACTCTAAGTTTGAATACTATAGCTAGAAGCTATCTAGAACTGAAGTTATGGAGGTGTATGAACCCTCTGTACTAGTGATGGATATCACATCTGTGTCTAATGCTAAATTGGAGAAAAAATTGGTGGTAGAGGTAGAACTAGTAATGGAACTGAAATTGGCTCTAAAATTGGAAGTGGCAACTTATATGGAACTCTAGTAATTGTGATAGCCTAATTAGCATGAATGAATTTCATGCATTGGTGTAGTGTAAATGGAACTTCTCAGTGTTTTTGTATCTAAGGTCTACCAAGTAACATGTCAAAAACTCTCGCATTAGGAACTACAGTAAATGAGGTGGTCATGTGTGTAGGGCCAACCTATAAAGGAATGAGGACCTCACCTAATGTAGTCTAAAAATATCCACTAAAACCACTAATAAATATATTTATTGGAGTAATATCCTTCTCTATATAACACAAGTGTTGTAGTAGTGTCATAGTACACATGTTAACACTGGATCCATTATCAATTAGAACATTGTGAATGGGATGACCATGAATAATAGATCTAATGAAAAACACATGATAATTTGTGTTATCCTCAACAATCTCCTACTTAAAAAGGAGATAGAAGGTTGAATTGGAATGTTAGAATGAAAATTACCAATCATTTGGCTTAATGGATGTGAATCAACTACTGATGTCTTATATGTAATTGGTGGAGGATGTGCCTAATATGAATGATGTACACTTGATTTGTCCTATGTCTCTGACTTGCCATGCTATGGAAATGGATCTGAAAAGATTTTGAGTGACTTATCTTGCATTAGTTTGGCTAGAGGAGGCTCAACTAAAATACCTAGATCAATTTTATTGCCATCAATTAGATCTTATATCTTATGCCTGAGACTAATGCATCTATTTTTAGTATGGCTTGGTGTCCTGTGATAGTCACAAAATGCATTTTGGTTAGATCCCCATGGAGAGGCTTTGTTGGATCAATTTATATGATAAGAGGAAGAGATATGATGTTACATTCTAATAAATTTTGTAGAAACATGGCTTGAAGAACTGGTAGATTTGCAAAAGTTCATCAAGGAGTTTGATAAGTGATTCTCTGTGAGGGCTCTAAAGTCACATTAACTATCTATTGAGTTGATCTTTTACTGTCATTTAATTTTACCTTATATGAGTCTTTGTTGTTACTCTTATTAGTTTTATCTAGTGCACTTGTGTACTTATGTTTTCCCATTGAAATGAGTTTGATTTCTCTTTCTTTTAAAGTGTGACATAATTTAGTGAAAGAATAGAACATTTGAATATGATTATCTCATGTAAAACTGGTAGAAGACTCTATTTGAAGAGGCCTTGTAACCCCTAATTTACCATAGGGATAGTCATCTTAGCTAATATGGTCTTGTATCTAAGAACATACTTAGTGAGAGGATCATTTGATTTTTGTTTTTGTTGTGAAATTTGGGCATATGAAACCTTATCATTGATATTGATACTAAAATGTTCTAGGAACATGTTAATAATAGGGTTGAATGCATTAACTGACTAATTCAGTAGACTGTAAAACTAATATAATGCATAATCCTTAAGGCTCTTCAAAAATAATTTAGTTAATAGCCAATCATTTGTATATAACCCAAACATGCTATGTGAAAGGCTCTCAAATTTGTCTTTAAATTACCCTTGCCATCGTAAAGAGTGATCTTAGGTTATACAAATCTAGGTGGTAAGGGTGTAGCAACTATATGTCATGCCAAAGGTGTATGTAATAGAGTGAAGGAGTCTAATGCCTATGTAGATCTAGTTGTACCTTGATCAAGATGTTATAACTTGAATTTAAGAGATTGAATCTCTTGCACAAGGGATTCCACATCAGGAGATAAGGATGTACTAGCTACAACTAGTGGCATAGAAGAAGGTTGCGCTGCTATAGGGGGTTGTGACATAGTTTCCCCCATAGTATCATGTACAACTGGTAGATCTATAGTTTGAGAAGACTCAACTTATTTGGCCTTATTTAGTTTCATGATAAATTTCAAGACATTATCATGATTGTGGGGTTGTTCCCTGAGTCTTTCTCTAAAATTCTATAAAATCAAATCTTTGTTGAGTACAACTTCATTATCAACAATGGGTGGAAGTGGATCGGTAGTCCAATGTGATAGAACATGAGAATCAATATATGTCTCATCATTATTATTCTCATATTTCTCATTATCAAAATCATGTTCATTGAAATTAGTGTAATCTGGAAGTGCATGATCTATAATAGGGACCTGATTTGATTGCTTATCCATGTTATAGGAGTGGGTTGTAGGAATCTAGTTGAATTTAGGAGGGTTGCCACTATGTCTTTCACCCTATCTTAAAGGAAGAGATGAAAGGAGTTTAGATGGCATAAGTAAAACAATTTGGAAAATAACATAGCAGATTACATAAAAATGATCTAAATAATGAACTAGAATATGCATAAAAAGGATATTGAACTCTAAGTATGTAAGGTGATAGCTCAAGATGCAAAGTAGGGACTAGTATATGCAACTAGGGATTTGAGAAAAATAAATTTTCTAGAATTTACTATGAATTTTTGAAATTTGGAGTGATTTTCTAATTTTAATAGTCAATCAAAATTTATAGAAAATACATGGAATATTACTTGAAAATTAATGGGATTTAGTTGATGTAACTAGGACTTTGAAATGATTTTTTTCAAAATTAATGTAATAATTTTAAAAATTTGCTATAAATTTGTAGAATTGAGCTTTAAAATTTTAGGAAAATTTGAAAATATTTATAAAATTAGCAATATATTTTTCCTAGTGGTTCGAAAGTTTTTGTATACAAATAAGACCTAGTATGTGCAAACTATAATTGAATTATTGAAAATATTTTAATTAATTTGTAATTTTTTTATTTTTAAATTCAATAACAATAAAGAAAATTTTGAAAAAAATCAAAAATAATTAGCCCTAAGGTTTCTAGTGTTTTTGTGAAAAATTCAAAGTAAGTCAGGATCACCAAATGTTTTACTGAATTTGGGAAATTATAAGGGTTAATTTCCTAAATAGTAAAGGGGTCTGGATTAAGGGAAAATCAATAATTAAATGTGCCTTAATTAACCTACTAATTTATTGAATTTAGAAATTCTTAATTGATTTCTAAAAATAGAAAAGAAGTGGATATAGAGTAAAAATTAGATGATTCTAGATTGAGACAAGGAGATAGAGGCTGTAAATTACTAATCTAGCTAGGTAGACTATCAAAAATAGGACCCAAAAGTCTATTTTATGCCTAGATAGGAGTGCCAAAAATGGGACACCTGGAGGTCCAGTACTATAGTCCAAGTTTTAGTGTTGTAGTCCTTAGTGTTTGACCTTTTTGAGTTTTTTGGGTTTTGTTCATATGCTCCTAGAGACCTTATGTTTGAAATATCAAGTCTTAGTTATTTGTGAAGATCCGTGTGAAATTGATTTTGTCTTCAAGGATCTTAGTTCTTCTTCATGATTGATAAGTCATCTCAAATCTAACTAGAAAAAGGTGTTAGTGTGTAATATGCACTAAAAATGTGATCACACCCCATGTGTGGGTATGCTACCGACATACCAATACTCTAAAGAGGGATCAAGGCTAATGTAGTTCTCCTAATTTGAATGTGTATTATACAATCTTGTGTATGCAATGCAAGTGTATGAGAATTTGGGAAAGTTTGAGATGACTCATGATTGGTGCAAGAGCTTGGATAGGATAGAAATAATAGTGGTTGTTTATATGTAGAGAATAAGAAGATTTGCTTGAGTGCACTTTATTATATATATAGCTTGTGCCTTTTGAATGATTTCCAACCCTTCTAAATGACCTTTAAATGGGATTTTATAGGGAAACTAGTGATCCTGGGTTAGATGAACTCACATTAGGTTGATAAGGGAAAAGATAAGGATTCAAGAAAATATGACCATTTGAGGCTATTGTGGACTTTGACAACAATGCTATAATGTGGACACCATGGTTCCCAATGCTGTAGTCTAACTTATGGTGCTATTGTCTAGGGGGGAAGGAACCCTGGGGGATAGATCTATGCCTAAGAGAGGATTTTGTGATAATAGAGCTAAATATAGAAGGCTCCAAATGACTAAGAAATAGTGAAAACATGCCTAAGTGGGATGTGTAAGTGAGTATGAGAGACCTATGGTTTGGGTGTCACCAGTCATGCTAAAGTTTTACAAATTGCATTTTAGTATGATTACAGTCTTTTTAAGGCCTAAAGAAGGATTTAGTCCATTTGAGCTATGGATAACCTAATGTAATGATTGATTCATGTTTTTTTCATGTAATAAGGCTTATTGTGTGGAAAATATAAGTGGACAAGTATGTATGGCTGACCAAGAGATGTATGAACAAGATCCTAGTATAAGAACAAGCCCTAATAGGCCTAATTAACCAGTTAAAGTATGAGTGAGTAAAAGGGAAGGATATAAAACTTTGAAGATATGAATTAGGTATTTTAGACCATCATAAGGGCGCATAAAAAATATCATGAAGATATAACATGGGTACCATAGATTAAGACCAAGGTCATATGACCCAATCTATCTTGAAGATACCTAGATGAGCGAAGAAGCCTATAAGGTAGTTTGAGAGGGATAAAAGAGAGAGAAAATTGAAGAAGGTGATCATCATATGTTGTATGATAAATAAGGTGTTCTAAAGGTGATCAAAGGTTTTAGGTGGTTGAGTTGGTTCTGATTCATCTAGGGGGTTGATTCATCCTTGTTAGTTGGTGCTTGCTAAAGCCTAGCTAGGTTAGTGCATAGCTTGTTGGGGTTGGTGCTCTACGTTGAGTTGGTGTTTCACTAAATTGTTATATTTTGGATTATAGGACTATATTCAATTTGTATTTATCATTAGGTTTTCTTCTTATTAAGGTTTTCTCATTCATAAGTGTGTTGTCTTGTGTTACACTAATGTGAATGACTTTTTATGCATTACTATATTTTTGTATTGCTTTGATGGTTTAAGGAATGTTAAAGTACATATGAAATAAGGTTTTAAGAGAATAGTTCACCTGTCCTATCTCAATAATTTTTCTTCCAAAATTTTTAGTTATAAACCAAGAGTTCATGAGATTCCTTATAATGATCATCCAAACAAGCATGTCTATAGGTCTAGAGAACCAAGAGTTTAGACAGAAGAAAGTTATCGGTCTATAAACATCAAATATGTCTTCATGGATGTTGAAAGTATCACCAAAAAATTTATAGGTATTTAATATGATCTCCATTGTCTTAAATAATAAGGGGTGATATATTGAATTTATCAAGCATATCTCCAATCCTATAAGACATGTTTGAAGATTGTCAAGACTTCTAACCTACTATGAGGTCTACAATTTTAAGAAATGAAAGTCTTATGACCTCAATACACATATTATCAAATCTCAAAGAAGTTATAAAGGTATTTTGGGGATGTAAATATTTTATTACAAGTTTTAAGAGTGAAATATAAGATAAGATAGAGCCCTCAAAACACAAAAATATAGGTTTCTTGGCTTCTTGAAGAGCTCTTATGGGCAAATATGATGATGCATCAGCTTATCCACCTCTCCTAGATACCCTAACATGGATTTCAAGATGAATTTAATTCATCCCATTTTTCTAAAACATACCTAAGGATACCATGAATGGAGTTAATGGTGATGAAGGGCATGAAGGAGGTATGGAGAAGTTGACAATTGCCCCTATAGAGATGTAAATCCCTCTATGAATTGAGAATAAGGTCAATACAAATCAAGGCTCTAAATGGGTGTTCCACTTCTAACTCAACCATTCGACAATATCTAACATGCATACATGAATATTTCTATGAGTTAGTTCTTTATTAATATAGGAGAGCCATGTTTTCCAAGAGTGGAGTAGCATTGAACACCAGTTAACCAAACCATGCATACACAAAAATTCCAAAGGTTAATGAGAGAAAAATTAGGCTTATCACCTCCACTACTATGTCAACCTCCATGAAATATCATCTTGATGGAAAGACTAATGCATTAGGGAGAGATTAATGTTATTTTCTTGCATGGGCTAGATTAATCGAATAACAACATTTATGAGGTATTTTAGTGTGTTATTCTTCTCTCCTAGCTCATTTTCTTATATATAGGGCTGAAAATGCCTTGTTGATGATCCCTCCTCTTGGGTATGATGATAATCTACTCTTTTTTAGACTTTTAATTCTTTCTTAATGCCTTGGAATTAATAAAATATTAAACTTTCCTTATTCAAGTACTAGCATCTTGCATTTATTTCATAAATTTGTTGATATATTCTTATTGAAAGTAATTCTCTCTTGAATTATTTTCCAAATTCCCCTCATCTCTATGAAATAAAACCATATTTAAGGTTGTATATTGTGTACTTCTAGACTTAGGCATGAATTAGCTATGTAAACTCACCATTCTAGCATTTTTCAAAGTAGATGATGACCCTCCTAGTTTTATCTTAGGTCTTATACCTATATACAATATACTTATGAAAGAGAGGCTTAATTTGAAGATTGTGTATGAGAATTTTTAGTCCTTATAGGTTCTCTTGTGTTTTTTGGGGTGAGTGGAGGAGATATAAAGACTATTGGTGCATTGCATATTTTAGTTTTAGTTTAATTTCTTCTTCCCTTTTTTATGATAAAGATATAGCATTAGCTATAGATATGTCTCTTTATCATAGTTTTAGGCTTACAACTAATATTAAATCAGGGGTATCTAGTTTAATAATAAAGATGTCCTTCTTCAAAGGTTCATCCCAAGTAGCTAAGGTTCTACACCTTGGGGATGATCCCATTGTTTCCATCAAATCTTTTTATTAAATGAGTGAGTAAAAGATCCAAGTGATAACACCAACTTTTGTGATACAAATTTTAATTCAAATTCCGTGAGTAACTATAGATTATTAAATTTGTATTTATACATTAAATTAGTCTTGTAAACTTGAAAAATATATTTCAAGGTTGGGACTCACCACTTCACTAGTCTAATTACTTATTTATTAGCCCAAGAAATTAATATGATTATCTAGATCACTTGTAACCACAAAATGTCTAAAATCTAATATATATCCTTCATTGTTATTTAAATAACTTCATCAACTTTCCTCTTTCTTGCATAGTTGAATTCAGGGCAAGATAATACTATCAATAGTATTATCCCTACTCCAATACAAGTGTTCTTAATTTTCAAACAATCAAATTTTTAAATCTTTTGATGTGTATGGGTCAACCTAAGAATTCCACTAACCCTTATGTGAGGATCATTTCAAAAGAGATAGTATAAATACAAGTCAAATCTAATTCATTTGAACAACTATTAATCATCAGGTAATCACATCTCAATATTAGACATACTATTGAACTTTAAAAGTGTAAAACTAAGCTAATCTAACTTATTCATTTATATTTACATATAAATCATAAGATAAGCCATACTATAGGTCTAAATCGCTCAAAAAACAACCCATGATCCATATTTATCAAGTTACAGCATATAGAACTATATGCATATTCATATATTATATTTTAGCCTTGTGCACACACATTCCCACACATAGGGAAGAAATACATAATTTTAAGGCTCTCTTTAGATTATTGGATCTGTAGGTAGTTATCATATATGAGCCCATGAGGCAAGGTAACCTAACCAAGGTAGAAAGCTAGGGTTTGAGCTATAAACAATGATACATAGCCTATGTGTGTGATTTAGTTACATTATATGAAAGGTGATATAAAACCTATAAATACATATATGGTCACATTTTGATACATTTAAAATTATGTACTAGATAATTGCATCAAGATTCAGATAGTAGTGTCAACACAAGTGTTCACACATTGATGCAAGTATACAAGTAAGCATAAAATAATATTTTAAGAATATAATGACTAATATCTAAGCATAAAATGACCTGTTTACACATTTTTGCATCTTACAATCTATGTGGTCATCATTTCATACACTAATTATTATTTCTTTTTTATGATTACATAATCAAAATATTGTTTAGCATTGTATTTTCTATATTTAGTATTTTTCCTAATTTAAAAATTAAATCGATTATCATAAATGAATTATTTATTTGGACTAATTTAGGGAATAGTTTAATTAAATACTAAATAATTTTTCTCCCCTCAAACCTTAATCCTTAAAAAAGGGTAAAAATTTGGTGAATTCAACCTTTGTGTTTTCCCATGCAAATCCTAGTTTGCTCTAGGGTTTTCAGCCTCTTAAAGTATTTTTTTAATTTTTTATTAATGTATGTTATATTATTTTAATGAAGCCTTAGAGTAGCCATAGATTATATGGTGTTCCAATTGAATGCCTTAATTTATCCCTCAGGCCAACTAAACTATCTGAAGCTAATACCATGTAAAATTCTCCTAATAATGAGAGTGAAAATAGTGATAATGAGCCACATACTAAAAAAGTTCTTATAGAAGATATATATGATAATGTAGATAATGAAACACAAAAGAATAATAAAAATGACCAAGTTGACCAAGAATAATTTAAATCTATTGCATTATTCGAGAGTGTTTTCATACAACTCTTGAATATATCCATAATATCTTGCATATTATATTGTCAACTCAAAAATCTAAAACCATTAATGAACAACCATTTGTATCTATTGATCATGCTATTAGAGCTATGGGGCATCCCCATATTATTGTCTCTCTCCCACTAAGCACCACATTGCATACTATATCTAGTGGGGGCACAAGATATCTTGTCAAACCATTGTACCTTGAAATTCAAGCCATCATTGTTACATCTTCCATGGGAATCATTAACACTTCAACCCAATTACCACTTACAATGCCTATTTCAACACAAGTGTTTGCATATTTTTTGGTGACTTATCAAACTTCAAACCTTAGTGGTTAAAATGTGTAATCTATTGTACAAACTATAAAATGTTTGTAGGATAAGGTTACAAAGATTGATTAAAATTTTATGAAATCACCACATGTTATTAATTCACAAGTTGTATTGCATAACCCTATTTCACCTTAGATATATTTTTACCCTTTTTCCAATTGGTTCTGTTGCACCCAAGTTCATACTTTAATGGTGGTCCTAAGTAACATCTTTGATATTTTTATGTGGTACTCCTTAATTATGCTTATAATGATAAAATTTTGACTAAATTATTTATAATAAGCTTAAATGACTATGATTTGAGATGGTTTTATGATCTACCAATACAATCAATAAGAGCATTCAAACCCCTAGATAGTCAACTTTTAGCACATTTTTCAATCAACATTACTAAAAAGATGTCATATGCATAAATTTTCAAGATCAAACAAAGAACCAAAGAACCAATTAATGAATATATACTGATATATAAGATAATGTTGGCCAAAATGAAAAATCTAATGGTGGATAAATAACTTCAAGTCATATTCAAGGAAATTTTTCTTATTCCCTTACATGAGTCTATTACT
The DNA here is from genome assembly GCA_037957365.1 of Torreya grandis. Taxonomy (NCBI): domain Eukaryota; kingdom Viridiplantae; phylum Streptophyta; class Pinopsida; order Cupressales; family Taxaceae; genus Torreya; species Torreya grandis. The sequence continues at coordinate 1,771,615 of JARHVA010002772.1, forward strand.
TTCATTAACTTGAATTATTTTGATGACTTATGACATATTATTCAATATAGAGAAATGAAACTTATTACACTAAACAAGATTAATTATATAGGTAACACACTAATTAAATCCACTAATAAGTTTCATATCAAACCAAGTTACAAGGTAAAACCTATTGAGGCTAAAAAGGACACATCTACCATGGTTAATATAGTGTCACAAAAACTAATAGGTTCATCTTATCTATTTTTTTCATAATATACCCTAATTTCATCATGAAATCATGGAACCTCTTTTTTATCTAGAGTTTGGTCTTGTGCTTTAGTAGATTTGTACCTTATGAAAGATCCCTTTCTAGATTTGGAGACACAAAATATATAGGTTCTTACAAGACAAAGATATAAATCTAATTGTTTGCATTTAGAGTATGCTGATACAAAAATATATTGCCTAGATTTGCTTCAACAGTGAATAATAAAAAATTACAGTACACAGCAATACTATAGAAAGTATAATGAAGCCCAAATAACCAAGAACCTAGAAGTATGCGTAGATCTGGATGCTGTGTCAAAAACACAGTCATCGACGTCGGTGATTTTGCCAACGTCGATCGATACACTGCCATCATTGGTTGCCTGTGTCTGATCTCTGCCTGCCTGTGACTGTCTTCCTACCGATGTCAGTCATAGATCAGCCGATGTTGGTCTACCAGCCAATGTCGGTCATTGATCTACTGATGTCAGCCTCTGTACTACCCTACAGCCTACAACTATGAATTGTGCCCTTCTTCACTTTCCTGAATCTGTTAGTATAGCTTGGTACCAATCTGTGCAGATTCTGTACAGCACATGATCTGAAGATATATATATATAAATCTTAAATCAAATCTAATGAATAAATACCTAGAAACCTCTGCATATGCTAAACACCTGATATACCCAATGAATGACCTCTAAAGCCCCAGATCTGATCAATAAGCACAATCTGAATTCTGTCACGAATCCACCCCTGAAAAGCACTGGGTTTTCATCCAACTCTTCTCCAATCTACTGAAGGTTTGCATCCTCAGAGAATTTAGCTGAATCACAGATTCAAGCTTCACAATACTCAGAATTTTTTTAGCAACAAAAGATATCCCAAATGCTTTGCCCTCAACTTATTTTAAAGGCTCCCAGGAAAATTCTAGAAGAAGTCAACTTTATTTAATATGTTATTGTATTTATTTCCATAATAATTAAATTAATTAATTAAAGTTATCCTTTTGAAGAAATCTTAATTTTTGGACAACTTAAATTAATTAAACCATTTTAATAGAAATTTGGGGACATTACAGTCCTCCCTTCCTAGAGATTGCTTGTCCTCAAGCAATTCACTCTTGATACCCAACACCAACTTCCAGGATCCCATATCATTCTCAAAAATCTGCAAACTCTACTATCTAAAACACTATGCTACAAAATATCTGTGAATACATTCTCCTTATTTCTCCTAGAGAGTAGTGTGATAATCCTCAATATGTAATTAACAAACTCACCATCACATACCTTAGACTTAGAAAAAGGCTACTGCGCTACTCTGATTATCAAACTCTCCCAATCCCCATAAGGATGCTGACTCATAATTGGAAAGGAAAATGGCCTGCAACAAATAGAATTATTTACCTCATCACCTATAAAATGAGACTCCATCTTGTGAGATGACACCTCCTTAGGTCCTTCATCTAGCATTGCCCTCAAGATAATCTTCTTTCCCCCAAAAAGGAATTCTAACTGCATACGGTGGTGATCAATAATGTAACACCCAATACCCTGTAACCACTACATGCCTAAGACCACATCATAATCCTCTAAAGAAAACACATAAAAATCATCGGTCAGAGTGTAATCCCCCATCTGAATACTAAGCTGTGAAATCCATTTGGTACAACCCAAAACTGCACCATCTGCCACCTTTACTCCAAAACCACCAAACTTCTCATACTATAATCCACGCCCTCCCACTAACTTCTGGTCAATGAAGTTATGTGTAGCACCTGTATCTACCAAGCTCATGACCCACTTGCCCTTAAGTGTACCTTTCAATCAAAAGGCATGAAAGTTAGGATAACTGGAGAGGGTAACCATAATTACTTTGGCTGATGCCAAAGGCTTCAGGGTGTCTAACTCCAACTGTGTCTAAAGCTGCTCAACATTATCCTCAATATCAGTATTAGGAACCTCCTCATCTCCACACTCAGAAGTTACCTCAATCAAATGAACCTTTACTTTACCCATGCAATGGTGTCCTGGTTCCCATGGATCTTTACAGGAAAAACATAGCTTTTTCCTCCTCAAGTCATTCCTAGTCTCCTGATTCATCCAAGGATTTATAGAGGATGACCCTTCTTTATTTTGTGGTGTGTTGGCCTTCTGTATAGGCTGAGAGTCCATGGCTATTTTCTTATCACCCTGATAAGAAGTGGGAACAGTATCCATTCTCAATGTCACATCAATGGCATCCTTAAGAGTGGCTGGTTGGAAAGCACGTACCAATCCCTTAAGTCTATCCTGTAATCCCTCAATAAATAACATCACACTCCGTCTCTGAGGCATATCAGGTACCATAACCGCAGTACGCTGAAACTCATTAATATAAGCTTCTACGTGACCACTCTGTCTAAGATGAGCCAACTCCCTGTAGTAAAGTTCTGTATCCTTATAGTTAAACTGTGTAATGAGTCACTCAGTGAACTCAGTATAGGAGTGAGCTAAAGCGTGATCCTAGGTGACCAATCCATGGTGCCACCAATCATATGCAATCCCCTCTAAATGCAACACCACAAACTGAATGGCCTCACACTCAGGCATGGGCCTCAAAGAAAGATATATGTCCAGCTTGTGGACCTAAGCTCTTGCACTAGTGTCTCCAGAGCCATTATATGGAGCCAATGTAATCTTCCCTGTAGCTCTATTGAGGTCATGATTATGTTGTTGTTGTTGTGGTCTATTACCATAATCTCCCCTAAATTTGGCTATGTCTCTACGTTGTGTACAATACTGGGGAAAAGGAAAAACCTCCTTAACCTTTGGGGGTAAAGCTCTCCACTCTACTATGGCTGCCAAAATGGACTCCTGGAATCCAATCTCTGGTGGCTCCACCTATGCTGTTTGTTCACATGGTACAAACTGAGGCAATAATGGTCTATTTGGAGTAGGTGTATGATGATTTCGCCTAGAGGAATGATGGGAACTCCCCACTGAAGAATGGGAATGGTGACTATGCTGACTGGACTGATGGGTATGATGACTACCTATCACTGAAATCGATCTATTCCTCCTACCTCTGTGTCTATCCACCTCTAAACGGTCCATGGTATCTTGTAATCGGTCTAAACCCTGAACAATCTTGGGCTGAGTAGTGATGAGGGTCCTCATCATCTCTCTTTCTACCTCATCCTAATTTCTATGGGCATTCCCCTATTCTTCAGCCATGATAGGTTCCTATCCTAAACCCAACTCTCGCTCGTACTGAGCTCTACTACGTGTAAAGTATCTATGGGTTATATCAAATCTTCTTGGATGCATAGAAATAAAATATATTTACCCCTACAGGCTGGCAAGATGCATGGCTCTGATACCACTGAAAGATCCCTTTCTAGATTTGGAGACACAAAATATATAGGTTCTTACAAGACAAAGATATAAATCTGATTGTTTGCATTTAGAGTATGCTGATACAAAAATATATTACCCAGATTTGCTTCAACAGTGAATAATAAAAAATTATAGTACACAGTAATACTATAGAAAGTATAATGAAGCCCAAATAACCAAGAACCTAGAAGTATGCACAGATCTGGATGCTGTGTCAAAAACACAGTCACCAACGTCAGTGATTCTACTGACGTCGGTCGATACACTGCCGTCATTGGTTGCCTATGTCTGATCTCTACCTGCCTATGAATGTCTTCCTACTGATGTTGGTCATAGATCAGCTAATGTCAGTCTACCAGTCGATGTCGGCCATTGATCTATCGATGTCAGCCTCTATACTACCCTGCGGCCTGCAACTGTGAACTATGCCCTTCTTCACTTTCTTGAATCTACTGGTACAGCCTGGTACCGATCTGTGTAGATTCTGTACAGCACCTGATCTAAAGATATATATATATATATATATATATATATATATATATATATATATATATATATATATATATATATATATATATATATATATATCAAATCTAATGAATAAATACCTGGAAACCTTTACATATGTTGAACACCTGATATACCAAATGAATGACCTCTGAAGCCCCAGATCTGATCAATAAGCACAATTTGAATTCCATCACGAATCCACCCCTGAAAAGCATTGGGTTTTCATCCAACTCTTCTCCAATCTACTGAAGGTTTGCATCCTCAGAGAATTTAGCTGAATCACAAATTCAAGATTCACAATACTCATAATTTTTTTAGCAACAAAAGATATCCCAAATTCTTTGCCCTCAACTTATTTTAAAGGCTCCCAGGAAACTTCTAGAAGAAGTCAACTTTATTTAATATGTTATTTTATTTATTTCCATAATAATTAAATTAATTAATTAAATTTATCCTTTTGAATAAATCTTAATTTTTGGACAAATTAAATTAATTAAAATAATTAAACCATTTTAATAGAAATTTGGGGACATTACACCTTAGACCTGTTATAGTTATTGGTCTAACTGGAGAGAGCCCCTAGATGTGAAGTCTTGAATTTAAACTTATTTTATTATTTATACCAAGTATATGACATACATTTTCAATGCATTTGCTTGATCTAAAGTTGCATTTAGGACTCCATTGATCTTATTATCTGAGTTTCATTAAGTTTGAAAAATATTATATTTTCTGAAGCATTTTTTGAGAGTATAGAAATTTCCCTTTTGGGCAAAATTTGGCCTAGACTTAGGCAAATTAAATAACTATTTTTAGTTTATTTATATCTTTTACTTAAATGATTTGGTCCATTTATTATTATTATTTATTTAAAATGTCTAAGTATTTATATGGATTTAATCTTAGACTTAGTCACTTTATGTATTTTTGACTAATTTGGTTGTTAGTTTAGAAAACATTGGTATTCTTATTAATTTATTTTATCATACCTTTTACCTTTATTTTGAATTATACCTTATTTATTGTAGTTTAAAACACACCCCCTTTTCCTTTCAAATATGGGATCCCTCTAAAATCTGATAAACCAAAGCTTCAAGGTCCTTCCCTTTGTTCCTATCGTCGATACCTGCTCAAATCTTTGGAATATGCATTGCCTTGATTCTCCCAAGTAATAACATACCTACTTTAATTTATATTTTAAACTAAAGAGTTTTTTGTTATTTTTTATAAATCATGGTGCTAATATTATAGGTTGATTTTCACTTGAATCTTTTAGACTCTAGTTCCCTTCTCAAAGTAATAGATCTATTATCCTCCATAGAACATTGAGATATTTGTATTTGAAAAGTACGTTTTAATGTATCGCATTCATTTTATTTTTATTAATTAATCATTTAATTAATTTCATAGAGCTTGAATAAATGGGAAGGTTCCATATCACCAAGATTTAGAGAGTCTAATCCCCTAGACCTATCAGAGATGCTAGACCCTAAGTGAGCCTAATTTAATGGGAAGGCACCATGTTACCATGAGTTAGAGAGGGTATCTTTGAAATTTTAGCCTCCCAAGCCAAATTTCAACCCCTACAATTAAAAAATTTCATGGTGACACCTATAATCTTGTTCATGGTATTTATAAATTGTCATGATCTCCTGAATGCTCTTTGAAAGCCATTTTAACATTGATTAAGGTTTCATGTTTGTAATAGTCATTGATTTCAGAGATCGTCATATGTCATGGCCATCTTGGGTCCTTAAGTGATGTAATAGGTCCTCATGGTGGTCCTTAGATGAATAGAGAGTTTTCACAATACTTTTGAGGTATAGAAAGTGGTCTAAGCATTTTTTGATAAGTGTAAGGTTTTTTACCTGAACTTAAGGTAATTTGACAAGATTAAGGTTTCTATTTCTCATGATATTTGGGCATATTTTAACCATTTTCTTTAAATTGACTTTTGTTAGGATGATATAGGTGTCCAAGACTAATTTGATTCATAATGTGAAATCTAATAATGTATTCATGGTCATCCTCTATGGTATACTTATCCAAGCCTAGTTCAAACCTTGATTCATACTCTAAACCATTAAATTATCCTCCAAACATGATATATAAGTCAAATTGTATTATGAAACCTTTGAAAAAAGGTATATTTTAATGTCAAATTATTTATAAGGGTCTTAAAAAGGTCTCATTTCAATCATATTATCATGAAAAGGAAATTTTTATGTTGAAGGGATCCATTTTAGAGTCAAACCCATCTCTCACCCACCAAATGGTCCCCAAACGTGGGAAACCATGACCTTTTGATCCATAGCATGGGGACCAATACCAAGTGTGTAGGGGACAATCAAGTTTGGTTATGTAAATTAAATGAGTAAATCTAATTTAGACATAAGTAACTTAACACATTCAATTGAGTGGAAGTCTTATTTGCAAGAAATGCAACTTCTATTCATTGATGGTGAATAGGGAAAATTGGTACAATGTGCTATAATGCATGTATTACGTAGTAGATATGTGGATCATGATATTTATGTTATGAATGTGTAAAAAGCATAATTTTTTTTTATAGATGTGTACATTACATATTAATACAATTATAATACAAGATCAGTTACAACTATTATTAGTTACCAAGAAGATGGTTATAATATTTCATCTTCCAAGCTAGATGATGGTTAAGGAACCTCTTGAAACATTTAGACAAGGTGAGTCAACATGTAGATGTGCTATGGAATCCAAATTTTTTAATATTATTGAGTTATAGGGTGTGAAAGATCAAGGCACATGGATTTGAGAGCTAGGAGGGGTGTGAGAGTCAACAAGCTAGAGCAAAAGTTAGTATAAAGACATAAAGCATGTGAGTGTAGAAGTTAGTGAGTGATAAAAGGACTTGGTGCAAAAAAATTTCAACTAAATTCATTTAAAGGAGCATGCAAGATAGGGTGAGTCATGTGCATGCTTCACATAATAGTAAATGAAGAGTGAACTAAATGGTATAGAATCTATGCATGGATCATTCACCCTTTCTTGGAGAGTAATGGTCTCCATTTCACCAGTACATAGTTTAAAAAATTGTACTTGAGGTTACTATAAAGTATAACACTTGGCTTGATTAGTGAATTGTCTAATCTTGACCACTCTAAAAAGTTTATGTGTGTAATTATGGGTGCATGTGTTTATCACTTTAATGATCTAGGACTTTTATATGGGTCACAAAAATATGGGATCTAAATTAGAAGGTTGTTATCTCACTACTAGATCAAGAAGGAGTAGAGTGTAGGCTTGAGAAACTCCATGTTGAAGATTGGGTGCATGCCTAAGTACTGAGGTAGATCAAGAATGAAAGTGTTCTCATTAGCTTTGTGCATAATGGTATAAGGACCATAATATAGAGGCTTGATCTTCTAGTGTAGACCTTAAAAGTGCTCTTTCTAAAGTTGCAACCAAAATTTATCACCAACTCAAAATTCATGAGGTGTCTGATGTGTATCATGGTACTCTTTATATTTTACTTGGGTGTGAATAAATTGAATGTGATGTAAAAACATCTCAACTTTGTTTGCTTCCCATCCTCATGCACATGACTCAATGCCTATGGGTGCATGGGTGCATGGTAGGAGATGTTGAGATGTTTTGAAGGTTGAAAGCTAAGACATGTCTAGAATGGACTATGGCTAGTAACACTATTAATATCCATATTATAAGCATGTTAAATGTATAGGATATTGTCATCCCAAGTGAAACCATGTGAATTATTGTATATTCATAGAAGATGAAAAAATATGAAATTAACCACTTTAGTTTTGCCATTTGTTTGAGGATGAAAAGATATCAATCAATCCAGTTGCATACCCATCAAATCCCAAAAAAATTGCCAAAAATGACTCACAAATCATGGATCATAGTCAAAGAAGATAGAGGTTGGTAGCACAAAATGAACCCAAACATAGTTGAAGAAAGCTTTTATAGTACCAATTATATCTATGTATTTTCTAAAAGTGACCATGATAGCCATATTGGAAAATTGATCCACTAAAATGAACACAATGTCATGTTTTCATTTGTCATAGGAAGTCTAATCATGAAATCCATGTTGATGGATTCCCATGGTGTGGATAGAACTGATAAAGGTATGTAGAATCCTAGCTTCATATTCGTAGGCTTGGTAATGAAATAAGGAATGCAAGACTTGAATTGGTGATCAATGTTGGTATACATGTGTGTACAAAATAAATGTGACTATAATGTAGATAGAGTCTTTTTCACACTGAAGTGTCTTGAGGTCTTCGTGTAGTGCACCTCCTTGATGAGTCATTGGTGAGGTGAGCTAGTGAGAACATAGAGATGTTCAAGATTGTAAATAATTTGGTTAAAAAAGTAGAATTCCAACACTTGTTTACCTTGTGGAGGTAGTGTAAGTTTCTATAAAGTCTTGCTCAGCTAAGTAGAGAGGTACCTAGTTTATGAAGTTGTGGCCATATATATCCATCACCATGATGAACATGTGAATTGGTGGTTGACTAAGGTAGTCTACAACCTTGTTGTCCTTCCCTTTCTTTATTTTGATCATAATATGGAATTTTTTAGGTAATTCATCCATTTCATATGGTGCATATTTTCTAGCTTATTCTACATTTAAAAGAACTGAAGATGTTGATGGTTTGAATGAATAATTATCTCTTTCTTGAGAATGTAGTAGTACCATTGCTTTATGGATTACACAATAACATATAGTTATTTATCATAGGTGGAGTACTTATGCACCTATCACTAAACATCTCTGAGTGGTATGAGAATATATGTCCATTCTACATGAGCATTGTACTAAGTGTATAGTTAGATGCATTACTGTGAATTTCAAAGGAGTATAAAATGTTAGGTATTAAAATAATAGGTGGTGTATAAAGACACTAATTTATTTCCTCAAAATCATGTTATTATGTAGGATTACAATCAAACTTGTATTTGGTGTGGGTGATATAATTAATAACCCAATAGATGTGCAAGAAACTAAGGATGAACCTATGGTATAAGTTAGAAATTCCAAGAAGAATCTTTAGTTTAGTGATATTGCATGGAGTAAGCTAATCTTGGATCACTTTGATATTTTATATATCTGCTATGATAATAGTGTGATCAATGATGTAGCATAGGTATTAGATATTTATGATGTTGAATGTACACTTCTCTAAGTTATCTTGCAATTTATTTTGTTGAAAAGTGTCTAAGACACATGCGATGTGCTCGATATGTTCCTCTCAAGTCTTTTTAAAGATGAGTATGTCATCTAAAAAGACAATGATGAAGGAGTTTAGGAAAGGCTTGAGTATATCATCCATCAAGTTCATGAATGTGGCTACTAGATTGGTGAGGCCAAAAGGCATGACCAACCATTCATACAATCCCTCTCATGTCTTGAATGTTTTCTTATAGAGATATTTAGGATGGACTACAACTTGATGATAACCTAACTTCAAGTCTATTTTGGTGAAGTATTATGTGTCTTATATTTGGTTCAGGAGGTCATCAATTCATGGAAATGGATACTAATTATTCATTATGATTTTATTGAGTGAGCAATATTTAATCCAAAGTCATCAGGACCCATCCTTTATGGGTGAAAGGATTATCAAACTCCTGCAAGGTGAAGAGATAGCCCTGATTTTACCCTAATTAAAGAGATCTTGTATTTGGCACCAAACTTCATTATTATCCCAAATTAATTTAAAATATATGGGGATATTTGGAAGATATGATCCAAGAACCAAACCAATATGATGTTTTATTTCATAGTGTATTGGAAGGCCTTTAAGTTTTATGAAGACTTCAAGTCATGATTAGATGAGTGATGGTGATGGCACCACTTATCACTAGACTTCTTATTCTTGCCTTTGTATGAAGAAAAATATGTTGGGGCCTTTGATTATTGAGTAGTCTTATGGTGTTTCTCTTTTTTGATATAACTGTGTTATTGTTGTTTCTGTGTAGAAGGTTGCGACGGGGAGTTGTATACAGGTAAGTCCTTATGCACTATGTTGGATAAAGAGGTGGTACATTGCTTCATCCTTTCCTTGACTTCTATTTTGGTGGGATTATGATATTATTTCCTAAACATGTCAAAATTTAAGAAGTCCATATTTATATAGATGTAAAGTGAGAGTCTTTTCATGTAATTCAACCCCTTACATGATTCATCCAAGTTCTCGTGTAGGTGCATGAAGTAGTCATAGAATATGTTAGTGTCGTCTTCCATGGACTAATATTTTCATTGGAATAATTGATGGAATTTTATGTATTCATCCTCAAAGTGGTGTAGAGGATAGTATTCCTCCTTCATTGCATCAATAAAATTCTTCTAGGATTTAATTGAAATTCACTCTTATACATGTTGCACACTGAAAAACTCCCACCAATGAACCACTAGAATGGACATCTTCAACACTATGAAGGTGATCTTCTTATCCTCAGTGAAGTGATTTACTAACAAAAGACACTTTGGTTATCAAATCTAGACACCTAATTCTTTAACAATGATCTCACCTTTGAATAGAGGGATGAGCTTGCACTTTGAAGGGGGTCTATTGCTGAAATCATTATTGAGAAAATTATAGAGGTGGTTGAGAAGATGTTGAGTTAAAATGTACCATCAAGTCATGGAATTGGCCAAAAATTGTGGTGAATTATTCCTCTAAAGCATCAAAAATGAGATTTTGAACTTCTAGTGCTACCTTAGGTTGCTTCTTTATGTCAACCATCTTAGTTTTACTAAGGCATTCTTTTGGGTATTCTAAAACATAAATAATTGACAAACCTTCATTATCAAGTTACACTCATGTTTACAAGCATATAAATATGATAGATCTTTTTGATTTGATACTAGTGATCTATGACATGGGGCCAAGGATCAATTGCATGAGGCATATCTCAGTTTGGTTGTGCAAAGTTAATGAGTAAAGATAATTAAGATAGAAGTAACTAAACACATTTAATAGAGTGGAAGTCTTATTTATAGGAAACATAAATTCTATTCCTTAACGGTGAATAGGGAAAATTATTATAATGTGCTATAGTGCATGTATTATAGATTAAATATGTAGATCATGATATCTGTATTATGACTGTGTAAAATTTCTAGATGCATACGTTACATATTTATACAAGTGGAATACAAAATCAATTACAATTATGTCAATTACCAAGATGATGGTTAAGATGGTACATCCTCTAGGCTATATAATAGTTAAAGAAAATTTTGATCATGTGGATAGGTTGAGTTAACATGTATATGTGTTTTGGAATCTAATAAGTCAAAGAGTCTTTAGACTATAGGGCATACAAGATCAAGGCACATTGTTTCTATCTAATTTTTACTATTTCCTAAGTGTGAAAAGTAGAAACTAGTTATGAAGGGTGTGGAAGAATAACTATTAAAGTGCATGCATTGGATCCAAGTGATTATGGATAAATACTCTTTGTCTTTGGATGATGACCTATAAATATGAAATCACTAAAATAAACTTGTTTGTTAGACAAGTAGATGGGTGGATTTCCTAGTGTGAGCTATATCTTAGAAGTAAAAGCTTTTTAGGAGGTTGTCAATCTACCTACTTTAAACACTTAATTTGATGAATAAAAATGATATAATTTTCATGAAATGGTAGAAAACTAAAACTAATAACAAAAAATAATAGTAAATGAACTAAATTCTTTGCTAAGGTGACCAAAATGAAGCAACTATTTGGGATAATGCTAATGCTAAAAATCGGTCTAGTTAAAATGGTGGTTTCTAATTTGGTAAAATGACAAAGGTCAAAAGGATAACTTAGTTAGGTTTGGTAAATGGTTAAGGCTACACATATACAAAGAGATAAAGGATAAATGGGGTAGATATGACAAATGATGAAGATGGTAAATGGTGTGAAGGTGAAAAGGGGTAAAAAAAAAGGGTAAATGGGATGAAGCTAACAAAGAAGGTAAGGGGATACAAGGGATAAAGGGAAAAGAGAAAAGAAGGGGTTAAAAGATGAGGTTTAGGGGTCAAAAAAGAAGAGGCCAAACAGAATAAAGGAATTGAAGTAAAATAAAAAAATAGACAAAAGGAAAGATTACCTTCTAAGCTTGAAGAAGAGTGTTGATGTTGATGATGGTTGATGAAGATGGAAACTTGTAGCAATTCTGGCAGAGATTTGTTGTTTTGAATTATTTTCATTTCAAGATGATAATGACCTATAAAATGATGATTACCTCCAAAATGATAACCTCCTTCAAAAACATGTAACAAGATGTTAATGACCAAAGACTAACTTACAACTTAACCTTGGGTGAAGGAGAGGGGGTATTTATAGCATTTGATGTTAAGAAACATGCCAAAAGAGGGGAATAGTGAAGCAATTCAAAATTTTCCAAGTGGGGATCATAAATAAGTCAAGGATGAGGTTTTTGGATTTCTCACCTTGATCATAAGTCTCCCATTTGGGTTGGTGTGTCTCCCACCTTGCACATGAATCCAATCTTGAATGGGAATCATGCACATGGGTTTAAATGAGACCAAAGACTTTTCACCACCCTTTCTTATATTCATCCAAGAACTTAAAGAGATGTCTCACCAAATGTGGCACCATTTTCCATGTGGTTCCTAAATTAGTCAAGGATGAGGTTTGTGGGGATTCCCACTTGGGTTGGTGAGTCTACCATTTGGGTTAAGAAGTAAAAAATGGGTGTCCTTTGTCTTTAAAGAGGTAGGTATCTCATTTTGAATAATAATTTTATATGTGAAGGAAAAATATATGTTTAATGATGGCCCCTTAAGGGGAAATTCACCATATTTCAAGGGGGTCTTGTGATGCTTAAATGAGGTTATTAAGCACATTGGGAAAGGGTCCTAGGTGGGGTATGATGTCCCACATTAAGCCACATCACTTCTAAGCTATGTCACTTTCCATATCACCTTCCATGTCACTTACCATGTCACCTACCATGTAAAATTCCATGTCACTTAACGTATCACATGCCATGTCACATGTCACATCATCATGAATAGTGATAACGGGTCCCATAGTGAATAGTGATAGTGAATAGTACTTTTAAATAGTGATTTTGAATAATATTATAGGACTAGGGGAATAGTTATTTGGTTAGGTCAATAAGGTTTGGTTAAGGGTTAATAAGGTTTAGGGGGTATTTAGGGGGTCTTGAGGTGTTTAGTCATTGAAAACTATAAGTGTGCAATTTTCTAGTGTCTAGATTTTGCCCCTTTTTTAATGCATCTTTGAATTAACAAGTAGAAAAATAAAAAAATCACTTGGTTAAAGTTTAAGGTGCCTATAGTATAGGAAGAGGTATTCCCCCTTAAATTGAGAGTCGATGAGGAAAGGCCGAATCAGATGTAGGGTTGATAAATAGTTGGTGGGGAGGCACTAGGTGGTGCCATAAGGTAACTGGGCATGTGGAATGTCAATGGGTAAAATATGACTAAGCATGATAGGCAATATTATGAAAAGACTAAATCTATCATTATTTTTAAAAATAAGTTTGATCCTAAAAAGATACATGATAGGGAGAACCGATCCATAACATTGGTCAGAGCTGATAGGGTTGGGCCTATCAAGGCATCTAGGTAGGGTCAGTATTGTTCACAAGTATCTAGGGCAGGAAGTGCTCCTATAAAAAAACATAATTAGTTAGGTCATGCATGAGGTGGTACAAAATTTCAAAATTTCAACATGGTAAGGTTGGTCAGTGTGGTCAAAGGACCACACAAAGTCATTATGAAACATACTAATGGTCAGGGTCAAAAGCAACCAACATCAAGGTGGGCATGGTGAAATCATAGGTGATTAGTTATGGATTAGAATGGGTTGGCTGATTAGACTCCATATGCATGAGGCAAGTGGATGCTACCTACATAGTTCCATGGATAGAATGCCCAAAATAAACTTCAAGCCTAATGTAGTTCATCTGAGGTGGGGAGTGTTAGTTAACTTGGTTACTCCAAGTTGATACCGTGTAGTTAGGTCTGATGGAAGGATGTTGGATAAAGGGAAGCTCCAAAGGGTGGGAAATATGTTTATCAAATAGTTTTCTAATTGGTTTGGTAGAAATGGTGGATGAGATTACTTGGGATGCAATTAAATGATCACTTCCACTATATAAAAGGAATCTAAAACTGTGGATAAGTAGGTTCAAGAAGGAAATTTCTACCACCATTTAAAAAAGGAGAAATATACTTTACTAGGATTTAGAAAATTTAGAAGTACTCAAATTACCATGGTGATCTGATGGGTTATTTCATCACCATCTAAGTAAGTTGACATTATGCACATGCCACAATAATGATGTTAATAGGTTATGAAAGGGTAGTATGTAATGATTTGGGGAAGTAGAGTACAAGAGTTGGTAAATGATAAGTGGTTAAGATTCAAACACTTAAGTCAGTGGGGCCTCAAAATAAGTAAACATTGAGTTTTAAGGGAATTCAGAGAAAGATGCTAAGGGGTTTTGAAATATGGAGTGAGGTGAATAATAATAATAATATTAATTAAATGAGAGATTAGGTTGGAGGAGAAATGCAATTAAAGAGTAGGTCTATTTCAAGGCATAATAATATGTAGTTCAAGAATGGAAAATCAAGGGAAATTATTGAAAGGTAGGGTACATGAGAGGGTGTAGCTAGCATCTCCATACAAGTATCCCAAATCTTCCATTTGAAGGTGGTTTTAGTTTTGATTCTAATATCTTTAAAGATCATAGTAAAAGGGGTTTTAAATAGGTAAGACCAAAAGAGGTGGGGAGGAAATTTTCATCCTGATGGCTTAATGACACTCAGGCTTGCTAGCTGGTTGCATGAGCCTGCAGTCCTAGCCAATTATGTTATAGAGCTGTAGGATTGGAATATATCTTGTAGTAAACCAAAATTGAGTGGAAGACCTTGGAGTACAACATGTTCAAAATGGTCAAAGGGTTTAAAAAGAAAAAGGTGATAGAGAAGGTGAAGGGAGTAGCTGGAGAGGGACAAAAAAGAGAGTTTGAATGCAACACATAGAGGAATTAAAGGAAAAAAGGGATGAACTTGAAGTAATGAACCTAACCAACTTTCATGCATTAAGTCAAGGGCATGGAGGACATGAGGAAGTATACAAGGAGATGTATGCAAAAATACTATAACTAGTGACTGCACTCTAAAGAGGTGGAGGTTAAATTGGAGAACATAAGGGAGATCTAACAAGGGATGAGGTGAAGGTGGAATAAGATATGGATGAAGAGAAAATAATGAGGTCATAGATAAAAGTGAAGGTGGAGAAGGATAGAATAATCTAGGCATGGTCATATAGGTTAGGAAGATCAAGGAAGGGCATTAAGGGAGACAAAAAAATGAAATGAAACAGAGAAAATATAAGAAAAATAAAAGGTAGAAGATGGGAGGTGAGAGATGCACTAAAGAATGATAGATTGGAGAATTGAAAAGGATGGGGAGATAAGTGTAATAATTGTGAAGGGTAAGGGGAGGATGGTAAATATGGGAGGCCATGAAGGGTTTGAAAATAAGTCTAAAAATAGACCAAGGAAAAAATAGTCTAGTGATGAAAATGACAAAAACAAGGGAATAAATTGAAGAAATAAAATAGGAGGAAAAAAGAGTGAAATGAGAACACAAAAAGGATGATAGGAGAGTGAATAAAAAGGTGGTATCTAGACCAAGTAAGAATGGATGATGATGGATGACAAAGCAAAGTAGATGGTGGTTTTGGAGGTGAGAATGGGATGAAAAATGGGGAAAGGGTTAAGAAAAACAAGGGGAAGCAAAGGATGGGTGGTAAAATGGTGAAGAGAGAAGGTAGGCATCAATCAACTTATTAGAAGAGATTGACAAGATGAAAGGGTGATTAGAAGAGATTGTCAAGTGAAAAAGTAGTGAGGTGGTTTAGAAATAGGGGGACACAATGAAAGGGAGTGAGATGAAACTAAGGGATGAATATCAGGGATGATAAGAACAAAAAAGAAGAATTGAAGTAAGGATACAAATCATGGATACTCACATAGACGTAAAAGATAAGTGAGTACTAAGATGGAAAGAAGAAAAGGGGAATGCAAAGGGTAAAAGGAAAGAAGAGATAAGGAGAAAAAGGGAAATTATGGAAGGCTTATCAAAGGATAAAGGCCTAGTTAGAAGCTAGTTATGGAGGAAAAAAAGAAGAAAAAAAGGATAAAAGGATGGAAAAAAACTAAACAATAAGAATGGAAAATGGGTACAGTGGGAAGAGTGGCAGAATGGTAGAGAGTGGTGGTACACATAAAGAAAAAGTGTAGCAATAGAAGAAACAGAAAGATTTGAAGATGCATATTATGATGTGGAATGGGTGAGGAAAATAGGGTGATAAAGAGGGTATGATGAATAGCCAAGGGCAAGGGGAGATGATGAGGATAGAGAAATAAGTTGAAAGGGATAAAGGGCAAAGTTGGTAATAAGGTGAAAGAGAGGTAGAAAATGTAAAAGGTGGGTGGGGAAGTGAGCCATGAAGCATACGCAAGGAAAGGTGATGGTGATGCTAATGAAGTAGAGTAGGTGGTGGTTTTATCGGAGATAAGAGGGGTGACTAAGGAAGGCTGTCAACTCTTGTGATAAAAGAGATTGATAAGCTAGAAAAGTGGTTAAAAGATATTGACAAGTTAGAGGGAGGTAGGTGGTGAGGAGATAGGTAGATAATTGGAGGAAAAAATATTAGGTGAGAAGACAAAATAAAGGAAAGTACATGGCCGAGCTAACCTCAGTAATAGATCACTACTTACATAGTCCAAAAAGACCTCAAGCCAATGTAGTTTTCCCAATAATGGGGGAAAAACTTAAGAGGAAGTATTAGATGGTGTTAAAACATAAGGATTCTTAAGAAAGAATTCAAATCTTCATTGATGTAGGATGCCCTAAGAAAGAAGGCATGGTTAGATATGGAAATGAATGAGAATAAAAAGGGGATGAGAATTAATTTTAGTGGCCAAGTTGCCCATAGAAGTGAAGCTTCACCTACATAGTCCATAGACATCAGGCCAATGTAGTTCAATGAGATTTGGATGAGTGGTGTTCAAATTGGTTGCCCTAATTTGATGGACCATATGGGTTGGTTTGGGCTGAGGGAGAAGGTTTTGAAAAATAATATTTTTGGGTTTTGGTGAAGGTATTGGTGAAAGTGAATGGTGTAGATTGGTAACTAATTACCCTAATGATCCCACATTTAGTAGGATGAGAGATACAAATGGGTAAGTAGGATAAATGAGAAGGTAACATAATATGAAGTACCAAAAATGATCTTCAATGGAGCTAATCTAA
Organism: Torreya grandis; assembly: GCA_037957365.1. Classification (NCBI taxonomy): domain Eukaryota; kingdom Viridiplantae; phylum Streptophyta; class Pinopsida; order Cupressales; family Taxaceae; genus Torreya; species Torreya grandis. The sequence goes on from JARHVA010002772.1 coordinate 1,789,060, forward strand.
AGAAGAGGTGCCTATGTTAAGAGGTTACACCTTCTAAAATTGTGTGAGGGTGGGAGTTTGGAGATATTGTCTACCATTGCAAGCTGATTTTTAGGAGGTGGGGGTCTATCCAGATATACAGAGTCACTTTGGCCAAGTTTCATCACCACTATGAGTTGAGTTTTAAGGGGAGTAGCAAAGTGATGACCTGTAAACAATTTCTTTGATGGTCAAGTAGATTATATAAGTAAGGAAGTTAGAATTGTGGTGAGTGACAAAGGATGTACCTTGCCAAATCCAAGAGTTACATGGGTAGGCTAGAAAAATGGTGTCCATGTCTACATCCTCTATCCCAGCTCCATGGAAACAATGACTTATTGGTTTTTCAAGGTTGAGCTTAACCAATAAGAAGCTGTGTGGTTGGGAGAAGGTGATCATTCCCCTACTATGGATGACCTTTTAACTAGCACAAAATAAAAGACTACCATGTTTGGGAAAACACTACTAATGGTTGGTGTTTGATGTTTAAATCATGTGTAATGGGATAGTAGGAATAAGAGGGTAAAAGGGGAAAGAAGGTGAATGTGTTACTATGAATTCATAGCATCCTACCTTGATGGAAGAGGTTTTACAGTACCAAGGATTTGGGAGTTACCACCACCAATAAAAATGGTAGTTTTGAAGGCATGATCATTACAATGACCTATGGTTGGAAGCCAATTTATGTCAACTAAGGTAATGGTGATAATGATTCTAATGACCACTAGGCCCAAAAGGATAAGAAGATGAAAAAATAATAAAATACATCGGATGTGGATTAGATGATAAGGTCAACAAAAAGATATCATGATGGTGCATAATGGATTTATTGAGCTGACCAATCAGATCAAGGGTGACATGTCCATATAAAAAGGTATTTAGACATGACCATTTCAAGTGGGAGGACTGGTCAAGGGAATCAATGACATCATATGATCTTCCTTATCAGTGGGATGGAGATTCATGTTGGTGAGGAATAATGGTTAGGTATTCTATTTAAAAAATCATGATAAGTATGAATGTCTATCATTGAGTTCTTTTTTTTTGAAGGTAATAGAGACTACAGAGAACTACGTAAGGTTAAAGATGGTGAACAATGGGAACAATGGTGGAGATAACTAGTAACTTATATGCCCTAAAATAAACAATATGGTGAATGCATGAATCTACTAGATATTACAACATGTAATGGTGCTAATGAAAGTACTATTAGATTAATAATAAGAAGAAAGGCACCCATGGCCCAAGATTGAGCCTGAACTTTTACCTCTACAGCAATGAAGAAGGTGATAATTTCACTGTGCAAGATGTAGGGTTAGAGAACATGACCATTGCCCTATCTATAGAAGGAACCCTCACTATCCAAGGGGATGTGTATTGAGGCAATGACTGATAATACCTATGTAAGTAGAACAACCAGAGTAGAGGGATATAATGGTTATGATAGGTTAGTAGGGTGAAATACCTAGAGTGGAATATATTTCTTGTTGTATGGGGATGAATGTAGAAGAGGAGAATAGAGTACACCTTTTAACAACTACTGAGATAGGGAACGCTATGGATGCAAGTTCAGGGAGCAATCAAGTAGAAGGAAGGATGAACACAAATCCAAAGCCATCAAACAATCAACCTAGTGCTTAGGTATAAATAATGTATGTATGGGATTTAGGTGAAGAGTGGATTGTCTAATAACTTTTTATGTGTCATACAACTCCTTATACTTGAAATAAAATATTTCACAATTTACTATAAACATGTACAAAATTTGTTGGATATCATTGGCTGAATTTTATTATGCATAAGGTTGTGTGGATACTTATGGATATGGTTATGATTGGTATGGTTATGGTTTTTTTAATATTGTTTAATATAAAAATAATGAGTAGTTTTGGTGGAATACTAGATGTAAAAGTCATGATGAAAACATCAACCAAGCACATTAAGATAAGAATAGGGTACAATTCTTTGTTTTTGACAAGGACTGAAAACATACCTGAAGTGGGATTGGCTTAATGAATATAATACCTTTAAATTCTACATAAGAGTGGTCGTTAGTTGATAAAAAAAGTTTCTTGATCACAGGGTGTCAAGTAAGCTCTAAATCCCTTGATTTACAGATAGTCTAAAGGGAAGATGGGTGATAGGTGGGGTGAAGGGTAATAGGTGATATATATGATAACCTCATGTGAATTAGTTTTCCCCATATATAGGTAGCCTAAGAATGGTAATAGACAAGTCCATGTCATATGCTAGATGTAGATTGATTAGTGTAGGAAGTCTACATGGGGAAGACAATTGTGGCTTCCAACTTATTATGTTGCTTGAGAGTCAATGCGGCTTTAGAATTTGTTGTGATAGTAGGTCTTTTTATATATTACTAATATGGGAAGATGATTGATGTGATAAGCTTCAATGAAATTTATCTAATTTTGACAAAGTTAACTTAACCATCCTTTAAGGGACTGATCTAAGCTTATTGGCTTTGTTTTAATGTTCTTGATAGTTGTCCTTCAAGGGAGTAGTCTACCTTACATGTGGCAATTTTTATTTTGTTTTTGGGTAGCTGTCCTTCAAAGGAGTAGTGTACAATGCTTAAGATATTGACCCAATTAATTTTTACAAGATGAAATGTGTTTAAACATGAACCAATCCAATTAGGTTCAGTAGTTTCCATTTATGAGGGCAAAACTTTACATAAGCAGGTTAATAATATGTGAAAGGGTGTGGTTTTGAGATATACTGACCATGGGATTCCATCTTATAAGAGATGAAAATTATCCATGAGAACCATGTTATGGGTAGAGACATGGTACCCATATTTAGTATTAGGCCATGACTATGATGGTTAATCACATGGTTCTATGTTTTAATCAATTATCTTTAAAAGGGGAGGATGAAGGTGGGTGAAGGTTAGTATCTCATAATCAAGAGATGAGCTTAAGTTAGAAAAATAGTTGAGCTTGATCCTTCTTTAATAAAAAAAAGTTTGTAGATGTGAAGCATTGAGAGACTCAAGTTTTGGTTTGACTTCAATATAAGACAAATGATAAGCTCCTAATCCATACTTATGGGTGATGATGTAGGGTTCAAGCCAATTGAAATCAAACTTGCCTCATTTACTCTTCTCCATGTTGGTCATGTGTTGGTTTTATTTTAGTATGAGATATTTGATATTGAATTCATGTTGTTTGAGGTGCTTGTTATAAGTGCATGTGATATGCTCTTGATAGATACAAAGGTGGGTGGGGGCTGCTAAAATGACCCTTTCAAGTAGCTCAAGTTGAGCTAAATGATGCTGATGAAAATCTTCCTCATAAATGAGTTCTTTCAAAGATATGCAAAGAGATGGGATTTGGACTTCAAGAGGCAAGACTACCTCTACTCTGAAGACTAGAGAGAAAGGGGTAACACCCATAGAGGTTTGAATGATGGTGTGATAGGTCCATAAGGTGAATGGGATGTGTAAGTGTCAATCTTGACCTAAAGCACTGACAACTTTGGTTAATTTTTTGGTAAGGGTTTTGTTAGAGGCTTTCACTTGTCCATTTACTTGTGGTCAATAAAGTGAGGAAAAGATTAAATCGATGCTAAATTCATCACATAAACCTTGGAATTGATTATTCTTGAAGGATTTACCATTATTGATGATGATATTATGAGGAACACCAAAGTGAAAAATGATATGGTGGTTGATAAAGTTGACAATCTTTTTCACTTTGGTAGAGACTAGTGGAATAGATTCCACCCACTTGGTGAAGTATTTGGTGGCTATGATGATGGAACTATTCCACTACGAAGAATGGGGGTTAATTTACCCAATGAGATTGAGGCCCCATTGAGAGAAAGGCCAAAAGTCCTTAGATACTTAGAGGATATTAGTTTATGTATGATGTAAATTAGTATGTTGTTGGCATTTAACAAACTTTTTTACATAATCACAACAATCTTAGTTAAGGGTGGGATAATGGTAACCAAGGTGAAGGATACATTTAACAATTGCTAGGTCATTAAAGTGTGTCCCCCATAGATCCCATCATGTGTTTCCTTGATGGCATGGGAAGATTCATGGCTATGTAGGCAACGAAGAAGGAGATCATCGAAACCACATTTACAAAGGATTCCCCCTAGTATGGTGTAAAGAGAGGTACTCTAAATAAAATCTCTTTAGGAATTCTTAGAGAGTTTTAGAGGAATGATGCCTAGGTTGAGGTAGTTGAAAGTTTGGTCATACAAAATATCAAATGCATATTCTTCCACATTATAAATGGTAGGGAGGTCAGATTTGCCATAAGAGTGTGTGGTAAAATGATAAACGGTGACAAATATTTTGGAATTAGAAGGCTAATAAGGGATCTGAGAAGTAAGGTAGGTCATTATATCCATAAATTTATTAGTAAATTAGGGAATAGACTGTACTAAGTAATGTTCAAATGATTTTAAGAGTTTGTCAACTAAAAGTTTATATTTTTGTAAGGCATCATTCTTACATTGATAGGATCCATTGACATGATTGACCAAAAGTTAGGAATCACCAAAGACATATATTGTCTTAATTCCTAAGCTTTGAGCAGTTTGGAGACCTATCACTAGGGCTTCATACTCGACCATATTATTGGTGCATTCAAAGTAAAGTTTGAAGGAGAGAAGAAAGGGTTTTCCATCAAGAAGAATGAGAATAAATCTAGACCCCCCTCGTTACTGGCATTTCATGCCATCAAAGAACATTGTCATTTGGTAGGTTATGCCATCTTCTTTAAAAAGAGTTATGATAGACTCATCCAAAAAGGCAAGAGGAGGTAGTTGGTTATTTTCTAAAAGAGCTTCAGTCAATTGATAAATAATAACTTGACCTTTAATCAAATTTTTCTAGAGGGATTCAAGGTCAAATTCAGCTAGGAGAATAATCCACTTAGCCATATGCTAATTTTGGTATGGTTTAGAGTGCATGTAATTGAGCAAGTCAGTATTAGTAATGACATAGGTTTTATGGTTAAGAAGGTAGTGGCAGATTTTGGTAGCCAAGAAGGTCAATGCTAAGTAGAGTTTTTTAGTGTGTGTATACCAAGTCTCATATTCTACAAGCATGCAACTAATGTAGTATAAAGATTTCTATTTATGTTATTCATCTTGGTGAGCCAACATTGCCCCTAAGGAATTGTCGGTGATAGAGATATATAGGTAAAAGGGGTGGTCATCCTAAGGAGGGGTGAGAATAGGTGGTGACAAAAGGTATTGTTTGAGTGAATCAAAGGCCTCTTGAGAATCTTTATTCCATTTGAAAGAGACATCCTTCTTTATAAGGTGATGGAAAGGTTGGAACCGATCTGAAAGTTAGGAAATGAAATAGTGAATGGATTAAAGTTTTCCTTAAAGGATGTGGAGCTGATTAAGGTTGGTTGGAGGAGGCATGTCCAAAATTGCTTTGACTTTAATGGAATCTAATTCAATCCACAAAGAGAGATGATAAATCCAAGAATATTTTTTGAAAGGACCCCAAAAATGCATTTCTTGGGATTTAGGCAAACATGAAAACATATGAGGCATTCAAATATAATTGTAAGAATAGTCAAGTGATCTTTTCAGAGTTTAGATTTCCTGAGAAGGTCATCCACATAGTCTTCTACAATCTTATGGATGATATCATGGAAAATATAAGTCATGACACGTTGGTAGGTGACACCAACATTCTTTAACCCAAAAGGCATGAATCTATAGAAAAGGTCCCCCAAGGGGTGGTAAAGGTAATTTAATGATTATCTTTAGGAACAATCAAGATCTTATTATAACCTAAAAACCTATTCATGAGAGATAAAATCTTGTGGCTGACTATAAGATGAACAACCTGGTCAATGTTAGGTAGAAGAAAGTCATCCTTTGGGTAGGAGAGGTTAGGATCATGAAATTCCACATAAATACAAAGACCCCCACTAGATTTGGTGATAGGGATAATATTCGACACCCATTGAGGGTAGTCAATGGGTGGAATGAAGTTTATGGATAGGAGACATTGAAGCTCCTCTTTAATGAGAAGGGTTATGTGAGGATGCATGCATCAAAGCTTCTACTTGACAGGTTTGGCATCATGATGAATGACTATGTTATGGGTAGCAATGGTGGGGTCAATCTTGGGCATATCATTCAAAGACCAAGCAAATGCTATGCTTTGGTCTTAAAGGAAAGAGGAGAAATATTTAAGTTCCTTGGTATTCAATGATTATCCCAATTTGACAATGAGAGGGTTATCAAGAGTTCCCAAGTTGATATCGATGGTAGATTAATTCAATATAGTCAAGGCCTTCAGAGGAAGGGATTTATGGATAGAATAATCCCCTGAATGGAGGTAGGTAAGAATGGAATCATCATCTTGATGTTGGATGTTGTTGATGGTGGGAGAATCATTATCTACCATTTTAGGATGTACGAGTGGAAAGACTTTGGCTTGGTCACTCTTTTGGTAGATGAGGGCACCCAAACTACAATATTTATCAAAAAAAATTATGAGGGATAATATTAGGGTTTTTAGGTGGAGAATGTGGTTGGGTTGGCAAAGATGGGATATCTTCCTCTATGGTGGCAGTCGGTTTGGATGAATTAGTGGATTCTTGAGGTGGTTCAACCCAAGGCCAAATGACTCATGAGGTTGTAGAGTTTTGAGATGGGGTAACTCATGAGGTTCTTGTTCATAATGACCAAGGCCAAATCCTTTTCAAGCACACCTATAGAGATATAGTCTAGTGAACTTTGGTTTTCTAAAGTAGGAAAAGTTAAAGGTAAATGGTTGGATGTATGAAGTGGTGGTAGGGGCTGGAATTGGTTGATCAAGTCCCCATTAAATGAATTTTTTTGTATGGTTAAGGATACCAATGTGGATGATGGTTCCAATTTTAGGGTCATAAAAAGGATTATGTCTAAGATTCCCATATTCTTGGGGAGTAGGTAAGGCATCTAAGGCTAAGAGTCTTTACTCCCCAAAATAAATATGTTGGAATGTGGTTATCATGGGGTCTTCTATAGGAATCTGAGAAGAGGAAATATGAGAGCTTGTGGAAGCTTCATCAACATTAGGTGTGGAAGTGCTATGGGTTTTGGTTTGTGAGGTTGTGTTCTTGGTAGATGGTTGTGAGGTGGATGAAGGAGGAAGAAGAATGTCATTGGCTAATATGTCATATTTCAAGATGTAAAAGGATTAGGGATAGCTTGGATAGTCATAACTTTCCCTTCATGTTCAAACTTGACACATCAATGTAAGGTGGAAGGGACACAACTCATGGCACAAATCCAATAGTGCTCAAGTAAAATATTATATTGGAATTCTCCTTCTGTAACATAAAAATTTTAGGAATGGTACGGGGCCCTATACAAATATGGAGGAAAATTGTACCTAAGGTAGTGGCCATGGTATCATTGAAGGAATAAAGGACCACTGCACTTTCAAACATGATGTTCAGGGGTAAGTGCAGCTAGTCATAGGCATGGGAGGATATGATATTGATGTTGACTCATCCATCAATCATCACCCTTTTGATATGGTTTTGATTAATGTATGTTGTAATGAAGAGGGGATACTCTAGATGAATAGAAGGTATTTTTGAATATTTGGAGACAAGGTTAGAATTTCAAAAGGCCCTAACAAAGGTGGAAAAAGGTTGAGGGTCATTAGGTTGGACCTCAATGGTTTACAAGGCTTCTATGAGTGTTTGGTAGTGATGGGGAGATATAGAGACTAACTTGTATAAGCTCATTTTTGTCATATTTTGGTGAAGGTACTTGAGGATAGATTTCCAAATGGATATTACATATGGGTTAAGGTATGGAAGGTTAGATGGGGAGGCACCTAAGATAAACATGTTGGGTTTGTTTGAAGATAGATATGGTTGGGTATTGTTTGGTTGGGAGTTTAGGGAGGGGTAACTCCAAAGAATGGATGCCTTAGCCTTCCCTTTATCCTTCTATTGGGCTTGAGATCAGGTAATCATGTGAATAGTGTGGTAAGGGGTTTTTTTGGATTAGGTGGTTGTTTTGGTTCCTTCTCTTTACTTTTGGGTGAGATCAAAGATTGGATGGGTTGAGTTGGTGGTTAGATTAGTAATGGGGATAAATGGGGTTCATCTGATAATGTATCATCATCTTCATATAAACTATGAATGAGTTTTTGGAGAGGTTTACATTTTTCTATGTCATTTATTGATTCTATATGGTATGCACATATAAATTTATCATTGAAACAAGAGGGTTTGGTATGTGAAGGGTCAAAGGGTTTTATGTGTGGTAAGCTCAAAGAAGAAGTTTGTAATAACCACTAGAGAATGGTTAAGATTTGGATAAAGGTGGTAGATGTTTAGTGGTTTTTATTTTGGGTGTTGAAGTGGGAGGTTGTGTGGGTGTAGGTTTGGTGGTAGGTCTCTTGGATAAAGTGGTATGCTTGGTTGATGGTTTTGGTTTAGGCACAATGGTTGATGGGCTAGTGGAAGAGGAGGGCAAGCTAGGTAACTTAGGAATTGTTGGTGTAGTGAGGAAAGATGATTTAGAAAGCAAGTATGAAGGTGTGACCAATAAAGGTGGTGGGGTTTTGGTAAAAATGATGAACTTTGTGTTTCAAGTAGAGGGATGGGGACCCAAAATGGAGGGCAAGGTTGAGGGAGGTAAACTTTGGGGTTTTGAGCCCTTTGGTGATTTTACCTCTTTGGTTGTTTTAGTTATTAGTTTTGGAGGGGATTTGCTCACTTTAGTTGTCTTGGTGAGTTTAGGTGTTTGAGGGTCAATCAATTTGGAAGAGGTTTTGGTTGGTTGGTTTAGAAGGGCTAGGTTAGTCTATCAAAGAAGGGGTTAGAAGTTCTAGTTTGGTTCTCTTACCTTTATTTTGACCTCTGATAAAAGGTTTTACAATTAGAGGTTGGGTAGATGGAGTCATATTCTCTTATGAGATAGATTCCAAAGAGGGGGTGGATGGTTCTGTGATAGGGGAGGTAGGTGTGGTATCCTCTAATGGAGGTGTGGATATGGTTGCTTCTTTTATTTGGGTGTCTAAAGGAATAGAAGGTAGTCTTTTTTCTTCCATTAAGAGAATGGATAAAGAAGTAGTCGAGGTAATATTTCCTTCATTAATGGGTTCATTAGTAACAACATTAATAGTATGTGCCTCATGAGATGATTCAGATTTATTTTCATGATGAGGGATAGAAGGGTCATGATTAGGGTAAGGCTTGTGAAATATGTTGAGGGCTTGGTTCAGTGGTGAAATGGGATTGTCCAATGTAAGCCTCCCCTTTTCAATGAGGGATTGGATAAGGTATTTAAAGGTATTTCACCTATTGATGTCATGTCCTATGACTAAGTGAAAAGTGTAATGGTCATTCTCATAATACCAACTAGGCATGAGGTAAGAAGCATCAAACTGTTGGGGTGGTTTAATTGATGGAAGTTAGATGATATTAGATTTTAGTAAATTTTCCAAAATAGAAGGATAAGGTTCCCCAAGTGGATTCAATTTATTATTATTGTTCCAAGTTTGATTCCTTTGGTTTTGGTTTGAATAATTAGGGGAGTCGAAGGTTTAGTTCCTTAGGTTCTATTATTTGTTAGATGGTGGTGGCATGGCTTTGAGGATAATGGCATTGGAAGTTTCTTTAATTTTAGTATTGGGATTGATTTGGTTGTGTGGTTTGAAAGAAGAGGGATTATTATTTTTATAAGTTGGGTTTTTGTTCTTCAACTTTAATCTTCCCTCATCAATGGCTCTATTCTCTAGTTTGTGAGCCATGATAAAAGCTTCATTGAATATTTAAAATATATGGACACACAATGTGGATGAAATGTGTTTTGCACATGCTCAAACAAAGATCTGTATAAGCTCAAGTTAAGGCAATGAAAAGAAAATTTGTTTCATTAAGCTCCTCCAATGAGCCACAAAATTGGAAATAAATTCATCTTTGAATTGCCAAATGGAGTAGAGGTCGGCAATAGAAACTTTCTTAGATATATTTATTGAAAAGTGATCCAAAAAAGTTTGGGCTAGCTAGGTGAAGGAGAAGATGGAGTGTTTTGAGATGGCACTATACCAATCTAATGCCAATATAGATAATGACATAGAAAAGGTATGGAGGAGAAGAGCATCATCATGGGTAATCAAGTAACTTACATATCTAAATGCTCTTAAATGTTGTTGGGGGTTTTCTTTGCTTTGAAATTTAGATAATTTTGGCAATTCCCATTATGGAGGATATGGTTTAAGAGGGATAGATGGATGGATGGGTTTGTTAAAAATTTAGTCATAAGAAATAAGGTTATGTGATCTCAAGATGGATTACTCAAGGGTAGTCATTTTCTCCATTAGCATCTTGACCAAGTCTGTTTGGGGTTGTTAGGTTGGATAGGTATATGACATGTTTTTTTGGGGCAAAGTGACATAAGAATAACAAGTGGATGGTTTGGATGATGTTGTGTAAGATTGGGTGGAAGGTGAAGGTATGTATACTTATGTGTTAGGAATATATTGATAAGATGTCATGGGTATGTGTTAGAGGGTTGATGCTGGGGGGTTTATGTATGGCATTGAATTGATTAGTGGGTTAGTTGGTTAAAGGTGGGTAGTGACCAAAGTAATTATATGGAGAAGCATTTGTGGTATGGAGAGTACCAAGTTCTGAAAGGGGGTTGAGTTTGGTATGTTGGTAAAGCTGAAGGGAGTGGTGGAAATGGGTGTGGAAGATACTACGTCAACAAAAGGGGTAGAAGTGACAATGGGTAAAGTTGAACTCATATTAGAGGTATTGGTTGGGCTAATAGGTAGTTGGGTGGTGGTGGTATATAAACCAATGGTAGAAGATTAATCTTGTAAAATAGAAGGGTGGGATGATGCAACACCAACCATGAGGTGGTGTGGCATACCATAGGGTGGATCTGTAGGAGGAACCAAAGCCATTGAAGGATCGTAAGCTAAGGTATTAAGATAGTGTTGTAAAGCAACTAGATTGTTATCTAGAAATGTAGCAAAATCTTAATCACCTTTATGGATTGTTGTAGGCACCGTAGGTGGTGGAAATGGTATGATGAAGCATGGGGTGATCTATCAATGTTCAAGGTATAATCCATGGATGAGGAAGAAGAAGAAGATGGTGGTGGGTTGTTTTGATTTTTCACTTGTTTCCTAGTTAAGACCATATGAGAAATTTATAAATGGATAACAAACCTGTTATCTGACATAATGATTAAACAAAGAAGAACCCAAATCAAATAAAGCACATGCTAAAAGCATAATTAATCCTATGATTTATTTTAAATCACTTTTGGCTTATGCATTAAAGAATGTGAAAGGGGAAATTGGCTTGTAAGTCAAGTACTAGAAAATTCATCTAAGGATGATTTCAGGTTGAATTTTGGTGCTCAAATAATCTGCACTAGATTGGGTATATAGCCTAGTACTAGGGGTTTGCTCCTTTCACTTCACGATCCTACAACTAGTGTGGGAACTTAGCCAATATATACCATTTGTCTAGAGTTTATACTAAGCCAAAGAATGGAGTGGGTCCTCCCTTTGGTGATGAAATCCAAGTGGGATCATCAGGTAGGGTATGGTGATCCAAAGGGTGATTAACTCCTAATGGGATTTATCTTAAATAATTTTTGATGTTTAATTTATGCGTGTGGTTTGGTAGTGTAACATATGTGTGCTATGATGAATTCATAATATGTTTAGATAATCTAGGTGAGATAACCATTAAGTAATAAATACCATGAATTCACTCAATTTTAATCCAAAAGAAGAGTTTGGTGACTTTTCATGCAAACAAGGAATAGCTAAAATGCACTTAAATGCAACCTATCCCTAGGATGAAAACTTTTTTTTTTCTTTTTTGGAAAAGAACAAAGGAAAGAATTTTTTCTTTTTCAAAATTTAGAAATAATAGAAATGCAATATCATTTAACTTTAAATAAATTCAACTATATGCCTAAAAAATATGAACCCGTAAGCTGTCCCATCGAGCATGCCAAAATGTTTTTATCTAATTTTTACTTTTTCATAAGTGTGAAAAGTAGAAACTAGTTATGAAGGGTGTGGAAGAATACATGTTAAAGTGTGTGCGTTAGATCCAAGTGGTTGTGTATATCTCCTATTTATCTTTTGAGGATGACTTGAAAATAATAAATCACTAAAATAAACCTATTTGTTAGACAAATAGATGGGTGGATTACCTAGCGTGAGCTAGATCCTAGAAGTAAAAGCTTTCTAAGAGGCTGTCAATCCACTTGATTTAAACACTTAAGTTAGATGAATAAAAATGATATAATTTTTATTAAATGGAATAAAAATAAAACTAAGAACAAAAAATATCATCAAAGGAATTAAATTCTTTTCTAAGATGACCAAAATGAAGCAACTAGTTGGGATAATGCTAATGCTGAAAATTGGTCTTGTCAAAATGGTGCTTTCCAATTTGGTAAAATGGCAAGAGTCAAAAGGATAGATTAGTTAGGTTTGGTAAATGGTTATATATTTACATACTCAAAGAGATAAATGGGTAAATGGGGTGAATATGATAAATGAGGAAGATGGTAACTGGGGTGAAGCTGGAAAGGGGTAAAAAAAAGGGTAAATGCGATGAAGCTAACAAAGAAGGTGTGGGGATAAAAGGGATAAAGGGAAAAGAGAAAATAAGGGGTTAAAGGATTAGGTTTAGGGTTCAATAAAGAATATACCAAATATAATAAATAAATTTAAGTCAAATAAATAAAATAGATAAAAGGAAAGATTACCTTCCAAGCTTGAAGAAGAGTGTTGATGTTGATGATGGTTGATAAAGATGGAATCCTGCAACAATTTTGGTAGAGCTTCATTGATTTTAATTCTTTTCCTTCCAATATGATGACCTCATAAATTATATACTCCTTTAAAAACTTGTAACAAGATGATAATGACCAAAGACTAACTTGCAACTTAACCTTGGGTGAAGGAGGGGGGTATTTATAACATTTGATGTTAAGAAACATTCCAAAAGAGGGGAATAGTGAATCAATCCCATTTTTTACAATTGGGGTTCACAAATAAGTCAAGTATGAGGTTTTTGGGATTCTCACCTTGATCATAAGTCTCCCATTTGGGTTAGTGTGTCTCCCACCTTGCACATGAATCCAATTTTGAATGGGAATCATGTACATGGGTTTAAATGAGACCAAAGACTTTTCACCACCCTTTCTTGTTTTCATCAAATAACTTAAAGAGATGGCTAACCAAATGTGGCACCATTTTACATGTGGTTCCTAAATTAGTCAAGGATGAGGTTGGTGGGGATTCCCATTTGGGTTGGTGAGTTTACCATTTGGGTTAAGAAGTCAAAAATGGGTACTCTTTGTCTTTAAAGAGGTAGGTATCTCATTTGAAGACTAATTTCATGTGTGAAGAAAAAATATATGTTTAATGATGGACCCTTTAGGGGAAATTTTCCATATTTTAGAGGGGGGCTTGCAATGCTTAAATGAGGTCATTAAGCACATTAAGAAAGGGTCCTAGGTATGGTATGATGTCCCACATCAAGCCACATCACTTCTAAGACATGTCACTTGACATATCACCTTCCATGTCACTTACCATGTCACTTGACATGTCACATGCCATGCCATCATGAATAGTGATAGTGGGTCCCATAGTGAATAGTGATAGTGAATAGTACTTTTAAATAGTGATTTTAAATAATATTATGCGACTAGGGGAATATTGATTTGGCTAGGTTAAGAAGGTTTGGTTAAGGGATAATAAGGTTTAGGGGGTATTTAGGGGGTGTTGAGGCATTTAGTGTTTGAAAACTATACGTGTGTAGTTTTCTAGTGTCTACACACATAGATATATGAGCTTTTATGGGCATGCAAGTCAACAAGAAGGAAAAAAAGTTAATGTGGAGACACAAATTGTGTGAGGATGTGTTAGTTGGTGAGTAGGTGAAATTCTTGACATGGAAGGTTGTAAGCCAATTTTATGCAAAGGAGCGTGCAAGATTGGGTGAGATGTGCATGTCTTACATAGAAGAGAAAATGAGGAGTGAACTCGATGGTGAATAAGTTATGCACAAATAAGATTTCAACTTGTCCCATCCTCACTACTCATTTTTAAACATTATTTGATGTATATTTTCCCTCCTCATACCCACCAATGGCATTCCAAGGTTTGAACCTTGAAAAAATACATAAAACAAGCTATTTGTAGGTGTTTTATAGGGTTGTATAGATTCATATGTTATATCTCTACAAATTAAGGTCATAAATTAGTCTGAGTTATGTCAAGTAGCTTAGAGTATTTTCTAGTCCAAAATATGTGAAACAGGCCCAAAACCATTTCACTTCCCCCACCAAACTCTTTAACATCCCTAGATAATATTTTAGGTTTATGCTTAGTTTATATAGGAGAGAGAAAATGGGTATATAATATATCATTTAAATTAAGTGGGTTTATTTACCTTTAAATCATTGGAATTGGTCTATAAATTCACGGTCTATATGAAAAATAGTTAAGAATTTGAGCAGTCAAAAATCTTTCTTCATTTGTGCAAGGGTCAAAGTTACATCAATTTTGGTGCACTCTTGAGATGGTTTTAAAATTTTATGTTTATAGGTGTGTTTTATAGATCTTAATTGTCCTTCCATAGTATTCCTCCACTTTTTTTCACACATTTGAGCCTTAATATCAATAAAATCTTCAAGTATTACTTATACATGTTGTAGATAATGTTCTTGTTGTAGAATCTTCAAGTCATGATAATGGAAGTGTTTGGTTTTTTTTTGGATTGAATGATGGGTTAACTGAGGAAATTTAATATTCTTCCTCTCATACTCATTTGATCCATAAAATTACCAAAAAACACCTTTAATCCATATCTACAATGGTGACTATCATGATGTTGTGTGACCTCCTTTACAAGTAAAGAGTAGAGTATATGTAGGAAACCATTAGGTTACTTCAAATATACACATGGGTCTTATGTTCTATTCATGATACTAGTTTATACCCATAAATTCCTCTTCCTCAATTTATTTTACTCAAATACCATCCTAACCCTTAGCCTATTGTGCAATAACAAGCCCTCATAACACCTACAAGCCTATTTGGGCAAGTTAAACAAATGAAGTATTGGCTATTTGGATAGAGTGTGAAAGGCATTGAGATACCTCATGTGAAGTCATAAGGACCTATGAAAGAACATGGAATATGGATAAAAGTTTTTATATATAGACAAAATCCACCAAACTCACTTGAAGAGGAATCAAGCTCAATTAAATACCCTTTGAACGTACTCAGGAATGCGACTGCAGACTTGAGGAACATTGAAAGTGTGATGAAGATCAAGAATATTTAAAGGGATAAAAATAAATAATGATAGAAGTCATCAAACTCTTTATTACCAAAGGAATATAATGGAACATCATTCCCATTTCACAAATTTCATACTCATAGCTAGAGGCCTAGAATCACCACCTACATGCCTGACTATAGGTGGAAAACAAGTTGAATATAAACCCATTCTAAGGAACCTTCAAGGTGAGAGGAGTGATTGAGATCAGGGAAATCATATAAATAAGTGTTTATTGGTGATGAAATTACCTTTAATATAATAATTCACTCTTCAAATGAGCTCACACATCCAAATATCCTCATCTCAACACCTATATGCTTGACTATAGATGAAAGACATCTTGAACATCAACCCTATTTTAGAGTGATTTTAGGGTGAAGAGAGTGTATTGAGATTGAAAAAAACCACAAATAATATGGTTATTTTTGGTAAGTGGAGGATATTTGACATGAATGATGAGGTCTTACCTCTCACCTAAAAACATGGTTAAGGTGTAGGACTATCTCCTACAGGCAGAGTCACAATAGAGAGCTAAACCAAGGAACCCTATAGAGGGATAAGGTGAAAAAAAAGAAGGATATGAATTATTTTATTGAGTATTATTAACCTTAAAATAATGATTTCATCCATTTGATAGGTAAAGGATATCTTGATGGCTTATTAGTCCTACTAAGGCTAAAACCGATATAAGCATACATGTGCTTAAAATTTGAAAGAAATTACATGTTTTTGGTTGTTAGGAGGTTAAATTACCTAAAGGGGAAGTTGGTAAGATTAAAAAATACATCCAAGGTTATATGAGTCTAAATTAAGATAGGAGAAGGCCTAGAAGGCCTATTCAGTCCTATTTGGGCCTAAGCAGACACTCACAATCAAGGTCAAAAGAAGAAAGGTTAAGTTATGAAACCCTATTGAGAGGTGAGATATGTGATTGAGAATAGGGTCTATATGTTATATTATTAATCATATCAGTGTTACCTTTCAAAAAAATTAGTCCTTGATATAGACAAAAGATCTTAATGGCCTACTTGGCTAATTAGGCCTAAAATTTATATAAACAGATACCTAAAATGTTATATGAGTCTAAATTGAGATAGGAGAAGGCCTGGATGGCCTAATCAGTCCTAGTTGGGCCTAAGAAAACACTCATAGTCAATGTCAAAATAAGAAAGGTTAAGTTATGAAACCATATTGATAATTTAGATATGTGACTGAGAATAGGGTCTATATGTTACATTATTAGTCATATTAGTGTTCCCTTTTAAATGTTTTAGTCCCTAAGATAAAAGATCCTAATGGCCTAGTTGGCTCATTAGGCCTAAAATTGATATAACTAAAGTCACCTTTATGTTTTAGTGTCTATTTGAAGTTAAAATCCCTATAGAAACAAGTGAATAATCATATAAAATGTTTCAAAGAGATTAATATCCTCAAGTTAATACAAAATATCACTAAAATTAATCACTAGGGCTACTCAAGCCTGGTTATGTAAATACCTTAGGCGTGGTTGTAGATGGAGTATAAGATAATAGACTTAAGGGGATTATAATCCAAGGACAATTTTCAAATTGATGAAGGTATTTTATGATTCCAAAATCATCAACATTATTGAACAGAGTTGAAGGGTCTATTTAGGTCTCCAATACAATTGTATAGCATTTAGACTTAGCATGACAAGGGGCCTATTAGACAAACTTACAAGTGAAAATAAGTAGAGATAGTGTTTTGGATTGATAAGGACAAGTTAATAAAGTATAAATTAAAAGTAAAAGGATGATATGATGGAATTAAATCCACAAATTATTTCCTATAAGTCATCTAAGGTCTTGGAATTTAGTCTAGGCCTATTGTGCCTAAATCCATTCTTGGCTACTTAAAACCCCATGCTCATCTTGGTGGTATAGACAAACACCCCAAGTAGATTGATGGCCATAATAATTTGTAGGAGGTTTATAAAAGTCCTAAAGAGTTGTTTCAAATATAATAAAATCATTAAGATTTCAAATTTTTCTTAATCCCCCTCTAGCTACAACATACTAGTTTGCTAACTCGAGTTGTCCATTCAAATGCTCATAAATTACCAAGCATAATGACTCAAAGATAATGATATTAGAAGGGGTTAGGGACATATAGAAACTCTACATCATGGATAAAATACTTGGATTAAGGATACCACCTCTATGAATCATCATTAAAACTAAAACCATCTCTAGAAAGCTTGCAAGGAGATCAAAGTCTGCCATCTTGCACTCATATCTCACTGCACAAGTTGCATTCAATAAGAGTAATTTAGGGTTTTTATGGGGGTATATGGGATAAAAATCCATGGAAATAAATTTAGTATTAGAGGTTTGTAATTTATGAACCATTTTTAAGATGTTAGACCTATAAAACCCTACTTAAACCCTAGTACAGATCCAAATTTGGAAAACTTGATATATTTGCAATCAAACACCATGAATTGACTTAGCAAAAATTTGGATCACCTAGTTTACTCAAAGGAGGTCCTACTCATGGTACTATATTGTATGGATAGGTGTAATACCCCCTTAAAATCATGTTTTTGTAAGAATTAGTGATGTTTTAAAGGTATAAAACTTGATGGAGAGTTTAAATCATGGGATATGGTAGTTTGAGACTTATTTCACCTTCCCAAGTCACCAACTACTCCCAATTATTATTGAAAATGCCTCTATAAGACTTCACCAAATAGGCAGTCCTAGAGGGCTAATAGAAGGTAGCCTAATCACCTTGGTTAGGTTGAATTATATGATTTTATTATGGTAAATGCATATGTCATGATGAGAAACATTTGTTCAGATCTAAAGCCTGCTCATTTACTATTCTAAAAAGTGTCCTTCAAAGTTTTTAATTTTACTATTTCCACAAGAAACATACCCTTTAAGGAAATAGTTTGAAATAATTTTCTTAAGTAGGAGCCCCTTGGAGAAATTGTTTAGGACTCAGGTTTCATGGCCACCAAACACCTCACACTATGCCAATAGGCCTAATTGGCCTAGTATGCCTACTTGGTCAACAAGAAGAGATGTAGATTAGCATAGAGAGATATTGGAAGAGTTAATAAATGGATATAACCACCTTATAATTTTAATCATGAAGTAAATAGACACACCCCATTGTCATTATGAAGGAAAGGGCAACTTCTTACCCTAGTCAACATACAAGGAGAAGGGTGGGCTACGTATTAACTCATGGTGGCCTAGGACTATAATTATCATGAAGAAAGGGTGATTGAATATATTTAGGCATGTTAATGCTTTTAAAAAGGTCAAACAAGTATAATCTAGCCTCCACCACTCCACCTTAATACCTAAAGGGCCCATTGAAGAACACCAACGCATAGAGAGACATATTAGGACTGTTATGGATAATGTAAGTACTATGTGAATGGACTATGGTCATTTATGAACTCTTATTTTCACCTCCATGCCAATTTACCTCTCTTTCTCTTCTCATTTTTCTATACATTAAGAATATTAGGCCATTATATAGATCCCTCACTTGGGTATGAGGAAACTTTTCCTAATTTTTTTTCTTGTAGACCTCTTAGACTGATTAATGAACTATTAGAACTTCTTAAATATTGATCTAGTGTGTATATTATTGTTTTGATATGGATAATTGGTATAATTTATCCCTTCGTAGGTCCTTGGCACACATAGATATTAGTAGGTTATTTTGTGTAAGTCATATGATGTGTTAAAGGTTGGTGATTATACTTGAAGTGTAACCTAGTTGGAAGTATCTCAAGACAAGCCTCTCATCCATCACCTCCAAGTTGTAACCATCCACCATAAACTTCATATGAAGCATTATTACATAGAATCCTTTTCTATTTAGGGTTAGTCCATTAGTGTTGTTAGAAATCAAATGGAGTGGACAATGATATTGGTACATCACCATCCTTAGATCAAGTTTCCTTCTATGCATATTCTCTATCCCTTTTCACCACAACATCATTAGGTCTTAGTAATTTGAGTAAAATAGGTACACTGAGGTATATATCCCCAATATCTAGAGGTCTATCCTAGCCATAGGTCATCCAAAGCCTTGGGCTATTCCCATGTTACCCCAAAATTGGAGATAGGCCTCAACAACCTCCTTGTAGGGTGTGGTTTGGAGTGTTAATAGTTATGACACACCTAGTGGGACCAAATTCAAGAATTTTGAGCACTCACTTGCAACACTTGGTCATCTTAGATAGATTCAAGCATTAGAGGAGAAGACTTATAGTTAGATTTCATGCTGAGAAATGTCATAAGATCATCATCTCAAGGGTAATAATAACTATTGTTGGTAATCTACTTAATTTTTAGTTATATCCTACATATGGATCAAAATTCTATCATATACCTCCTTATCAACAACCCTATGATCCACACTAACCCCACTATGATCCCTATCAACCCTATTAACAACATGAGAGCCCTTATCAATCCCATCATCCTATGTACTACCAAGGATACAACTCTTACCCTCATTTTAAGCCCCATGAACCTCCTTGGAAGCCCACCTATTCTCTTAAAAAGATTTAGAAATATCACAATACTCCTATTTAGCCTATCCATGTCCCAAACTAATCCATATCAAGCCTTAAGCAAACTCTATTGAGTTATGAGAGACACATGGTGGGGATTGACACATAGAGAGGGTATGGCCAAGAAGTTCTTAGCCATATTATTAGGATTATGAGAGATTCATTACATCAAGCCAAGAAATAGTGGGAATCTCTTGTGAGATATGTTCATTCAAGGATCAATGTTAACATGTTGGACATAAGTGGTCTAATTTCAATCATAGAGGAGAGGCTAGTAGTACATGAGAGACAACAAGCTCATTATCATCAACCTTATATCCCCTCCTCCATCCCGTAGTAATCCTCTATTGATATTCCCATCATCCCTCAAAAGTCTTAATCAAAAAAATGTCAAGACCTTCTAAGTCCCTCACAAGTCCTTCAAACCTTTCCTTCTTGGTGGTTTGTTCAAGAGAGAGTGTAAAATAAGGAAGAAGTATGTGTTGAGAGGTCTGGTCAGCATGAGGAGATCTCTAATTAGTTAAGGCTTGATTTTGAGGCCCACATGCTATGGAGGTTCAAGTTTCAAAAAAACACCTATTTTAGTCAATGGAAGCTTTAAAAACAATTTAATCTCAGTAGGAAGTACCTTCATTTATGCCACAAGTTGCAACACATGTAAAATAAGAAGTGAAATCCAAGTTTCCAACTTGGAAACAAGTAGTGCAGTCATGGGGAAAAGAAGATGACCTAAGCATAGACCAAGATGTTGAACTGAAATACAAATCTAAGGTCATTCAATCCCTACCCCTCCCTCCTCAAGAGTCCAATGTATTTCCATCATGGAGGTCCATTTAGAAACCTATGTAGAAGGAGAATGAGGTACTAGTTGTCAGAAGCGAGGATCTAAATGAGGGAATGAATCATATATGACCTCTCTCTAAGAGTAATTTCAAGGATATTCCATTCTAATTCTTGAGAAGGAGCCTATCATTAAGAAACCAAATGAAGAAGGTCAGATTATAGTGCCAACTGATGAAGGAATTTTAAGTGAACTTGATGAAGAAATTGTTATTGACACACCTCTTGGTGAGGAGAGGCACAATTCAACCCTCAAGGATGTAAAATAGGGTGATATTAAATACCTTCTTGATGACATGGAAGCTGACCTCAATCATGACAATCCTAAAGAGTATGAAAATGAAGCATTTGACTAGCATACAATAGTTTCAAAAGAAAATTGTAGACTCTCCAATGAGGTTGATGAATAAAGTAACTTTGATATCATTTAAACTAATTAAATTATTGTTGTGGATGAAAAAACCCTGATGATCTATCAGATATGGTATAAAATGATTTTTAATCCCATGAGCATGATCAATAAGGTAAAGTTTAAAAATCTTTCTCAAACTATGATATACCTACCCCTACATCAACCTAAATGAAGCAAGAGAGTAAAGAAAATAAGAATCATGTGAGGGTTAGTTAAGAGATTTGTTTAAAGTCATAAGATAATTATAATCTCATATAAAAGCATTCCATGATCTCATTTATATTGAATAATGCATTATCACTAAATAGTAAGAAGGCATCCCTCTAACCATGCCATCCTAAAAGGATGTCTCACTTGAAATTAGCTTATTTGAGGTATTCAAAAAAGGTTATCAACTCTTCTTTCCATATATATATTCTTCCTCACTCCTGGTGAATGAAATTGAATTCAAATAGATTCAAGATATCATGAAGAAAGATCTACCTCTCTTAGAAATTAACCCTACAAGCATAATACAAGATCCGCCTTAAACTATCTAGACTAATCAAGAACAACCCATGACCAATGCATAGATGAGATTGATCATGCAAGGTAGACAAGTTTGGGATGTATGTGACTGGGTACATGGTCCACATAGCCACTCTATGCACCCAATAATATCTAATTGCTCTCTTTATAGGTTATAAGCATGCCAATGTCTCCAACTAAAAGTGGAAGTTATCCTTTAATGAATAGTACCTGATTACACTCCAATCATCATTTAGTGATCTAACCTAATGGTACCATGGTAATCAAAGAAGCTTCCCATTTGATCCTAGAGGAGGAAGGAAATGGTTTTAGGTTAGTTTTTTTAATAGGTTGTTATCTTGCTTCCAATAAGTGTGTCATACACAAGTTTGGTGTGTAGATGCCTTTATTTGCTTTGTCTTATCTTATTACTTCCCTTAGCTATTAGATGATATTTTATTTTGTGTATTTATGAGTTTATAAGTTGTTAGTGTAGTCATATAGGTGTTATAAGGTGCTATATATGACTAGTAATGCAAGAAGAGGTTCATATAAGTCATAATGTCATTTATGAGTCTTGTCATTATCATGGAGAGATAGTGGGTTCCCTTGACCAAAAAATTGTTCAACCCTTGTGAGTCACCAAATATGTTGACATTTTGGCATCTCAGACCAAATGTCAACCCCTAAAATCAACAATTTTCATGAGAAACCCTCTAATATTGTTCATGGTGCCTAGAACTTTTCATGATCTATTGAATGCTCCTTAAAAGTCATTTTAACATTGATTAAGGTTTCATGTTTGTAATAGTCATTGATTACAAAAATCATCATATGTCATGGTTGTATTGAGTCCTTAAGTGATGTACTAGGTCCTCATGGTGGGCTTTAGATGAGTAGAGAGTTTTCATAATATTTTTGAGATCTAGAATGTGGTCTAAGCATTGTTTGACAAGTTTAAGGTCTCTTAGCAGAAGTTAATGTAATTTGAAAACATTAAGTTTTCTATTTCTCATGGGATTTGAGCCTATTCTAACCATTTTAGTAAGAGGTAGTTTTGTTAACATGATACAGGTTTCAAAGCTTCATTTGAGTCATAATTTGAAGTCTGATAATGTATTCAATCTCATCCTCTATGGTATATTTATCCAAGCCTAGTACAAACCATGATCCATCCTCTAAACCATAAAATGATCCTCCAAACATGCTATATAAGCCAAATAACATTGTTAAACCTTGGAAAAATGTACATTTTAATGTCATATTATTTATAAGGGTCTTAAAAAGGTCTCATTTCAATCATATTATCATGACAAGGCAGTTTCTATGCTTGAAAGGGTCCATCTTGGAGTCAAACCCAACTCTCACCTATGGACCCACACATTGGAATCCATGAACTTTCAACTTACCCCTTACTCACTACCTATTTTTAAGTGTCATTTGACTTCTATTTTTTCTCCTCTTGACCACCAATTGCATCCCAAGGTCTGAATCTTGAAAAAACATTTAAAATAAGTTGTTTATAGGTGTTTTATAGGGTTGTATAGATCCATATGATCAATTTCATACATAAGAAGGTCATAAAGTTCACTTAGAGTTCATTTTAGGTACCTAAGAGGATTTTATAGTTCAAAATATTTAAAATAGGCCCAAAATCATCTTGCATTTCCCATCGAGCTCTTTGGTAGCCCAGGATAAACTTTCAAGTTTGTGCTTAGTTTGTATACGAAAGAGAAAATGGGGAGATAATATCTTGGGTAGATGAAGGGTTTATATTATCCTTCCCATTATTTTAATTGGTATACAAATTCATGGCCTATACTTTATGAACAATAGATAAGAATTTTGGTAGTCAAAAAGCCTTCTTCATCTATTTAGGGGTTAAAGTTGCATCAGTTTTAGTGCACTCTTGATATGGTTTTACAAAATTTTGTTTGTAGGTGTGTTCCAAACGTTTTTAGGTTCCTTACATAGTATTCCTAAAATCCTATTTCACATGTGTGATCCTTGAGAGCAAGGAAATCTTTGAAGTATTAATTATGCAGGCTACAAACAATGTTCTTCTTATTATAGAATCTTCAAGGCATGAGAATGGAAGTGTTTGGTGTGATAATTGAGGCCACTTAAGTTTTATTCCTCTCATAGTCAAATGATCCATAAAATTACCAAAAAAACCCTTCAATCCCTATCTCCAACGGTGACTATCATGATGTTGTGTGACCTCCTTTGCAAGTAAAGAGTAGGGTTTCTCTATGAAGATATTAGGTTGATTTAAAGATAAACATGAATCCTATGTTATAGTCATAATAATAACTTATAACCTTAAATATATATTCCTCACTTCTCTATACTCAAATACCATCCTCAACCTTCACCTCTTGTGTAATAACAAGCCCTCATAACACCTATAGGCTTATTTGGGAAAACTAGGAAAATGAAGTATTAGATGTTTGGATGGAGTGTGGAAGGTAGTGAGAGACCTCATGTGGAGTCATAAGGACATATGGAGTAACATGGATGATTAATAACATGTTTTTTATATATACAACATCCACAAAACTCACTCTAAGAGGAAGTAAGCTCAATCAAAGCCTCTTTAAACACACTCAAGACTGTGATTACAGACTTGAGGAACATTTAAAGGTGTGATTAAGATCAAGAGGATTCAAATGGATAATAATAAAAAATTATATAGGTCATAAAACTATTAATGACCTAAGGAAAATAATGGAACATCATGCCCATTTCCAAAATTTCATACTCACAGTCAAAGACCTAGTATAACCACTTACAAGGCATAACTATAGGTGGAGAGTAAGTTAAACATAAACCTAATCTAAGGAGCATTCAAGGTGAGAGGAATGATTGATATTAGGTAAATAATATAAAATTTAATAATTTTTTATATATGAGGAAATGGAATTAAATATAATAATTAAACCTTCAAATGAGCTCATACAACTAAGGATCCTCATCTCAACACCTACAGGCCTGACTGCAGTGAAAGATAGCTTGAGCATCAACCCTATTTTTGAGTGATTTTAGGGTGAAGAGAGTGTATTTATATTTATAAAAACCATGAAAAACATGATTAATTTGTGTTATTGGAGGATATTTGACATGAAGGATGGGGTCTTACCTCTCACCTAACAACATAGTCAAGGTGTAGGACTGTATCCTATAGGTAGAATAACATGAGAGAGATAAAAAAATAACCATATATATGGAGAAGGTTAATATACAAAGAAGTATATGAATTATTTTATTTAGTATTCTTAACCTTTATAGAATAATTTAATCCATTTGATAGATAAAGGAGATCTTGATGGCTTATTAGGCATATTAGGCCTAAAACTCATATAAGCAAACATGTGCTTACAAGTCAAAATAAATTACATGTTTTGGTGGTTATTGGGAGGTTAAATAACCTAAAGGATAAGTGGGGAAGATAAAAAAAATATATACAAGGTGATATGAATCTCAATTGAGATAAGAGATGGCCTAGATGGCCTAATCAGGCCTAATCAGGTCTAGTTGGGCCTAAACATACACTCACAATCAAGGTCAAAAGAAGAAAGTTTAAGTTATGAAACCATGATAAGAGGTGAGATATGTGACTTATAATAGGTTAGATATGTTTTATTATTAATTATATTAGTTTTCCATTTTAAATTTTTTAGTCTTTGAAATAGATAAAAGAACTTAATGGCCTACTTGGCCCATTAAGCCTAAAATGTATATAAATAGGCTTGTGCATTTAAACTAAAGTTACCTACATGTTTTTTTTTCTATTTGAAGTTGAAAAAACTATATAAATAAGTGAATAGGAATATAAAATGTTTACAAGAGATTAATATCCTCAGTTTAAGATGAATGAGCACTAAAACCAAGCACTTGGGCTACTTTAACCTAGTTATGCAGATACTCTAGGCCTGGTTGTAAATGGAGTATAAGAGAACATACTTAAGGGGATTCTAGTCCAAAGAGAATTTAAAAATACATGAAGGTGTTTAATTATTCCAAAATCATCAGCATTATTGAAGAGAGTTGAAGGGGATATTCACATTTCTAATACAAATGTTTAGAATTTAGATTAGGCATGATAGGTGGCCTATTAGATAGATCTATAGGTGAAAAGAAGTAGAGATGGTGTTTTGGGTTGATAAGGGAAAGTGAATAAAGTATAAATGGAAATTAAAT
The DNA here is from genome assembly GCA_037957365.1 of Torreya grandis. Taxonomy (NCBI): domain Eukaryota; kingdom Viridiplantae; phylum Streptophyta; class Pinopsida; order Cupressales; family Taxaceae; genus Torreya; species Torreya grandis. Next base: position 1,814,936 of record JARHVA010002772.1, read on the forward strand.
GGATTATTTGGTGGCATTAAGTCCATCAATGACTGAATACAAGTCATCCAAGGTTTTGGAACTCAGTCTAGGCCTATTAGGCCTAAGGTCATTCTTGGCTAATCAAGACCCCATGCTCATCTTGGTGGCATAGATAAACACCCCAAGTAGATTTATGGCCATAAAAAGGTGTATGAGGTTGTTAAATGTCCTAAAATATTTTTTTCAAATAGAATAAAATCAAGAAGATGTAAAATTGTTCTTAAGCTCCCCTCAAGCTACAATATACTAGTCTGCCAACTCAAGCTATCCATTCAAACATGCATATATTACCAAGCATAATGACTAAAATAAAATTATATTAGGACTTTGGGACTTATATATAATATAAATCCATGGAAGAAATACTTAGATTAAGGGGACCACATCTATGAATCATCATTAAGACTACAACCATGTCCAAACATATTGTAAAGAGTTTGAAGTCTGCCATCTTGCACTCATATCTCACTGCACAAGTTGAATGGGAATAAGATAAGTTCAAGTGTTTTTTGGGGGTATATGGGCTCAACATACATAGCTGTAAGTTTTGTATTAGAGGTCTATAATTTATGAACTATCATTAAGATGGTAGACCTAAAAAACACTTCTTAAACCCTAACACAAACTTGACTTTGGAAAAATTGATAAATTTACATTGAAGCACCCTAAATTTCCTTATAAAACATTTGTATCACCTAGTACACTCAAAGGATATCTTGATCATGGTAATGTATTATATGAACAAGTGTATGGACCCCGTCAAAATCACGTTTTTATTAGATTTAGTGATGTTTTCAAGGTACAAAACTTGATAGAGAGTTGTAAATCTTATGATAGGGTATTTTGAGACTTATTTAACCTTCCCAAGTCACCAAATGCTCAAAATTCTTATTGAAAATTCCTTTATAATACTTCACCAAATAGGCAATCCAAGAGAGCTAGTAGAAGGTGGCCTAATCACCTAAGTTAGGTTTAATTTCAGGTTTTCACTATGGTAAATTCCTATGACATGATGAGAAAAATTTGTTTAGATCAAAATAATGCTCATTTACCTATTCTATATGTTCTATTCAAGTTTCATCACCAACAAACACCTCACGCTAGGATAATAAGCCTAGTAAACCTACTTGGTCAATAAGAAGAGATGTATATTAGCATAGAGGGATATTATAGGAGTCAATACAAATACATTACCACGTTGTAACTATTATCATGAAGGAAATAGACACACCTCATGGTCATTATGAAGGGGTAGCTTCCTATCCTAGTCAATGTGCAAGGAGAAGGGTGGGCTACTTAGTAACTCATGGTGGCCTAATTGAATCACTTTAATGTCATGTAAATATCATGAATAGAGGGTGATTGAATATATTTGGGCATGGATATGATTTGAAAGAGGTTAAACAAGACTGAACTAGCCTCCACCACTCCACCTCAACACCTAAATGGCCCATTGCATAACACCAATGCATGGAGACACATATGAGGACTATTATGGCTAATGTAATTATTATGTGAGTGTAATATGGTCATTTATGACCTCTTATCTAAACCTCCACACTAATTTACCTCTCTTTATATTTTCATTGTTCTATATATTGAGCATCTTAGGTAATTATATAGATCCCTCACCTGGGTATGAGGAAACTCTATCTAGATTTGTTTCTTGTAGACCTCTTAGACTGATTAATGAGCTTTTGTAGCTTCTTAAATATTTACCTAGTGTTTATATGTTTTTTTAGATATGGATAAATGGTCAAATTTCTCCATATTTAGGTCCTTGACACACCTATATGTAAGTAGGTTATTTTGTGTAGGTGATATGATGTGTTAAAGATTAGTTATTATACTTGAAGTGTAACCTATTTGGAATTATCTCAAGATAGGCCTCTCATCCATCACCTCTAAGTTATAATCATCCATCTTGAACTTCATGTGAAGAATTATTACATAGAATCCTTGGAGAGAGTGTTTTAGTTCAGGTTTGGTCCTTAGTGTTGTTATAAATCAAATGGAGTGGATAATGATATTGGTGTATCACCATCCTTAGATTAGGTTTCATTCTATGCATATTCTCTATCCATTTTCACCCAAAATTAGTAATTCTTAGTGATTTGAGTTAAATAGTTGCATCAGGGGAGCTATCCCCACAATATAGAGGTCTAGCCTAACCATAGGTTACCCATAACCTTGGGTTATTCCAATGTTACCCCAAACTTAGAGGTAGGCCTGGACAAGCTCCTCATAGCATGTGGTTTGGAGTGATAATAGTTATGGCATGACTAGTGGGACCCGATTCAATAAATTTGAGCACTTACAACACTTGGTCATATTAGAGAGATTCAAGCATTGGAGGAAAAGACTTGTGGTCAAATTTCATGCTAAGAAATGTCATAAGGTCATCATCTCAGGGGTAAGAACAACTATTATTGGTAATCTACTTATTTAAAATTGTATCATAATGTGTGATGGATATATGGAGTAGACTTCTATCATACACATCCTTATCAACATCCTTATGATCTACACCAAGCCCACTATGATCCCTATTGACCCTACATTTACCCCTATTAGCAACATGAGAGCATTTATCAGTCTTATGATCCTCTTTACTACCAAAGATACCACTCTTACCCTCCTTTTAATCCCTATTTACCTCCTTGGTAGCCCACCTATTCTCCTAAAAAACCTTGGAAATATCATAATACTCCTATTCAATGTAACCATGTCATAAACCAATACATATCAATCCTTAAGTAAACTATGTTGAGTTATGAGAGACACATGGTGGGGATTGACACACAAAGAGGGTATGGCCAAGAAGTTCCTAAGCATCCTATTAGGATTATGATAGATTATTTATATAAAGCTAAGAAAAAATGGCATCACTTATGAGAGATCAGGGCTTAATGGTGACATGTTGGACATAGGTGGTCTAGTTTCAAGCATAGGGATAGGCTAGTAATACATGAGAGACAAAAATATCATTCAGCCTTATATCCCCTCCTCCATCCCATATCAGTCATCTATTGACTTACTTATCAACCCTAAAAAGTCTTAATCAAATGAATTTCAAGACCTTCTAAGTCCCTCACAATTCCATCAAACCTTTCCTACTTAGAGGTTTGTTCAAGATAGAGTGCAGAAGTTCAAACTGTAGTGTTAGTTGATGAAGGAAATTTAAGTGAACTCGAGAAAGAAATTGTTATTATCATACCTCTTGGTGAGGAGAGACACCATTAAAACTTAAAGGATGAATAAGAGGGTGATATTTAATACCTTATTAATGACATGGAACCTAACCTTCATCATGACAATCCTAAAGTGTATGAAAATGAAGCATTTGACTAGCTTGCAGCAGCTGTAGAACAAAAGTAGAGACTAACCAATGAGGTTGATGAAGAAGGTAAATTTGATATCATGTAAATTGATAAAATTATTGTTGTGGATGAATAAACCCCTAATGATCTATAATATATGGTATAAAATGAATTGTAGTACCATGAGCATGATCAAGAAGGGATAGTTTCAAAATCTTTCTCAAATTATGATATACCTACCCCTAGATCAGCCTCTATGAAGAAAAAGAGTATAAGAAAACTAGAATCATGTAAGAATTAGTTAATAAATTTGTTTTACATCATAACATAATGATACTCTCCTCTATAATCATGTCATGATATGATTAAAATTGAAGAATGAATTATCACCAAACAAGAAGAAGGCATCCCTCTAGCTATGTCATCCCAAAAGGCTATCCTACTTGAAGGTGACTTGTTTGAGGTCTTTAAAGAAGGTTATAAAATCCTCTTTCCATATATAGATGACTCCTCACTCTTGGTGAATGAAACTAAATTCAATTGGCCTAAATTTATCATGAATCAAGATCCACCTCTCTTGGAAATTAACCCTATAATCATAATACAAGATCCACCTTAAACTATACAACCTGATCAAGAGAAACTCATGACTGAGGCAAAGATGAGATTGATCATGAAAGGTAGATAAGTGTGAGATGAATATGACTAGGTACTTGGTCCACATAACCAACCTATGTACCCAAAAATGTAACAATAATATCTAATTTCTCTCCTAAGAGTCTATGAGCATGTTAATGTCTCTAGTTGTAAGTGGAAGTTCTCTTTCAATGAGCAACACCCGATTACACTGTAATCATCATATATTAATCTGACCTCATGGTGCCATGGTAATCACATAAATTTCCCATTTTATCCTTTTAGAGGAAAGATATGGTTTTAGGTTTTTTGTTCTAATAGGTTATTATTTTGCTTCTAATAAGTGTGTCATACATCAGTCTGATGTGTAGTTTCATTTGTTTGATTTATGTCTTATCTTGTTGCTTCCCTTAGCTATTAGGTGTTACTTTATTTGGTATATTTTTTAGTTTTGAATTTTTCATTTTATTAATATAGGTGTTAAATGGTGTCATATCTAATTGGTAATCCAAAAACAAGGTCATCTAAGTGATACTGTAATGTATGAGTCTTGTAATTATCATGGAGAGATAGTGGGTTCCCTTGACTAGCAGGCTGGTTAACCCATATGAGTTACCAAATATGTTGAAATTTTGGACTCCCTGACCAAATTCAACCCCTATAATCAAAAACTTTTATGATAACCCCTCTAAACTTGTTCATGGTGTTTAGAACTTGTCATGATCTCTTGGATGCTCCTTGAAAGTCATTTTAACATTGATTAAGGTTTCATGTTTGTAATTGTCATTGTTTATAGAGATCATCATATCTCATGGTTGTCTTAGGTACTTAAGTGATATATTAGGTCCTCATAGTGGTCCTTAGATGAGTAGAGAGTTTTTATAATAATTTTGAGGTTTAGAAAGTGGTCTAAGCATTATTTGACAAGTTTAAGGTCTCTTTATAGAAGTTAAGGTCATTTGATAAGATTAAGGTTTCTATTTCTCATGGGATTTGGGATTATTTTAACCATTTTATTAATAATTATTTTATTTATCATGATATATGGTTCCAAGATTCATTTGAGTCATAATGTGAAGTCTTATAATGTATTCAAGCTCATCCTCTATGGTATACTTATCTAAGCCTAGTTCAAACCATGATTCATACTCTAACCCATCAAATGGTCCTCCAAAAATGTTATATATCCCAAATTGCATTGTGAAACCTTGGAAAAAGGTACATTTTAATTTCATATTGTTTATAATGGTATTAAAAAGGTCTCGTTTTATTCATATTATCATCACAAGGTAGTTTCTATGCTTGAAGGGGTTCATTTTGGAGTCAAACCCATCTCTCACCCACAAAATGTGCCCCACAAGTGGGAAACCATGACATTTAAACTTAAAACATACTCAATAATTATAATTAAACATAATTTGACTTATATTTTCCCTCCTCTTGACCATCAATGGCATCCCAAGGTCTGAATCTTGAAAAACTATATTAAAAAAAAGTTATTTTTAGGTGTTTTACAAGTTTATATGGATCCATATGGTCAGGTTCCTATAGAGGAAGATAAAAAAAGTTAAATAAAAGCTCATTTTAATTAATTAAAAGGATTTTCCAATCCAAAATATTCAAAATAGGCCCAAAACCATTTTATTTTCCCCATCAAGCTCTTTGGCAACCCTAGATATGCTTTCAGGTTTATGCTCAATCTATATAGGAAAGAGAAAATGGGGAGATAATATCTTGGGAAAATGAAGGGGTTATGTTAACCTTAATAATATTGTATTTGTTCTACAAATTCATGAATTATACTCTATGAACAATAGTTAAGAATATGGGTAGTCAAAAATCCTTCTTCATTTGTTTAAGGGTTAAAATTTCAATAGTTTTTTGAACTCTTGAGATGGTTTTAAAAATTTGTGTTTTTAGGTGTGTTAAAAAGGTCCTAATATTCATTAAATAGTATTATTACAATACTATTTCACATGTGTGATCCTTAAGAGCAAGAAAATATTTGAGTTATTATTTATGCAGGCTATAAACAATGTTCTTCATATTGTAGAATCTTCAAGGCATGCTAATGGAAGTGTTTGGTGTTTTTTAGGATTTAATGATGGGTTACTTGAGGAAAATTAATTTATATTATTATCATACTCATTTGAGCCATAAAATGACCATACAACCCCTTCAATCCCTATCTCCAATGGTGACTTTCATGATGTTGTGTGACCTCCTTTGTAAGTAAAGAGTAAGGTATCTATAAGAAGCCATTATGTTGCATAAAATTTACACATGGTTCCTATTTTATATTCATACTAATACCTCTTAATCACTTTTATACACTTAAATAACATCCTCACACATCACCTTTTTTGAAATAACAAGCACTCACAACACCTATAGACTTATTTGGGCGAGCTAAACAAACAAAGTATTGGCTATTTAAATGGAGTGTATAAGGAATTAAGAGACCTCATGTGTAGTCATAAGGAAATATATGGAGGAACATGTAATATGTATAACATGTTTCATATATATACAAAATCCAGCAAATTCACTCTAATAGGAAGGAAGCTCAGTTAAATCCCCTTTGAACACACTCAAGACTATGACTATAGACTTGAAGAACATTGAAAGGTGTGATGAAGATAAAAAAATATTTAAGGGGACAAGAAGAAAAAATGATAGAGGTCATAAAATTATTGATGACCCAAGTAAAATAATGGAACATCATGTCCATTTACCAAAGTTCATAATCATAGTTAGAGGCATAAAATCACCACCTATATGCCTGACTGTAGGTGGAGAACAAGTTGAACATAAACCTAATATAAGGATAATTTAAAGTGAGAGGAATGATTGATATTGGGGAGATAATTTAAAATTTAATAAGTTTGTATAAGTGAGGAAAATACCTTAAACATAAGAAGTCACCCTTTAAATTAGCTCACACAGCCAAGGATTCTCATCTCAACACCTACAAGCTTGATAGTAGATGAAATAAATCTTGAAAATTAACCCTATTTTTTAGTGATTTTAGGGTGAAGAGAGTGTATCTATATTTATAAAAACATTAAAAGTATGATTAATTTTGGTGATTTTATGAGAGTTGACATGAATGATGAGGTCTTACCTCTCACCTAACAACACAGTTAAGGTGTAGGACTATCTCCTACAAAGAGTCATATGAGAGAGATAAAATAAGGAACCTTATATAAGGATAATTTTTAGAGAAAAATAAGGCTATGAATAATTTTATTTAATATTATTAACCTTTAGATAATTATTTAATACATTTGACAGGTAAAGGAGATCTTGATGGACTATTAGGCATATTAGGCCTAAAATTAATTAAATAAACTAAATGGGAATTTGGGAAGATTAAAAAAATACATATGAGGTGATATTAGTCTCAATTTAGATAGGAGAAGGCCTGGATGGCCTAATCAGGCCTAGTTGAGCCTAAACAGACACTCACAGTGAAGGTCAAAAAAAGAAAGGTTAAGCTATGAAAACATATTGATAAGTGAGATATTTTAATGATAAAATGGTATATATGTTGTATTATTAATGATATAAATGTTACCTTTCAAAATTTCTAGTCCTTGAGATAGAAAAGAGAGCCTAATGGCCTATTTGGCCCATTAAGCCTAAAACTGATATAAATAGGCCTGCGCATTTGAACTAAAGTCCCATGTATGTTTTGGTGTCTATTTGAAGTTAAAATACCTATAAAAAAATTGAGTATGCATATAATTTTTTTAAAATAGATTAATATCCTCAATTTAAGACAAAATATCACTAAAACTAAGCACTATGGATATTTTGGCATGGTTATGCAGATACCCTAGGCATGGCTGTAGATGGAGTATAAGAGAATATGCTTAAGGGGATTCCATTACAATGAGTATTTTAAAATAAATGAAGGTGTTTCATGATTAAAAAATAATTATAATTTTATAAATATAGTTTAGTGGGATATTCAAGTATATAATACAATTGTTTAGCATTCAGACTAGGCATGGTAGGTGGCCTATTAGATAGACCTACATATGATAAGAAGTAGAGATGGTGTTTTGGGTTGATAAAGGAAAGTGAAAAAATTAGAAATTAAACTAAAAAGGATTATTTTGTGTCATTAAATCTTCTAAGTATTGTATATACAAGTCATCCAGGGTCTTGGAACATAGTCTAGGCTTATTAGGCTTAAAGCCATTCTTAGCTACTCAAGACCCTATGCTCATCTTGGTGGCATAGGAAAACACCCCAAGAAATTTTTTAGACAAATAAGGTATAATAGGTTGGTATATGTACTAAAATATTTTTTTTCAAATATAATAAAAATAATAAGATACAAAATTATTCTTAAGTCTCCCCTCAAGCTATAATATACTAGTCTGCCAACTTGAGCTATCCATTCAAATGCTCATACCTTACTAAGCATAATCAATCAGAGCCAATTATCTTAGTAAGAGTTTGGAACATATATAAAATAAACATCCATGGAGGATATACTTGTATTAAAGGGCCTAACTCTATGAATAATCATTAAGACTATAACCATGTCCAAAAATGTTACAAGGAATTTTAAGTCTACCATCTTACACTCATATCTCACTGCACAAGTTGCATGGGAACAAGAAAAGTTTAGGGGGTTTATAGGGGTATATGGGATCAATATAAATGGACATAAGTTTAGGATTAGAGGTTTGTAATTTATGAACCATTGTTAAGATGTTATAGCTCCAAAACCTTGCTTAAACCCTAACATTGACCCGACTTTGGAAAACTCAATATATTTGAAATAAAACACCTTTAATTGGCTTGGAAAACATTTATATCATGTATTAAACTCAAAGGAGGTCCTAATCATGGTAATTTATTATATAGATAGGTGTATGAACCCCATGAAAATAATGTTTTTATAGGATTTAGTGATGATTTTAGGGCACAAAACTTGATGGAGAGTTTCAAATCGTATGATAGGGTAGTTTGAGACTTATTTCACCTTCCAAAGTCACCAAATACTCTAAATTACTATTTAAAATGCCTATATAAGACTTCACCAAATAAGCAGTCCATGAGAGGTAGTGGAAGGTGGCCTAATCACCTAAGGTAAGATTAATTTCATGTTTTCACTATGGTAAATGCATATGACATGATGATAAAAATTTTTTTAGATATAAATCATGATAATTTACTTATTTTAGAGGTTCTATTCAATTTTTATGGCCACCAAACACCTCACACTAGACCAATAGGCATAATTGGCCTAGTAGACCTACTTGGTCAATAAGAAAAGATGTAGATTAGAATAAAGGAATGTTAGAGGAGTAAATAAAAGGTCATTACCAGATTTTAAATTTAATCATGAAGGAAAAAGACACATCTCATGGTCATTATGATGTTAGGGGAAGTTTTCTAGCCTAGTCAACATGCAAGGAGAAGGGTGGGCTACTTAGTAACTCATGGTGGCCTAATTGAAACACTTTAATTTATTGTAAATATCATTAAGAGAGGGTTATTGAATATATTTGGGAATTTCCATGCTTTAAAAGAGGTCAAACAACTTTGACCTAGCCTCCACCACTCCACCTCAACACCTAAAGGGCCCATTGAAGAACAACAACACATGGAGAGACATATGAAGAATATTATGGCTAATATAATTATTGTGTGAGAAAAATATGGTCGTTTATGACCTATTATCTGAACCTAAACACCAATTTCCCTCTCTTTGTACTCTTATTATTTTATATATTTAACATCTTAGGCCATTGTACATATCCCTCACCTAGGTATGAGGAAACTTTACCTAGATTTGTTTTTATAGACCTCTTGGACTAATTATTGAACTATTATAGATTCTTCAATAATGATCTATTATGTATATGTTTTTTTTATATGCATAAATGGTAGAATATCTCCCTTTATAGGTCCTTGACACACCTATATGTAAGTAGGTTATTTTGTGTAGGTGATATGATGTGTCAAAGGTTGGTGACTATAATTGAATTGTAACCTGGTTAGAAGTGTCTCAAGATAGGCCTCACATCTATCACCTCCATATTTTAACCATCCACCATGATATTCATGTGAATTAGTACTACATAAAAAGCCTTAGAGAGAGATTATTTCAGTTTAGGTTTGGTCTATTGGTGTTGTTAGAAATAAAGTGGAGTGGACAATGATATTGGTGAATCCCTTTGATTAAGTTTCCTTTTATATATAATATCTATCCATTTTCATCCTAACATCTATAGGTCTTAGTGATTTGAGCTAGATAGGTGTACCAGGGGAGATAACCCCATAGTCTATAGGTCTAGCATAGCCATGGTCTCCCATAGCCTTGAGTTATTCCCATGTTACTCTAGAATTGGAGGTAGGCTTGAACAACCTCCTCTTAGGGTGTAGTTTAGAGTGATAATAGGTATTCCCCTAGAATTGTTAGAGATTTATAATCTCTAGAGAGAGCTAAACTAAAAGGGAAGGCATTGCATCACCATACATCAAAAAGGTTAGTCCCCTAGACTTATCAGAGATGTTAGAGCCCTAGAGAGTCAAATTGAGTAGGAAGGTGCCACATCACCATGATTCATAGCATCTAGTCTACCATGCCTATTAGAGATGTTAGATCCCATAAAACCTTAGATGAATGGGAAGGTGCCATGTTTTAATGAGTTAGAGTAGCTAGTCCCTTAGACCTATCAGATATATAAAAGCCTAGGAGATTCTAACTGAATGGGAAGGCACCATATTACCATGAGTTAGAGAAGTAATTCCCCTAGAATTTTTATAGATGTCAAAGCTCAGGAGAGTTTAGATGAATAGGAAAGCACTACATCTCCATGAGTTAGAATGGATAGTCCCCCAAATTAGTTAGACATGTCAAAGCCTAGGAAAGCCTGATCAAATGGTAAAAAACCATATCACCTCCTATGCATATGAACTAGCTACTACTTAAGGCCTTGAAAATATTATAATTAATTATGAATGAGACTTGAAATTTTATCAAAACATGCCACATATCCCTAAGTGACACATCACCTAACCTAGGGGATTGATATGGGGTACAAAGTTATGCTTAGGTGTGGACCATTAATGGGAATACCAATGAGAATATGACATGTAAAATATAGGAGTTATTTGAGAAGCCTCTACGAGATGTGATTGTGTGCCTACCACATGTTGGGAATTAATAGAATGGGAAGCTAGACCCAATTAGATAGTTTTAAAAATATCCTATTGCCATTGCTATATCCAATCAGTGGTGGAGGATCATGGGATCTAAATTCAATTCTAAATTTTGAATTAAAGGAATAAAATCCATCCATTAAATCAAATTAAAATTCAAGCAAGTGAGTTTTCAAACACCATCAATGCAATGGGATGTATGCATGTGCTTATAAATCTTAAGATAAGCCCATTAATGGTTACTGTTACTGACATTAGAAAATATCTAAACCTTACTTCCAAAATTTTATAGATCCCTTGTATCCCATTCCTTCTACAATAAAAGTTCCCTAAACTTCCTCTCTATCTTACTCTAATGGTTGCCACATCTTCAAACATGAAGGCCAAACCTAAGTACCAAAACACCACCTTCTTTACTGGGTTAACTAAATATAGGAACTACAATGATATATTTAAGGCAATTGAGTAAGTCCTCAGGGATTATATCAATGTGGATCACCACTAGGCTAAGTATGAGTATGTTCATAGGTCATATAAGGTGTGCAGACTCTATAGATCCATAGCGAAACTAGAGGCATTTCTTTGTGTTGACCTATTAGGCAACATCCTCCATAAGGACATCCAAATGTAAGACATTATTAATGACTAGATATGTTCAACCACCTCTAGGCACTATATTTTTGATATATATGGGAATGCCTTCAAGGCATACTAATACCTTCTATACATATTTCTCCTATGATGAATGGTAATGTCATTCTAGATGAGCACCTACCAGATCTATGATTTCCTCCATGACTAGGATAAGAACCTTGAATCTAATTGGATTAATGAGGAAAATATAAATTCTTACATAGTTTTCACCTTCTAAGAGGAGGTCTAAGTATGCATGATCCTTCTATAATGGTTATTCAAGGAACTAGATTACTAACATGACAAAGAGTTGTGAGTGCATCTCCTACTTATGATCCCAACACCATAATACATCCGATACATGGGAGGCTTGATCAACTTCAAATTATTCTATGTTATTTTAGATACCTAAGATAAATTTAAATTCTACATGATGAGCTACTTATTAATTACAATCTTTTGGATACTCTCATTTAAGCCTTCAGTTTTCCTTCATGGGTTATTAGGGGATTGATGGTCCATAAGTTATTTTATAAACTATATGGCCACCAATTCCACTAGCACATCCAAGATTTGTATGAGTACTTATACCCATTGGTATACTAATAAGTATATAAATCTATGATGTTCTAGCTCTCAAATACAATTTGAGACTCTATCACAACCATTAGGGACTACTAGCTATACAAGGTTGACAAAATAATCTAGATCATAGGGTTTTTTAAAGACCCCCTTTACCTAACATATTATGTCCTTGACCTATTATTATAATAGGAGCTCACATATCAACTAGTGGATGGTATCTTTGGGTTTTACATATAACATCAATATAAGGTGTGCCTACCACTTTGTATCACCATAAAACACCACATATATAAGAAATTCCCCTTGATACAAAAGATGGCATTTGGGAAAGAATCCTTCACCCTAAAAAGGTGTAAAGTTTAGTAATATGACCCTAAAGGGGTGGTTTAATCCCATTTGGCACAATAATCAGTTCAACTCAACATCAACTATGACCATCAAGATGAAGATTCTAATCTTTATTTGAAAGCCACCAATAACCAAGAGGTATTATCCCAAATAGTAGCCAATAATAATAATAATAATAAAGGGAAGAAGGATTAATCGACCCCTATTCAAATTTTCCAACACTTGATTGGTCTATGGAGGACCCAAGTCATATTTTAGGGCATTGCATTACCTTCTCCCCTTAAGCTCTAAATCCAAATCTAAGTTTGGCTCTACTTTCACTAGCAGCTCCTACTACTCATGCTCCAAATCCACCTCTACCTCCTCTAGTTTCTCATTACATTTTGTATCCACCTCCTATGGCATATTTGGTAACCAAGCCAGATTAGAGCTGACCCTAGACTATATGACATTAGGCAACCCAAGAATATATCACTTAGCCATTGACATCACATCTCCTAAGATTTGATATGGTTGGTAGATCAAGATCAAGCTTGAAATGAGGTACAAATTAGGAATCCATCTATGTTCCCACACTCACTCCTCCATCTCCTCCTATTTCCCTTCCACCCTTCACTCTCATCTCATTCAAACTCCTAGTTTTAGCACTCACTAGTTCACCTCTATCCTAACTATTTCCTATTATTCCCCTTCCATATTTTTCTTAAGTACCTTTGGCATCAATATTTTTGAGTGTCCTTAATTCTTCATTCCCTTCTAATCCTCCCATATCATAACATGGATTCCTCCTAGTGCCTCCCTTGGGTATGCCTTTAATAACATGTGTGACTATAGCCTTTAAGAACATGCCACTTCTAGCAGGGACCCTCTTGATCCCCACTTTAGTTAGTCTAATTCTCCACTTTACAACTCTAATTCCATTTTCATTAGCCCATGTGACCCCTATCATCTTAGCTAGACCATCCACCATAACATTCAAAGCCCAGAAAGGGGGTTGAAGAAGAAACATAAGGTGACCCATAGTTTATATATAGTCCAAAGTCCTTTTACTCTAAATCTACCTCCTATGTAGCCCTCAATGCTCCTCCAACCCCAATAGTAGAATCTCTATGTTTAAATATTTAGCCCCCTCTCTCCCTATAGATGATTTTTGAGATCTATTTGTATTTAACAATGTAAATTCAAACCCAACGATCAAACTACTAGTTAAAGTGATAGAGTCATTAGAATCATAATGTAATATGTGAATAAAAAGTTAAACAAGCATTGTAAAATCCTAAAGCTAAATTCTATACACCATGATTAAATGGAATAAAAGACAAAGAGGATTGGGATTACCTTGACTCAATTTTTTAACATGGATGATTGATCAAGGATGGTGGATGCTTTATTATGAAATCCTAAGATTATTGATTAGTTTGACATGGATTTGTTATGAAGCATAGAGATGGCCTTCTATGGAGGAGAGGATTTGCTTGAATAGAGGAAGGAGGGAAAGATATATGGTGGAAATTTGAATTTGGATGGAGGAGATCAAGGGTTGAGGATTATCTAAAGAATTTTAAATTCCTTAGAAGCCTCTAAATTTAGAGGTTTCTAGAGAGGAGGGGTAGGAATAGGGAAGGTTCTAGATTTGGAGGGTTCTAGAATCCTTATTAAAAGTTAATAGTGATTAGGGGAGGATTAGATGGGCATTAGGGACTAGGGATGTAGGAGAGCCTAGGCATAGGATATTAGGTAGGCCATTAAAGATTTAAAATTCCCAAATAACAAAGATAGAAGGGGGATATTAGATAAATGGATTAGGAATGGGGGATTAATTGGCTCTATGTGATAATGTAGTGAACAAAAATATACTGGTAAATAAAGTAGCAGCAAAAATGTATAATATCAAAAATGTAGTATGAAAAAAACATCATGAGGATAAAACATAGCAAGGAAAAATATAGCGGTATTGGTAATTTTGTAAAAATATTGTGAAGAGCATAAATGGGACATTTTAGTGATTATCACATTGTTTATTTTTTATCTAGTTTATTTTGATGATAACAGTTAACATTTCATGGTGGAAAAGTAATGCACCAAGTTTATAAGCAAAATAACAGAGGAAAATGTGATTTCATGAGTTTGGACCTTTAGTTGAAAGTTGTGTCATCTTCTATGTGAGTGCATCCTTTACTATGTTTTGTTCCTACTATGTTTTGTCCTAGCTACAGTTATTCTAAGTTTTATCCTCACTACATTTTTCAAGCTACATTTCTAACTACTACATTTTTTGTCTACTACTTTTTAGTAGGATGCCAATTAATTAGAATAAATGAGATGATTGAAGTTAATGTTGACTAATAGGAGTATTAGTGACAATAATGTAAGCAAGAAAATTTATATGCATACATTTTCCCCCTCTTTGAAATGGCATTCTAAATTGATGAAGTGGAAGAAGTAATGGTCTTTCAAAGAAAAACCATGTTTGATTTGACTTTTTTTTATTTTGATTTATGGGATAAAAGATGGTTTGATAATGTTTTAAGACTTTTATAATAGGTTATTAGATATTTATATTTATGACACATGATATTTAATTTAGAGGGGAATATAACAATACATGTTCCTAATCATTCCCATTATGGAGTATGACATAGGGATTATGGAGGTGAGGTAGACGATGAATTTTATGTGATGGAGTATGGGGATAATTGGTATCATAGTCCTCATAAAGGTCACTAGGAGACCTAGCTTCAATGTTGGAGAAAGTGTCATCAATAATCTCAAAATTATCATTAAGACACATATCCAAGGTAGGATCAGATCCACTCTTGTAATCTTTGATAGATAAAGTGTTTAATAATTTAGTGATGACTTCATCATCCTTAGTGGGATCAAAACATATGCTTGGTGATTATATATCATATACATTATGGGAACCTTCAAAAGATAATGTATTATCATCATATATTGTAACATAGATGAGGGATGATGTTTATGATGAGGAATAAGATGTGGATGTTGGTGTTGCACATGATCATTATAGTGGTTCTAATGCAGATTTTGGTGTGCATGATGATATGATGCTAGTAGGGGAGTGATTATTTATAACTAACCTCTTAAAATGGGGTTTTTTATGTGATGGGTGAGAAGGAGATGATGGGTGAATGATAGGATAAGGAAAGAAATGAATAGGCATATGGGAAATAGACTTATGGTTGATGAAGTATTGGTCAATGATGGGGGTTCATGGAAGAGGGACATGATGTCTTGAGCTTGGCTTGGAAGGGAAAGGGCTTGATCATGATTGGGAATGGAATATTTGCATTCTTCTTCTTATTCACCCAAGGAGATAAACTTATTTGATTCATCCTCAATTAATATGTCACCATGATTGATGAGGATTGGTATTACCTTAACTTAGATTTTTGACATGGATGCTTGATCAAGGATGATGGATTCTTGATTATGAACTCCTAAGATTGTTGATTAGTTTGACATGGATTTTTTATGAAGCTTGGAGATGACCTTCCATGGAGGATAGGATTTGTTTAAATAGAGGAAGGAGGGAAAGATCTATGGTGAAGATTTGAAGTTAGATGGAGAAGATCAAGGGTTGAGGATTATCTAAGGAATTTAAAATTCCTTGGAAGCCTCTAGATTTAGATGATTATAGAGAGAAGGGGTAGGAATAAGGAAGGTTCTAGAATACTTCTTAGAAGCCAATAATGATTAGGGGGAGGATTAGATGGGGATTAGGTAGGGATTAGGGACTAGGGATGTAGGAGAGCCTAGGTATAGGATAGTAGGTAGGTTAGAAGGGAGAAATTAGATAAATAGACTAGGAAGGGAGGATTAATTAGAATAAATGAGATGAGTAGAATTAATGTCAACTAATAAGATTATTAGTGATAGTAATTTATGTGAGAAAATTTAAATGTGTACATTTTGCCCCTTTTTGAAAGGGCATTACCAATTGATAAAGTAGGAGTAATGGTATTTCAAAGAAAAACCATGTCATGGATGAATGTTAATGATTTTAGGGGATATGATGCCCATTCAAGAGGACATGTAAGGAATAATGATATGGATGGCCACTCAAAAGAAGAAATAATGGGTGGGATGTGATGGATAGATGAGGGTATGGGGTGAAATATTTGAGATATATGATGAAGAATAAAGATTCAACTTGAGAAGTGAGATAAAAATTAATTATTCCACTAGTAAAGACATGCATAAGGAGTAGTTATGATATGTGTCATGGTTTTCAACACATCCCAAGGGGGAATCATTTATAACATGATGATGATAGGATGATTTGATGAGATTAATGATGGGTATAGCTCAAAGCTAAAGTTGATTGATATGATGAAGGTGATGATAGATAAAAATTGATATGATTGAGTGAACAAAAGACATGGGAGATAGTGGTTGAGCTATCCTTAGGCACATAAAGGTGGCCAAGTGATACCTACATAGTCTAGAAAGACCTCATGTTGATGTATTTTTGACCCAAGGATGATGATGATGAATATTAGTGATTAGATGGTGATTATAGTGATTAGAGGATAAGATTTAGATGATGGGATGAGGATAAAAGGGTGGATGTTAGTTGAATGGGTCAAGAGGGTTAAATTAGTGATGATGATGATGAGATGATTGGATAAATAATGAGCATGTGGGTGATCAATCCATCAAAATGTCATAAGACTAATCATAGTCTAATAAATTTAAAAGATATGACACTTGGTAGTATTCCCCATGATATAAACATGACCAAGAGGATGTGGTGCCAAAGTGCATAAGCAAATAGTAAACTCTACATTCTCAAGGGAACTTATAAGCATTTTTATAGCTTTGGGTGACCTCACAACATTCTTGTTCATTTCCTAATAGATAAAAAGATATGATATAAATAAAACATAAGATAAATAAGATATAGACATAATAAAAGACATATAAACAAGACAAACAAAATAAATTACACACACGAATATCTACATGTAGTGTCTTAATGTCTTATTTAATGATGGGATGATTTATTAGGTGATGGGTTAGATGATCATGATGTGATTGTGGACTTAGGATGGGCTTGGATTGGATAAGGTGATCATGATTATGATTAGGCTAAATTATTTCCCCTAGTTGTGGATATAAGGATGGAGGATGGGAGAAGGTCTTTGAATACTAATTTTGTCTTGAAATTGAATCAAAAAGTGGCCAAGGAAGGTGATTTAGAAAAGTGATGACCTAGGATTATTGATAGACAAGGCCTTACAAAATTCTAATATAGAAATAAGAGGAGATAATGATGGGATCAAATACCCTTCATACTACCAAAAAATTTATTTTATGGGTGCTAAGTATGAAGAGGCAATGATAAGGAAGGTGATGGGATAAATTACCTTTCATACTAGCAAATAAGTGAGTTGATGGGTTCTAGATATGAAAAGGAAACTGATAAGAGGTGATGGGTACCAGATTAAATTCTTTGACAAGGTGATGCGTGTTAATAACACTTAGTTGAAATGATGAGGAAGATATGGGGAGATGGGTGACCACTCCAATTTGGTTCCAAGATGGAATGTGGTATTTAAAGATGGGGAAATAGGAGACAAATGAAGATGTATGTGACTAGGGGATTAGGCATAAGACAAGACATAATAAACTATTTTTAGATTTTTAAACTTTTATGATTTTAAGTTTTTTTGAATATTTCAATTTTTAGGGAATTTTTTGATATGTATGTACAGCACATAAATGGGGTTACTATCAAAGGGAATACCAAGACTATAAATTAGGATGTGAATGGATGGCATGATGGATGGGATGAAAAAAGAATGAGGGTGATGTAAAGAAGGATGAGGGCCATTAAAGAAGGTATTGTCAATGACCACATCATGAAGGAACCAGATGTTGAGTTTCTTGAGTATCCATTAGAGGATATTCCAAGATGATTTCAAAACATTTCTCAAGACACCTTCTACTTCCTTAAGAAGGTCATTATAGGAAGGAATGGTATCCAGGATGGAGGATAGGATGGAAAATGATGGATAGGAAATATGGATGGAGGAGATGGGAAAGGGATGGTGGATTATGCCATTAAGTGTCGAGGTATAATGTGGATAATTGATTATTTTACCATTATGCTAAAAACTAGTTTTCTTCATGGTACTTGCTTAAGACACCAAAATACTAGTTTTCACCATTGGATGAATGATTGTTTTTTTTTTACTTTTTATTGGGCATCTCAGTTTATTAGAGAAGCGTGAGATGCAAGATGCATACATTATGGTGATATTCAACCAAAACCTATTCTAGGGATATATGATGCTTATATCATGTCTTGGTAGCTTTTATTAACTCTTGATTTAATGTCCTTTGGATATTTTGGAGAGGTGTCTTTGTAACCCCTACAAGGGACAATGTTACCTAGAGATTTGAGATATGGTATGGATGGGAGAATGTCAAGATTGTGATGATGGGATATAGGATGTGGAAGGGGATATGATCATGATGGATGATATGATAAGATGGGGAATGGAAATGAGGTTTAACATTTGCATACACCATTGGATATGGTGGAGGATATTCTTGACATTGGTGCCATGAGATTAAGGGATGCAAGACCTTTTGATTTGTTGATTCTTTGATCCAAAAATTAAGAATATGATTGGACATATGATTTTTTAATTTTTTTTGAATATATTTGATATTAACTATCCTTTGGTACCTGATTTTGGGCTTCACTAGGGGAGATTAATATTTGACTTGATATATAATGATTATTTTAACTTTGATGGTCCCCTAGTACCTAATATTAGGGTTCACTAGGAGAAGACATTTTTTGATTAGGAAAATGATTTTAATTTGTTTGATTTTGACTGATGGAATTAAATATGGTTTGATCATGTTTTAAGAATTTTATAATAGGGTCTTAGATATTTGTATTTGGGGCACATGATATTGAATACAGAGGGGAATCTAATGATGCATTGCTATGTATCTAGGGATATGATATATTATATATGGGTTGATGGATATGACAACATGTGGAACATATCCCCTTTAGTTAGTTATATGGGTACAATATATTAGGATAATGGAGTAACTTGTGGAATTAGTGTATTGGGTAATGGTCGACCTACATTGGGATTAGGAAGTTACCCATCCATTGTTAGTTAGATAGAGGTATATATAAAGGATATGATTATCATTGTCAAGGTATCAAGTAAGCATTGATTCTTCTATTGTAAGAGGATATTGGAGGTTGTCCCTTCTAAGAGACATTGTGAAGTTATTTCTTCTTAAAGGAGTATTGTATGGTGTTGCCCTATCTTAAGGGTATTCTATTTTTTCATATTTTGATTATTTGGGTATATTGGCCCACCCATATCTATTGTGTTGAGTTTATCTACATTATATTTTTCATATTTTCCAATTATTATAAGTGTGGATCATAACAAGTGGTATCAAAGCTTGATTTGGGCAATTTGTGTGGAGTGAAACCCTAGTTTTTTAGAATCATCAATATATTTCAATCCATTGTAAATTTTTGCACAATTTTTTTATTGTATATGAATAATATTTCAAGGAAGTCTTAGTAGAAAAATTAATCCTTTTTTTATCAATTTTGAGGGAGTTATTCATATTTTAGGGTTTGTACTCATTTCATTATATCTTCTTAAATATAAATATTTTTTTGGTGAAATTGTTGTTGATGTTGTATAATAATATAGGAAATCTAAAAACACAATTATATATATATTTTAATATGTTTAGAGTGAGTTATTTTAATTTTATGTGTTTTAATATATTCACTCTATAGACCAACATTTGTGGTATTTTTTTCACAATTTTTTTTTGGAGTTCCGTTATCATAATATGAAGCTATAGTAAAAATTTGGGACTATTTGATGAGTTATAAATGAGTTATTAACATTTTAGGGTTTTGTGAGCCCTTGTTTTTTTTTTTATGGATCATGAAGTTGCAAGTATTTTTAGGGGAGGATGATATTGATGCTAAAGAATGGTGGCTCTTTTTTAAGGAGAGTAATAATCAAACAATTTTATGGAAAACACAATTGTCTCTTTCTTTGTTTGGGCTTGCATAACATTGGTTTAATCAGTTGAGCTTCACACAAAAGTATTCCTCATAGGGAAAAAATGAAACAAGTCTTCCTAGATCAATGGGATATAAAATAAAAAGAGGATGCAAAAGAAGAATAAAATAATGATGGTAATGAAGAAGATAATGAAGGTGTTGAAGAAAAAAATAAATGGAAGAAAACAGTGACAATTATGAAGAACATGCAAGTGAAGAACAAGAACAAGAACAATAAGAATTGGATGAAAAGGGTTCAATAATTTGGCTCTAAAAAAATCCAAGTTAATTTTTAAATTTCATGTATGCATTCAAAATAAGAAGGTTGTTATGTCCATAAACCCTACTAGCAAATGTAAATTCATCAAAATTAATGTGTCCAAGCATCTACATGTTCAAGCAAAGAATATCAAGGAGGTTTAAGTAGATGGTAAAAATATTCAAGTTCTTGAATATTTGAAGCTCGGTATGGAAAAATATGTTTTAAATTCATATTTTTATGCTTTGGATATGGATGATGTGGATATGGTTATTTTATATCCATGGTTAGAGACTTTGGGAACAATCAATATTATTGTTTAGAATTTCATGAAGTTTTGGTATAGAAAAAAGGTCACTTTACAGGATATCATAGTGGGATAGGCACCAATAACAGTCAAAGTAGATCATGAGGATGAAATTTAAATAGGTGATAAAGAGCATGTGAAATATTCATATGAATACATAGATGAATAAATAATATAATCAAATCAAAACACTTCATCTACTCAAGAGACAAAAGAACCACCAAAGCAAAAGGTGGAAGAGGTATAAAAAATGTTGATAAGGTCAAAGTATTAGAAAAAGTTGAGGTATATAGGCACCCACATCATCATGAGAGAAAACAATAATGGATCCATGTGAGGGAGTGTCATAATAACAATTAATTTGAATATATAAGAAATAAACATTCTAATAACTATGGCTATGCATGGAAGCCAAAGAATACCTACTATGGTCATGGATGGAATCATAGTGGTGTAGCAGAGTATGGTACATGGAATCACAAGAGGAATAATTATGCATGGAAATAAAAGTAGTACAAATATGATCATGAATGGAATCAAAGGAACATAATGGAATTTGGAAACAAGCTTGGAGAGCTATCAATTTTTAGGATCACATATGTATAGCTATATGATCAAGATTGGAGATAAGTGTGCAATGATTTGAAGGACACTCATTATTTGGTTTCCTCCTATGTTTTGAGGATAAAACATGCAGGATAGAAGTAATGCTATGTATCTAGGGATATGATATATTATTGTTTATGGGTTAATGGAGATGTCAACATGTGGCACACATCCCCTTTAGTTATTTATATGGGTCTAATATATTAGGATAATAGAGTAACTTTAGAAATTAGTATATTGGGTAATGGTCGGTCTACATTAGGATTACGAGGTTACCCATCCATTTTTAGTTGGATAGAGGTATGTATAAAGGATATGATTATCATTGTAAAGGTATAAAGTAATCATTGAGTCTTCTATTATAAGAGGATATTAGAGGTTGTCCCCTCAAAGAGATATTGTGGAGTTATTCCTTCCTAAAGGAGTATTATATGGTGTTACCCTACCTTAAGGGTATTCTATTTCTACATATAGAGTATTTGGGCATCTTTTCCCACTCATATATATTATGTTGAGTTGATATACATTATATTATACATATTTTCCAATTATTATAAATGTGGATCATAACATGCATGTTCTTTCTCATTCCCCTCATGGAATGTGACATAGGGATTATGGAGGTGAGGTGGATGATGAATGTTGTATGATGGAGTAAGGGGACAATGTGTAGTATAGTCCTCATAAAGGTTGCTATGAACCCTAGCCTTAATGTTAGAAAAAGTGTCATCAATAATCTCAAAAGGATCATTAAGACACATATCCAAGGTATGATCATCTCCACTCTTGTAATTTTGATAGATAAAGTTTTCAAGAATTTAGTGATGACTTCATCATCTTGAGTGTGATTAAAAGATATGTCTAGTGATTGTGTATCATCAATATTATGGTAACCTTTAAAAGAGTAGGAATTATCATCATCTGATATAATATCAATGAGGGATGATGTATCTGATGAGGATTTTAATGTGGATGCTAATACTACACATGATCCTTATAATGGCTCTGATGTAGATTTTGGTGTGCATGATGTTATATTTCTAGTAAGGGAGTGATTTTACATAAATGACCTCTTAACATATATTTTTTTATGTAATGGGTGAGAGGGAAATGATTAATAAATGATAGGCTGAGTAAAGAGAAGGATAGGCATATGGGAAATGGACTTGTGTTTGATGGAGGATTGGTCGATGATGGGGAAATCATAAACGATGGATATGTTGTCTTGACCTTGGCTTGAAAGGGGAAGGGATTGATTATGATCAAAATGGAATATTAGCATTCCTTTTCTTGTTCACCCAAGGAGATAAACTCATCTGATTCATCCTTGATTACTATGTCACCATGATTGATGAGGTCCTGATTATAATTTCATAAATTTTGACATTATTTAATGGAATGCCCCCAAGTTTTATGATATTTATATTATTAATTTTATTTATATCATGGGGGCTTAAGATTTATGGGATCAATATGTTGTATGGGTGGATAGACCATCATGTTGGTGGTGACTAGTTTTTAATCATATCCTTTATACATACCTCTATCCAACTAAAAATGGATAAGGACCCATTTCACTTCATGTCTTGGATGTGGAAGCATTATAATTTAGATCAAATAGTGTTTGATGTGACTAGGTGTATGGATGGGTAGTAAATGAGGTGGCTAGGATAAGATTCCATTTGCTAGTGAATGAATGGGTGGATGGGCTATGACTAATGGATGGAGGATTTATATGGGAATCATATAAAAGAACTTGGATGGGAGGTGCAATGAGTTGAAGGGGATCAACACCTTTAGGAAGTGAGACACCCATCATAAGGAATTATATGAGGATCTCATTCTTGTTGGCATCTATGTATTGGTTGATGAGGATAGGGTCTAGCTTCATTGTGGTGGGTGATAAAAGATGAGGGAGTGGTGAAGGATTATGATTAGTAAATGGAGGATTTGAATATGGACAAGTACAAATTGGGGATTACAAGATTTTGATAGGGTGAGTGGATAGTAGAAGATAATGGGATGAGGATAAATTTGGATGGTGGTCTTGTTTGGGAGGTGACTTTAGGATTATGGGGTCAAAATCATCAAGCCAATGAGCACCCATATTTCATATCCATATAACAAATTCATCTTTATTACTTACAATGTATTTATTTATTAGGGTGACTATATCTAGGAATGTTAGGATTGATTTTGATGAGCTAGGGAATTATGAATAGGTTGTTGGTTTGGGGAAAATGGGATCAAGGTTAGAAGGCAAGTGATCACCCACTTTTAGTGCTTGTAAAGGGACTTCATACTTGTTGGTTAAGATGTATTGGTATATGAGGACCAAGTATAAATCCATGGGATGGGCGATAAAGGATGGATGATTAGAGATGGCTTCTTAAACAAAGGAGGTTTGAAGGATTGAGCTAGTATTATGGATTAAAATATGATTGAGATGATGTATGACTATGATTAGATGTTAGACTAATAGTAAAATAGGTGATAACAACCTATAAATGATGCCTAGTTGTCAAGTTATCAAAAGGATTGAGGATTCAATAGGTGCCTAGATTCAAGCTAGAAAGAGGATGATTGGATGGGTTACTATTTATGAATAAGCAAAATGATTAGAATAAATATGATTAGATTAATGATGGGTTTACTATATTGAAACCAATAGAGTGATAAGATGATAAAAAGATATTGACTAGGTATGATATCTGATCAAATGATAAGTGATAGGATGATAGGATAATTGGATGATAGGATGATCTAATGAGGGTGATTATAAATATAATTATGATGATAGGTGATGATGAAGTGATGTAGGGGGTAAGATGGGATAAGGATGGTGTGGATCTATATATGACCTAAGGATCCAACAAGGATATACTAAATGGATGATGAAGACAAGGTTAAGACAAAGAATTAGTGATGGATTTAGGATAAGATGTGGAAGATCAAATGTAGGTAATGGGGGTGTGATTAATGATAGATTATTCTAGGATAGGATTTGAATAGAATGACATATAAGAAAAAAATTATATAAAAAACATGATATAGGTGATGGGATTATATCTAATGATGATTAGATAATGGTTAGAGTAAGAGGAGGGGAAGACAAGGTGGTGATATGATGTGCCTAGGATGTGATGAAGATAGGATGGGGACAAGATAGGAAAATACAAGGATAATATGTACAATGAAATGATTATGAGACATGATTAGAATATGTAGGTGATGTGGGATGATCAAGGATGGGTGGATATGGTTAGACTAGGATGAGTGTAAGACAAAAGAACAATATGTACAAGATGAAATCTAGAATGTACAAGATGAGATAATAGTGATGGGGGTGTGACTAATGATGAGCAATTATAATGATAAAAGGGAATAAAAATATGTATAAGAGAAAAATGATATGTATAAGAGGGTAAGATAAGGATATAAAAGATGATTATTAAGATATGTGAGTGATGGGGTGATGACTAAAGATGGGTGGATAAGGTTAGACTAGGAGGGGAATGAGGTGACTATATGAAGGTAAGATCAAGGCAATTGGTTGATGATGTGGACTTAGGTCAATATGTAAGATGTGATTTGGGTATGTAGGTGATAAGGGTATGACTAATGATGGGTGGATATGACTAGACTAGGAGGATGTACAAAAGATGATATATATAATGGGATAATGACAAATATGTAGAAAATGTGATTAGATATACAAGATGTCTAGGATATGTGAGGGATGGGGTAATGATAAATAATGAGGATATGTAAGAGGGTATATTATTTAAAAATGGATGATGACGAAAATGTAAAATATGTGATTAGGATATGATATCAATGACAAGTAGGGATGATTAGACTAGGACATGATGAAGACAAGATGGGAGATAAGACAATGCAAAGATGTACAAGATGATATGTACAAAAGGCTGATGGGAAAATTATGAGGCAATTATAAATAAGATGATGGATTATGAAAATACCTAGATAGGTATGTACAGGTTTGGGTGAAGGTTGACTTAGCTCACAAACAACACATGTCTAACACAACACACACCAAAGCAAGAAAGTCACAAACCTATGATTGGTAAACTTAAGGGTGGGTAACTCAATGCGTGCACCATCCAAAAACTTCATGGGTGAGGCTATAGACCAATGACCTATTATGGAATCTACCAAAGCCTCTTGACCCTAATAGCACTTGATGGATACTTTAGAGTTGATATTGACTCATACAGTGGTACACCTATTATGACCTAAGTCTTTTAATCTAGGTATACACAAAAGTTTCTAGGTCCATCCCTTATATATGTGAAGGTATAGTGGGGCCTAAGTCCATATAAGATAATATCTAACTACCTTGTATATTTGGGCTTAACTATGCCTCATTCCATGGAATCCTTTATGGGAAATTCAATTTTGGCACCTAATGATAGCTCTCCTAAATTTTAGATTACATTAGAACATGGAGTTTGGAATAGTGTGTGGTGGTGAGATCCATGATCACTAGGCCCCTAGAAAAATGAATATGAAATGGGGTTTATAGGTGGTTTTTGATCCCCTAGAAATCACCAAAAGGACACAAGGGGGAGCGCATACACTTATCATAGCCCTTGGGATAGAAACATGGAACCAAAAATATTAATTAACTAATTATGATTAAGTGTGATATATTTAAAATATGCAAAGATAAAAATATACAAGACAAATGATGAAAATGATATATACAAACAAAGTGATCAAAATGATTTAAAGATGATTTTTAAGTGTCAAATGAGTCTTTGATAGGTGACCTACAAGAAGATGGATTAGTAGTTTTTGATTGATAATCTTGAGGGGAAACCTACAAGATAAGAGCATTATACTAAAATAATGACTTGAAAAATAAGGTGTTAGACATAAAAAAAAATAGTTTATAGGTTCACCCCTACAGGAAATAAGATGTTAGTCTAATAGGACTTAAGAAAAACACCCTAAAAATCACAATTTGGCTCAATAATTCCTTTGGGTGAGCAGGCCATGATGCAAGGGTTTGGGGGTAGCAGCACCCAATGGGGTCAAGGGCCAAAACCTTGGGTGTCCTCCCTATTGCAATATAAGGTAGGGTTGAGGGGTAGATCCCCTAATGCCAAAGGTAATTTGGGCCTTAAGGGAGTCCCAAAATGACTCAAAAATCACTAAAAATGACTCAAAAAAATGCTCTTAAAAATGTCAAATTAAAGGCAAAATTCAATGCAAAATCATAATTACACAATGCAAAATTGCAACAAAAAGCTACAAAGTCACTACTCTAATGCAAGATCATAGATTGTGAGTTGTAATTTTTTAGTAGTTAGTTGACCATGATGGTTACTTGCAAAACCATGGTTAGCTATTCAAAATTGCAACTAATGTTAGCAAAAATGTTATTCACTATAAATTGAAAGTTGTGATTTTGTTATAAATGACAAAACCTCAAAATTTTAATTATGGACTAGAAATAGATGATTAAACAAGTTTTTTAATAGTTTATTAAAGGCCTAGAGATGCTTACTTATAGATTGTTTTGATGTCAAATGATCAAGACAAATTTAAAAGGTTGATTATGATATATCAAAATTTTACAAATGGATACTTAGATGACCCCAAGATTATGATTATCCAAATGAACAAAAAGATATTTTTCAAATATATTTGACCCTAATCTTTCCCTATGAAATTAAAAAATGATAAACAATAAATAAAATAAGATTTAAAATGGATAAAATTACAAAAAAAACTATTAGGGTTACAATACTTTGATTCCATAGGTCAAGGTCACAAATCATAAAATTTTAAAATTTGTAGTTTTGTTAAGGATAGGGGAAAGGTAAAAGGTTGTGTATGTTTATGTCTTTTGATGATCTCCTATCTTGGCCTCCCTTTCCTTTTGCACCTGCTAACCACACATAGCATGTAGATACAAAAATCCCCTTTACAAAAAAATACTTTGAGAGAAAAAACCTCTATAATAATAAAAGGATGTTAAATGCCAAAATATTTGATGGTAAAACCCCCTGAAAGATAAAAGATTATTAGAATAAAACATATAGGTTATAATATAGTGGACAAGCATGAGTGGTTTTATGAAAGCTTAAAAAACTATGAATTACAAAGACAAAACTATGACTAATAGGATAAATTCATCAATTATGAAGTCATAATTTTGTCAAAACATAAGAACTTGTAAAACTTGAGACCATTTGTGGTTATTCAAAATCACTACTTTATAAACAAAATCACAACTCCAAATTCAAAACCATGATTCATGAATTACAGTTTTGTCCAAGGGAAAAAACCTAGAGATAAATAGTGATTAAGATAAATGGTTAGCTCAAAATCACTACTCATGGGAAAAAACTACAACTACAAGGTCATGAATACCAGAGCAATGTCACAGATTCCACTGTATGTACAAAACATCAAAATTATGAGATTTTTCTTATTCAATTGATCTTGTAGGCTTGAAGAAACATGACTTAGATGAAAAATTATTAGGTTGAGAGGGATTCTCCCATTTTGGTCACCAAAATGTAGATGATTTTTTATCTCTATGTGGATTTAGCAATGTAAATTCAAACCCAAAGATCAAAATACTAGTTAAATTGATAGATCCATTAGAATCATAATACAATAGGTGAATAAAAATTCAAACCAACATTATAAAATATTAAATTTAAATTCTCTACACCATGATTAAATAGAATAAAAGACAAAGAGGATTGGGATTACCTTGACTTAGATTTTTGACATGGATGCTTGATCAAAGATGATGGATGTTTGATTATGAACTCCTAAGATTATTGATTTGTTTGACATGGATTTATTATGAATCTTAGAGATGTCCTTTCATGAAGGAGAGGAGTTTTTTAAATAGATGAAGGAGGGAAAGATATATGGTGGAGATTTGAAGTTGGATGGAGGAGATCAAGGGTTGAGGATTATCCAAGGAATTTAAAATTCCTTGGAAGCCTCTAGATTTAGATGATCTTAGATAGGAGGGGTAGGAATAGGGAAGGTTCTAGATTTTGAGGGTTCTAAAATCCTTCTTAGGAGTTAATAGTGATTAGGGGTAGGATTATATGGGGATTAGGTAGAGATTAGGGACTAGGGATGTAGGAGAGCCTAAGCATAGGCTAGTAGGTGGGCCATTAAAAATTTAAAATTCCAAAATAATAAAGATAGAAGGGGATATTAGATAAATAGACTAGGAATGGGGGATTAATTAGTGGGATGAATTAGAATAAATGAGAGGAGTGGAATTAATGTCGACTAATAGGAGTATTAATGACAATAGTGTAAGCAAATTTAGATGCATACAGTCCATTACCCATGTGATGCAAATTTACTTGGGAAAAGTCTCAAAATAATCATCTACTCCTAACTCTGATCTTTTAATGAACTCAATTTAATGTTTTGTTCTCAAGGTTTAGTCTTCAATATATGTCTTTACACTTGTCACTAGGATTTATACCTCCTTTTATATTATCATATTATCAAACACTTTTTATTCCTCTATCCATATAATTATACCCTTAATTAATTACCTCAATCAACTTCTTTCATTTCATTCATTAAATATTACTTCTCAATTCACTCAACTCATTCTTTCCACTCACACTAGCTCATTACTCAAGGTTCAAAACATTAAATATTGACTTGAGTCTTATGAAGACATTAAAACATTATTTTTGATATTCCATGATAAAATTACACTTATATTAACCCATATAAACCTCTAAATATCACTCCATCATGTATTTTCACTCTTTAACCTCTTTAGTGCCTCCAAGCCCTTATAGCCTTTTTAGGGGATTTTACTCCTTGTATAGATAGGTATAGACTATATTTGAGAAAATAATGACATTTTTTAATCACAATATATCCTATTACAAGTCCTCATAAATTTTTAAAGTCTACTTACACATTTAAGAGTTACTTCCTTTGTAAGCTTCCTCTCAATTAGGCCTTCTAGTCCTACCATACACCCACAGTCACCAAAGTCATACTATTCCATATTTTTATTATCCAAAACCACTTGAATACTTAAATAAATAATTAAATAAGGAATATTACCAAGTTTAATTAAATTCTTATGGTTAGAACTCAAGATATGGGGTTTTTACTCTCCAAACCCTAGGTTCATGATTATGCATGCCAAGAGGCTATATAATTCATTTTCTTTTGTTTGAATATGTTTCAAGAGAAAAAATACCATATATAGGTTTTTTTAAAATTATCCACCTATCCAAATATTTTATGAATCTCTACCAATATTTTTTAGGGTTGATAATGTCCAAAACACAAAATTATGTACATTCTAGGAGGATTGTGTGACTAATTTGTAGTTTGTGTATGTTCCAATAAGTATCCTACTTAAAAAGAGTTATGACCATAAATTTTTTTAATTAATTTAAAATTAATATTAAAATACTATTCATGTTTATTCCCTTCATCAATCACATCTACCTTTTTCTTGAGAGTTGATTGGCAAAATAGGGTATTACTTATGCAAAATAGTGGTCTATTTGTGTTGGGTCTATTTCTATTCAAAAGTTACAAAACTATAATAATATATTCCTAGTGGTTTTTAATATCATCCATTATACAAAAATATACCAACTCCATGTCCATTTACCTTCCTTATTCACACACCAACCTTTCTTGACACTTGATTGTACAAGTAGGGGCTTCTCACTGTGTATACAAGGTTTTAAGATGAGTTGACTAAGAGTTGAGAATTTTTAATTAAAATTACATTAAAAAATATTAATATACCATAATAATTTAATATATATAACATCATTTGAATACAACCATAATCTATGCCTTTAGAAACATCAAGTTTGCCTTCATACCTTTGACTATCATAGGTGTGTACAGGGTCTTAAGATAGAGTTATCCTTTTATTTGAGTTTATCCATTTAAAATAAATATATTACATAAATATAGAGTCTTAAATATCTAAAATTTATTTAAGTTTATTCTGATATATGATATCTTTACTTAACAAACTTTATATGTCAACTTGGCAATCCCCTTCTTGACTAAAATCTACAGGGCACTAGTCAATCCTACAACTTCATATAAGTATTAACATAATCATGGCCTCAAGGGCCTTAAAACAAAAATATATGATATATAAAAATCAATATGTTTATTTATATATAATTAAACACAAAAAAACAACTTTATTTATTCATTTAGACCAACTTTATTACACTTGTAGTCCATTCATGGACTTGCCAATCTTCTTTGAGGAGTTTTACATTTTCCTTTGCTCTGGGTTATCTCCTATTTAGTAGATTTATCTACTATCCTCTCTCACATTATAATTTATTAATAACACACTACCACTAACATACAAATCACCTTATTAACCAACTTTAATGTTGGTTACTTGAGTTAGTTACAAGATAAAATCTTCCTTACATGATAACTCAATGTATGGATGAGAGTTACATTATTAAAATTGACTCCAAATTATTCCCACCCTAATGAATTAAACATTTAATGACTTAAAACACCCTTTAAAATACATCTTGACCATTTTTAACCAATACTCTCTCATCTAACCATTCAAAACTATGTGTATGGATCCTCTAGGCTTACTTCTAATATTTGAATTTTCAAATTTACAATGTTGGAGAGAAAACTCCAAACACCTTAAAACACACACAATGATGACTCAAAGTGATTATAAAGACCATAAATGGATCCTAGAGGATACTTCACACTCATCTACACTCCAAGATAGTTCACTTATGAATCTTAATTAGGACATTTCACCTGAACAACACATAATGGTGTTTATATGCTTGATGTTCTTGCATCATACTCCCCAAAATGGAGAAATTTTGAATTTAATATACTTATTTATTTATATTTAATTATTTTAGGATATTTATTACTCACCTTAATTCTACTCTTCATTTCTTGTTCCATTATTTTCACTAGGCTCTTGTGTTTCTACTTCTTAGCTTTGTCTAGTCTCCTTATCAATGCATCCTCTACCTATATGAGGTGTACCAACTACTTTATCTTATTTTTTGTTGCATGTTACATGTTTTCTAAGTTAATTTATCCTTCATCATCCTTAAATACAATCAAATATTTATTACTCTTCTTGCTTACTCTTTTTTATGGCTTTTTTCCTCATTGATTTCACTTGATGCTTGCTTTCTTAGTTGTCTTGGATTCTTGGAAATGCTTTTTCATTTACATAAGAGCCTCATAGGAAACTAAACCTTACCATTTTTCCAATTAAAATCTTTTTTTCCTCTTGATTAGACTTCTCTGCTTATTGATGTATCTTTCTATGGCATTACCTATCTTGAAATAACAACCTATTGTCCCATTCATATTCAGCATCATACAATGTTGTTTGGCACCTTCTTGAATTGTTTTTACCATGAAAATTAACTAAAATCTCAATTAAAAGTTCACAAAATGAATAAATTACCTTATTGACTTGCTCAAGCTTCAATGGTTTTTTCACTTGCACAACTTGTGCTTATCTATGTTGTTCCATACCTATTTATTATTTGAGCTCCTCTGTGAGATTTTTTTTGTTGTACTTCACTTTATTTAATACATTTTGATGGACTAAGAAAATTTTCTAACATCTGTATTTATTCTTTCAAATTGAGAGAGTCCACCTCTTGGTCCATATTATTCTTAATTTTCTTGGGCGCCTTGATCTTTGAATTATCCTTGGACTCCCTCATTCATGAGAGTCAAATAAATCTCATTTGGCTATAGACCAAGTTATTAAATCACTCTTTGAGGTGTTTCATCTTATCTTATCCATTACATAAGTTCATTCATCAGTGTTATTGCTTCTATGTATAAAATGTCTTCATTATTATAATCAACTTCATATAAAGCATCATAAATAACATTAGTCACCAGACCTTATTTCTGCTTAGCTTATTCACACTCATCACCTTGATTACATAAGTGCACCTTCAGTCTCTTGGTCTTTTTTTTCTTGCACCATGTCTCTTTTTTGCTTAGTAGATTTGTAATCTTCCTCTATCTTCATGCTTTCTTAGAGTGTACCTTCAAGTATTTATTTATGCACCCATTTCATATTATTATCAACCCATTTCTTTCCTTGTACATGTTTGGATTTGAATTTACTTATTATTTCATATCATTTATGCTTCTTGCCTTGGTATCCTATCATTCTAACTTGATACATTCTACCTTTTATTCTTTTCCTCTATGTTTTCTCTTATCTTTCACTTGTTTTCTTGCTTTTCATAACCTCTTTCTTTAGGTATACCTTTTCCTTCTCACCACATTTTTTCTTGAGCAATTTATGTATCACATACCTATTCCATTATATCATCTTTTGGGGATGTTTTTTTTATTCTTCCTTCTTCCAATCTGCACATTAGCTTCTTTCCTTTCAAATATACAATCATATTCACTGATTAAACATTCATTTACATATATATATGACTACTACAAAGTCTTTTATTCATTCACATATTCATGTTTATCTATCTCTCATGCTTCATATAAAATAATTGGTAAGGCATCATAGTAATCCTCTTTTATTTCATCTTCATCATGTTGAATGCCTTTAATCTCTATCATTTTGTCTTATATAATAGGTTATCTTTATCCACCTTATTTATTCTTGATGGGTGATGTACTAAGCTCATCATTCATTAGATTTAAGGCCTTATGATTTTACTTCATCAAATTTTGGCTTACACATGCATACACACACTAAAAATTCCACATTAGAAAATCAAATGAGAGACCACATAGTCTCCATGAATGCCTCTTACATAGACATTCTTCTCTTCTCTTTAATTTCTCTCTCACGTGATTCTCTTGTCACTTATGTCTCATTTTTCTCTCAATGATAAATCTTTTCTCAACCTCTCTATCTTGTTTCCCTCTAAGAAACTCCTCAACTCTTGTGCTTTTATGGGTTTCCCTCTTTCTTTTTTATCTTTCCTCAAGACACTCATCTTGTGCCTTCTCTTTATCCTAAGTAGCTAAAGTTTCCCCTTTACCTTATTTACCACACTACATCTGAGACATTGGATTCCTTGTCCTTTCATTAGCTTCACCATGAGCTCTATCTTATCCAAAATCTTCCCCAACTCTCTTCTCATATCTTCCACTTCCTTTTCTACATTCATATTCTCTCTTTTTCTTTACTTTTTAGGCCTACCTAGACCTTCCTCTTAACAATATTACATCTTATACCTCTATGAGATATTTTATATTCATTTATTCCTTTATCTATGACTCTTACCCATCTTTAATCTCTCTTGGAGTCTTTCCTCTTCTCTTTCACACTTGATCTTAAATGTTCTTTCTACTTCTCCTTCACTAGTCCTCTCTTGACTAGATTCAAGTCCTCATCATTGGAATTTTGGGATTTGATTCCTTTCTTATAAATTATTAAATTTTTATATAATTAACTCATCAAGTTATACCTATACCATAATTCATTCACTATTACTTCTCAATTCACTCAACTCACTCTTTCCACTCACACTAGCTCACTACTCAAGGTTTAAAGCACTAAATCCTAACTTGAGTCTTATGGAGACGTTATAAAATTATGGTGAATATTACATGATAAAATTACACTTATCCTGACACGTATAAAACTTTTAATATTAATCCATCATGTGTTTTCACTCTTCAACATATTTAGTGCCTCTAAGCCATTATAGCCTTTTTTGGGATTTTCTTCGTTGTAAGGATAGGTACAGACTATATTTGAAAAAATAATGACATTTTTAATCACCATCTATAATTTTAAAATTATTCATAAATATTTAATTTATACATTTAATAGGTACTTCCTTTATAAGCTTCCTCTTAATTAGGCCTTTCTAGCCCTACCATACACCCATAATCACAAAAGCCATACTATTATGTATTATGATTGTATAAAATCAATTTAATCATTCACTAAAAAAAAAGGAATATTACCAAGTTTCATGAAATTACTATGGTTAGAACTCAAGATATGGGGGTTTTACTCTCCAAACCCTAGGTTCATGACTGTGTAGGCCGATATGCTATATAATTCATTTTATTTTGTTTAAATATTTTTAAAGAGAATAAAATACCATATACATGTATTTTTTGACCTTATAAACCTATACAAATAGGTTAAGAACCTCAGCCAAGCTTTCTAGGGTTGATAATGGCTAAAACACAAAATTTTGTGCGTTATAGGAGGACTGTGTGACTAATTTATAGTCTGTGTATGTTCCAAGAATTATACTAATTCAAAATAGGTATGAAAATAATTTTTTATCTTAATTTAACATTAATAATCAATTAATATCCATTCTTATTCCCTTAATCAAGCACATATACCTCTTTCTTGAGAGTTGATTGACAAAATAGGGTATTAATTATGCAAAATAGGGGTCTGTTTGTGTTAGGTTTATTTTTGTTCAAAAGTTACAAAACTCACATAATATATTTGTAGTGGTTTTTAATCTATTCCATTATAAAAAACTATACCAACTCTATGTCCATTTACATTAGTTAGGTGCACATCAACCTTTCTTGACACTTGACTATACATGTAGGGGCTTCTCACTATGTATACAATGTTTTAAGACTAGTTGACTGAGCGTTGAGCACTTTTCACTAAAATTACATTAAAAAATATTAATATACCATACCAATTTAATATAATTTAATCTACATAAAATCATCTGAATACAACCATAATTTATGCCTTTAGAAACATCAAGTTAACCTTCATACCTTTGACTGTCATATGTGTGTACAGGGTCTTAAGATAGAGTTGTCCATTTATCTAAGTTTTTCCATTTAAAATAAATATATTACATCACTATAGAGTCTTCAAGATCTGAAATTTATTCAAGGTTAGTATAATATAGGAGATATTTCCTTAACAAAATTTATATGTCAACTTGATAATCCCCTTCTTGAGTAAAATCTACAGTCCATAGTCAATCCTGAAACTTCACATAAGTATTAACATAATCAAGGCCTTAAGGGCATTCTAAAAATAATCTATGATCTATAAAAATAAATATGTTTATTTATATATAATGACACACAATAACAATAACTTTATTTAATCATTTTAACCAACTTTATTACACTTGCATTCCATTCATAGACTTGTCAATTTTCTTTGAAGAGTTTACATTTTCCTTTTCTATGGTTTCTCTCCTCTTTCCTAGAGTTATCTCCTATCATGTATCATTTAATCATTTATTATTAACATTATACCACTCATGTGCATCTCACCTTCTCAAACAACTTCAAAGTTGGTCACTTGAGTTAGTTACAAGATAAAAGCTTCCTTACATGATAACTCAATGTATGGGTGAGAGTTATATTATTCAACTTGACTCTTGATTATTACCACCCTAATGACTTAAAAATTTAATGACTTCAAACACCCTTTACAAGAATTGTTGACCCTTTTTAACCAATACTCTCTCATCTAACCACTCCACACTATGCTTATGGGTCTTCTAGGCTTACTTCTAATATTTGAATTTTCAAATTTATAGTTTTGGAGGGAAAACTCCAAATACCTATAAAACACAAACTAATGGCTCAAAGTGAATCTAAATACCAAAAATGGATCTTATAAGATCCTTCAAACTCATCTAGACTCCAATATGATTCACCCATGACTCTTAATAAGGGAATTTAACTTGAACAAAACAAATTGATGTTTATATGCTTGATGCTCCTATTTCACCATGTTCCCATTGGCATCACCTTCAACCACCCCATATCTTCCTTAT
Organism: Torreya grandis; assembly: GCA_037957365.1. Classification (NCBI taxonomy): domain Eukaryota; kingdom Viridiplantae; phylum Streptophyta; class Pinopsida; order Cupressales; family Taxaceae; genus Torreya; species Torreya grandis. Next base: position 1,851,723 of record JARHVA010002772.1, read on the forward strand.
TATTTCATGACCCATTATCAGGGATAATTATACCTCAGGTGAACTTCACTCAGGAATAATGGTAGGCATAAATGTACCCATGAGCCTGCCATTTTGTTCTCCCTCCTTTTTTTCCCATGCCCCCTTTGCCTCCACTTTTTTCATCTTTCACTCCTTCAACTTCCTCAATCTCCCTTCCACCTCATCCTTCACCCTTCATGACCATTTCATCCACTTTTACTTCACCCTATGTAACTTGAGGGATTGTTTGCGGGTCAAAATCAATTCATATGAATGTCTAGGGTGACCCAAATGTACAATAGAGTTTTGACTGAACATCTAGGAGTATGAAATGGATGTTCACATAGAGATTTGTCTAGGAGGGTAACCTAGTGATATGACATACCAATAAAGATCTATTTCCCCTCACCAAAGTGAGGACTACCACTTGAGAGGAGAATATGGCCTAAGACCCATTGTTTATCCTCTAAGATACCCATGACATGTTTGATAATCTCTTTGAGGATAAGTAGAGCCAAGTCTAGACTTTTAAAGCCCAAATGAAGAGCACATTCCTAGTCAGACTAATTGGGTAATTCAAGGACAACATCCTAATAATTTTATCAATCCTTGGGAAATTAGTGGAGACTTAAGTTAAGACTAACAAAATTACACAATGGAATTTTCAGGGTATCAATCCACTATTTAAAGAGTATTATTTATCAGCACTATTTATGGATCATTATTCATAGGTCACTATTTATAGATGAGGTGGCATTAGTGATTGGGTAGGTGAGGTGGATACTAGGTGACATGGAATGTAGGTGATGTGACAAGTGATGCATTAGGTTGGTTATGTGGTAGGTGGACCCATGGAGTATCCCTTTGATGTGATCATGATGGTGATATGGAATGGGGTGTAGCATTCAACTTTGGGACATAAGTTATCCTTAGTTGTCACATGGGTGAAAAAGTCAAGGGGTCACATAAAGAATAAATTTTGGTGATTTTCTTTCACATGTGTGTGTAGGATGCACTTGTTGGAGTCACATGGGTGACTTAAAATCTTATAAAGTAGTGAATATACTTTGTACCCTTGAGAATGAAGATAAGAGAATCACTATTGGTGATTTCCTCTCACATGTGTGTGGGATGCATTTGTCTTGGGACCACATGGGTAACACATGGCCTTGTGTAATCTTTCACATGGTGACATATGGAGATCATATGACACCCCCACTATGTAGGAAATAACACATGGAGTGTACATGGTGCTCACACAAGAGTGGTCAAGTGGGAATCATGAGATTCCATTCCAAGTCTTGACTTTCCCATATGGGGGACAAATTTCCCTATTGCCAAATAGTGTTCCCACCAAAATGTGGTGCAACATTTTATATCTCCTCACTTTATATTATTTTTAAAATTTTATAAAGTATTATGTTCTCTTATTTTTTTATATCCTATTTGGGGATCATGTGAGGATCCTTTCAAGCTTGTACTTGCATGATAAGAGGTTGGAGTTGAAAGTATTGCATGCCTAACTCACCTAGATACTTGGGTTGTAAGCATCACATACAGGTTAAAGGTTAGAGCCTTTAAAGGCTATTGTGCTTGTCTCACCTAGGTGCATGGAGTACATACTTGGATTGATCTTGGAGGCTTGATATCTCAGCTCATGGATACAAAGGTAGATGTTGTTAGTGTGATGATAAGAATCCAAGAATGAGGTTAGTAAGTTATTAGTTTAAGAAATAAAGGTCAAATAAAAATACACCAACACTTACACTCCAAGCCTAGATCTTAGGGTTGATCTTAGTAAAAAAATAAAATAAAAACATAAATAAAATTCAAAAGATAGTAAATCCTTTACCTTCTTTGGGATGTCCAAATGCATTGTTGAGTGGTTTGCTCAGTTTGTGATTCAAAGAGTCTTTGGTAGTGGATGTTGTGTATCTCCTTTTCTCCTTGACACCATGGATTTGTCTTTGCTTTATGTGGCTTGGATAAATATTTGGGAATCATAAAATTATTGATATTAATCTCATGTAATAAAACCTACATTATAACTCTATAATTTCTGAACTTGTTAATTCAATGGGCAATGGCTTGTATTATATAAAATAGATCTAACCACAACCCAAGGTGAATCAAGGTGGATTTAAGGCTTATAATGGGTTCAAGCCTAGCCTAAGTGAGTCAAATATAACCCTAGTAGATTCAATAGTTGTCAATTAATCATGATTTGTAATGAATAGGCATGGGTGTCTAAAATGAGATATTTTCCAAAGGCTTAACAACCTACAAACGTAATAATGAAAAGCTAGGATATTTTATATTTTTGAATTTCTTTATTTATTTATTAATTAATTACACATGGATAATTAAAATAGGCATTTAATTTGATTTAAGTTTTTAATTAATTATGATTAGCCATTTAGCATTTTCAAGATTTGATATTTGTTCATGTGGCCAACTTAATAGGTCCATAGGCCAAATTAATTAACATAATATCATAAGATGATTAGGGATGAATCTATGAGAGGTTATTGTTGCATATGGTAGGATGCCCAAATTATGGATGACTTAATGAGATTTTGAGCTTTGACAAATGATTTAAAATTAAATTTGGGATGTTCAATGATTCTTAGGCTTAATTTACAAGGGTTGGTAGGTATCAATCTGAAGTCCGATCAAAGGCCAGTGGTGGCTAGTTTTAGGTGTCTATATTTTTCCCCTATTGGAAATATGTTACACATTATAGGCATAGTAAAATATTCTCAAATAATGAAATAAGCTAAATAAGATTATGATTTAAGAAGAAGTTCCAAACAATGTTTGGGAAGCTTATAAAGATGCCCCCTTGAGGGAGTGGCCAACACATAAAATTGATGGATGGTCCCTAAAAAAGAATCAAGAAGAATAATGAAACTAACCCATAGGTGAGATTAATCCAATTGATTAAATTATTTCATGCATTGATTTAAAAAATGATGATTTACCCAAAGGTGGTTATAACTAGTAACAAAGGTTAATACACTGATTTTCCCAAAGGTAGTTATAATCAGTGGTAAAGGTATATGCCCCAATTAGGGATGATGAGTCAAACTAATGATTTACCACTAGATGGTTATAATCATTAAGATGACCTAGAATAAAAAATATTATTGATTGTGTCCTAGTAGGGTAGATTGGTAAAAATAACTCAAGGATATAACCTATTACATAGATTAAAGATGAGTGGGTAAAAAGGTAGATGTGATGGTATAATGACTAAAGAATCCATAAAAAACTTGGCATATAAGGATGCACAAAATGATGAAAGAGATGATTAAAATAATAAAGGTTGATCGATGTGAATGATTCAGTTATACCTACCAATGTGGAGATGCTCATCCTTATTAGCATTAATACAAATAGAATGGTTAATGGTTTAATTTGTCCAAGAAGTGTGGGAGGATTTTCCAAGTTTACTAAGGAAAAACTTATATGGCTCCATTGCTTGTAAGAATTCTTGAGCTAATTTTTGTTATAGCACATGATGGTATGTATCATGATAAAACACCATGATGACTTAGCTTAAATATGCATAATGACTGATTCTCGATCCAATAAATAATTGAAAACAATGAACCAATGATGAAAAATATGATGATAATATTGATGTATGAATATGGTTAGACTCAAGAATAATGTGTAAGGAATCACCCAATGAACATGTATAGACTGAATTAAGGCACACCAATGAAATCAAATAAACAAGAAAACAAACAAACAAATAATTAAACAAATAAACACACAAAAATAATTAAATTAAAAGAAAATAAAGCATCCTAACAATGGATTTACCCCAGTAAGGTGGATCAAAGATGAAAAACTAGGATTAGACAAGACAAATGTTTTGGATTTTGAAAATTTTGAATGTTTTTGTAAATTTTAGGTATCTTAACTCATTAGAGATTGACAAGAGACCACTCACAAAATAGAGAGAGAATTATCTTAGGTTGCTCATAAAATTATGAGAGAATATGTAAAAGAGTGACTGAACTAACCTCAACATGAATTGAGCATGACCTAGATAGTCCTAAAAGGACCCCAAGTCATAGTAGTTCTACAATTAAAAAATGTAGTGAGATCTAACCCAATCAAAACAAGTTCTCAAATTGAGGTAAATGGCTAGGAAAATGAGAATATTAATGATAAAGTGATACAATAATGCATGGTAAAAGGTATTATTCCTAATTTTCCCATAGGTGGTTATAATTAGGAAATAATAGCACAGGTCTGTGCTACTAATTTACCCATAAATGGCTATAATTAGTAACACAAGGTGGAATACTAATTTTCCAATAGGTGGTTATAATTAGTGGCATCATTTAGGCATAAATTAGAGATAACTTGCTAGATCCACTATCATTCTACTTTCATAAACTATCATTTTAAACACAAAATTCTAAAATTGCTAAAACTAGATCAGAATCCCCTTGTAGAAGGTATAAGAAGAACCAAAGAAACCAAGATTAAAAATGGGTAGGATGGATAAAAATAGGCTTTGATTAAATAGGGATGGCATGTTAGGACAACATACAATATGGCATATGGAAAATTGATATGATGGCGATTGGATATAATGGAGAAAGGGTTGCCCCCAAATGACAAGGTAAATGGTAGGGTATGAAGCAAAGACATGGTAAATGGAAAAATGAAAACATAAAGGTAAATGGAAAATGTAAAAGGCAAGGTAAATGTTTTTGGCCAAAGAAAATAATCATGTAAATGATTATTGCCAAGGTATATGTTTCTATTATTCTTGATGATGTGGAGATGTACACCCTAATTAGCATATGACACAACTATAATAATCAATCATGTGAATTTCTGTCCCATACCTATTTTGAATAGATGATCCATCAAGAACATACTAAAGAATTATATGCCAAGAATATTTTGATTTTTGTTGGGCATTGATTCTATTTCCTCCAATCATTAAGAAGTATCTTTGTAGCCTCCACAAAGGAAAGTGTGGTTGGGTATGGTAAATATAGATAAATAGTGGATGATAGTTTTTATTTGGTAATGTAAATTTAGATGATAATGGAATGTAAAATGGTTGGGAAATAAATGAATATCAGGATTTTTAGGCACACTCAATGTTGTTGATTTTAGATTAGACATAACTTTAGATGTGGTGGGGCTGAAGACTTTTGAATATGCTCTCAATAAGACCACCATATTTTTTTATTGTTTGGGCCTAAGAGTAGTTACAATCTAATTAGACTATAGATTGTAATTTGTACTGATTTGATCTTTGATAATGTCTTCATCAAGTAATGAAAAATTATTGCACTCGGCTATTGGCACCTCGATGAGGTTTTTACCAATGAAGTTATCTTGATTAACCCATAGTGCTTCCTAGAATGTTTCACTAAGGAGGATTGACTTTTGAATTTGATTATATTTTAGCACCTCAAACAAGGCTTCACTAGAAGATGCTGAGTTTGAACTTTGATTTTTCCCTAGCACCTTAGAAAAGGTTTCACTAGGAGATGGTTCTTCTTCTGCATAAATTTGGTCTTGCCCCCCTTAATATTTTGAAACTAATATGTTTCCATAGATGAAATTCAACAAAGTGTGATTATATTGGTCCCAATTCACACTTGTGTGAGGTGGAATGTAAATATAATGGCTAGGTTGGTTGGTAGTAATGGAATATGGAATGGTTATGGTATGGGGAGAGGCAACATAATCCTCATAGAAGATATTGGGAGAACTTGTGTCAAATCTAAAGTACTCATCCTCAAAAATCATGGAAGGATCACAAATGTGTTCAAACTAATATGTAAGGCATTCATAACCAATATTTTAATAGCTATGAATGTATTTTGATTGTAAAGTTGATTCTATCTCAAGGGACTTTGAATCCAATGTTGAGACTAATGTTGATGCTACTTTTGATACTAAATCTGATGTTGGTTAAAGAATATAACCTATCCCTAATTCTAATTCTTCATATTATGTGGATAATACTACAATGATGTCTTATTTAATGTTTGGTATTGTATAATTAATGGCCTATGATGGCATAATGGGATCCATAAGGACTATTTTGGCAAAGTGAGATTCCTCAATGAGTGGAAATTTTTCAAGAGATAAATCCATAGAGACTAGCTTATCAAGGGGAGGCTCTTTAAAAATAGGCATATTGTTGAGGTAATTATTTTTCCAAAGGTGGTTATAATCATTAAGAAGTGACTCAAAAAAGATTAGTTTATCAGAGTGAGACTCCTCAATAATTGGAATAGTAACAAAAGGTGATTCATCATAGGTTGACTTATCAAAAATGGTTGGTTCAATAAAAAATGTATGGCTTAGTTTGTTCTCTTGGCCTTGATTTACAAGCATTTGTAAAATACTAGTTTAGAATATATCTTGGTTTTCAAATGATTGAGTCAATTGGAGAGGTATTAATTGGTTGAGTCAGGGATGAATAATCTATAAGGGTTTTCTAAAGTGGGGAATTTCTAGAAATAGATGAAGAATTGTCAATGTTTATATAATGATAGGCTTAACAAAGGCTAGTTTATGGCTTAGGACGATAACTGTTACTTATCAAGTTGTGATTGGATAATTTTGTTGGGATGAGTTACCATACATGGAATGACCTGAAATGGTAATGGTAGGACATTGAAAATATTGGTTTCTATCATAAGGCAAAGGATGAGGTCCTATAATAGAAATGGTAGGGTGTCCTAGAGCTTGGTTACCTATATAAACCAAAGGATAAGGTCTTGAAATAGAAATGGTAAGGCATTATGGATCTTGGTTGGTCACACAAGCCAAAGGATGAGGTCTTGGTATAGAAATGGTAGGGTGTTTTGGATTTTGGTAGCTCACACAAGCCAAAGGGTGAGGTCCTCATATAGAAATGGAAGGGCATTGTAGAGTTTGTTAGTTCACACAAGCCAAAAGATGAGGTCCTAGAATAAAAATGGTAGGGCATTATGGAGCTTGGTTACTCACATAATCCAAAGGAGAGTTAATATTATAGGTGTTAGAGTGAATAGTCATAAAAAGGTAATAATAATACATCAATTAAATATAATAAGGGATCACCACACACTATGTTTGAGGACCTTAGCTTTTTTCCCTTGATTGAGGATTGTAAGGAGGATATGGATTTGTCTCATAAACCACTTCTTCACCATAGGGGTCTCAAACAATGTCAATTTTTGTGGCTATTCTATCATAACTTGTATTTTATTTGTTTCCACCATAAGTGTAATGAGACATGTACAAGAGTTCTAAAAACTCTTAAAAATAGTATCCAAATGATAAGTGGTTTGAACTTGGTCTAACTTGGTCTAGGGGAGCTATATCTCTAAAATAGTATGTATTAAAAATTGGTATAAAATAGTCTAACATCATATGTCTAACATCAAATGTCTTGATGAAATGGTCAAGTGGTTGAATAAAAATTGGCATGCCAAACTCTAGGTCTAAAGTGTTTCAAATAAGTCTAATCTATAAAAATAAAAGTTGTTAGGTCTTTTATCCAAATGTGGCATCAAAATCTAGGCTCAAACAAAGTGGTATGATTTAATCTAAAAAATTTGAAACACGTTGGCATAGACTAAGAACTTAACTTTAGACATGAAATTTGATGAAATTGGCATAAGGAATTTGGAGATAGACTATTTTCTCCCAAATAAAGGCACAAACAATAGTTTTCAAAGTGGGTAAAGAATTAACCTAAGTTACACAACCCAAAAGAGAGAGATTGGTGTCTAAGTATAAATTAAATATGAAAAAAAAAATCAATCAAAGTTTGGATTTGAACTTTTCAAGGTTAATTAAAAACTCAATTTATGAAAACTAGGCTTCTTTGATCAACAAGTTAGATAAATGTGAATGGCATAACAATACTAAATAAAGACCCAAAAGACACACATGGTTTGGTTTCAAAAATGACAATTTGGACACAAGTATATGAAATTAATTGAGAAGTATAGTGGAATTATCATGCTATAAATTTATTAACAATGGTTTTCTTCAAGACTCTAAGTCACAAAACTTGACATGATTTGGGTAGCATGATGTTACTCTTTCCAATTAAGTGACACACACAAAGTTTTGTCAAATGAATAAGGTAAAATTATGGTGTCAAATGGATGGCATAATGCCTCCTCAAATAATGGAGTGATGTGAACACAAAACTCATTTTAACATGGCATAAACAAATAAATGGTTTTAGACTCAAAGACCAAACAAGTAAATGAATAATGATAAGATAAAACTAAGTATAATGTCCAAAGCCCTAAAATTGATAAGTTTGCATCATATCACTAAATTATATCTATATACATGCTCTTGGGAAGATTTTAAGTGTTAATCTAAAAATAAAATTTCATGTAGTAAGGTTTTTACACCCCATTCTCCCAAAATATTATATGATGACATATAACTTTGGGCTACTTGTCTTGCATCAATAAAATGAAATGTTCAAGACTTAAACACTTGTAAATTTGTGTTCTTTTCTTGCTTTGGTCCTATAAATTTTAGAGGGTTTTGGCCAGCCTTGAATCACTTTAATGAATGAAAAATCACTTTTAAAATTTATATTTCAAGTTTACACAATGCAAAATTGCAAAACACATAGAAAAACCCCAACTCTGCGAAACCACAATTGTTAGTGCAATAACACAATTTTTGAGAAAATACAATATAAAATGCAAAATTGCTAATATATCTACAAAAATTCAAATAAAAAGGAAATATCACTACTCTAAGAGTTGAGATATTATAATTTGACCTCAAATATTTATACTAACTGCTAGTAGTCAAAGGTAAAATTGCTAATTATTTAGGCAATATCATGATTCTTGAAATCACAATATTACAATATTATGACTATTAGATTCATAATATTTAAATATCACAAATTTACATATATATAATAAAATTTTATCATAAATAGTGATATTTAGATGTAAAACTATAAAAATTGAAGAAAAATCATGACTATGTAAGTTGTGATATTACACAATATCACAACTCCAAAGAATGAAACTTCAACTACATAGGTCAAATTTACAACTAAATGAATAACATCCCTTAACCTTTAATTTCCACCTATTTTTATCATCAAGATCAAATTTTGACATGAAAATCATCAGTGGAATGGTCTAGAAGGATTTAAGAGCAACTTTATGGGGGTGCATATCTTATCAGGCATGTCATTTATGATCATAGGAATCCAAGAAGGGAGGTTAGTAGCATGTTAGTTTAAGAAATAAAAATAAAATAAAAACACACTAACACTTACACTCCAAGCCTAGATCTTAGGGGTGAGCTTATCAATAAAATCAAATGAAAACACAACTAAAATGCAAAATATAATGAGTCCTTTACCTTCCTTGGGAGCTCCAAATTCATTGTTGAGTGATTTGATATTTGTTCATATGCCCCACTTAATAGGTCCATAGGAAAATTTTATTGATGTGATGACATGAGATTATTAGGGATGAATCTATGAGAGGTTATTGTTTCATATGTTAGGATACCATAATTAGAGATGCCTCAATGAGATTCTAAGTTTTGAAAAATGATGCACAAGTAAATTTAGGATGTTCAGTGATTCCTAAGCTTAATTTGAAATGGTTGGTAGGAATCAATCTAAAGTCTATTCAAAGGCTAGTGGTGGCTAATTTTATATGTCTACAATTAGATCTCCCTCAGATGTTATGGATATTATTATAATAGCTACATGTTAGCAACCTATTGGTTAGAGCATTGAAAGCTTGTGTTCTTACCTGAGTGATATGGTGTTAGCACTAGAAAAGAGTTTCTAAGAGGAGATGTGTAAGAGAGAGTGTTGATGAAGAAATATGAAGTCTGGATGCTACCTTTGCCCTATGGTTTTCTTCCCTTATTAGTTATGCAAGGGTTTTCCACATATATCTAGTGTTATGGTTTGTATCTCCTATTTATTATTTTTTGTAAATTGTATTTTTACAATTTATTTATTACTTGCATATGTAAGATTTTTTTTTTAATGACTAGTATTAGATCTTATTTTGGATGGTTTATGCTAGTGGGAGCTACAGGTGGAGAGACTGAGATATAAAAAAATGAAAAGAAAAAGTTTGCTTGACAAGTATTTATCTATAGATCAATGTGGAGGATCTCTTGGTGAATATCTCATTCTCTTCATGTTGATGAGTAGAATATTGAAGATGAATGTAGGAAAGAAGCTTAAAAATATTTACTAGACAAATTAGCACCAACACAATATGCTTGATGAAGAAGCAACTTCATAGCTTATGGTGTAGCAAGATAGTTTCCATTAGTGAAGATGAAGGGTGATGACAAGGCATGTGCCTTGTTGTTATTCTTGTCAGGGATGTGAAACACCGGAAGCATACAATTGATTACCAAATACCAAGCAACTATAATATGTGGAAATAACCAGATTCACCAAGTAACTAGAATTCAGAATAACACAGCATATGAGAGACAATACACAACTTGTATTAACACTTTATACAGAAAAGAATACAATAGAGAATATCCCACATCTTCTCCACCACCTTACAGAGGTTTCCCACACCTCAAGTGAACAGTAATTCTTCTCCCCAAAACTCTCCCTCTCACAGGTCCCAACACCCAACTCAAATACAGAGTTGGTGTTCACCTCCCGTGCTCCACACACACCACAAGTGCTCCACGCACTCCACAAGTAATCCACGTACTCAACAAGTACTCAAGGTACTTAAATTAGATCTCCCATGAATCTACAACAACCTGCAATTCAACAGACCATACTTATGGAAGGAACTCCCTTGCCTTCCTGTCTTGCTCTATCTGAGTACACACCTGTACTCCAAGTAGATCCTGCCTGATACTGCTCCCTGTTGTGTTGCTGTCTATATGATCTTGCACACCTGCAAATCAAACAACGGTTCTGCTCACCTGTGAACCTTGACCTTGCACACACATACACCTACAGATCAATGATCTTACTTACCATGTAGATCTCCTATATAGGCCATGCAACTGTGACCAAGATCCTACACTCCTGAAGAATCCAGCTGACTCTCCAAACTAGCACCAACATGCCTAGTACTGCTGTGGAACTAGGAGGAACACCCTTGCTCACCTCACACACAGAAGGAGCAAACTTTGCTCAACTCAAACTAGCCCACTTTTTCAATACAACCATGAGTCTATTATATAGATCTCATCAAACAATAATTAGACATCTAATTACAATAATTAGATCTGTAGCTCTCAGTCTAAAAATAGATCTCTTCATGCAAACACTTGGTTCGTTAGCTAACTGCCCATAATAAACGCAGTCTGAACCACACAGGCGACCGACATCGGTCCCTGTCTGCCTGGAGGTGACCAACACCGACCGATACCTAACCGACATCGGTTGCTTCTCTTTACTATCCTACCGACGTCGGCTGATCAGACTGACGCCAGTTGCTCTGACGCTTAGCAACCTTCAGCAACCCCTCTAATGGCCTTCTCCGTGTCTGCATCAATGAAGCTTTTAGCTCCACAATCCTAATAATCTCCCACTTGGAGATAAACAACTGCACTGTACCTGTACCTGTACCCCATCTAATTTGTTTCCTGGTTTGTATCCCTCTTCAAGCTCCCACCTGAAGACAACCCACCACACATCCTGTGGTGTACCACCTATCATCCGAGTACCCTACCACATCCAAACCTATAACACCTGTAGTGAAGTCCTGACCCTTCATAGCAACACCTACTGCCGGTCCCTCTCAAAAACCTGAGAACCCACTTCCCCGAATTGGCTCCTAACTCTGACAGCTCCCACTGCATGGGAAAACTCAGGTCTATACCAGACCTCATGTGATTTCAGACGCTGTACCTATTTAGCCCTTAGTGTGCTCCAGCTCTGCATCCTAAACCTCGCCAACACCTGATTCACATCAGCTCCCACTCGAGACAAAATCAACCTGTGATCTCCATGCCTCCCATGTCAAATAATTCTGCTTCTCCAAACTCCTCATGACATGACACTGAACTAATCTTACCCTTAGGTCAACAAAACCCTATATGTACACCCCTGCTAGCTAGCATACTATCCACATACAACAATAGAATGATGTCATGACTCATCATCCACTTGGTAAGACAAACCACAGTAGTTACCTGACACTGACTAAAGCCATGCTTCGTCCTCCACCTGTCAAAACCTGTACCATTGTCCTGCAGCTCCACAAGACCATATACCTGGTCTTCCATCTCACGTATCCATTCTCTCTATTCTTCTACTAAGGAATCCATTCATCTCTGTGCTTTCTTCCTGCTGGCAACCCTACCAAGACACACCTGTTTGGTTCACCTCCAAGGAATCACATCCTCATCCATGCCAAGCTCACACCTATTTCCTAGATCCTTCCTGCTCTACAATCAACAAGTATGAAGAAGAGGAACACAAATTTGAGGGCCTACTCACGCCTTCAGTCCTCTGTATGGGTGTTTGAGACTCCTTGACAACATGCTGTCCACCCAAAATTTGTTACAGTGACCGACCTCGGTCACTCCATAGTCTGCATCTGACCGACGTCAGTTCCCATGCATCTGTCCCTGACTACCAACCTGCCAGTGCTGGTGTCCCTGCTGCCGACGTCGGTCCTCCTGATCGACATCGGTCTTACATACTGCCGACGTTGGTCCCATGACCGACGTCAGTCTTACCCTGCCTGACATTGCTGGCTTCGGTCTGCACATGACTGACATCGGCACCTATCTGTTCGATGCTGATTCCTCCTAACCGACGCCGGTGTCTGTGTTCGCCTGTGAGTGATGAATTTTTACCCGCGAGCTCCTTTGGATCAAAACACATGTCCAAACTGCTCTGCTTAGATGTATTCAGCCTCATCCACTGAACTCTATCCGCCATCTCCTCTAAGAACACCAAGGCTTTCCAGTTCTTAAGCCTGTCAAATATATCTATCTTCCGCTTAAGAACATGCATCTCTTTCCTGCTCATGTGACCAAGCCTACGAAGCCACGTCTCTGCAACAGAAGAAGAATTAGTAATATAAACAAGTAGATAAAGTATACCTATTTTCTTACCACCAGCTAATTCAAGTGCTACCGCTGTGAGAGTTCTTGTGCATCTCTCATCACCCAGTCTTTTTGAAGAAATTAGCCATATCTCCAAACCTGGGACCTACATGACCTTCATCAACACCTGTGTGTTGGCCGCCTGCAATTTCAGCTTCACTTCCTCTTTGCCAATTCTTTGGCAAGGCTCACCAGCTCCTCTACCTGGGGCTGCATGGAAAGAGGCAACCGAATCTTTTATCCAAGATTCAACTTTATCCAAGAAACCTGCAAACACATCCTATGCAACAACACCTGCTACATCTGTATCTTCAGTTTCTTCATGCTGATCTGCTACCAACCAACAATCTTCTTTTACCTACTCTTTCTTTCCATCGGACTGTGAGTGACCATCTGTGCTTTTCAACTCATCCATCCTTAGCTTACTTTGATCTGCCGTTGCTCTACTCCCACTCAATCAGAAACCCCTGAGAGTGCCCTATAACCAAACACAACCTTGCTTCCTGCAACCTTAGCTCTGATACCACTTGTCATGGATGCGAAACACCAGAAGCATACAATTGATTACCAAATACCAAGCAACTATAATATGCGGAAATAACCAGATTCACCAAGTAACTAGAATTTAGAATAACACAGCATATGAGAGATAATACACAACTTGTATTAACACTTTATACAGAAAAGAATACAATAGAGAATATCCCACATCTTCTCCACCACCTTACAGAGGTTTCCCACACCTCAAGTGAACAGTAATTCTTCTCCCCAAAGCTCTCCCTCTCACAGGTCCCAACACCCAACTCAAATATAGAGTTGGTGTTCACCTCCTGTGCTCCATGCACACCACAAGTGCTCCATGCACTCCACAAGTAATCCACGTACTCAACAAGTACTCAAGGTACTTCAAGTAGATCTCCCATGAATCTGCAACAACCTGCAATTCAACAGACCATACTTATGGAAGGAACTCCCTTGCCTTCCTGTCTTGCTCTATCTGAGTACACACCTGTACTCCAAGTAGATCTTGCCTGATACTACTCCCTATTGTGTTGCTGTCTATATGATCTTGCACACCTGCAAATCAAACAACGGTTCTGCTCACCTGTGAACCTTGACCTTGCACACACATACACCTGCAGATCAACGATCTTACTTACCATGTAGATCTCCTATATAGGCCATGCAACTGTGACCAAGATCCTACACTCCTGAAGAATCTAGCTGACTCTCCAAACCATCACCAACACGCCTGGTACTGCTGTGGAACTAGGAGGAACACCCTTGCTCACCTCACACACAGAAGGAGCTAACTTTGCTCAACTCAAACTAGCCCACTTTTCCAATACAACCATGATTCTATTATATAGGTCTCATCAAACAATAATTAGACATCTAATTACAATAATTAGATCTGCAGCTCTCAGTCTAAAAATAGATCTCTTCATGCAAACACTTGGTTCGTTAGCTAACTGCCCATAATAAACACAGTTCGAACCACACAGGTGACCGACGTCGGTCCCTGTCTGCCTGGAGGTGACCGATGCCAGCCAATACCTGACCGACGTCGGTTGCTTCTCTTTACTGTCCTATCGACGTCGGCTGATCAGACCGATGCTGGTTGCTCTGACGCTTAGCAACCTTCAGCAACCCCTCCAATGGCCTTCTCCGTGTCTGCATCAGTGAAGCTTTTAGCTCCACAATCCTAACAATTCTTGGCTAGAGATGGGGATATAAGTTATGGGATCCTACTACCATAATGTGCTAGCCTAGATGTTTCAAAATTCTATGTAGAGGAGGTACTAGAAACCTAAATCTATACCTAATGGACTAGTTATGGATGGAGGAGAATAAATATGACCTAAGGTTCTATGTAAGAAGAAGGATGGTGTTGAATCTTTCAAAGAATTAGATATGCATTGAGTGAAGTGCTGCTGGTTATAGTGTAGAAGAAGTGAGTAGCTAGAAGATTTATGGTGGAGCTAATGTGAAAAACCAAGTTAACCAAAGTATGGAATAACTTTACACATGATTTTGATTTGACATACGATAGAGAAGGATGCAATTTGATTGTATCTTTAGCGATAAAAAACTTAGTAGGTATAGTGATGCACTAAGTAGTGCAATGAATTCCCAAAAATTGTTGATGACTACCATGTTGATCATGGTGGGTAGTGGTATGTTATATATGGAGGAGTCATGTGATTGAATTTTATGGGTTCTTCTCTCTGGTTGTAGATTAAGATTGAGAGTGTGGTATGAACTTTTTGTTGTTCATGGTTGGAATAGTGATAACTGAAACCGTCATTTCTACATAGTGGTTTTGTGATGATATTTAATGGCCAAAGGGATACAATGAGTCAAAGAGTTGTTAGTTTGTAGTTTGAAGACTATATGGGTTGAAGTGGATGTGTGGATGAAGTACAATAGTACCTTTATAGAGAGCCAAAGTTCAGTAGAGGTTGTTGTTATGTTTCATGGCATGTTGGTTGCAAGCCAAAAAATAATCACTATGTGATGGCTTAAGTAATTAGGAGGTGATAAAGGTGGTTGAAGGAGCAAACCAAGGATGGAGATGCATAGTGGACATGGAAGAAAGAAAGTCTAGTATCCCACTTCATATAGTTATGATTTGTCTTCTAGACTATCCTATAGAGAAGGAGAATACAATTTTACTTTGTATCATATTCATTTGGAGTAGGAAAGCCTTATAAAACCATGGTGTGCACTAAATCAAATACTTCCAAGCAATGGGAGTTGTGAGTGGTTCATGGTAAAATTCTTAAGAAGGATGTGTCTGTGGTGAAGTGGGAGTCACTTCATGTTGCTACAAATATGCCATGGGAAAGCATATGTTGACAAATTTGGTCAAGGTATAGAAGTTTTATAGTGTATAAAACTTCTATTAGGCTTATGTGGAATAGTAATGGGCATTATCATATACTACCAGTTGGATGGAAGTTGGTTGGAAAAAGACATAGGTGTTTGAAATACTTATGTTCATGAATTCAAGTGAGAGACTATTAGGGTATAAATCCACTATTCATATGTCACTATTCATAGATGAGGTGGTATTAGTGATTAAGAAGGTGAGGTAGATCTTAGGTGACATGGCATGCAAGACATGTAGGTGATGTGATGAGTGATGTAGTAGGTTAGTGATGTGGTAGGTGGGCCCATGGAGGGTCCCTTTGATGTATTCAAGATGGTGACATAGAATGGGGTGTATCATTCCACTTTGGTACATGTGTTATGTTTTGTTGTCACATGAGCTTGTAACATGTTTACAACATTCAAGGGGCTACATAGAAAATCACTTTTGGTGATTTGATCTCACATGTGGGTGTGGGATGCACTTTTTGAAATCACATGAGTAACTTGTAATCTTAGAAAGTAGTGGAGCTAATTTGTTGAACCTTGAGAATGAAGATAAGAGAATCATTATTAGTGATTTCATCTCACATGTGTGTTGGATGAATTTATCTTCGGGCCACATGGGTGGTACAAGGTCTTGTGTAATTTTGTACATGATGACACATGAAGATCACATGACACCCCCATTATATAAGATGTATCACTTAGAGTACACATGGAGTGCACATGGGGTCCACATGGGAGTAGTCAAGTGGGCATAATGAGATGCCATTTAAAGTATTGACTTGACCATGTAGGGGATAAGTTTCCCTATTTCCAAATAGTGTTCCCCACCAAAATATGGTGTAACATTTTATCTCTCTTATCTTTCTATTATTTGTAAAATGATATAAATAATTATGTTCTCTTTAGTTGTTTATCCCATTTAGGGATCATGTTATAATCCTTTAAAGATTATGATTGCATGATAGGAGGTTGGAGTTGAAATGATTACATGCCTAACTCACCTATATGCTTGTATTGTAAGCATCACATGAAGTTTTAAGGTTATATACTTTTAAGGCTATTGTTCTTGGCTCACTTAGGTGCATGGAGTGGATACTTAGATGGAGCTTGGAGGCTTGATAGCTCAACTCATGGAGATAGAGGTAGATGTTGTTAGAGATCCCTCAGATTTTATGAATATTAGCATTATAAGAGCTACATGTTATAGCCTATTGGTTAGAGCATTAAAATATTGTGTGTAATAGTTTATCACCTAAATACTATAATTTTATCACTAGAAAAGAGTTTCTAAGAGGAGATGTGTAAGAGAGAGTGTTGATGAAGAAATATGAAGTCTAGATCCTGCCTTTGCCCCATGGTTTTTTTCCCTTACTATTTGTGCAAGATTTTGCTACATATATCTAGTGTTACGGTTTGTCTCTCATATTTATTATTTTTTGTAGCTTATATTTCCATAGTTTATTTATTACTTTCACATGTAGGAATGTTTTGTTTTCCTAAAATGACTTAGGCCTACATGGGAAGGATCAAGGAAATTGATAGGAAGTGCCAAAAGTTATAGGTGGTGTTTAATGAGGGAATGTTTCTAGAGATTAAACTAATGTTAACCTTAGACTTGGTGTTGTACCAAACATATGTCTAGAAAATGAGAGAATAAATGGAGGAATGGTTAGCCTTGGCTTGCACTATAATAGGATATTTGAAAGAAAGTGAAAAGAAGATATTGAACTACTTAAAAGAGGTTAATATCTCCATGATATCCCACCTAAATGGAACCTTTCTCAACCAAGGGGAATTCAAATTCCACATAATTTCATTCAAATAGGTTATGAAGCAAAAAGTGGCCAAGGTAAACTAGGTAGGGGCCTAGGCAGTATTGGACATGTCAACTCAGTCCACAATGAGCATCAACTAAGTCTCTAGAGTCCAAGCATTAATGGAAGTAAATTTACGAATCTCCCAAAGACTGGCATCTCAGGTTGAGATGATCTTTAAGGATTCCCCAATGAACTTGGCCAAGCTAGATAAGGAGTTTTACCTTATAACAACTGCATTGGAAACTAGGAGTCCCCAATAAAAGTAGCTAGGAGATGGTCCCTCTAAGCCACCTCCTAGTGTCAATTATTGGTCCCCCATATATCTATTATAGGTTTGTGGGGATTGTTTTAGTTCAATTTTTGAAATACACTTATAACTATAATGAGTGGCCATCATGGCATAGGATGGGTTGCTCATACTTTTTGGAGGTGAGATCTAATCCTTATCTATTTAAGGAAGAGATGTATTATATTATAGGGTCAACTAAAATTTCTTGAAAGTGTTATCAAATTATTGTGAGTATTTCACCTGCATTTCCTTCATCACTCTAGACTATAAAATTAGGCCAAATTGATTATTGTAGTAGCATTTTACTCTTTTGATGAATAAAATCTCTATTTTTTACAAGAGGGTATCTTAATGTGTTATAATTTTATTTAATCTTCATGTTTGAATTATTATCATTACTAGGTTAATTAGATTAACACTTTGCTACTTTATGTATGTCATGGCTATGATGTGCTTAACTATTATAATCTTTGTGTGAGTTCTTTCATTTCTCTTTTGGTAATGGTGATAATTTGTGTGACAAGCTACATATTATTGTATGGCATTTATGTGTTTTTAACAATAATATCCTAATACTTATCATTAGTGAGAACTTGCATTGAAGGCATACTCCTAGTTTCATCAGAATCTCCCCATTGTATGTTATTAGATGTATAACTCTAGTGAAACTCAGTCTACAATAGTATAACTATGGTAGAATCACTTAGTTAAGTGACCAATGCATTGATCTCATTTTACAACTAGAGGCTTTCCTTTTCTACCTTACCCTTCCCTCTCATTTATGTTTTTTTAGTATAATTGAAATACCCTTTCCCCTTATGTTTAGAGGGAATAAACCCAACATTCAAATATTCATAACCATATTTAACTTATGTGAAGTACATTATATTGAACTTATGGTGGTAATAGTTCATCTCTTGGATACTATTCACATAGACTCAATTTGTGAAGTCTAATACATACATTCCTACCTTGGGATGATCTTAGATTAGTAATAAAATGGAAGATGAAATTCTATAGTTGTCCCCACTTTTCAATTTTCAAGGAATACCCAATCTCATGGGCATCTCATTATAAGGAGCAGATTAGAGTGAAAAACAACTAGAGATAGAAGGAGGGTTTCAAAATACTTCATGATTATTGTTAATTTTAGTTCATTTGATGAATATGTTGAGTTTGGTTTGTTGTTAAAAACATGCTAACTATTATTTAATTATGAATAATTTGGATACTAGCTTACCTGTTACTAGGACTAGCTCCTATCGAGGTAGGTTGATAATTTCCCCTATTGTTTCATAGAAAACCTAGGTATAATCAACCTAGACCTACCTTGATTCCTATGTGTTCCTATTTATATCATATCCCATGTTTTCAACCTAAGATGGCTTGGTTAGTTGGCTCAACCATTAACATACCAGGAGTCCTCCATGATCTACCTAGGAACCCTGAGAGGTATCTTTCTTATTTCACCCCTACTATGTGATGAAACACGAAGGAACATATAACATCCTACAAGACCACCCTAAGACTCATAAATGTATAACATGAGGATGTGGTATATAGGTTGTTCCCTTTTACCTTGATGGAATCTACCTATGATTAGTTTTTAGACCTTCTTAAAGACTCTATACTAAGTTGGGACCATTTTAGTTCTTATTTCCTTGCCCAATTTGGGTAAGTGATAGACCCCACTGTCTTGTACTAGTAGTTTTATTATATAAAAAGATAACCCAATGATCCCATTCAAAATTTTAATGCTAGGTTCAAAAATATGTATAGTTGGGTAATCATGTTTTACCAACCCAACCCTCAACTAGCATTTAAAATGTATAAGAATGCAATGGACCCTTGGATGATCATGTTCCTAATAAGGGATATAGCTATGAAATACCTATCATTAAAATATATAGGGGCCATCAAAGTGGATAGATAACTGAACCCTTAAGGTCACACTATGACCTCCACTCCCACCATGATACTATAGATGCATATATTGAACTTGTAGACATCTAATTCCTAACACCATTTGTGTTGAAATTGTCAATCTTACTTGAATTGTACTCAAATGCACATTTTAGGTTAAAATCCATAAAACACCCTAAATGGTTCAAAATTGTCACTTACAAGTGTTAGTTTAAGTCAAAGTGTCCCTAAATAAGGTAATACATTTTATGGGTCAGCTAACTTTGATCAGATCATTTTGAGTCAAAATGATAATTTTGCCATTTAGTGCTCTGGATCACTATTTTCTTCTAATTCATTGTAAACATCATGTACCTTTTTTATTTGATGTTGGCAACATCATAAATGGGAATACATCTCCAACACATCTAAAATCACATTGTAGTTCCTCTCAAGTCAAATTATGACCCAATAATATGACTTTCTGACTATTTTGATTAATTATGCACTAATTTCCAAAGAATTGCACTAAACTTGATTAAACATACTTAAGCTAATTAATTCAATTTAAGAGATTAAGTAAGAATTCCATATATCTTTTTGAATATCTCATTATTGGAAATTGATTTTGAATATTTGCATTACCTAGTGACATCATCTATGGGGTGGCATCTATTGATCCATAAGTGCATAAAATATCAAGATTATGGGTCACCCTTGCCTAATTAATTCCTCTCATGCCTCTTTAAAGCTTCTTTATCTTTAGGATATTTATGAGTTTAATTCCAAATATTAGGATTATCCATGGCCACACATCTTAATCTTGAGATGGATGGTCATGGTTGATCTTGAACAATCTCAAAAATCTATAAATAGAGAGGCCATGGAAATGAATTGTAAGCTTGAATATTACAAAGTTATAATGTTAAATTGTTTCCACAATCCTTTGCATTTGACCATTGATTTTGTTTTCAAGATTCATTGATAGGCTAGTTTAGTGATTTGGAATCATGAGCCTAGGTTTTATGGAGTGTTCTTGAGACATTGGAGGAGTTTTCCACCTTTGTTGACAAAGACAAGGATGCTTGATGAAGGGAGAACATGATTTTGAGCCACATGGGTATGGTGAATCCATTTGGGAAGGTAATATGATGTTTGCTTTCTTTCATTTGTTTTTTGTTATCCTTTGTAATTCCCATAGGGATAGATAGGCTTAGTTACTAAGTTTTTTATGCATTTTTCATGATTTATGGACTAATGTTTGACTAACTTGCTTTATAATCCTCTCTACAAAACTTATTACCTAGTGTTAACCAGAATACACCTATGCCTTAGCTTCTCCTTACAACACATCAACTCTCACTAGGTCATCTCACTTTAAACTAGTAATTAGGATTCCTAAACCTAGGGGCCCTAGATCTAATTCCATAGACTCAACATCAAGTGATGTTATTTGTAGATAACAACACCTAGACCATGCCTCAAAAATCCACTAAAATTGAGTTAGATGCAATTCAGTGAATGGTGTACAAATTTATTAATGACTTCTAAGGATTATAGAGACAGATGAGTAATTCTAATGCCAAAAGATCCAATAGGAAATTCACATATCAAAGACCAATCAAAATATAAAATCACCCTCACAACCCCCAAAACCTTCACCCAATAGGCTCCCTGAGATCAATATCTTAGAGATAGCCTTACCCAAATGGTGTCAAGTGTTTAACATGATATCACATGGGGAATTAGACTACACAGTTTTATTCTACTTTCAAGATATTTAAAAAGGAAATGGAAGAATATGATGTAGTCCCCAATCACCCAAAATCCTCCAAATTGAGTAAATCCCCTAGTACAGTAATGGTGTTAGAAACCATGGATTTTCATAGCCAAGAATAAAATGATCTTAAATAAGGTATTAGTAAGGTGCAGGGATTTTAATAGTTTTAAAGGATAAATTACACCCTTAAGAGTAGGCAAAAATAATAATGCCTTACCACCTTAACACCATTAAATAATGGTCTAACCCCCCAAACCAAAATGCTAGGAATGATCCTCCACCTCCAAGACTTCAAGATCCTAAGGAAATTATGGATACTCCTTAATTATAAATAAAATTGGGTTAAAACATAATCAAGGATATGAATAATATCAAGGATAACATTACCCTTCATAAGCTTTCCCAAATCATAGAGCAAGGTGATCTCCTATTAAAGTCTTTGATGTAAAAGCTGACCCCATAGGCCCAACCAAAATAGAGAGAAACATGCACTAATGTACTCATTCACAAGAATAAGATGGAGGTCCCTCCATTCCTCTTAACTATCTAGTTATTTGGAAAGAATTTTCATAGCTTATTCATACATGTAGGAGCCTTAACCAATGTGATGCTAATAGGCATATGTGAGAAAATCAATCTAGCCCCCATAAAATTAGACAAGGTAGTGGTCCAATTAGATAAGTCAGAGGTGAAAGTGATAGGTGAGTTATAAAATGTCCACATCTAGTTGGAATCTGAGCCTAGGATTTAACACTTTATAAAAATTTAAATGGTTAATATCCTAGAATATTATTGTATTATCCTCAATAGAGATTGGTCCAAATCCTTGAATGGGTATATGGCCATAGATTTTTACCATATGTGGTTTTCATGGAGAGGAGTAACCAACCAAATAATATTATACAAGGAACCATAGATGAAGCATTTAAACACCAAATATTACACCATTAATGAGAAGATAAAATTGGTTTCCTCTAACCTAGGCATCTACACACTAAGCACTGAGCCTTCAAAAAACCAAATCAATCACATCCCATGTCTATTTTGCCCATGGCCACTTTATGTAAATGGAGATCACTCTAAATAAGTATGTGGGATCAATGTTCTACTTATAGACACCTTACGAAGGGAACATGTAACATCCTATAAGATATAGTTTCCTTGCAAAAATAATGTGGATAAGTATGAATCTCTAATCCCAAAATTATAATTTTCATTAAGACATGAGGCAAATAAACCAAGAGTATTCAATGACTCTGAATTGATGGTCAACTAGATCAAAACTAAGTTTTAATGCAAACTATCATACCTCAGAAGGTATAAATACAAAGCTTGGGACCTAATTAAAATGTTCAATGTATTAAATAGCATCCCTATCCATAGGGAGGAAAAATAGGTAACAGACTCCCTAGCATCTATGACATCAAACCTAACCCCTCTATATGACACAGAGTTTCAAGAGTTCTTGATGAAACTCACCCACTAACCTTCTGTCCTACACAATATTACTAACTTCTAGGTCTTTGAAGATGATTAAAAAATATTCCAATTCCTCAAAAATGAGGGGATATTTGAGTCCTAAATCATAGATGGAAAGTACAGAGACAACCCAAAGAATGAGTTGGATAAGGATGGGATCTTGAACATTTATGGGAACTAGATCTTGAAGGGGATTATTTCACTAGAAAGAGTGTTTGATGTGTTAGACGCAACCTTATAGGCTAAAAGGCCTATGCTCAAAGACCAAAAGTGTCAAATCATTAATACTAGCCCTATAATGAATACTCAAATAGTTAATGTGTTTATAGATTAGACAAACCATGGATTAGAGTAGTTATAGAGGTTATTATTGAGATATAAGGACATGATTGCCTGATCTTATGGAGACCTTAAGGTTTTTAACCTAAGAGTAATTACTCATACCATCCCTTTAAAATCTAGTCAAAATCCTTTAGATAAATATAGATGTTGATAAACTCAATCTTGGAACCCTTGATTCATAAATAAGTCCACAAATTACTCTCTATAGGGATAATTTTCTTGGTCTACCACTCCACCTAGGTGGCTAACCTAGTCCTAGTGCAAAATAAGAATGGTGAAATTCACTTTTGTGTGGAAATATAAAACTTGAACCTATCCTCAAATAAAGATAAATACTCATTTCCCTCACTAGATGAGGTGATCCAAATGGTGAGTGGGTATCAAATAATTTCCTTCTTAGATGGCTTATCAGGCTAAAATCAAGTCTTGGTCAACCTTGAATATAGAAATAAGACTACTTTCACCACCAAGTGGGATACATTCACTTATAAATAGCTGCCTTTTGGATTAATTAATGCCAGTACAACCTTTTAAAGGGAAATAAACTTCACCTTTGAGGGCCTGTTAGGTAAGTGCATAATAATATATATGGATGACCTAACTATGTTTTCCAAATACATGTCAGATCATGTGCACCACTTGGAAAGGTTATTTGAAAGATGTATATGATATGGAATCTCCTTAAAACTAAAGAAGATCATGTTTAATGTCATTGAAAGTAAGCTTCTCAGTCACATTATCACAAAAGAAGGTTTTTATATCAACCCCAAAAGGATAGATGTAATTTCTAAACTACCTTTACCTAATAGCAATAAAGAACAAAAATATTTGTTTGGGAAAATAAACTTTGTGCATAAATTTATTTTTGTATCAGTTGAAATAGTTAATCCCTTGAATGTAATGTTGAAATAGGATGCTAAAATGGAGTGGCACACATAATCGAGGAAATATTTTCAAGATATCAAAGACTCAATCATGAAGGCCCTAATCCTAATTACCCCAAACTATATACAAGACTTCTATGTCTGCTCTTTTGCTTCAGATCACACCATTGCCACTTTCCTTACCTAGAGGTTAAAAGGGGAAGAACACCCCATGTATTTTTAGAGAACTAATATAAGAGATTATAAACTTTGGTATTCTAGCTTGGACAAGCACAGCTATGCCTTGTTCAAGGTAATGAAAAAATTCATGCATTACATCTTCTGGAACAAAGTAAATTATATTATCCTAGAACCAGTTATAAAGCAAATGCTAGGGTAGAATGAGCTAGGTGAAATGATATGCTGATGGATGATGAAATTGAAATAGTATGAATTAGAAATTAAGCCAACCAAAATGGTTAGGGGAATAGGCCTTGCCTAGATAATCACAACGATAAACCCCAGAATCATGGTACACTAGGTAGACCAATGTACAACACTTATAATGGTATGACCCAATCATGTACTATCTACTCTATGAAAATGCACCCTCGAGACTCAACCGTACATAGATAAGATCCTTCTAGTTGAAGGCCATACACTATATGATAAATAAAGGATTTTTCTTCAAAAAAAACCATGAAGGAATCTACCTCAAGTGTCTATCACAAGAAGAGGCAAAAGAGACAATGACTAGTTCTCATAAAACATTGGGAGCCAACCATCCCACTAAAAATGTTATAGTTCACAAGATTCTCTAGGTAGTTTACTATTGGCCCAAACTATTCAAAGATGTTCATACTCATGTTTATTTATACCACCTATGCCAAACCTTTGGTAAAATAGAAATGCATGACACAATGCCAATACAACCTATTTTAAAGTTTACATCATTCTCGTAATGGGGACAAAATTTTTAGGGGTGATTAAACCTAATTCATCAACCAATCATAAATTCATCCTAATAGTCATGAACTACTACACTAGATGGTCATAGGTAGTTACAACTATAAATATCACCACTATTGAAGTCATCAAGTTCCTAGAGAATGCCATAGTCACCCATTTTGGGGTCCCCATTTACTTAGTATGTGATAATGGCCCCACATTTCAAACTATGAAATTTATAGAGTGGGATTATGATAATGGGATCATGTTAAAATTCTCATCTAATTGCTACTTGCAAGGGAACTGATGGCATTATCCACCAATACAAATTTAAATCAGCACCATCAAGAAATTGACTGGAGAGAAGTCCCAAAAATGACACTCATTACTAAATTTCACCTTATGGGGAGACTATGATAGGTGTAAAAATCACTCAAAATCTCTCATTTCCTTTTAGTCTATGGATTGGATCCAATTGTGTTAGTTATTCTCAAATGTTGACTTATAAGTTCATTTATTAATTCATAGAACTGGATGACAAGGTGAACTCTAAACTCATATACCTAATTCAGTTTAGAGGAAGCCCAAGATGAAGTTCTATTGAGATTTTGAAAAAATCAAAACATAGTCAATAGGTGGTTTAACAAGAGGGAAAAGGTTAAGACCTTTAGAATCTTGGACCTTGTCCTAATGTGGGACAAGGTGCATGCAAATAAAGGCTAACATTCAAAATTTGATCCCCTCTGGGTTGGCCCATACTAAATAGATGAAATACAAAGGCCAAAATTCCTTTTGTCTCAAAGATATCGAGGGCAATGACTTAATGCTTATAGTAAATGGGTAGTTCTTAAAGCACTATATCTTAGTTTTCCCCTCTAATGTAGTTTTTGAGTAGCCTGAATAAAGGTGGTAATGTATATACTAGATAGGTTTGCTCTAGTTATGTGTTTGATTTCATTGCATGTTTGCTTTTACTATGTGATTTTTATTTTGTTTTGTGTTTTACCCTTATGTCCCCTCTTTACCCTGTGTTATTCCTCAGACTCCCGGCCTTTGTTAGTAATTGCTTTAGGTGGTGGGCAAAACCTAGGAGGATTGTTAAGGATTAGGGAGACCCAAGTTAAAGCCTTCAATCTAAGTGATTTGGGGATAGTAAAAGGAAATTTTGACATCCTAGATCTGAGAGGCTAATGATTCTAAGAGAAATATGTGTATTTTAGAATAACCTACACACCAAGATATACACCAAGTTATACTTAAAATAATGGCTCAAGAAGAACTGTATTGCTCAAGTTGATCAAAGACTAACTAGTTACTCAAAACTTCCCCCATTTTTCATTCACCTTCAGCTTGTTCCTATACCCTCAATGGATGAGACTAATAAATAATTATATTTTCATGGGAATCTTAGAAAATAATAAATAAATTATGCAAAATATAAATTCTAAGTCTACCTCGGAAGGGATATACAGGCAATCTCCAATGTAGGCTTTTTGGCCTAACTAGTAGTGGAGAAAGGTCATGAATGGGACCAGATGTATCTCTATCTAGGATATGGATGCCCATATGAAAGAAGAGTAATTCCATATCCATCTCCCAAGACATCAAGCAATAATTCCTTATAAGAAGTCTGATAACTAGTCCAACATTGATTTATCGAAGGTAATCCAAGAATAAATAAAAAATGAAAATCACTTCTCACACATATTGGTGGCCATCTATGGGGTGGAAACTTAGTATGATACTTGATATTATGATCATTTAGTGCCTCATATTTTATTTGGAAAATAAATACCCCTATAAAATCTCTGTGTTGAACATGGAAAGAAGAATAAACGGTTTGGGTTCTAAGTGCTTCTCATCACTTTCCCCATGAAAGTCACCATTTGTTATGGCCAACACACCCCATTTTATTTTAAAATGGGGGGACCATATTAAATATCATGAACTATAGCTTTAGGTTCCTTCCCTTTGTTCCTATCATTGACACTTACTCAATTCTTTAGAATATGCACCACCTAGATTCCCCCAAGCAGTAACAATTCTATTTTAATTTCTATTTTTAACTAAGGAGTGTTTATCATTTTTTATAAATCATGGAACTAACATTTCCAATTGATTTTCAATTGAATCTACAAGAGTCTAGTTCCCTTCTTAGAACAACAGACCCATTTTAGTCCATGGAAAATCAAGATTTCCATATCTGATAAGTTTTAGTATATCACATTCCTTATATTTTTATTACTTAGTCATTTTTTTAATTTCATAGAGCTCGATAAAATGGGATGAAATAGTTACCACTTAAGTTACCAAAAATCTCAAACTGAAGTACATATGAGACTTGAAAGCCTATCAAAACATGCCACATGTACTTAAGTGACACATTTCCCAAATTAGGGGATTGATATGGGTACAGAGTTGTGTTTAGGTGTCAACCATTAATGGGAAGACCAATGATCAGATGGAATGTGTAAAAGGTAGGATTTAGCTGAGTGAGAAGCCTCTAAGAGATGTGATTGCATGCTTACCAAGCACTAGGAATTAATATATGGGAAGCTAAAATTGATTAGATAGTTTTAAAAACATTCCATCACCATTACTATATCTAGTGGGTAGTAGAGGATTATGGGCTCTGAATTCAATTATAAATTTATAAATAAAGAGAGAAAATCCATCCACCAACTCAAATTCAAATTCATAAAAAGTGAGCCACCAAATGTCATTAATGTAGGGGGATGTATACATGCACTTATAAATCCTAAGATAATCCCATTAATGGTTACCATTTCTCACTTCATAAAATTTATAACTCCTTGCTTCCAAAATTATATAGAGCCCTTGTAACCTATGCCTTTTACACTAAAAATATCCCTAAAGTGCCCCTCTATCCTACTCTAATGGATAATACATCCTCAAACCTAAAGTCTAATCTTAAGTACTGGGATACCACCTTCCCTATTGTCTTAATTAAGTATAGGCACTATAATGATATATTTAAGGCAATAAAGCAGGTCCCCAAGGATTTTATCAATGTGGATGACTAGTAGGTTGAGTATGAGGATGTTTTTAGGTTATATAAGAAGTGAGGAATCCATAAGGATATCAAAACTAGAGGAATTTCCCTACACTAACCTATTAAAAAATATCCTTCATAAAGCCATCTATGTGTAAGACACTATCAATGGCTGGGTATACTCACCCACCTCTTAGCACCAGATTATCAATATATCAAGGAATGACTTCAAGGTGTAATACTCCCTCCTGAACTTCTCTTTCTCTTGACATGAATGAAATCACTAATCTAGATGAGAACCTACCAGATATATGACATCCTCCATGACTTTGTTGAGAACCCTAAATCCAAGTTAGTTAATAAGAAAATTCATGCTTACATAGTTTGTACCTTCTAGTAAGAGGTCTGAGAAGGCATGCTCCTACTAAATGAGTTGTTTAGGGATCTATATTGCCAATACATTAATGAGTTATGGGTGCCTCTCCTACATATGATCCATACATGCTTAGACATCCTAGACATGCGAGGCTTCAGAAACTTCAAGTTGATTTATGCCATTGCATATGCCTGAGTTGGAGGTGACTTATACATGATGAGATACTTTATAGTTACAATCTATGAGATGATCTGATTTAATCCTTTAGCCTTTCCTATGTGGGTTTTTAAGGGAATAGTATACTATGTGGTGTTTTATAAACTATATGGCCACCAATTATACTATTACATCTAGGACATTTGTAAGCACTTCTACCCATTGGTATACTAGGAATTCAATGAAGCTCTAATGGCATGGATCTCAAAGGTAATCCTTTGCTTACCATACAAGGATGAGATAGTGATCTATATCAAAAGCTTTCTCAAAGACACCCTTTGCTTACCATATTATGTCCCTGACCTCTTAGAAGAATAATATATCACTTATCAACTAGTGGATGGTATCTTTTGGAATTGTGTACAACATCCATAGAAGGTGTGTCTGTCACTCTCTATCACAATTCAACACCACATCTATAGGAATAGTTCCCTTAGTAAAAAATATAGCAGCTAGGAGAGATTCATTCATCCTAAAAAAATGAAAGGTTCAACAATGGGACTTTAAAGGGGTGAATCAAGCCCATTTGGCATAATAATCAACTCATCTCAACATCAACTATGGACATCAAGATAAAGATAATGATGATCTCTATTTAAACACCTTCAAAAATTAAAAGGTGTTATCTTGGATAGTAGCCAAGAATAATAATAAGGGGAAAAATGCTTAAGTATTCCCCCTTATACCTCCTTCAACTCCTACTCATTCTATGGAGGAGCCAACTCCAACAATTTTTGCCATCACCTAAAGGATCCTATAGGGCATCCTACCACCTTTTCCCCATCAAGATCTAGTTCTAGCTCTAACTCTAGATCCACTTTCACTAGTAGCTCTTACTTCTCATGATCCATCTCTACCTTCACCTACTCTAGTATCTCCTCACACTCCACCTCTACCTCCTTCAAAAACTCTAATATATAGGCCACATTAGATCCAAACCTAGATTACATAATACCAAGTAGTCCAAGTGCATCCTTCTCAGCCATCAACACCACAACCCTTGAGATTTGATGTGTCCAATAGCTGGAGAGCAAGCAAAAAACATGGCACCCAAAAAAAACCCATCTAATTTCCCCTACTCACTCCTCCATCTCCACCTTTTTCCTTCTACCCCTCACTCCCACCTCATTCCAACTCCTAGTTTTAGATCCCACTAATTTGACTCTACCCCCATTATTTACCATTTTTCCTCCTCTATATTTTTCCCAAGTACCTTTGGCCTCAATATTTTATATTTTCCTTGATTCTTTATTCCCTTCCACTCCTCCCATTTCACAGGCTTGAGTCTTCTTGGTGCCTCCCTTGGGCATGCCTTTAACAAAAAACATGAATATAAACTTTAGGAACATTCCTGTTCTAGTAGGGACCCTCCATTACCCACTTTAATTATCTTGGTACTTCCCTCTATAGATCCATGTCCTTTTTCTATCATCCCCTACAACCCCTATCATCTCAACCGGACCATCTACCACAATACCCAGAGTTAACATGGGAAATAGGTTGAAGAATAAATAGAAGGTGGACCATACTCCAATTCTAGTATGAAGAGCTTCTGATCTAACTCCACCTCCTTTTCAAGCTTTAATATCTACTCTAGCCCTAGAATTAGTAATTTGATGATTATCTCATCGACCCCCTCTCTCCTTTACACAAGGCCCCACTGGCCTTGCCTTCAACCAACTCATCTCTTCCTTATTATTATATAACCTATTCTTAAGGGATATTTCATCTTAGGTGAACCTCACTTAAGAATAATGAAGGGAACAAATGTACCCATGGGCCTCCCATTTTTTTCTTCCTCCTTTCACTCCCATGCCCTAGCTACCTCTACTCATTTCCACTTTCACTCCTTCCACTTCCTTCAAACCCCCTCCACCTCATCCTCCACCCTTCACCACCATTTTAACCACACCTCATATACCCCCATAACTTGAATGATGGTCTTGGGGTCATAAGTGTCACAGATGGATGTCTAGGGTGACCCAGATGTATAGTGCATTTTTTATTTTACTGCCAAGTGTATAAAAAGGATGTTCACATAGATATTTATCTAGGAGGGGAACCTGGTGATATAGAAAACCCATCAAGATCTATTTTCCCTCACCAAGGTGAGGATAACCATTAGAGAGGATAAAATATCCAAGGATCCACTATCTATCCTCTATACTACCCATGACATATTCGAGAAGATCCTTGAAGACATACAAAGCTAAGTCTAGACTCTTGAAGCCCAAGTGAAGAGTACATTCCTAGTTGGACTAATCAGGTAGGTCAAGGATGACTAAGATAATTATATAGTAGACTCATACCTACATGGGGAGGATCATAAAAATTAATGAGAAGTGATACAAGTTATAGGTGGTGGTCAATAAGAGAATTTTCTTAGAGCTTTAACTGATGTCAACCTCAAACTTCGGGTTATACCATAAATATGCTGAGAACATGAGAGTAGTAATGGAGAAGTGGTTAGCCTTGGATTTCAATACAACATGAACCTTTGAAGAGGGTGATAATAAGAATTTACCTACTTCAAAAAGGTCAATATCTCTATGTTATTCCACCTAGATGACATTGTTATCACTTAGAAGTGCACCCTTGTAAGAATGTGTGCTTGTTCTCACTCATATTAACACAAGGGAAACTCTCCAAGTTGTTGGTGACCTTATATTGGATATAATATCTAGATGATTTTTTTCCCCTTTGGAAAACTCACATACTTCTCTCTAAATTCTCTTATTTAATGATTTATTGACTATGAAAAGGGTAAAAGGAGCAATATTCAAGCTTAAATTAACATGAAAACTAAAAATTTTGGGTTATGCACCAATGTTAAAGTCAATTATTCCTATACTTGACACACTTTACAAGCTAAAAAACTTTCACACATTTAATTCATCCTCATACAATGACTCTTGTATCAATACTTTATACAAAGGTCTTGAGAAACACTCACACTAGCATGGAAGGAATGAACATAGGTTGAATTCACTTCCAAATTAGGTAGAAATCAGACTTAGACACTTGATATGACCTAAAATAATTTTTATATTCTGTATAAAGGTGAAAATTTCATACATAAACATAAGAAAATTAATCATTCACTAAGTTACATCAATGAATATGAGGTACACACTTCATGAACAACCTAAAAATAGAGGAAAAATTAGCTTTTGATTTCTTCAAAGGTGATGTGATACAAATTTAGATGGATTTTTTGTATATCCAAAATAATTATCTCATCATATTTTTAAAAAAATTAACATACATATAAAAAAATAAGGCAAGAGAGAAGAGACAAAGTAGGCCCAAAATAGGGATGAGTTATCACGCCTAGTCATCCTTCACTCCTTTAACTCAAATACCAAACTCAAAACACATACATAGTACATATAGAGTTTAACCTTAACTTCTTGGAACATGGTTTAGGAGATATATTTAACCTTGTTTGAATTTTTTTGATCAAACTCATATTTCCTCATTCATGACCTATTTTTAAGGGATTTGTTCTCCTTGAAAGATTTAATTATCTTCAATGCATGAAGAGATCTTGATCATCTTCACATAAATACTTTTGAAAAACACATTAAATATCCTTGAGACTCTCCATATTTCTAGTGAGTAACTTCATTTATCTTCATTGTATCTTGGAGTTTGAATCACCTATGCAATGATATTATTGCATGCATATTTATTTCTCTTAACTTCCTCAAATTGCTCTGAAGTGGAATAAAAGAGAGAGGTTTTCATGATTATGTTGTTTAAGAAGTATCATCCATGAAAATAGGATCTCAAGGGTTTAAATTAGTCTTAAATTATACTCCTTCATTATTGCATGTTTCTTCTCTACCTTTTTAGGGTTGAGTGAAGGCTTCTTCTTATTTGCTTTGAATTTTTCCATAGTTAGCTCTAATGTGGTGTAAAAAAAGAGAAAAGGTATTTTTTCATGATTTTTTAGACTCCTTATAACCTTGAATATTTTTATAACACAAACACTTAACATATTATTGATCTCTAAATGGTAAAGAGTACATGTGATTGACTTGGCAAGGTAGTTGAAGATTTTACTGTATTGATTGAGATTGTGGATTGTCTTATTCCTCTAAGGTGGCATAGAAGTGGGAGAGATTGAATATTTAATTTTTTTAACTCTTCATGAAATATAATATTTAATAGTGTATTTTATTATGAATAATCATAAATCTCCATACTGATTCTTCTTGGATATGTCTATCTTCTCCAACTTGACAAGCTTATCAATTGCATAATGAGAACCTGAAACTTGATGAATTTGAATTATTTGAATATAAAATAAGTATAATTATGATTTTATAATAATAAAAATTGTTTTACATACCTTCAAAAAAAATCTGAGCTTTAAACTCAACATATAACATCCAAAAATGCTCTTTTGTGTAATTTAGGCCTCAAGAAACCCTGATTTAGATTTGGGGGTCTAAAATGAGTTATATAAATCAATATAAACTAATAATATGATAATTATATATTTATAAATGGGTTAGACCCTAAAATTTTATAAAATTTAAAAAATTATCCACCAAAATATCACACAAAAATTCATAAAAAAGTGCTTATTTGTTGCTCACAGGGTCACCTAGAAATGTTTTGCAATGATGTGAGCCTATTTTGAATTGATTTTTATTATATAAGTATGTATTAATTTTTTTAAAATAATTATAAACCTATAAAATAATTTTATACCCTTATAAATATCTAAAACACTCATTTCTAACTCTATTTATGAGCAAATTGGTCAAAAACCTTGATTTCTTTCATGGTGCAGACCTGTATTTTGCCATTTTATATATCCTAAGGTATAGTAAGGAAATTAAACCAATTGAAAACATTAAAATAAATAAATAAAAACCTAATTTTAAAATTTAAATCTATTTCACTAACTAAAATTCAAAATATGCACTTTTTAGTGCTTACTAACTTGCACTTTGTCATTTCATAATGCCTGTAGGTCTAAATTTTGGAATTTTATTAATTTTTATGAGGCCTAAATACCTAATTATTTTTTAATTATAACCTTAAATATCACCTATAATAAATAAAACCATTGTATATTCTTAAACAATCACTTAAACCTCTTAAAAATACCTTTTTTTGTCTGTCTCTCTTACATACTTAAAACCATGTAACATGTACCTTTACCTTTATCCATAATTTTCATTGAAATTTGGATTAAATAAGGTATATTAACTTTTTTTATTCCCAATAATATCTCACATAAATTTTTATTTTCATCAAATAACTGAAAAATGCAATCACATCTCCTAAAATTGAGCTATTAGGGGTTTAAAAGGGTTTTAGAGCACCTTTCCTTCTTAATGATTGTTCATAAATTTAATCCATATAACATAAAAATAATAAATTTAGTATTTATTTAATAGGTTAACATACATTATCATAAGACCATTCAAACCAACTCTTCTTCTCCTTCATGAATCAAACATTTGAAAATTTCCCTTACTAACTTCCTAGAGAAATTGAAAAAACCTCTACCAAAATTTAGACATGTGAGATATTCCTAGACATGTTTTTGTATTTATGAAGGCTATATGATGTTTTTTTAATAAATTATTGATTATTTACTTCATGAATTTATCCTTCCTAAAGACTTGTACATAAGTAACCTTAACCAATGGTGGAAAAATTTGCCAACATTCTTAGCGACCTTGCTGGGATGTTTGGCTACTAAATACTCAATAATAGTAGCCTTAAAAATTTGGATATGGAGTCATGAAAACATCATAAAATTTAAAATTTAAAATTCCTCCTCAATAAATAACAACACTTGTGCATAATCACTTAGGAAATTGAAAACTAAAACAACTACCAACTGAAAAATGTACAAGATAGTACTTAGAGGAAAGTGAAAACTAAAACTACTATGTACAAAGAAGAGCCTATATTCAAAAACATTACTTAAGATGAATCCCATTATCTAGGATTTTGACGTCTTCACCATACATCTTGGCTAGTTTGAAGGCATCATGAGGCGTACAACTTGAAATTGTTGGATTATTTTATGATTTGAAATATTTAGTTTGTTTTTTTTTAATGTAGTTTTTGTTTATTGTTTATTGATGGGTTGGTTATACCCATGAGTAGGTTTTATTTAAGAAACTTATTCTCCATAGGATTTTTAAATCTTACCTTGTACAAAAATAAATAATATTTCATATTGAATGTATTACTAAGTTATTCTTCCATTATTCTATGGCCTTCAATGGTATTAGAGCGAGGCAATTTGAAAAGGAGGATTTGAAAATAAATTTACAGAGTTAGACATTTAAAGAGAATAAAAAAAGAGAATGTGTTGAAATAAAGGATGAATATACAACTTACAACTATGATTGATGAGGTTATGCACAAGTGGGGCTTATTAATTAAATTTTCAAGGGCCTAGATAAAGTGAGTAGAAGCAATCCATGGTAGGAATATAATAGTGTAGTAGAGTTTTTGTGGGATCTACCATGCAAATGAATATATTATACCAACATTAAAATATTATATTCATGCATCTTTCAAAACTTTACTAGATCACCTATATTGACAAGCCTTTCTATCAAACCAACTGATTCTTGCACACAATTGTAACATTCCCAACATTTTCTTCATATTTTGGATCCTTTTTTAATCTTTTTCATACATATTTTTATTGAATTGTTTTTGAAACATTTCAACAATTAGCTCCATGTTACCTTTCTTGTTATTGATGAACTGGGCTATTTTAAGGCACTCACAATAAATATTTCTACTATTGTTTCCAAGTTTGAGGGGTAGTGATTTTGAAATGGAGGACATGGCTAAATGCCTTTATAGACATAACTCCCTTTACCTCAAAGTAAATTTCATCACCAATGCATAGATTGAGGATCTAATTTCTTTCATGATGGGTGCATCTCCATATTTTATAACTAATAAAAGCTACAAAGTGTTGTAAATAACTAATTCATAGGTCTTTCCAGATTTGTTAAGATCATATTTTCACCCAATCATCATTAACCAATTATTTTTAGATATCTAGACCAAGATTTCATTCCAATTCTCTTCCAAGCTGATTTTATAGGAAGACAAAAAAAATTCATGCATATTATAGTCTCTAAACCTTTACATCATTGAAAATTATGGCCTTTGATTACACATGGAAACACTGAGTGAATAAGGTAAAAGATTTTTACAATTTTAAAATCTTTTTTCACTTTTGTAAAATCAAATAACTTTAGGATATATAAAATATTCCACCAATAGATTTCAATACTCATTATAGCTGAGTTGGTGTTATCAATTTTAAAAAAACATGGAACACAAGAATAGTCAAGGGTTAGAAACCCTTTGGTATTATATTTTGATCAAATTTTTTTTTTGATCTCATTTAAAACTTGTAAAAAGTTATAAGGGACGTAAATTTTAATTTTTTGGAAGTATAATGGTGTAATAAGAGATATAAGGTGAGATTGATTTTTTTTAAAAATATTCTGCCTATTGAATCTAATTATGAGGGTCAAGGAAAAACCCCAAGTAAAATTTATCTTGTTGTTTTACTTATTTTAGCATCATGGCTAAAATTGTTAGTCTCATATCTAAAAATGTAAAATTGTCACCTCAAAACTATAAAGAATGGATTAGAAACATGGAGAAAACCCTCATATTTAACAATCTAATGGAAATTATTGAGAAAGAGATCACACCAATAATTGAAGCAACAAAACTAGTTGAATATAAAAAATGTGAGAAGTGTGTACTCACCCTATTAAACTCATCTTGTACCAAACAGGTTATCATTCATATTGAGGTAGTTAAAACTAATGCATGGAAAACATGGAAAGAATTGAAGGATTTACATGACAATTAACCTATATAAAAGAAGATTGGTTTTATTATATAATTTTTAAAGAATAAATTGGGAGATGATGAAGACATCTCTGAATATCTTTCATGCATGAAAACTTTAAAACAAAAGTATTGCACAATAGGGGGTAAAATTGATGATGACATGTAAATTTCCATCACATTGAATGGCCTTATTTATACATATACAGTTTTTTTTGAAATGCTATAGCTTAGTGATAAGCTTAATGGAGCCACATTTAACACCATCAGTGAGTTGTTAACTCAACATGAGATAAAATTTGTAAAGAATAAAATTACACTTACTGAAGAGTCTTACTATGTAAAGAATAGGTCCTAACACAGAGATATCCATGTATAATAATAGTTTTAGAATAATTCTCTGAAACACTCTTAGAGATATTCTCCACACTATTTATGATGGTATCCACAATACTCACATTAACACTCTCCAAGGTCTTCCAAATGTAAACATCATCATAAACATTCTTCTCACTCCTATAGTTTTTCTAGTGATTCATCTTCTTTTGGATCTCATAAACATAGGAAATAAAACACATGTTTCAAATGTGGTGGTGTTGGACATCTTACCGATGTGTGTCCTTATCGATAACACCACTCTCCATGCCAAAATAAAGTTAAATAAAATTATGTTGATCATTATAGAAGTAGATATTCTAGTTATTATAGTTATTTTGACACATCCTCTAATTAAGAGGTATCCTATATGGCTGAGGTTTATGGTATTGATGGAACTAAAATCTTGTTGTAAGTAATCAGTGATTCACCCATCTTGTGTGAGCTATTAGGCTCAAAAATATGATCTATTATAGTAGCATTTTTTGGCTTTCTATATCTGATATTTGATGACATGGAGTGGACATAGTTGTTTTTTGTTTCTTTCATTGCACATCTTCTCACCTCTCACTTGATAGGGGAAAATATATTATATTTTTTGGTCTTCGATTAGTCATTGGTGATAGTAGAAGTTGATAGGTCTTATTATCACCTTCAATGTTAAGCAAAGGCTGTCAATAGTTTTTGGACATAGATGTATCATATATGGTATGGGTTTATCACTTAATCAAGTTCTTGTGTGGGACCTTATATGGGTCAATGTAGTTGGGCATGCTTGATCACATTCTGCTATAGTACAATGTGATGATCACTAGGGATGACAAGATTTTAATTGTGTTCATCAACCATTTTTTTCCATAACTCATAGGGTTAGGATTTTTTATGGAGTGGCATCAATTTTTTGGTCATTTTTAGAGGTATAGTACACCACTTGTAGTTGTGAAAGATTTCCTTTCATGACTTCAAAGTCAATTCTCTAGTTCTTTCTTGTTATATACACCCTTAGATCAAGATGGATTTTACTGGATTCTTTTATAATCCAAAATATTTATTTTCTTTATGTTTTATTTAATTTTTGTTTATTATTGGTTGATGGGTTAGTTATATCCACGAGTTGGTTTTATGTAACCAAATTATTCTCTATAATCTTTTTAAAGCTTACCTTGTAAAAAAATAAATAAGATTTCATATTGAATATATTACTAAGTTATTCCTTCATTATTCCATGGCCTTTAGATATCATGTAAGGACCACTCCAAAGTGAGTCAAACATTATTTCTATTCTTAGTTCGGCCCTATCCTCATCCCATTTAATAACCAAGTCACCTTCCTTGAATCTCCTTGAATATGCTCTTTAAATAAATGTTTTATTTACTTGTGCTTGATGCATCTCCATAACTAAATTGGACTAATTTATGATTTCTTCTAACTTCATAAGTTCATCCTATCTCACTTTCATAAGATCACTCTCTAACAATTGTAACTAATGTATTAGCTTCAAATAAAGGAACTCAATTGAGATTGGAAATATATCTTCTCTCTCATACACTAGCTTGTGTTGAGCATTATTTTTGTTGTTAAAGTTTAGCATTAATGTTGTCATTGATGTCAAAGTTTCTTAAGAAATGTGTTCATGAGGTTATTGAAAAATGTTATTGTTTGATATCATCATTGAAAAGTATGACATTGTATAAGGAGCATGTAATACATGTGAGCAAGGTATAAGAGCATCAATAAGTGTTTTAACATCAATTTTCAAGTTTCAAGAGCTTGAGAAGCCTAGTCATGACAATGGTCATTGCATAAAGAGACCTTGTAAGAAGATATGATATTGGTGGACTAGTGAGATGGATGAACAAAGGCATAATAAGTTTTATAAAGTTTTTTAATCATGCTTATAAATCTTTGTATCACTCAAGTGAGTCTTAGGGTAAGACCAAAGGGGTAAGACCTATAGATGTAGATGCAACTACACCACCTCAAGACCCTACTTAGCCTAATAAGGCAACATGAGCTATTGAAAAGACATCTAAATAATGTTTAACATTTTTTGAGTATTATATATGTTGTATGATCATGTATATGAGGTGAACACATGTAAAGATACTTGAAGGTTAGTTTCAAGGCCTAATGCGACTTGCAGTTCAAGGCTTAAAGAGAAAAGATAGAGATGGTGACCAGATGGGGTATCAATTTATAAGGTAAGAATGAGAATGTGAGTATTTGTAGTGGTTTGATATTTTTTATGAAGTTTTAGGTTAAATTATTCAATAAAAGGCATGAAAAGTGGTTTTGAGGTTTCTCAAGTGCACAAAATGAAGGGTTCTCAACCCAAGAAGAAACTTCAAGTGTACATTGGCACATGTAACATCTTAATGGAAACCTAAGATATTGAGGAAATATATTTAAGGATCCTAGATAAGATCTCAAAGCATTACTTTTAAAAATTAGGGACAATCATTTATGAATAATCATTAACACCAAAAAGAGTGTTAACCCTCTCTAAAACCCTAACAATGACTTGATGTGAAATATATTGTTATAAAATACTTAGAATGGTTGGTATAGCTAGTTAATTTATTGGATCATGTATCTAATTCTCTCAGGCAACTCTAGGTGTGATTGGTTTTTCAAGTGAGTTAGTGGACCCTACCTGAAAGGCCTTATTTCTTGTATATTTGATGTAGTAATTAGAGTTAACCAAGTCAACATTGCCAAATTGATGAAGGTTAAAGCTTGAGACTTTTATTTTATGATAATTATTATTTATTAACATATTATATCCCTTATGGGTGTTAAAATGGTTATCCAATTTGACTAGTCACTAATAGACCTAATGGTGCAGATAGTGAGAAAACCAGGTAGAAGTGAGAAGTTGAGTAGGGATGTATTATCATGGATTAGGGATGAATAAAAGTGAATGAATATGTTTTTAAATACCTTTAGTAAATTTTAATTTTGGATATTTATTTTTGAGATCAATGAATATGATGAAAATGTTGTTCATAAGTTGACCTATCTAGTTCAGATGAGACAATGAAATACAAGACTATGAGATTGGTCTGCAAGACCAATATTAGAATTTAAACATATTAAATATCTATATTATATTAGTATAATTAAATAATATGATCATATAAATTCATTTTAAATCTTTTAAATTCGTTCTACATGTGTTTTAGGTCTTTGTTTCCATGATTGTGTTTTGATGCTAGTTGGCAGTTTTGAGTGGGCTACTTACAGAAGAGGTTTGAGTCCTTTTGAGATATGTAATAAATTATAATTAACTTTGTGAAATTTTAAAGGTGTTTAAGGTTATATATATGTTATTTTTTCCATTTTTTTTTACAATAATTTATTTTTTGTTCATTTGTTCAAGACACATTTTATGGTTATGCATAGGCCTAATTGTGAATAGTGTGTATGACATGCTTCAAGTGGTGGTTGGATATAAAATGTGTCATGGACATAATATGATATTGGCATGGGTATATTAATTTTAATATTATATTTTACTTCCATTTAATAAGTTTTATATAATTCCAAGGTGTTCAAAGGGTAACTTGTGTTAGTGAAGGACTAATTAAATTAGGTCTCCTTAAGGCCTTAAAGGGTTTTTGGTCCTATATACTATGAAAAAATATTGTAATGTTTGATTCATGTATTAATGCCTATTATTTATGAAATATAAATTTTTAATTTTGTATGGCCAACCAAGGAGTGTATGATCAAGAACGAAGTATAAGAACAAGGCCTAATAGTCAAGCGAGAGATAAACAGAGTTGAAGCAAATGAGATAAAAATTTGAAGAGCTAAAGGAAGTATTTTAGACCATTATTAAGGTCTATATAAACCATAATAAATATATAATATGGTTACTATATCTTATTATAAAGTTCATATGACCTAACCAAGTCAAAAATAGGGCTAATTAAGCAAAGAAGGTTAGAGACGAGTTTGAGAAAGATAGGCATGTGTGAAGATATGAAGAAGGATATCATCATTTTTTTATGAATATAATTTTTTTTGAAGGTGATCAAGGGTTTAAGGTGGTTTAATTGGTTCTGATTCATCTAGGGTGTTGGTGCCTCCTTGAAAGTGGGTGCTTGTTAAAGCCTAGCTAAGTTGGTGTTTAGTTGTATTGGTGTTTAGCTAGTTGGGATCGGTGCTCCAAGTGAATTTGGTGCTTCACTAAATATTGATGTTTTTTTAATAATACTATAGTCCATTTTAATCATTAGTTGGTTTTATTCCCTTTGATGGTTTTCAACTTAAATAAGTGTTCTATGTGTTATGTTTTTGTTTCATGCTCATGGTTCTTAATGTGTTTCTAGTTTACTCTATTGTTTTGATAGTTCATGAATGATAAAATAAAGTTGTAAAATTTTTTAAGACTGATTCACCCCACATCTCATTTATTATGATTCCAAAAATTGTTATAACATATTGGTCCTTTTAGACTAGTCTAATAGCTTTAAGGTGATCATAAGAAGCACAAGATATCTTGTGATCAATAGGAAGAAGGCAAAATTTATGATGAAGAAGTCTTCTATGATAGTGAATAAGGATAATCTAGAGTAGACCTTGAAACTGAGCTCATAAGTGCCCTTAATGATTTGAACCATGAAGAGAAGACTATCAAGGATCTCAAGAATTAGTTAGAAGAAGTCAACACAAGGTACAAGTCAAAGGTAGTTGAGTATGACCAGTTGAATACATAGTTACATTCCTTGAAGGTTGAGTATGAGGAAATCATAGACAAAATGAGAAAATTTTAGAGAGAGAGTGAGAAGTTATAATAAGTAAAAATTACTAACCTAAAAATACCAATCAGACAATCTAATGCAATAAAGGAGAAGTCATAAAGGAATCATGGTGGGTATAGAAATGTTGTTTGCTACATTTGTCACAATATAAGACACATTGCAAGATTATAGTCAAAAAGAGTTAGAAGGTCCCCAAGATTAAACATGACATATGAAGCTCATAGAATGCATAATAACTATCAAACATTGGTATGGAAGTCAAAGTAAACTAGGATGGATTAGATTGACCTCAAGAAGTAAGACAGACTATTTTCTAAGGAGGAAAAAAAGACCAAAGAGGACTCTATGCTATCTCAAACTACATTTCACATTCAACATTAAGACATG
The DNA here is from genome assembly GCA_037957365.1 of Torreya grandis. Taxonomy (NCBI): domain Eukaryota; kingdom Viridiplantae; phylum Streptophyta; class Pinopsida; order Cupressales; family Taxaceae; genus Torreya; species Torreya grandis. Next base: position 1,894,102 of record JARHVA010002772.1, read on the forward strand.
AAATGGCATATAGACAATGGTTTCTCAAGCCATGGGAAAAGAGATAGAAATAAGTTCATCTCTTTAAAGAAGAATGTTGTAGGAACAATAAGGTTTGGAGATAAAATAATTACCAATATAGTTGGCAAGGGTGTCTTGATCTTGGAAAATGGAAAGACCAAGACATAAAATATTTTGTATGTGGAATGTTTGAAACATAACTTACTTAGTGTAGGTCAAATGTGTAATCAAAGACACACATTAACCTTTGATGATAGAGGGTGTGAGATAAGAAAATCCAAATCAGGTAGGCTAATTTATAATGCCAAGAAGACTAAGAACAACATATATGTATTAAATGAGATCAATAAGGAGAGATGCTTCATGATCAAGATATATTAAATTTGGATATGGCACAGAAGGTTAGGTCACATAAACTCTGACAACCTGGTCAAGATTAGCATTAATAAGTTTGTGAAGAGCATGCCTAAAATCATCAAACCTACAAAAATATTGTGTAAGGATTACCAACATGCTAATTATACTATAAGAAGGTTCAAGTCTAAGGATTACTCTACTTCAAGACCCTTAGAGATAATACACACTAATATCTATAGGCTTATAATAATTCAAATAATTCAAGGAGATATCTACTTCATGTTACTCATAGACGATTACACAAGAATGACTTGGGTTGCATTCTTGAAAGAAAAATCAGAAGCTCTTAACAAGTTCAAGTAATTTAAGGCTCTTATTGAGAATAAGAAGAATGGTAAGATCAAGTGCCTAAGATATAATTGAGGAGGAGAGTTTTGGTCTAATTATTCTGATGACTTCTTTGAGGTTCATGGAATAAGGAGATAATTCTTAGTAGCTAAGACACCTTAGCAGAATGGGGTAGTGGAAAGGAAGAATATGATAGTTTAAGAGATGGATAGAAATATGATAAATGAGTCTATATTATTTGATGGATATTAGAGATAGGTAATAAACACTATTGTCTACATTTTGAATATAGGATAGATAAGGACTAATGGCAATACGATTCCCTATGAACCATGTAAGGGCAGACCTACCAATGTGGAATACATTAGAGTGTTTGGGAGAAAATGTTTCATCAAAAGATATGATGAAAACTTGGGAAAGTTTTATTTTAGATCTAATTAAGGTATATTCTTAGGATACTCATCAATGAGATCATCTTATAGATGTTATAACAAAAGACTACAAAAGATAGTCAAAAGAACCAATGTGAAGATTGATGAGACAAAGGAGTCTCACTCATAGTCAAAGAACACCTTAAAGAATCAAGACTTCAAGAATGAAGATGAGACTATAAAGTTTGATGAGTAATAATAAGAAGTTTAAGAGAGACAAGACTCAAAAAAACCCTCAAGGTAAATTTAAAGAGATCACCCTAAATCTCAAATCATTAGCAATAAGAATACATGTATGCAAATAAGGAAAAGACTAGTAAGTAGTATAAATCAAAATAATGTTTCTCTATTCTCCAATATTAAACCTAAGATTCTTATATAATCAAGCAAAGACAAAATTTGGATAGGTGTTATGAATGAGGATTTAGACCAAATAGAGAAGAATGAGACTTTGGAACTAGTTCCTAGGCCTAAAAATAAGAATGTCATTGGCACAAATGGGTGTTTATAGACAAGTTGAATGAAGATGGAGAAGTCACTAGGAATAAGGGTAGATTGATATGCAATGCATATGCATAATTTGAATGGATATACTTTGAGGAGACCTTTTCACTAGTATAAATATTGGAAGTCATTAGATTTTTTAGCATATACAAGATTTAATGGATTTAAGGTATACTAGATGGATGTAAAATCTACCCTTTTGAATGGGAATTTGTAAGAGGAAGTGTACATTGACCAGCTTTAAGGGTTGTCACTATCAAATGAAAAAAAAATTATAGGTTTAAAAAGGCTCTATATGGTCTAAATCAAGCTCCTAGAGCTTGGTATGCTAGATTGGATAAGTATCTGTTGGATCAAAAATTCAAAAGAGGAGTTGTAGATAGTAATATATACATCAAGATATAAGATGACCATCAACTAATTATATTTGTCTACGTGGATGACATCATCTTTGGTGAAAATAATGAGAACATGTCCAAAGCCTTTGTAGAGGTGATGAAGAAAGAGTTTGAGTTATCCATGATATGAGAACTATCATTCTTTCTTGGGTTACAAATCGCTCAATCTGAAAAAGGTATGTTCATCTCACAAGCCAAATACATAAGAGATATGTTGAAAAAGTTTGATATGGCAGATTGTAAGGTAGTTATTAAACCTATGATCACAAGATGTAAGTTGAAAGCAAGGAAGATGAGTCTTTAAAGGTCAATTAGATGTCATATAGGTCAATGATTAGAACTTTATTGTACACCACTATCTCTAGACTTGGCATCATGTAAGTAGTAGGTATTGTGGGAAGGTTTCAATTAGATATAAAGGAGAATCATCTACAAGTAGTCAAAAGGATACTTAGGTATCTTAAGGGGAATATGGAGTATGGATTGTGGTATCTAAGAATTAAGGAGTTTAATTTGATAGCCTACATAGATGCAGATTGGGAAAGAAGCATAGATGATAGGAAGAGTAATAGTAAAGGATCCTTATTTCTAGGTGGTTGCCTAGTTTCATGGATAAGCAAGAATCAACCATCATTAGCTTTGTCCACTTGTGAGTCTTATTATATTACAAAATATTCATGTTGTACTTAGGTCTTATAGATGAGACAAACCCTAAAATACTACAAGGTGGAGTATGATGGTCTTAGCCCTATCTATTGGGATAATACAAGTGCCATAAGCATCTCAAAGAACCATATCATAAACTAAAGGACAAAACAAATTACCGTTAGGTATCATTTCCTAATAGAGTAGGTAAGTAAACAAAGTGTCAAACTTGAATATGTTTCTACATAGGATTAAATTTTAGACATCTTGACCAAACCACTTCCAAAGGTAAATTTTGAACACCTAAGATAGGAATTAGGTGTAATTCCTACCTCTAAAAATCATTTAAAAAGTCAATAATTTAGGGGGATATAATCATGATCATTAGATCCAAGAATAGGTGATTTGTTCCAATAAGGTATGCATGGAGATAGGGGAACATGTTTGTATTATGTCTCATAAAATCATAAGTCCTATATGTTGAGTATTTTGGTTGGAATGAATGTGATTCAAGGAGTTACAGACATCACTTTTTCATTTATGTCAAAGGTGGAGAAAGAACATAATGGGTAGATAAGAATGATCATTATAAAGTATGTTTTTCCATCACTAACAAAGAGGGATATTGTTTAACATTTTTCCTATTGTTAAAGTTTGGCATTAATGTTGATATTGATGTCAAAGGTTCTAAAGAAAGGAGTTCATGATGTTATTGAATAACGTTATTTTTTTATAGCATCATTGAGAAGTATGGCATAATATGAGGAGCATGTAAGAAATTTTTTAAGATATAAGAGCATCAAAAAGTGTTTTAAGGTGAGTTGTCAAGTTTTAAGAGCTTGAGAAGCCTAGTCATGACATTGGGCATTGCATAAAGAGACCTTGTAAGAAGATATGATCTTGGTGGACTGGTGATATGGATGCATAGAGTCATAAGATGATACATAAGTTTATTTTATCATGCTTATGATACTTTGGATAAATCAAGTGAGTCTTAGGGTAAGCCTACAGGGGTAAGACCTACAGACCTAGTATGCAACTAGACCATCTCTAGACCCTAATTGGCCTAATGAGGCAACATGAATTATTGACAAGACATATGAAGAATGTTTGACATTTTTTTTATTATGAGAGATGTTTTATTATAATGTATATGAGGTGGAGATCAAATGGAAAGATACTTGAAGGTCAGTTTCAAGGCCTAATATGACTTACAGGTCAAGGCCTAAAGAGCAAAGAGAGAGGTGATGAACAGATGGGCTATCAAGATCAATTTCTAAGGAAATAATGAGCATGTGATAATTTTTAGTGGTGTGATATTTTTTACCAAGCATGTTGACCAAGTCTAAGTTCAAAGTTTACAAGAAAAGGCATGAAAATTAATTTTGAGGTTTCTCAAGTACATAGAATAAAGGGTTTTCAAACTGAGAAGAACCTTAAAGTGTTCATTGGTATGTGTAACCTATGCATGGGAACCTAATTTTTTTAGGAGATATAATTAATTTTCCTTTTGAAAATGAGGGGCAATCCTTTATGAATAATCATTAACACTAGAAATAATGTTAATCCTCTCTAAAACCCTAACAATGACCTAATGTGAAAGATCTTGTTCTAAAATGATAAAAAATTCTTTGGTATATATATTTAAGTGAATTAATCATGTATCAAAATATGTTAGTAACATCCAAGTGTGATTGATTTTTTAGGTGTGTAAGTGGACCCTATAGGAAAGGCCTTGTTTCTCAAAAATTTGGTGTAGTAGTTAGAGTTGACCAAGTCAACATTACCAAATTGATGAAGGTTGAAGCTTGATACTTATAGTTTATTACCATGATGATTTATAAGTATATTATATCCCTTATGGGTGATAAATTGGTCATCCAAGTTGACCAATCACTAATAAACCTAATGGTGCAGACAATGAGAAAACCAAGTAGAAGTGAGAAGTTGATTAGGGATGTGTTATCATGGATTAGGGATGAATCCAAGTACATGGAGATGTTCAATAATTTTAGTAAATTTTAATGTTGAATAGTTATTTTGGATCTCAGTGAATATGATGAAAATGTTTTTCATAAGTTGACCTATCTAGCTTAGATGAGACAGTGAGATACAAGACTATGAGATTGGTCTAGAAGACCAATAATTCCATTTGAACATATTATCTTCTATCTATCTATCTATCTATCTATCTATCTATCTATCTATCTATCTATCTATCTATCTATCTATCTATCTATCTATCTATCTATCTATCTATCTATCTATCTATCTATCTATCTAAGAATGTTATAATTACCTCATAGGATCATATAAATGCATTTTAAATCTCTGAATGTGGTTCTACATGTGTTTTAGGTCTTTGTTTCCATGATTGTGTTTTGATGATAGTTGGTAGTTCTGAGTGGGGTACTTGTAGAAGAATGTTTGAGTCCTTTTGCCTTATGTAATGAAGTATAATGAACTTGGTAAAGGTTTTAATTTATTTAATTTTATATTTATATTATTTTTTCCATAGTTTTATGATAACATTGTGTTTTTGGTTTAGTTGTTCAAGATAGATTTTCTAAGTATGCACAAGCCTAATTGTGAATAGTGCTTATGGCATGCTTAAAGTGGTAGTTGGAGTTAAAATATGTCATGGACCTAAGATGAGATTTTTATGGGTGTATTTAAGTGTAATATGATATTTTACTACTGTTTAATAATTATAAGAGTGTTACAAGGTGTTCAAAGGGTAACATGTGCTAATAAAGGCCTAATTGAATTAGGTCTCCTTAAGGCCTAAAAGAGTTTCTAGTCCTATATACGATGACCAACATTTTTTAATTTTTTATTCATGTTTATGGAATGTAATAATGACTATTTTTTGGTAAACCTAAATTTTTAAGTGTGTATGGCCTACCAAAGAGTGTATGAGGAAGAACCTAGTATAAGAAAAGGGCCTAATAGGCCTAATAGTTAAGTGAGAGATTGATAGAGTTGAAGTGAATGAGATAGAAATTTGAAGAGATGAAGGAGGTCTTATAGACCATAAATATGGTTTAGATAAACCATCATGAAGATATGATAGGGGTAATATATATGATTATAAAGTTTATATGACCTAACCAAGTCAAGAAGAGGGATAATTGAGCGAAGAAGCCTAGAGACCAACTTGAGAAAGATAGGAGTGTGTGAAGAGATAAAGAAGGATATCATCATATGTTTTATGAGAAATAAAGTTTTTTAAGGTAATAAATGGTTTGAGGTGGCTTATTTTTTTTATTCATCAAGGGGGTTGATGCCTCTTTTCAAGTGGGTGTTTGTTAAATCCTATCTGAGTTGGTGCTTAGATAGTTGAGGTTGGTGCTCCAAGTGAAGTTGGTGCTTCAGTAAATCTTGATGTTTGTCTTATAGGAATGTAATCTAGTTGCATCATCAATGGGTTTTATTCCCATTGAGTTTTTCCCAATTAAATAAGTGTTCTATGTGTTATGCATTTGTTTCATGCTCATGGATCTTAATGTGTTGCTAGTTCACTCAATTTTTTTTGATAGGTCATGAATGTTAAAGTAAATTTACAAATTGTTTTGAAGATTGATTCACAACCCCCACCCTCTTAGTCATTATGCTTCTAATATATTGTATGGGTAATTAACAATGGACCTCTTCAAAGTGATATTATCATCCAATAAAGCTAACTTTAACTTCAAATGCCACATCCTTTGATTGTCTTCAATGGCTCTCCTAATGACCTCAAACAAGTTCTTGTTAGTAGAGTCAACAAGGATATTGTTTTGTGGATAATTATTGCAATAAGTGCTGAGATACACACCATTTTGGTCAACCTATTGACTAATTTTAGCCCATATAAATGACATAGCATTTTCTAAAATTATAGTATAACGAACACCAAACCTTGTGATAAAACCTTCATAAAATTCCAATACACTATATTCATGTGCTTACTTCAAAGCCACTTATTCTATCCATATAGTAAAGTAATATGTGGCTTTAAAAATCCACTTTTGGCCCATGATAGAAGGTGGATTGATGAGATTAATGAATTCTAAACCCCATTGGACAAAGGGATAATCTAATGAAATAGGTTGAAGAGGTAAGGCAATAAAATTTTCCTTTCTTGAAAATAATGTACACTTATTGCAGTTCCTTATCCAGGCATGATAATTTATGAAAATGTTTGACCAATAATATCAACCCCTCATGATTTTAAGGACTATTGTATTTGCTAAAAAGTGTCCTCCACCTTGTCCATCATAAAATTCTTCAAGTAATATTTCAACTTGACTTGGCTCTTTGCATCTCAACAACATGCCATTACCATCATTTTTGAATAAAACATCATCAACAAGCAAAAAATAAATAGATTGAATCATAAAGTACCTTCCTTTTGAATAAAATAATTTTGGAGGATACATACCACTTTGAAGGTATCTTATCATACCTTGAAACCAAGTTTCTCAAGGTGTATGATTACTTTCTATATATTTATCATTCAAGACCAAAAATTCCTCTTTTCTTTCCTAAAAGTCTTGATCCAAGTGCTCACATAGTCATTTGAATTTAATAATTTTGGTTACCTTTACTTCCATGTCATATTCTATAACCTTTTTTATCCATCCTACTCTCTTTTCACTTATGTCCTTATTCAACAAGAACTCTTTGATGCTAGGATGGGCAATAATCATGTGGATATTGTTGTTAGATAGTAGGTTAATAATTTTTTTGAGACATTTTATTATGAAAAGCACACATTTAAAATAAATAAATAAAAAATTACCTTGTTTCATACTCTTTCAATCCTTGTCTAAGAAATGATATTGGATGTTCTAAACCTTGTTGATTTTGTTGTGTTAAGCTTTTAAAAATTGTATCAAAATTAACATATGAATACAACACAAAATCATTGGAAATATCAAGATTGATAAGAGTGGGAGTGATAACAATGGCTTTCTTTATTTTTTCAAAACTTTTCATGCCCTCCTTGGTCTAAGTAAAATTTTAAATTTTCTTGAGCATAATTTTAAGAGGCCTTGACAAACTTGCAAAATTAGATATATACCTTATTATAAAGTTAATCATGAAAAGGAAAATTTGAAAAGGTTTATTATGCTTAGGAAAGGAAAATACAAGAATAGAGTTTATTCTTTATAGATCAATACTCAAACCATGCTTAGAAACAATATGACCTCTTAGAAACAATATGACCAAGGAGTTTACTTTCATACAATAAAAACACACACTTCTTTGGGTTAATTTACACCCCATATTTCCTACATATCTCAAATACCTCTCTAAGATGAAGCATGTGATCACTTGCCTTCTATGAAAAAATTATATCATCCAAATACCTAAGAATAAACCTATTGATCAAACTTTTAAATGCCATATCCATGGCTCTTTGGAATGTTACTCTTGAATTGGAAAACCCAAATGACATATTATGGTAGTGGTGAATATATATTTTTAATTTATCCTCTTACTTTACAATTATTTGGATATACCCACTATAACCATCTAGCAATGAAAACATTTCTGAACTTGCCACTAACTTTACTATTTGGTACATTGATGGCAAGGAATAAAAGTTCTTGAGTGAGGCCTTGTTCAAGTCATGAAATTCCACACACAATTTGATTTCTATGTTATTATTACTCATGGGAACAAGGTTATCCACCCAAGAGGAATTATTGAGGGAAATATGATAGTTGATTCAATCATCTTGTGAATATCTATTCTCATCAAAGGTTTCATGTTTGGGTTAATTGGACTTTGTCTTTGTCTCATTGTTTTTATGTCTAATTCTAGTTCAATGGTGTGATGAGCCAATATAGGATAAAAACATTTTATATCATTGTACTCCCATGCAAATACATTAGTAAAATCTCTACATAAATCAATAAAATATTCTTTTTGAGTTTTAGAGCATACTTTACTAAGCTTGAGAGATTTTCTATTGACTATGTTAATGGTTACATAATATTATTATTTAGTAGAAAAAGAAGCTTTATCCCTTCTTACCTCATCATACCTATTGAAAATATTCTCAAGTGTGACAATACCCTAAAATAAATTGTTAGACTTGAGCTAAAATATTTGATCATTATATTGCTGTAAAATTTTTGATTGATTTATAGAAGATAATTCAACCTCTTCTTATAGGAAATGAAAAAAATGATCATCACCTTCAAAGACTTGACAATTAACATTATTATCAATAATGGATGGTCTTACCACAATATTGATGTATGGATGAGTTTTATCAATATTTACATTAGTTATAATGTTAAATTAGGATATTATTACAACCAACCTGTCTACATGTTTATTGATATCTAGGCACTACTTGTATGTTAAATGTATCAAATAATCTATAAGATACCATACCCTATGTTTTATGATTTTAGAAATGGATTTTTACACACATTAAACCATTTTATTTTATGTACCACAATCTCACTATCTCCAAATTCTTGTAAGAGGTTAGCTCCCATCTTTCTAGCCCATTGCAAACCACAAACTAAAGCTTCATATTATACTACATTGTTAGAGAATCCAAACTAAAATTTTATAGAAAAATAGTACCTTTGTTTGGAGGGTTAAATGATAATAATACCAGCCCATATACCATTTTTATTCCATGATCCACAAAATAGAGTTTTGATAAACCATCATTTTGTTTACCTTCTTTGTATAGAGATGGAATTTGTGCACCATCCTCATGTAAAAAATAAATCCAAGTCCTTATTACTCTATCATATTTTAGGGATAATACTCATGAATATTAGTATCTCATTCATTAAAAACTAAATCAATATCACCATCAAGAGATGATTATGATTTAGTTTCACTAGTTTTCTCTACTTCATTCGAGATGACATAATTAGTATTAACAATACTAGGCATGTATGGTTATAAATGAAAATGAGCAATAGGATCTGAATGAATTATAAATTTCTTTACATAATTTTTTTTAAACATTAGGTGTGTCTAATCAAATGAAATATACCCACCTATCTTTGAGGTGAATTCATATGATAAGCACATAATAAAGTATGGAGGAAGATCCACCACCACCACATATTTTTGAATGGTCACATTTGGGCAAGCATGTAGTGTTAATTTTAGATTTGTGATTATACCCATTATCTTGGTTAGAGAGTCATAAATTTTTATAACACTCTTATTTTTTGGCTCATACACCAAACCTAACTTATCTACAATCTATTTTGGTATTACTATGGTACTTGCCCCGTTGTCAACCATGCAATTATGAACTAGTGTATTGTCAACAATCAAGGAAAGATAGAATGGAGGTGTATTACTTGGTTTTGCATCATATTTTTTGTCATTTACATCGTAATATACATAATTTACTTGTTTCTTATCTTGATGATTTTAATTTTCTATAACAACACTTTCCTTCTCTATTGGTTTTGTAGACAAGCTATGGCTTGAAAGCTCATGGATAAGGTATCCTTTTGTCTTGGGATTATGAATCCAACATGGTCATGATTATGTGAGATATCTTCATATGGTTTACTATGATTAAGGAGGAACCTCAAATATTAGTTTTTACTTTTGGATTAATAAGATTCTCTTGTACTTGAGGCACTTGGTGAACCTTGCTTGCTTTCATATTCTGATTTTTTTGAGCTAAAGAGGCAAAAATATAATCATTAGTACTTTTAGAAACTATATTAGGAACATTTAAAGCATGACATACCTCTTGGGTCTCATCTATATCCCTTTTCTTGGTTTTTGTGATGGTTTCAATCAATTTGTTTGATTTTCTAGGCTCACCAATATACTTTACTACCAAATGATCATCAACTTGCCAATTTACCAAGATTGTATCCGATTTTACTTGTCCATGATTTACTTTCTCTTGTTGCATCATAGCTTCATTGTGTTTTCCTCCTTGAGGAAAGGTTTTCTCTTGTGTCATTTGAGGAATTTCCATATTTTATGTTACTAGAGATTGATTTTGCACATGATTGGTATTATAAGGATGCTAAATTGAGTCATGCATCAAATTATTTTCTAATAGTACAAGGGCTTGGATGTGGAAGAAACATTAGGGTCAATTGAAACATATGCTTTAGATAGTGTAATGACTCTTTGATCTTGGTATGGAGGCCTATTATCTCTAAAGCCTTGGTAGGGAGGTCTTTGATATATATATATATATATATATATATATATATATATATATATATATATATATATATATATATATATATATATATATATATATATATATATATATATATATATATATATATATATATATATATGGCTGATATGTGGGCTGATTAGGTAATTGATATGGCTTATTGGATTTATATTATTGCATCTTAAACTAAATTATGTCATTACCAAAAAAAATTAGCATACCTTTTAGTTCTTCAAGCTCACTAGATTGACCATACAGAGCTTGAACTTAACTTTGAGAGGCTAGAATTTAGGATTTTAATAGAGATTTAGGAGGTGGAATGAGTTATGTTTCTATAAAAATTAGAATTGGAGGCCTATGTATAAGTTTACCATCTTGAATTATACTATTTTAAGCTCTAAAAACAACCTCATAGGCATCTAGGAGTGTCCTGCCACCTATGGAGTAAATCCTAACTAAAATATTAGAATTTAAATCTATTAATAAGTATATGAAAGCATAATCAAGATATGACCTTATAATGGGAGGTATTTTTTCCATGTTTTCTAAAATGTAATATTGAAATCAATCATAAATTTGTGTGGTACTCTATGATGGTTGTGAGTTGCTCAACAATGGATAAATGGTTTGATTTATCTTCAAATTATCTACATAATACTACACCTAAATCACCCCAAGTAATAATGGAGTTCAAGGGGAGGTTATTATACCATTACAATGCATTTACATTGAAGGATGAAAAAAGTAAATGAATGGAAACATTCTCTTGGGTAACATGGTGGAATGAACACAAGTTGGTCACATCTTTGATATGTTTAATGGGTTTAGTTTGATCTTCACTTATAAAATATGGTAGGCTTTTGAGGGTTAAGACTAGGATATCATCATATTGGGCCAAATTTAAATGGATTATATTATTTAAAGGAAAAAATACTTGGTTTCTAGGGACATCCATGTTGATAGTGGGATTTGAAATTGTATTGGTTTATACAATAGGCTGATTTGGTGACTGAAATAGCCTCCTAGGATATGGACATGTTCTTAAAAATATTCTTATTTTGTTTTAATACAAATTTCAACAAATAAAATGGTATAAATCTACTTATAGACCTTGTAGTGATCTTTAGAATGAAATTGGTACTTCTCTACTACTGCAAATGTCTTTTTTTAAGATCCAATTTATGTCCCACCAGGCATGCTAAAAATTATTATCACTTAAAAGTGCATCCTTGTAAGAATATGTGCTTGTTTTCACTCATTTTGATACAATGGAAAATATATAAGTTTTATGTGGCCTTATATTATAGATAATATCTAGCTCAATGGTTGGTTTCCTTTGGTACACTCACCTAATTCTCTCTAAACTCTCTAATTTAGTGATTTCTTGACTAAGAAAAGGGTAAAATGAGCAATACATAAGCTGAAATTGAACATAAAAACTAAATTTTTTGGGTGATGCATTAATGTTAAGGTAAATTATTAATATAATTAACATGATTTGGAATCTAAAAACCTTTCACACATTTACTTCATCTTCATACAAAGGTCTTGAGAAACATTCACACTAGCATGGAAGGAATGAACATAGGTTGAATTCACTTCCAAATTAGGTATAAATCATACTTAAATACTTGATATGACCAAAAATAATTATCATATTTTATATAAAGGTGAAAATTTCATAGATAGACATAAGAAAATCAATCATTCACTAAGTTACATCAATAAACATGAGACACACACTTCATGAACAACCTAAAAATAGAGGAAAAATCATTTTCTTATTACTTCAAAGATGATGTACTAAAAATTTTAGTAGAGTTTATGTATATCCAAAAGTATAATATGATAATATTCTTTAAAAAATGAACATACATATAGAAAATGAAGGAAAGAGAGAGGAGACAAAATAGGCCAAAACTAGGGATGAGTCATCATGCCTAGTCATCTTTCACTCCTACTTCAATTCATTCTACCAAACTTAGAACCCATATATAGTACATATATATTTTAACCTTATATTATTATAACATGGTGTAGGATAGAGATATAATATTTTTTAAATGTTTTTGAACAAGTCCTTGTTCGTCATTCATGACCTATTTTAAGGGATTTGGTTTCCTTGCATGATTTTATTGTCTTCAATGCATGAAGAGGTATTGATCATATTCAATTAAATAATTCTAAACAAAACACTCAATATCCTTTATATCTCCATTTTTATAGTGATTAAATTTAGTTATCATCCTTGTATCTTGGAGTTTGACTCACTTATGCACCTATATTCTTACATGCATGTTTCTTTCTTTCTATTGCTCCAAGGTGACATAGAAGGAAGAGGTTTGAATGTTGATTTTTTGAATAATTATCCTCCATATGCCATCAAGGGTTGAAATTTTTCTTCAAATATACCCCTCCATTATTTCATGTTTCTTTTCCACCTTTCTAGGGTTGATTGAAGGCTTCTTGTTTGCTTTGAATTTTTCCACAGTTACCTCCAAGGTGACATATAAGGAGATAAAATGTATTTTTTCATGATAGTGGAGAATAATTAAAAACTTAAGTCTTGTTATAATATAAAAAATTAACCTCTTCTTTCTCTCCAAATGGTAAAGTGTACATGTGATTGACTTGGCAAGGTTGTTGAAGATTTTAATGCATTGATTGCGCTTGTGGATTGGTTTCGTCTTTCAAAGTGGCATATAAATGGGAGAGATTGAATGTTTTATTTTTTTAAATATTAATTGAATATCCTTTATAATATTTTGTTTTATTATTAACAATCAAAACTCATCATACTAGTTCTTCTTGGATATGTCTATCTTCTCCAACTTGACAAGTTTGTCAAATACACAATAAGAACCTACAACTTGATGAGTTTGAATTATGTGAATATATAAGGAGTATAAATATTATTTTAAAATAATCATCATGGTTTCACATACCTTCAAACAAATTTTTATCTCCAACTCCACATATAACTTCCAAAAAAGCTCTTTTGTGCTCTTTAGGCCTCTAGAAACCTTGATTTGGATTTGGGGGTATAAAATGAGTTATAGGCCTTTAAAAAAATACTAATAAATAATTTTTATAATAATAAATTTGTTATAATTTTAAAAATTTCAAAATCTCAAAAACTCTTCACCAAACTCTCAAACAGAAATTCAAAAAAAGTAATTATTTGTTACCCATAAGGTCACCTGGAGATGTTTTTCAATGATCTAAGCCTATTTTGATTTTTTTTTCATTATATAAACATGGATTCATACATTTAAATTAATTATATACCCTATAAAATTATTTTATACCCTTTTAAATATCTAAAACACTTATTTATAATTCCATTTATGAGCAAATGAATCAAAAACCTTGATTCCCTTCATAGTGAAGATTTGTATTTTTCCATTTTATATCACCTAAAGTATATTAAAGACATGAAACCAGTTTTAAACATTAAATTACATAAAACTATATTTATCTATAAAATTTTAAGATATTTCACATAGTAAAACCCAAAATATGCACTTTTTAGTTATTACTAGTTTGCACTTTCTCATTTTTGAATGCTTGTAGGTTTGAGTTTTGGAATTTTATTGATTTTAAAGAGGGATAAATACATAATTATTTATTTAATTATAAAATTTAATATCAAATATAATAATTACAACCATTTGATACACTCAAACAATAACTTAAACCTCTTAAAAAATACATTTTCTAACAGTGTCTCTTGCATGCTTGAAACCATGTAACATGTACCTTTACCTTTATCCATTATTTACATTGAAATTTTTATTTAATAATGTATATTAATTTTATTTAATCCCCATAATAGATCAAAAAAAATTTATTTTCAAATAATATCTCAAAAAATCAATCACATCTCTTAGATTTGAGCTATTAGAGTTTTAAAAGGGTTTTAGAGCACCTTTCCTTCTTAATGATTATTCATAAATTTAAACCCTTGTAACCTAAAACAAATTAATTAAATATTGATTTAATAGGTGACCCTATATGAACCTAATTCCATTATAACCAACTCTTCTTCTCCTTCATGAACCAAATATTTAAAAATTGCCTTTACCAGCTTGCAACTAGCTTGCTAGAGGAATATAAGAAACTTATGCCAAAATTTGGACCTATGAGCTATTCCTAAGCATGGTTTTATATTTATTAAGTATTTATTATGTTTTGGATATTTTTTTGAGTCTTAACTTCATGAATGGATCCTTTTTAAAGACATGCACATAAAAAACCTTGATAATGGTGGTAAAATTTGTCAATAAGCACCTTGCTCGACCAAGGGGAATTCAAAGTACACCTAGGTCAATTAAACTAGGTTATGAGGGAAAAGTATAAAATTAAAATGAATAAGGGTATTGATTATGTGTGTGTGTGTGTGTGTGTGTGTGTGTGTGTGTGTGTGTGTGTGTGTGTGTGTGTGTGTGTGTGTGTGTGTGTGTGTGTGTGTGTGTGTGTGTGTGTGTGTGTGTGTGTGTGTGTGTGTGTGTGTGTGTGTGTGTGTGTGTGTGTGTGTGTGAATTTAGTCCAAAATGAGCATCAACCAAAATGAGCATCAACCAAGTCTCTAGAGTCCAAGCATTAATAAAATTAACTCTCAAAATCTCTTAGAGACTAGTAGATCAGGCTGAGGTGATATTCAAGGAGCTCCCAATGAAATTTGGAAAGATGGATAAGGATTTTTAACTTGTGTTAGATATTTTGGAAGCTAGGAGTGCCTAGTCAAATCAGTTAGGAGTCAGTCCCTCTAAACCACCTCCTTTTGTCAACTAGTAGTCCCTTACAGATATGTTGTAGGTGTGTGGGGATTGTTTTTGTTCAAATTTTGAAATTTGGTTATAATTATAATGATTGGCCATTATGGTATAGGATGGGATCCTCATTTTTTTTAGGTGAGCCCTAATCCTTATCTATTTAATGAAGATCTATATTATATTATAGGGTGGACCAAAATTACTCAAAAATGTTGTCAGATTACTATTAAGATATCACTTGCATTTCCATCATCACTCTAGAATATAAAATTGGCCTAGATCAATTATTGTAACAACATTTTACTCTTTTAATTAATAAAATCTCTAGTTTCTCTAAGAGGGTCTCTTCTTTGTTTTAATTTTCTTTCATCTTCATGTTTGAATGATTATCAATGCTAGGTTATTTGGATTAACACTTTGCTACTTTATGTATGTCATGGTTATGATATGCTTAGCTATTATAATCTCTATGTGATTTATTTCATTTCCCTTTTGGTAGTGTTGATAATTTGTGTGCCAAGATAAGAATTCTCATATGATGTTTATGTGTTTTTAAAATAAAAATTTAGTTCTTATCATTAGTGAGAACTCACATTGAAGGCATACTCCTGGTTCCCTTAGAATCTCCCCATTGTATGTTCTTAGAGGTATAACTAGAGTTAAACTTGGTCTATAGTGGTACATATATGGTAGAGTCACTTGGTTCAATGACCAATGCATTAATCTCATTTTATACCTAAAGGCTTTCCCTTTCTACCTTACCCTTCCCTCTCTTTTATGATTTTTTAGTGGAAATGAAATACCCTTTCCCCTTGTGTTTAGAGGGAATAAGCCCAATACTCAAATATTCATAACCATATTTAGCCTATGTGAATTACATTGTACTAAAATTTCAGTAGTAATAGTTCATCCCTTGGAAACTATTCATGCAAACTCCATTTCTAATGTCCAATACCCACAACCATGCACTGGGATGATCCTAGATCAGTCCTAAAATGAAGGATGAAATTCCATAGTTGTCCCCACCTTCCCATTTTCAAGTAAATCCCAATCTCATGGGCATCTCATGATAAGGAATAGACTAGAGTAAATAACAGCTATTTTTTAGGAAATTTTATATTCAAATTATAACAACTACTTTATTTTTTCAAATTATAAAAACTATTTTCTTTTTATTATACACCTTAGGTGAGAGAGGGAATACCACTTATCGATTATTCACTTATCCACTACTTTTTGAACTTATCAATTGTTGAGGATCCATGTTTCTTCCAACCAAGTAGGATGCAACCATGTGTCATGACCCCACTACATCATTTTCATGGGTTGGTTAATGCATAATTGATTTCCTCAAAGTATTTGAATAAGAAAGATGTTGACACCTATTAGGATATCACCCCTTAAATTCACATGATAACATTAAAAAACAAGCCTTCCTAAGATCCTTGAGGTGAATGGGATGATGCCACATGAAAAAATATTATTTCACTACATTTTCAGGATGATCAGTACATAATAAACAAATAGTAGTCTTCATGGATGGCCAAGATACTACCACATGTTGATATCATAGGTCAATCAATACATAATAAACATTGAGATAGGATCTGTAAGCTCTAGGATGATTGATATCATGTCACCTATCAAGATCTCATTGCATCCCATCTAGATAATGGCCAAAAGAATCTATGCTCTCAACTAAGTAGTGGACGAGTGTGGGGGAGTCACATGGCATGCCCTTGATAATGAAAAACACCCTAGAATTCCCTAAATAGAAAAAGGATACCAAGTGAAAAAAATACAATTTAATGGAGATCGAGTGGTAAGTAAATGTGCCAAGTCATTTAGGGTAGCTTAGGAATCAAAATTGAAATCTATCTTACCCTACCAAAACATCAAAACCTAAAAATGGATTGTGTGTATAATTTGACCTATAATGTTGAATTATAGATAAATCCTCTTAATGGTATATTGATCATATAATACAGAATGATAAAATCTCACTGTAATTAGGCATGGATCCTTGTAGAATGTGTCCAATTAATCATATTGAGTAGATATCAAGGACATTTAACCACCCCTAATTTAATTTAAACTTGATCAATCATATGATTTGATATTTATGACCTTGGGATTGAGAAATATTTAGATTAATTCAAATTTAAAACTATTTTTTCCTATTGAATATTGGAAACTACTAGTCAGTGGGTTAATTAATGACTTCATGGGCTTGCAATGCCTATAAAGACTAGTTCTTCAATTGAATAAAGGCTATATATTTGATCAACTAATAGTATAGGAGTAAATATATATGAGATTAGAGATATTTTCCTCTTTTCCTTATGCATTTTTTGATTTATAATTATCTTTTCTCTTTGTATGTGCCAAGACTATCAGGACTTAATTCTATATTCATTCGAGTATATGATGAATCATGTTCATGATTCATTAACCATTTTCTATTTGAAAACTATGTGAATTGGTGTTCATGGTCTACACATGTATAAGGTGAATTTTTTCCCCTCTTATACATAGATAATGTTTTCCTTATACCCTTACACTATCTCTTCTTATAGTTGTGTTATGATGGCTAAGGAGAGTTTGATTTATATAAAGGATTTATCTACTTTACATAAGCAGATCTATTTTTTTATAGAACAAGATCATTTTTATTTCTCCTTGCCTTCTCTATTTTATTTTTTATAACCATTTTTATATTAGTTTTAAAATTATTTTGAATTACAATCAACTACTAAAGTCTTATTTATATTTCATGTTCTTTTCTTATACATAATTATTAATGCATTATTGGATTTAGGTGATGAAATGATGAGTATTAATTGTTAGAATTATTTTATTAAATATTTAAGAGTTGATCCTTTTACTATAAGCCTATTTTCATTAGTGTTAGCTAACAAAGGCCCCTTGAACTATAATATACCATAATGACCAATTTAGTGAGATCAATACATCGAGATGAAGTATATAGAACTTAGGGTAGTTATTATAACCTACTTTCAAGATAGGTTGGGTAAAATCCCTTATCAAACTACATGTTGGTGTGATAAAACACAAGTTAACATAACTATCACTTGAAGGAGGGTAATATATCACTTTGCAAACCTCACTTAGACTAATAAAATATAGGATTATAAAATTGGAAAATAAGAGAATAACTATGAGGTCAAAGTTATTTGAGGGTGACTTCAAGTTATTACACCTTATAGAGAATAAAAGAGCCCATAATGATAAATGGGAGGCCAAAACATAATAAATATACTCAGGTAGCATCTTACCTATTGTTTTAGTCCCTTTACTTAACCTCTTGATCTTATTCAGAACCTACCAATGGCTAATATTTCCTGGCTTGGATGAAGTAGTTGTCCTATGAACATTACAAGACTTGCACATCACTTGCCAAAAAACATGAAAGTTATTTATATGTACGCTCATAGTGGAGTATGAACAATAGAGAAACATATCCAAACATTTAAATTTGCCTTAATCCAAAATTAGGTTCAACATGAAGATGTTGTCTATTGATCATTCCCATACACTTTAGATGAATAAACATAAGGTTAGTATTTAGGTCTCCCAAATGGATCCATCACCTCTTGGGCTAATTTAATAACCATTTTAATATACCTATAAACCCTACTATATTGTACCATAAGTTTATAAATACAAAAATGGGACCTAATGAATCCATGAGTATTTTTAATACTCATTTCCATAATCTATATAAGAGGTTGAAAGATCCCTATACATAGATAGAGCTTGTTGTTATGCAGACATATTTGATATCTCTAGATCCCATAACCTATGTGTTCCTTATGATGACCCTAACAACACTCACATATTTATCTTTGGATTACATTTAATATATTAGTATTGAGTATTAGATGGTTCCCCAAGGGTATGGTACATGTACATTTCCCTCACTAGGATAACCAAGTGCCTTTAATCAAATTACTGTGCTCAACTAGGATCTTATGCAAAACATTCCTATAATGAACTTATATGAAATAAATCTAGATGTAATTAAACTAATAAAATCAAATGATCCTAATCTTAATCTAAATTTGAAAAATAAATAACTAAACACAAATATATGAAAAATTTGTCACCTTCTCCTTTGTGCAATCAATAGTAGATTTGTTATTTGTGTGGAATGTGGATGTTCAATCCTCACACCAATGAAAATGGGGAATGGAAAGTGTCTTGTAATAAAATTTACTCTTGATGGCTTGATGGGTTTGATTAATTTCAGATTCATTTGTAATTTTGATATCACTTCATTAGCTCAAAGATGGATGATGAAAGTCATGGCTTGCATGCCTTTTTTAAGGTTTTTGGAGGATATATTAGATTGTGGAGGATTATTTTATTATTTAAAATTTTCCAAATAATATATGGTGCCTAATGATTCATCATGCATGAGGATGATGACTAGTTTAAATGGTTGAGAGAAATAAGGAATTAGTTAGATGAGTCACTAAGAATGGGTCAAGTTGTTTGACAAGTAAAGGGATGACTAAAGGGTAGTTGAGGAAGTTAACAAATTGGTTGAGGGTGAGTCAACATGTGAGAGAGATAAAGGTGAAAGATGCTAGGTGAGGTGTAAAATATAAATTTAATAATTATATTTGGATTAAAAGTGTGCATAATTGATTAAATTTGACTTATTCAATTATTTGAACAAGGAGGGAAATTTCATGAATTTGAATTCAAATTTGGGAATAAGATTTAGTAGGTTTTAGGTGAATCTTGACACTAAATGTAATTTAGGTGTATAAATTTTGTCTTATTTTAAATGGTATTGTGAAGTAATACATTCTAAAATAATAATGGATGAAGTAGAGAATTGATGATTGAGAATAAATAATTGCCTCAAATGAATGAGAATGAATGTGATGACCCCCCCTCAAGAGTTTGTGCATGAAAATAAAAAAATAATAGAAATGAATGAAAGAGGATAAATTATCAAGCAAGGAAGATCATCAAGAAATCAAATTTTTAGAACTGATATCAAACTTTCAATATGTATGCATGTGTAAATAAGTTTCCCCTAGTTTTGAAAACTAGAGAAATTATCTAAAAAAATAATATTTACCATTCAAACACTACATGCTCTGTTGATGATCATGATGGAAGGGTTACATGAGTAGGCCTTTAGTGAGTGTAATTTCATTCCTTATGTTTTTTATTTTATTGAATTTATTATGGTCTAAAATTATATTGAATTAATTCATGATTTTTCCATTTATGAATTCAAGCGTAAAAGTTGTGAAATTGTTGAGAGTAATCATGAAATTATTGAACATGATAGTGAAATAATTAATTAGGTTTGAAATTTTTTTATGGATAAAATACATTAGGGATTAATAAATTCTCAATTTACAATTATGAAATCATGAAAATGAGTTGTAAATTTATCAAATAGAGGAGTGAAATTATTGAAGAGGGGTTAGTTTAGGTCAACTATGAAATTGCAAGACACAATTGTAAAATTATATAGATTGATAATGAAATCCCCAAAAGGAGAATTAAATTCACTAGAAGTGTGAAAGTGAAGACTTAAAGGATAAAAGTGATAAAATGGATAGTGAAAACATTAAAATAACTAGTGAAAATGTTAGCATTTGAAGAAAAGGGTTAAGTTATAAAATGAATAGATAGGCTTTGAGTGTATAATACCTATAAAATTGAAATGAAGGAAGATTTTTATTTTTATTACATCGTCAATTATATGGGTTTTATGTTGATATGTAAGATTAACATTGTGCTAATGTGTTATATTATTGTAGGAGGTGTTACTAGAACTAGCAACACAAGAGTAAAGACCAAGGTTGTTAGAGAAATTAACATAGTTTAATGAGTACAAGTTTAGGGTATTAAAGGCTAAAAGGTTATCATACATCACTCAGATGCTTGATATTCAAGTAGATATGGATATAGTGATTGCATTGGTTGAGAGATGGCATAGCAATACTAACACATTTCACTTATCAACAATTGAGATGATTATTATGTTAGAGATGTATATTTGATCCTAGGGATCCCGATATGAGGGAAATAGGTATACCAAGGTCAGGGTCCATAGAAAACTACTCTTTATAAGACATTTTATGATGGATTGATTATAGACTACTATATGTAGTTAAGGACAAATTCATTGAATAATGTACTCATGTCAGTTGTTAGTGACATCATGTTACCTGAGAAGAATGGGAGATTATGTCTTATTGGTTTACTAGATGTTATTAGGGATATGATGGAATGAGGGAGAGGTTTTCATGGGGTTAATGTGTACTAACACACCT
Organism: Torreya grandis; assembly: GCA_037957365.1. Lineage (NCBI taxonomy): Eukaryota > Viridiplantae > Streptophyta > Pinopsida > Cupressales > Taxaceae > Torreya > Torreya grandis. The sequence continues at coordinate 1,916,062 of JARHVA010002772.1, forward strand.
TTATATGGATTTACATCATGTGTTGCATACATATGGGAAGTAGATTGGTCCTTCCCCTTTATTACAGGTATGGTGTTGGGATCACATTGTAGTTGAGTGATTGATAGGGCATATGAGCACACCATCAGAGGATGAGGCTATAGAATATGTATGAAATATGATTATAGTCATGTGGAGGCCACACTTAGGATACTTGGAGTTATACAGGAGAGTGATAAATGAGATTGGTGATGATCATATCACCTAGAGACCATATAGAGATATATTCTTCTAGTGGGTGCATGATGGATTATACATGGACTATATGATGACAAAATGTTACATTATGTGAATTCATGACTAAATCACTGATAGCTATCACCTTGACATGGTGATGGAGAAGTTTGGAGTGAGACATCACATCCCAACATGATCTCATGTATTTTTACAGGTAGTCAGAGAGAACATAAAGGGGGGTCATTATTGATCCTAGGATAGTAGAGCATGTATAGACACACATTAAAATAGTGAAATAGATGGATAGGATAAATGTTATTGATGTTAGAGTGGTTGATGGATATGTAGATTAGTGGTTTAGACAATGGCCTACAATACTCACATTTATTTATGTGCCTTCTCACACTTGGAGATATAGATTAGTGGTGAGTTTGAGAGAAAATCCACATGATACAAGACTCATATCTAGGATTAGGATGGTAGTGATAGGTTAAGGTCATGGGATATGAGGATGAGGTAGAGGATAGGGGATAAATTAAATACATCTATAGGATGTGGAGATTACAGAGGTGGAGGATGTAGAGATACTATGAGAGGTAGGTGTTGATATTGTAGACACCCCATTTTAGACACAACTATGTTCTAACCAAACTTCAAATTGATTTCTACTAAATAGTGCAAATTAAGCCTAAAAATCATTGAATTTCCAATTTTATCTACACATTATACATTAGTGCTCATAATCATGTTGAGGCATTCCTATTTAGGGTATTATCATGTATGCAAAAGTAACATATCATAGATTCATCTCCAATCAACTTGTAACCTATCAAATTGATAGTTTGGCCATTCAACCCATTAAGTGAAGCACTTAAGTAATTCCTAAAGTGCAAAAATGCTAAGTAGAATGAATTAACTAAGTAAATCAAATTAAATGCTTAAGTGAAATTTCCATGTGCAATTAGTGGAAATGAATTTTGTAAAAAATAAATTTCAATAAAAATGAGGACATAATGATGTCATCATATTCAAAGTCATAGAATTAAAAATATTTCCCCCAAAGCCTTGAATTTAGAAATGGAGAGCCATGCTTAGTAAATAGGATCTCTATCCTGAATATTAATTATTTCTCCCCTCCTTAACTCAACTAGGGTTATTCTAAACTTAATTACAATTAAATCTAACCTAACTATACTTGGGTTATAGTTATTTTGGAAGGATATAAATACAAGGCTTCACCCATTGTTCAATAAGATATTTTAGTGTAATGTTATGATTCAAAAATACCTTCAAATCCCATCTTTGTAGTGTTATCATGCTCATTTGTTGAGAGAGATCTAAGCCAAAGCTAAGCCCAACATTGCCAAGGTTACAAGGAAAGATGATGTAAGGAGCACCATTGCCAAATATTCTTTGATCACACAAAAAGAACATCCATTCATGGCCAACATAAAACTCTTGCTCTCAAGGAAGGTAACTATTATTTGGTTTGTCTTTTATTGATAGTTACTTATATTGTTCTTTTCCTTTTTGAGTGTCTAGCATAGAGGTGTTATTTTTATTAGTGTGATTTTGTTTGATTTTAAGCATACTAACATGATAATAATCTCCCCTTTTGGATTCCTATTGATCACATAATGGCATGCCTAGTGAGACACACACCCCACAAAGTTCTTCTAGTTACTTTATAGGGCACTTAACTAATTGTTTTCATGCCAAGTTTTTGAATTAATTGCCAAAAAAGTGAAAGAGTTTGACCCTTGGTTGAGACAAAAGGATCAATGATGATCATAAATAATTAGGATTGATCATTGGGATCAACGTTGATCAACATAGTTGGCAACAATCTTTGTGTCAAAAACACAATCGAACCAGAGCCAAAAACGTAGTAAAATTCAAGTTTTTATTACTTTTATTGGTACTTAAAAACCTGTTTAATTCTTGTTTAATATTATTCTTACAGGGTAATGAAAAATTTTGAGTTTATAAAATTATTTATCAAGAGTATTTTTTGGTCTAAACACATTTTTGGTTTGGTTATAGGAATTGGCAATGATTGAGATAGAATCAACATCAATTATAGGAATTGGCCATGATCCCTATTGATTATCAATGATTCTCTATGTTATTTTTCTTTTTTAGAAAACTTGAGTATTGAAATTTATATTTCTATTGAGATAACTTATAGGAATATAATATTGGATTAAAAAAATCAATCCAATAATTTGGTTGTAGGGAATTAGGCCAAGGAAGAAGAAGTTTGGGTGGTTTTTAATCAATTTTTTCATTTTTACAAAGTTAAAATTTTACAAAGGTTAAAAAATCATTTGTATTTGGTTAATGGGTTTTAAAATATACTTTAAATTTTGTCATTTTTACATTTTTAGAAGCTTTTATAAGTTCAAACATGGCTAAAGGGTTAAAAAAAATTAGGAACATTTTAAATTTAGTGTTAGTAAAAAGAACCTACATTTTTAGTTAGAGCTCTTAAGAGCTTTTTCAATTTTTGTTTTTGATCCGTAAACTTAAGTAATATTATGCTTGCATAATTTAATTTTTATTTACAATATCATTTTATGAAATAATTAAAAAAAATTATTTACAATCATGAATTTAACAAAATAATTCACAACATTCAACAATAATTTGATAATGAAGTTCAACACGAAGGCCTACATTTCTAGATCCAATATTGACCAATAAATTAGGAAAAATGTTTAAAAATAACTTACAAACATTTCCAAAATGAAAAATGAACAACTACAAAGTTGTTCATTGGGAAAAAATAATATAAGTCCCTTTTCGGACTTTTTCCCAGCTATAACCCAAGCACCTTCCACAAGCTCCACAAACTCCTATTAACCTTTAGATATACTTAGCTTTTTCATTTGAATGCCTTCAAATACAAATTTGTGGGTTTATATAATGATTTAAGATATGTTCCATATGGTGGGAAATCTTATCATTTTCCAAAAATGCCCTACTTGAAACCCATGGTCTTTATCCCAATTCTCATGGCTTAGCTTTGAGTGTTTATCCATGTCCACGGTTTTATTCTGGGATTTATCTTATCCAGCATAAATGGGATATAAATCGGATAAGCCTTTTAAAAATCCATGGGCACATAGAATATAATGAATATGTATTTGGCATATGATTTGGCCCCTCCAATGGTCTTTGTGGTCAATGTAAATCCTTTATCCCACATTTGGGAAATGGATATGTATGTTGGGTTTTAATACCACAAATTTGTAGGTTTAACATGCCAAGTGATTGGAATTACCTATGATTTCATGGGAATGGTGGTGACATGGGGAAATTTTGTCGTATGTGGTGGTAAAGTGTGGGAACCATGTGGAAACTTGGTGTGGACCATGGGAAATACATGTAATACATGTGGAATGTTTGAATGAAACATGGCATGGGTCTTTCACATTGGATGTAAAGAATTTTTTAGGGGATTGGCATGAAATTTAATTAAAATATATAAAATTTCAAAATTTGACCATATTGAATGGTGATAAGCCACATGGTGGCTTGAGGACCCACCACATGGACCAATCTCCCTCTGCCACTTATTGGCATTCATCGATTGTTGTTCTCTCATTGCTTGTTGACATCTAAAACCTCCAAATTTTTTTACACCAGTTGTATTTGATTTACATTCACCTATCAATGAGTCAAAGACAAATTATTAAAACCACAATTTTTCACACCTCATGCCATGTGTCACATTCTTATTGGTCCATATTTGTTACGTCACCATGTTGACCAAGTTTGACCACAACTTTGACTGGCTATATCTTTTGCATATAGACTTCCTTTCATGAACTATAAACTATGCCAAAAAGCTCATGATCAGCTCTTTGCCATGGAACTATTCTAAGATCATTCCATAATGTACATTTTATTCATTTTGACCAACTTTGACCAATATTGACTAGTGTGACTAGAAATTTGACCATCTATACAAGGAGCATATGAGATTTGTTTTCTACATTCTACATACTATTGGAAAGGTATTAGGAAGATCTATGTAATGGTGTAGGTTTTGATCTGATTCAATACTTTTTCTAAGTTGACCTCTAGATCAATCCTCCTCACTAAGAAGGCTTTTTGTCTTAAAAAAGCTAGTACTGGACCTGGTACTTCATGTGAGGATCTTTTCATAGCTCTAGCTCTCAACTCTAGCTTGAATGATCTCTTGAATGTTAGAGACAAACCTAATTGTTAGTTGGTTCTAGAGGTACTCCGATAGGCCTTTCAGATCTGATACTATAAAAATATTAAAAGACATCTAGTGTTATAACAATCACCATTTACAATTGTCCTTTTCATATTTTTACCTAGCAACATAGTTTACAAACATTGCCCTTCTTGGGTCTTTTACAAACACAAACACAATGATTACAAACATTTCCCATAGGGTCTTATAAAGAAAATATATGCATGTTTTGACACCCATATAGAGTAAAATATATAACCTATTTTGTTAGCTATTCCTAATGCTTTTCATGATGACATCTTTTTGTTACCTTACAGTGTTCCTATCTACAACATAGATGAATAAAATAACATTGAAGATATCATTTAATTATAATGGTTACTACTGATGTGCTTGTATGAGATATTATATCCCATCTTTTACAATGCTATACTGATTTTCCTTCTTGGAAAATGTTGCCTTTCTTAGAGATAAGTATGGTTTACCCAAGATAATACCACTAAATTGAAGTGGAACCACATCTAATTCAACTTCATCTAAGAAGTTGCTAGTAATTGTAAACCCTAATTTACATGTTTTACTTACATTACATTTTTACCAGCATCTATTCTATCTAGAGAACAGGGTTGGAAATGTGGCTTAGTTTCCAAATCTAGGGCTTCTACAACATCTTTAGATATCAAATTCCTTTGATAATTATTATCAAAAACATTATCTATTTTAGAATGCTTAGAAATTATTATTTTCAAGAAATATTGTTTACCTTTCCAGGGTGATAAATTTTGAACTGTTAGCTTCTCATTGACTACCATCTCCCTTGTTGATGTTGTCTCAGGTTCTAACTAACTAGATTCTATTTGAGGAGGCTCTATATTTTTCTTGACTAAAGATGTAGTTAAAACCTTTGTCTGAAGTTGTGGATGACTTTGCTTATCTTCTTTCAGCATTTACCCCTTATAATTGAAGTAAAATCCTAACTTCATATCTTCCTTAGGAAACTTTATTTTGACAATTTTCTTAAACTTCCTTTTAGGACTCTCTCGTGCATAATCAAAAAATACATTTGAGTTTTTATTATTTTCATACCTTGATGAATCATTTGAATACTCTTCATGCAATGTAACTATCACATCTTTAGATAGTACTTCTTCCAGCTCTTTAGGATGTTCTAGCTTGTTGCTTAAGTAGTCCTTTAACTCAGCTTCTTGGGACATTTTTCCTTCATCTCCATATCCTAATCCTGCTTGGACTGGTTTCTTTGTCACTTGAATAGGCTGGACAATTCCTTGACCTTTAATGCCAAGGCCTTTTCCTTTGAATCCCATTTTTACTAATAGCTTAGAACATATTCCTTTCATGTGATTTTCAAATGACTTTAATAAATGTTTAGGGTTAGTGTATTTAGTATCCCTAAAATTTTCAATATAGCCAAAATAATTGATTTCATTGCTTTCTTCCTTGGAATTTACATCATAAGATACATCAATAATTAGATCATTATTTTCTTCCATTTTTACAACATTATTTTCATTGATAGGACTAGCAGGAGTATATAAATTAGAAGAATCACTGCTATAACTAGAATGCACCTTTGTAGCCTAGCTTATTTTGAACTAAATCTCATAGGTATGATTGGTTGTTAATTGGATTCCTTCACCTGATGTAGTGTTTTTAGCATATCGAGATATGAGATAATAATTACCTAATGTTATCTCCTCAACTTCTCCTCAAACTACATCAAGATCTATTTGATTAAAGAATTGGCCTCTGATGCCAAAATGAAGAATGATATAATGCATTGCATGTCCTTATACTATGCCATCAAGTCCTCCAACTATCTTAGTGTGAGTTAATAGAAGAGTCCTTAGATGTAGACATCATACAAGGCCTTTATTAATATAATTGGTTCTATAACTCTAGTTAAAATAGATCTGCACAAACTTTCCTTCAATAATGGTAGTGCAGTTCTATCATTAACTTTCTTCAGAGCATAACATAATATCTAGTACTTCTATTGGCAACAACTATCACATTATAGACTCTAGAGTTCTTTGATGAGGCACAATTAGTTGGATGGATTGATTACTACTGGAAATGGCTGGTGCCTTGTCACTTTCCTAATTTTTCCTTCTAAACCATATTGGAGCCTAACTGGGGTGTAGGATCCAACATTGCTTGACAATATGTCCTCATTAGTCACAATGTCCATAAATCTCTAAATCTCCATGCATCCTCTTCTTCTTTTGACATTCATGTTGTAGTTCTACTCATAGTGCATCAATGATCTATTAAAGCCTCTCGATCTACTACTCTTGTCATTGCTCTGTTGCTTGTTGATTTTGCTCTTAGGCTTGTAGGAATTGCATTATCATAGTGGTAATGGAATTCAGTAGCAAATGAATTTGAGATAAAATTGGATCCATCTTTAAACAATAACTAATTTTAGGTAAATAACAAAATCACTAATTTACTTGAAAATTTAGTTTTGATATCAAACTTGATGTTTTAGAACAATGTTTACATAGAGGTTAGCCTAGCACACTAACCGCTCTGATAACAAACTGATCCATAAACTTAAGCAATATTAAACTTGAATTATTTAACTTTTATTTACAATATCATTTTATGAAATAATTTAAAAAATGACTTACAATCATGAATTTAACAAAATAATTCACAACATTCAATAATAATTTGATAACGGAGTTCGGTACGAAACCTACATATTTGAGTCTATTATCAACTAATAAGTTAGGAAAAATATTTTAAAAGTACTTTAAAACATTTCTAAAATGAAAAATGAACAACTAAAAAGTTATTTTTTGAGAAAAAATAATATAAGTCCCTTTTTGGACTTTTTCCTAATTTTGACCCGAGCACCTTCCACAAGCTCTACAAACTCCTATTAGCCTTTAGCTATGATGCTCAACTTTATCATTTGAATGCCTTCAAATAAAAATTCATGGGTTTATATAATGCTCTAAGATGCATTCCATATGGTGGGAAAGCTTATTGTTTGCCAAAAATTCCCTACTCAAAACTCACAGTCTTTATCCCAATTCCCATGGCTTAGCTTTGAGTGTTTATCCATATCCACGATTTTATTTTGGGATTTATCTTATCCCACATAAATGGGATATAAATTGTCTAAGCCTTTTAAAAAGGCATGGGAACATAGAATATAATGCCTATGTATTTTGCATATGATGTGGCCCTTCCAATGGTCTTTGTGGTTAATGTAAATCCTTTATCCCATGTTTGGGAAATGAATATGTATGTTGTGTTTTAATACCACAAATTTGTAGGTTTAATGTGCCAAGTGATTGGAATTACCTTTGATTTCATGGTAATGGTGGTGACATGAGTAAATTTTGTGGTATGTGGTAGTAAAGTGTGGGAACCCCGTGGAAACTTGGTGTGGACCATGGGAAATACATGGAATACATGTGGAATGTTTGAATGAAACATGGCATGGGTCTTTCACATGGAATGTAAATGATTTTTGAAAAATTGAAAAATTTGACCATATTGAATGGTGACAATCCATATGGTGGCTTGAAGACCCACCAAATAGACCAATCTCCCTCCACCACTTGTTGACATTCATCAATTATTGTTCTCTCATCACTTGTCGACATCCAAAACCTCCAAATTTTTTTACACCAATTGTATTTGATTTACATTTTCCTATTGATGACTCAAATAAAAATGATTGAAACCATAATTTCCTTGCACTTCATGTCACACGTCACATTTTTATGGGTCCAGATTTGTCATACCATCTTGTTGATCTAGTTTGACCACAACTTTGATCGATTATATCTTTTGCATACAGACTCTGTTTCATGAACCATAAATTGTGCTAGAAATCTCATGATGATATATATACCATAGAACTATTTTAAGATCATTTCATAGTAGTCATTTTCTATAGTTTTACCAACTTTGATCAATGTTGACTAGCATGATTATAACTGTGACCATTTACATAAGGAACACATGAGATTTGTTTTCTACATTCTACATACCATAGGAAAGGTATCAGTGGGCTCCATGCCATGGTGTAGGTTTCAATCTACTTCAAGAATTTTTCTGTGTTAACCTCTAGATCAGTTTGTTCTTCAAATTAGTTTCAAATTACATAGATTAGATTATTTTGATTTTGGAAAAACACAAAATTTATCATGTATGCTCTCCCCCATCCCCTTTAGGGAAATTAGGTGACCAAAATCACTTAGTTTATTTCCCTTGTTTAAAAAGTGTGTTGGAAAGAATTTTGTGTATTCTCTCCCCAAGCTTTGATGACTTGGGTGATTCAAAAGTAACCTTTAAAGTCTTTCCATTCTTTCCATTTATCTATTTGATGCACTTATCTTGTGGGTATGAGTTAATCACCTGCCCATGAGTTCTTTAGAGGTGCATTAACTTGGGGTTTCATCTCCTAGCCTTGTACCAACCCACTCCATAGTGGGGTATACAAATTGGGAAAACTATTGGATGGGATAATGGTGAGTGGTTAGCCTAACCATCCAAAATAGGTACTTAGGCCATGTGGAAACTATACATCAGACTCCACTAATTCTTACATGGTTAGAGTCACTATGCAAAGGAATAGACCTTACATAATAAGCTAGGTAGTTTGGATTCAATTCACATGTTTTCACCCTTATGTTAACCACTCTTGGGACTATCTAGTATGTGTAAAACTTATAGATTTTGGATAAAACCCCAATTTTCATAGAATTTCATGCCATATGATGAGTGATCCTCTCTCTAATTTCATGCCACATACCAATGCATGAGAGACATAGTGGGTGTAAAAAATATACCTACACCTGTACTTTAATTTTTAGATTAACACTTAGTTCATCACAAGCATTGGTATATCGATAGAACTTTGGCTAAAGCTACACACATCTATATCAATTATAGGGAATAAGATGAGCCATTTATGTTACTTATATTTTTATTTGATTTACATGTGTGTTTTTAGACTAAATTTCGCTATATTATCATGCTAAAATGATTCATAAACCAATCACATGTGTGTACACCACTTTAGCCTAAAAGGTCTTATTATGTTCATTTGATACCACACTTTTGACTTAGAATTTTCATCTCAAAACATTTGTGTGTTTCACTTGTTTAAATTGGACATCTTTATGCTACCCATTTCATCCCAAGTTTTTTCTTTAGAATTTTTAAACAAAAAACATTGTCATACCTTTTGATCAAAGTATCATCATTACACTGCTTGTATTTTTTTTAAACCATTACCTTGTTTCAAACTGAGTTCAACACCATGCATGCCTTTGGTCTATAATTCATGTTATTATGTCATCCATTTGGGTCTAGGATGTTATCCATTTGAAGAATTTGAGTCTTCTTAAACCAAGTTTGAAATTTATTTTGTGAAGTTTAGATTCAAATTGATTGATCTACCTCTCATATTTGAATTGTGCAACTTGGAATAATTCCATACTTGCTTTGAAAACCCTTTTACCTAGATCTAGGAGGTGGTCTATTTTTTTGTTTACCTCAAATTTATTTTTTACCTTAAACTAAGGTCAAAACTCTATTTTCAAGTCCAACCATAAGTTTGGTTAGTTTACATTGGAGCCTTGCTTATCACTTGGGCTTGAATGATTTACTCATTATTATTATTTTTGCTTACTTAAGATTGAATTTCCTAATTAGTTTGGGAATGTGCCTAGGGTGAATGTCTTATAGAAGATCAAGTGTGTTTTTGAATCCATGTGCTTAGATTGAGCCCAAGTGTTTCAAATTGTTTTAGAATTAAATTAATTGCCTTGTAGTTTTTACCTCGACCAAGTGTGTTTTTAAGTCTAGCTTTGTGCCTTATTTCCAAAGACCTAGAATTTTCCTTTTAGTTTTTAGACCTAGTTTATTTTTAAGTCTAGATTTTTGCCTTATTTCCAAAGACATATCATTTGCCTTTTAGTTTTTAGACCTATTTTGTTTTTAAGTCTAGCTTTGTGCCTTGTTTCCAAAGACCTAGCATTTACCTTTTAGTTTTTAGAATTAGTTTGTTTTTAAGTTTATCTTTTTACCTTATTTATAAATACCTAACATTTAACTTAGGTTTTAGATTTAGTTTGTCTTTTGAGTCTATCTTTGTGCCTTGTTTCCAAAGACCTAGTAACCTTTTCATTTTAGACCTAGATTAGATTTTTTCAAAACACTTTACTAAAACTAGGATTCAAAATCTTACCTTTCATTTGACCATTTGTGTGCAAGAAATTAGACCTTGGATATATTTAAGACCAAGCTTACCATTGCTGATTTTGGAGAAGAGATCATTCCTAGGCCAAGTTTAGACTGATTTTTCCATTTAGACCAAGTTTTTAAACAAACCAATAACCATCCAATTCTTTTAGACCATGTTTTAAGAGTTTTGTGAACTCTAAACCTTTTCTTTGTGAGACATTAGTCATGGATTTGGATATGCCTCACTACACATGTAGTGGAAGTATGTATAATATCAATTACAAAAACATAGACATAAATAATGCCTTTATTCAAGACCCATATGGTGATGATGTAGTTTGTGAGATAGATCCATATTCTCCTTATACTACTCACTATGTAGAACAAGGCCAAGATCTATTGGCACACTACTTAGTTAATACACCACTATATATAGGCCATGAGTAAGAAAAAATAACTTAATACCTTTCTAATGTGCCCAATATTATTGAACAAGTCTAAAAATAACCTTATTATGTTACCATGCCATCAACCTATAAACCATATTTATTCGATCGTCACTTGATTAAAAAAGAGATGAAGATTTGGTTGGATCTATAGAGGTAGGGTCTAATTTTTTAGAATGCTTTCACCATAAAAACCTACCTAGTCATATTTTTTTGGACTTATGTCATATTTTTCCTTTAAACATTAATGCAAGTTTGTTTTTTAGTTTTGAGCAATTGTATAAGTCTGCAAGTGATGTATGTTGATGAGAAGTGATAAATATGTATCTTTCTTTCCCTTATCCTTTCATGTTTTAGTAAGAGTTCCTAGTTTAACAAGTTATATAGGGTGTAGTATAGTGTGTAAAGATTTTTTTAGTGTACAATTTTCCTTAGAGTGTGTAATCTACCCTCTGGTTGATTTTCCTTGTGTTTTTACTCACATCTCACCTCTATATTGAGATACTCATGTTAGAACCCATTAAGACATAGAGACTAGTTTGTATTCATTATTTCATCATGGTATAAATATGATGGTCATATGGAATACATTTTAGTGCATCACCTCCTTTAGAGTAGGTTCAATTTATGCATTCTCTAACTCTTTTCCCCATAAGTAAGCAATAGTTTAAGTGATAAGCATTGCATGATATATTCAGGGAGCTAGCCCTTAAATATATAGGCTTATTTCCAATATAGCTACACCCACATACATAAAAATGTTCCCATGTTTCCCAAATCTATGAGATTCTTGAACACCATCTTCTAGGGTATGAGATTTGGTGACAACACCTCAATTATATCTTGATCAAGGTAATCCACCTTTGATCACCCAACTGCAACCATAACCAATTATGCCATAAATTTTCTTTGCTCAATAACTATAATAGGTGAAGGATGCAATTATAGTCATTTATATGGGAAAGTAGACCAAGAATTTCAAACTAAATGACATGTTTTCATACCCATTTAACATGGATTATATTCAGATACCATTTCCTCTAGGTTATAATCCATCAAAATTTGACAAGTAAAAGGGTAAAGGAGACCCTAGATAGCATCAAAAATATTTTTTATTGCTTGCTATCTAGTGGCCTATAGTGACATCTACCTACTTATTTTTCCTTGAAGTCTAGCTAGACAGGCTTTGGAGTGGCTTCTTTAGTTGACAAAAAACTCAGTATCTAACTTTGATGATCCATTAGATAAGTTTTTACAACATTTATCCTACAATCTAGGCCAATCAAAAAGTTGGTGAGAGTTTTTGAAGCTACTTATAGATATGGAGAGCATTTTCTAGTCACTTCACCCATAACTTATCAGATAAACAATTGGTAGATATGTTTACCAAAAATTTACATAGCAAAATATCTTATCACTTGGAGATTAAATGTGCTCACACATTCAAGGAGATCATTAATAAAGGAATACATATTTAAAAATACCTTATAAAAAAATGGTAGATAAAGTTGTCTTCCTCAAAATAGAATTAGAGCCAAAACCAAAATTTAGGCCCAAGTCAGAACACTAGCCCAGTCTAAGCACAAGAATATGCACCTACTAAGGATAATAATTATGAAAAACCCAAGCCATATAATTATAAAAAAAATGTTGTAGGTAATATATTCACTGAGTTGCATCACATTCAAATAGTACAAACACCTTCTACTCATACTATGCTATAAATAAAACCAATTTCACAAATGTAGCCTACCTATCAAGTGTAGCCTATGACTCAACCTAGGCCATCACCTCAAATGCTACAACCACCACCTTTACAAAAACCTCCTATAATAATAAGGCCCATACCTAGAGTCTTAAATGACATTGGTGACCTATTCAATCAATGTTTCACAAACTAATTATTTCTATCATTTTTTTTGCTTTTCTTAATTTTTTTGAAAATAAAGAAACTAGGAATAGGGTGTGTAGAAAAACCTATTGAATGTACGTGCATTGAATCCAGATGATTATGGATAAATACTATTTGGATTTTAATGACAACCTAAAAATAATAAAATACTAAAATAAACACTTTTGTTAGACAAGTAGATGGGTGGATTGCCTTTTGTGAGCTAAATCCTAGAAGCAAAAGCTTTCTAGGAGGCTGTCAATCCACATGCTTTAAACACTTAAGTTTGGTGAATAAAAATGATATAATTTTTATTAAATTCCATAAAACTAAAACTAATAAAAATAAATAACATCAAATTAATTAATTAAATTAAATGCTTTGCTAAGATGACCAAAATGAAGTAATTAGTTGGGATAACGCTAATGCTGAAAATTGGTTTAGTTAAAATGGTGGTTTCCAATTTGGTAAAATAACAAGAGTCAAAGGGATAGATTAGTTGGGTTTTGTAAATGGTTAAGGCTGCACATATACAAAGAGATATATTGGTAAATGGAGCAAATATGACAAAGGAAGAATATGGTAAATGGGGTGCAGGTGGAAAGGGGTAAAAGAAGGTAAATGAGATGAAGCTAACAAAGAGGGTAAGGAGATAAAGGGATAAAGGGAAAAGAGAAAAGAAGAGGTTAAGGGATGAGATTTATAGGTCAAGAAATAAGATTCCAAATGGAAGAAAGGAATTGAAATAAAATAATTAAAATATACAAAAGGAAAGATTACCTTGCAATCCTGAAGAAGAGTGTTGGTGTTGATGATGGTTGATGAAGATGGAATCCTGTAGCAATTCTGATAGAGCTTTGTTGCTTTGAATTATTTTCCTCCCAATATGATGATAAACTCTAAAATTATTATGAACTCCAATATTATAACATTCTTCAAAAACCTACAATAAAATATTGATAACCAAAGACTAACTTCCAACTTAACCTTTGGTGAAGGAAAGTGGGGTATTTATAGCATTTGATGTTGGGAAACATGCCAAAAGAGTGGAATAGTGAAATATGGAACCATTTTTCATGTGTGGGTATGAAATTTACAAGATGAAATTGTGGAATACTCCATTTGGATTGAGAATTCTTCATATTTACCCATAAGTCCAACTTTGAATGGGGAATTATGCACATGGGTTTGAATGAGGCTTAAAGACTTCTCCCCATCCTTTCTTGCTTTCACACAAGCACTTAAAGGGGTGGCACACCAAATGTGTAACAAATTTACATGTGAAGGATGAAAATCCCAAGATGAGGTTGGTTGGGATTCCTATTGGGTTGGAGAGTCTCTAATTTGGGGTGGCACACCAAATCTGGAACCATTTTCCATGTGAAGGATGAAAATTCCAAGGTGATATTGGTGGGGATTCCCATTTAGGTTGGAGAGTCTCTAATTTGAGCTAAGAAGTAAAAAATGGGTGCCATTTATCTTTCTAAAAGTCTTAAATAGGTAGGTATCTATTTTAAAGTCTAATTTCATTTGGGAAGACAAAATATATGTTGAATGATGACCCCTTAAGGGTAAATTCACCACATTTCAAGGGGTAACTTTATGGTGCTAAAATAAGGTCATTAAATACTTTGGGAAAGGGTCCTAAGTGGGGTATGGTGTCCCACATCAAGCCATGTCACTTTCCATGTCACTTACCATGTCACATTCCATGTCACTTTTTATGTCACTTTTTCATGTCACTTGCTCTATTACTTGCCATGTCATCACAAATAGTGATAGTGGGTCCCATAGTGAATAGTGATGATGAATACTACTTTCAAATAGTGATTTTGAATAATATTGTGTGACTAGAATGATAGTGATTTGGTTAGGTTAAGATGGGTTTGTTAAGGCTTAAAAAGGTTTAGGGGGTCTTAAGGTATTTAGTCGTAAAAAACTATTAAGTGTGTAGTTTTTTAGTGTCTACATTTTACCCTTTTTTGTTATGTAGCTTTGAATTAACAAGCTATAAAATTAAAAAAAATCACTTTGTCAAAGGTTTGGGTGCTCTAAGTATGGGAGGAAGTGTTTCCCCTCAAACTAAAAGTTGATGAGGAAAGGTTGAATCGGGTGTAGGTTTGACAAGCAGTTGATGGGGAGGCACTAGGTGGTGCTACAAGGTAGTTGGGTATGTGAAATGCCAATGAGTTAATAAAATAAGACTAAGTGCAATAGTGAAGATTATGTAAATACTAAAGCTACTAATGTTGATAATAAAAATATCAAGTTTTAAGATAAATGATAAGGTAACTGGTCCCTAGCATTGGTCATAACTAATCAGGTTAGTCATGTCAAGGCTCCTAGATAGGGTTACTGTTGACTCAAGTATCCAAGGTAGGAAGTGCTCTTGAGAAAACACAAATGGCCTAGTTTTGCATAAGGTGGTGTAAACATTTAAAAGTTCAACATGGTAAGGTTGGTCATTGTGGTCAAAAGTTATTGTAAAAAAAACACCAATTTTCTAGGTCAAAATCAACCAAATCAAGGTGGATGTGGTAAAAGTGTGGGTGGATTGGGTATGGGTTAAAAGGGGATGGTTGAGTTGACTCCAAATGCACATGTTAATTGGACATTTCCTACATAGTTCTATGGATAGGAATCCAAAAAGAATATTAGACAAAATGTAGTTCTTTTGACGTAAAGGTTGTTTGTTAACTTGGTTTCCCCAATTTTATATCATGTAGGTAGGTTCAAGTGAAGGACGTTGGAGAAAGGGAAGCACCAAAGGGTGGAAAATATGGCTATCAAATAGTTTTTTATGGGTATGGTATAAATGGTGGATGAGATTACCTAGGATTCAATTAGATGATTGCATCAACTATGTAAAAGGAATCAGTAGCCATGGATAAGCACGTTGAAGCATGAAATTGTAGCCACCTTTTTAAAGAAAAGAAAAGGGAGAAATATGCTTTACCAAGCTTAAGAAAATATGGAACTACTCAAATTAACATGATTATTTGATGGGTTATTTCATCATCATCCAAGTAATCTAATATTGTGCACATGCCACAATAATTTCATTAATAGGATATGAAAGGGTAGTATGCAATGATTTGGGGAATCAAAGTAGTAGAGTTGGTAAATGAGAAGTGGTGAAGATTTGAACCCTTGACCTTTGAGTCAATGGGGCCCCAAAATAAGTAAGCATTAATTTTTGAGAGAATTCAAAGAAAGACTCTGAAGGGTTTTGGAATATGGAGCAAGATAAATAATATTAATTAAATGAGGGAGTAGGTTGTGGATTTCATGCATTAAAGCAAGGGCTATGTCAAGGTGTAAGAAGATGTAGTTCAAGAAGGTAGAATCAAGGGGAATTATTAGGAGGTAGGGTATATGAGAGCATGTAGCTATCATCCCCATGTGGGTATCCCAAAGCTTCCATTTGAAGGTGGTTTTAGTTTTTATTCTAACATATTCAAAGGTCATAGTAAAAGGGGTTGAAAATAGGCAAGACTAAAAGAGGTGGAAAAAGAATTTTCATCCTGTTGGCTTAATAACACTCAAGCTTATTGGTTGGTTGTATGAGCCCATAATCCTAGCCAATTATGTTATAAAGCTATAGTATTGGTATATATCTCATAGTAAACCAAAATCAAGTGGAAGACCTTGGAGGCCGTAGCATGCTCAAAATGGGAAGAGGGTTTAAAAGGAAAAAGGTGATAGGGAGGGTGAAGGGAGTAGTTGGAGAGGGAAAAAAAAGATTAAGAATGTAACATATAGAGGCATTAAAGGAAGAAAGGAATGATCCTAAAGTAATTAACCTAACCTTAATTTGTCCATTAAAGCGAGGGTATGGAGGATATGAGGAAGAAAACAAGGAGATGTATGTAAAATTAGTACAACTAGTGACCACACTCTAAAGAGGTGGAGGTTAAATTGGAGAACATAAGGGAGATCTAACAAGGGATAAGGTAAAGGTGGACTAGGAGATGGATGAAGAGAAAACAACAAGGTCATAGATAAAGATGAAGGTGGAGAAAGATGGAAGAATCTAGGCATGGTCATATAAGTCAGGAAGAGCAAGGAAGGGCATCAAGGGAGAGGGAAAAAATGAAATGAAATGGAGAAAAGAGAAAAATAAAAGGTAGAAGATGGGGGGTGAGAAATGCACTAAATAATGATAGATTGGAGAATTGAAAAGGATGGGGATAGAAGTGTAACAATTTTGAAGGGTAAGGGGAGGATGGTAAATATGGAAGGCCATGAAGGGTTTGAAAATAAGTATAAAAATAGACCAAGGAGAAAATAGTTTGTTGATGAAAATGAAAAAAATAAGGCAATAAATATAAAAAAAGAAAATATGAGCAAAAAAGAGTGAAATAAAGACACAAAAAGGATGATAGAAGAATGAAGAAGCAGGTGGTATTTGGACCAAGTAAGCATGGATGATGATGGATAACGAAGCAAAGTAGATTGTGGTTTTGGAGATGAGAATGGGATGGAAAATGGGAAAGGGGTTAATAAAAACAAGGGGAAGAAAAGGATGGGTGGGTAAAAAGGTGAAGAGAGAAGGTAGGCATCAATAAACTTGTTAGAAGATATTGACAAACTGAAGGGGTGATTAGAAGAAATTGTCAAGCCAAAAAGTGGTGAGGTGGTGAAAAAATAGGGGGATGCAATGAAAGGGAGTGAGATGAAACTAAGGGATAAAGATCAGGGATGATAAGAACAAAAATAAAGAATTGAAGTAGGGATACAAATTACAAATACTCATATAGATGCAAAAGATAAGTGCATACCAAGATGGAAAGAGGAAAAGGGGAATGCAAAAGGGCAAAAGGAAAGAAGAGACAAGAAGAAAAGGGAAATTATGGAAGGATTCTCAAAGGATAAATACATAGGGAGAAACTAGTTGTGGAGGAAAAAAAGAAGACAAAAAGGATGGAAAAAAGTAAACAAGAAGAATGAAAAATGGGTACAGTGGGAAGAGTGGCAGAATGGTAGAGAGTGGTGGTATACGTAAAGAAAAAGTGCAGCAATAGAAGAGATAGAAAGCTTGCAAGATGCACAATATGATTTGGAATGGGTGAGGAAAAGAGAGTGATAAGGGGGTACAAAAAATAGTCAAGGGAGAGGGGAGATGATGAGGATGGATAATGAAGTTAAAGGGGATAAAGGGAAAGGTTGGTAATAAGGTGAAAGAGATTCAAAAAATGAAAAAGGTGGGTGGGGAAGCGATTTTAAAAGAATGAATAAGGAAAGATGATGCGAGGCCAATGAATTAGAGTAGGATGTGGCTTTATGGGAGGTAAGAGGGGCCAATGGGGAAGGTTATCAACCCTTGTGTTAAAAGAGATTGACAAGCTAGAAAAGTGGTTAAAAGAGATTGACAAGCTAAAGGGAGGGAGGTGGTGAGGGGATAGGTAGATAAGTGGAGGAAGAGATTTTAGGTGAGAAGGGAAAACAAAATTAAAGGATGTGAATGAGCTGACCTCAGTAACTAAGTACTACCTACATAGTCCAAAAAGACCTCAAGATGATGTAGTTCTCACAATAATGGGGGAAAAACTTAAGAGGAAGTATTAGATGGTGTTAAAACATAAGGAAGATTAATAAATAATTTAATCTTCCTTGATGTAGGATGCCCTAAGCAAAAGGGCACTATTAGCGGTGGAAATGAGTGAGAAGAAAAAGGGGATGGGAATTAGTTTTTAGTCGTCGAGCTGCCCTTAAAAGTGGAGTAGCACCTACATAGTCTATGGACATTAGGCCAATGTAGTTCAATATGGGATGGAAAATGGTGATCAAATTGGATTCCCCAATTTGATGGATCACATGGGTTAGTTTGGGTTGATGGAGAAGGTTTTGTAAAACAAAGGTTTTGGGTTTTGATGAAGGTGTCGATGAAAGTGAATGTGGTAGGTTGGTAAATAGTTACCATAATGATCCCACATTTAGTAGGATGAGAGATATGGATGGGAAAGGTAGGATAAATTAGAAGGGAACATAATGCTAAGTACCATAAATGATCTTCAATAGAGCTAATCCAATGAAGAGGTGCCTTTGTTAGGAGGTTACACATCCTAAAATTATGTGAGGGTAGGTGTTTGGAGACAATGTCTACCACTACGAGTTGAGTTTTAGGAGGTAAGGCTCTATCCAAATTTTCAAAGTAACTATGACCAAGGTTCATCACCACTATGAGTTGAGTTTTAAAGGTAGTAGCAAAGTGATGAAATGTAAAGAATTTATTTGATGGTCAAGTAGATTATATGAGTAAGGAAGTTAGCAACATGGTGACTAACAGAGGGTGGACCTTGCCTAACCCAAGAGCTGCATGGGTAGGCTAGACAAATGGTGGCCATGTCTAAATCTTCTATCCCAGCTTTGTAGAACTAATGACTTATTGGTTTCACTAGTCTGGGCCTAACCAACAAGAAGCTAAATGGTTGAGAGAAGATGGTGGTTCCCTTGTTATGGATGAACTTTCAGCTAGCACAAAATAAAAGACTGCCACGTTTAAGTAGACATTGCCAATGGTTGGGGTCTAATGCTTAGATATTGTGGTAATGGGCTGGTAAGAATAAGAGGGTAAAAGGGGAAAGAAGGTGAATATATTGTTGTGAATTCATAGCATCCTTCCTCTGATGGAAGAGTGTCTATAACACTAAGGATTTGGAATCCACCACCATCAATAATGGTAGCTTCAAAGGTGTGATCGTTACAATGACTCATGGTTGAAAGCCAATTTACGTCAACTGAGGTAATGGTGATAATGATGCTAATGACCAATAGGCCCACAAGGATCACAAGATGACAAAATAATAAAATACATTGGATGAGAAATAGATGATATGATAAAAAAAAGATATCTTGATGGTGTATAATGGATTTATCAAGGTGACCAATCAGATCAAGGGTGATGTGTCCACACAAAAAGTTAATTAGACATGACCATTTCAAGTGGGAGGACTATTTAAAGGAATCAATGACATCATATGACCTTTCCCATCAGTGGAATGGCAAATCATGTTGGCAAGGAAGAATGGTCAAGTATTCTATTTAAATAATCATGATAAGAATAAATGTCTATCATTGAGTCATTTATTTTTGTAGGTTATAGAGAGCATAGAGAACTGCATAAGGTGTAAGATGGAAAACAATGGGAACAATAGTGGAGATAACCAATAACCCCCACAACCTAAAATAATCAATATGGTGAATGTGTGGATATACTAGATATTGCAACATGTAATGGTGATAATAGAAGTACTATTAGATCAACAAGAAGAAAGGCACCCATGGCCTAAGCTTGAGCCTAAACTTTTACCTATGTAGTAATGAAGAAGGTCAGAATTTAACTGTGAAATATGTAGGGCTAGATAACATGATCATTCACCTATCTATGTAAGGAACCCTCACTATGCAAGGGGATGTGAACTAAGGTAACAACCAGTGGTATCAATATAAGCAGAACAAGTAGAGTAGAGGGATACAATGGTTGTGATAGGTGATTTTAGGGAGAAATCAATTAAAAATCAATCCTTGAGATAGGGAATGTTACAAATGCAAGTTTATAGAGAAATCAAGTAGAAGGATGGCTGAACACAAATCTAGAATCACCAGATAATTAACCTTGTGCTTAGTGTAGACACCAAAATCATGTCTAGCCCTTGGTCATCCTCCCTCTTGGTCCATTCCTAACCCATTCCTAAACCATGCACTTACTAATTTAAAATAATAATTTATTATTAATATCCTCCCCTTTGACACATCACCTATAACACCTCGTTTGACACCTCGCCTTGGACTATTTCCCACCCTATGACTCACCCAAGACCTATTCTTACTTCTTTCTAACTACCTAACCAACTCTCGTGCATATTTAGCCCAACCTTCAACAATTCTCCAACAAATCATGCACTTGGCGGATGGAGAACAGGCTTGGTGGCTCTTTTACTCGTTCTCTACCCGCCGACGTCGATCAAATGTCGGTCGACGCTGATGGGATCGTCGACGTCAATTTTACTTAAACTAAATTTCTAACCTCTTGCAGACCTAATCACAAAGATTTTGGGCCCCTGCTCTTGATTCGACTCTTGAATCCTTGAATCTTCAGTGTTCGACCATCCGCCACTCTGCTAATCAATTTTGCCAATCTTTAAACCAAACCTCTCACTCTCCATCTCACAGGGCTTCTGCACCAGCAACAGCATCAGTCTTCTACACCAGCAACAGGGCCTCCACACAAGCTACATCAACAACAGGCACAGGGATCATCAACACTCCTTTAGCTAGGCACAAGTATGTATATTGTCTATGTTTTCTTTATGTTTTTAGTTATTGCTTTCCAGTAATATCACCCCCTAGACTAGACTGTCAACCAGGCCAGACCTGAATCCTTATTTCCCTATCTCCCTATTGGCCTCCTCTACCCTTCTGTCCATCTGACATTCTATCCATTTAACTCCCTTGTATCTCTTCATAGACCCTCTGACTACCTCAGACTAGACTCTCAGACCCTTAGACAGACCCAGACCATTCTACACATCCATAGACCCTATCCATAGACCACAAACTCGGCCAGACCTCATCCACAGATTACTGCCCTGACCGACGTCGGCCTCAGAGACCACTTCCCCAACTGACGTTGGCAGACTAACCAATGTCGATAGACCTTGACTAACCGACGCCGGTAGGACCATCGACATCGGCAACTGTGACCAGCCTGACAGCATCATTCAGGCAAGTATTTGCTTCCATTTCCTTTTCAGTCTTTATCATTGCAGTCTTTTATCATTCTACTATTTATCAGACATCCTTTTATCAATCAGTGGTTGACATCCCTCAAGCTTTTGCTTGGCAACCCACCATCTCCTTGTCTAATGCCTTCTTTGTCTTAGTGTTTTCTCTTTCGGGTGTCATCCTCCACAACCAAAGAGGGGTTCTCACAACGTCTGGATAACGGTGCGCACGACTTCATCCAGGTACATACAAGCCTTAAACCATTTCCTTCTTAGTTTCTCATTTCCCTTCTTTGAATGTAGAAAGCGAATATTGCATAGAAACATTTTGGCATGCCCGGTGGGACCCTTAGGGCCTTCCTTGGGTTCCTTTCCTTCTTTTTTCATTTAGGTGCATTAGGTTTCTCCCTCTTCACCTCTTTCTTCTCTTCTAAAAGACATCATAAGTAGGAATAAAAAGAACTTTTCTTTCTTTTCTTGCATTTCTAGACTAGTCAAAAATCATATTCTTCAACCCTTTCTCAACTTGTTTTCATTCCAACTTAACATTTCGACTTGGGGCTTAAAATACATTGCATTCCATTTCTGCTTGCTTGCATTTCTTAGTCCACACTTAGTAATTAATAAACCGCATATTGAATTAATCGTAGATCACTTGATGTTACACGACCGAACCACTTGCACCAAATCAAACATCAAACTTACCTGAGACAAGGCCTGACTGGGATTTCATCCCCTAGCGAATACCTTACCCATCCCGGCGATCCTACTTGGATTTCATCACCAAGGGGAAAGCCCACTTTATTCTCTGGCAGAGTCTAATATCTAGGGAAAGTATATTTTGGCTAAGCGAGACTAGCTTACCACTGGGCTCGTGAAGTGAGGGGAGCTTGCTCCTTAGCACCAGGCCATGTACGGAACCTAACCTACACTCTTGAGCACCTAAACAAAACCTGAAACCATCCATAGACTACCTCTTCTAGGACCCTTCTACTAGCCAACCTCCCAAACATCACTTTAAGGCATAAGCCAACAAGATTCTAAAATTTGATTCTTAGGATTGAATGCTTAGGGCCTGTTTGTCTCCATCTCTATTTTTCTGTTCCTATCTAGTTTTTTTGAGCTAGTGAGGATGTTCTTTTTTTTCCAAAAATATTCAAATTTTCTGAGTTTTTGGAAACCACAATCACCGGCATTGGCTTTACCACCGACATCGGCCACCTTCCTCCACTGGCATTGGTTATCTAACAGATGTTGGCCATATTAAATCGACGTCGGTCACTATCACAGTCCTTTTTTCCCAAAATAGCAGCCTAAAACCCGACCCTTTTTCTGCCAAAACCAAATTTTGAGTTTTTGAAATTGAAAAACCATAGTTTCTTGAACCTGACCCTTCTTGCCTTGAATGGTTTTGATACACAGTCAAACCAAGGCCCTTCTTGACCACGCTAACCATCAATCACTTCCGCCTTCTCCGTCTATAACTAGTCTTATAATGGAGTTCCACTCAGAGACTGAAAGAACTCCAACTCGATTGACCCCAACTCAGACCCCCATCATCCCTGAAGGGGACCAAAGATTTCAAAAGATTCTTGGACCTCAATGTCACATCCCTCCAAAACTATCTCGCAAGAAACCCAATGCGAGACCTTTCGGGTGAAGCGGTGATGACACTAACACCACCCGCTACCCAGCCTTTTGCCTCAACCGTTAACCTGGCCATGGCTAATATGCAAAGTTTGGCCTCCCCTTCTATTTTTAGACCAACCTCCATTGGGGTTCCATTACCCCCTCAACCACACATAATTCAACCAAGTTCTACATCATACCAGAACTTGATTGTCTCGACCCCTCACACTCTTGCCCCCATAAATGCAGGAGTGTCTACCTTGCCCTTTGTTAATGCCATCATGCAACCACTTTTGGTGGTATCTAGTCAACTTATGCCTTCTACTTCCATAACCCAACCACCTTTGGCCTCCTCTTCTATCCCTGTGACTAGTTACACATATGTTGCACCCCTACAAGCATAATCGACTACGTCGTATGCCCCTTCTAGCACTTTTCAAGCGCCCTACAATCTAGGGGGTGCTCCACCTGCCAATCCATCAGCAGATATCATCAAAATATTGATGGACAAAATGTCCAGTCTCGAGACCTCTATTTTTGGTTCACGCAATACTCTCTCATATGAGCAAATTTGTAATGAACCCATCCATCCTTCTGTCCCGATTTGACCATACCCCAACTAGTGGGAGATTCCTAAATTTACTCACTTCTAGAGTAAGGAAGACCCACAACAACACCTATGGGCATTTAGACATGCCTGCTATCTTATAGCGCATGACAATGCATTACTTTTATGCATGTTCCCCATGTTGCTTTCTGGCCCCGCCCTTGACTGGTATAGCTCTCTTGCCAGACATTCTATCTTCTCATTCATTCAACTTGCCAAATTATTTCTCGACCATTTTTCTATCAACATCACCAAACAAGTCTCAATCACAAACCTCTACTCCATCAGGCAATTTGATGATGACTCAATAGTCAATTTTGTCACCCATTGGAGGGGCTTGATTAACCAACCTCCTTCTCCTTGCCTCAACCTGAGCTCATCAAGCTCTTTTCTCAAGCATGTGCTAGGCACATCTCTTCTACCTTATGGATTCAAACATTCCACACTTTTGACAAAGCTTTCACCATGGCCCGAAAGCTCAAACTCCATGCCATTGAAGAGGATAAGGTCAAATTGCATAGTACTAATACAAAAACCAATGACCTTTCTTCTTCCAAACCTTTTTCTTTTGTCAACTCCAAATCTAAAGGAGTGGCCAACACTATGGTCATTAGATCACCATCCTCGACAACAACTAATTACTCTCAACCTTCTACATCTTCAAGCATCACCAAACAATTCCAACAATGGTACATCCAACATTCATACACTCCGCTTGGAGAATCATACGCTTCCTTTTTGGAAAAACTTGTCAAGCAGGGGGTCCTCAATCTCCCTCCAATCCGACCACCTCAATTCGACCCTTCAAAAACCCTCCCTTCATGGTATAGAGAGGCTGACTTCTGTCACTTTCATCGCGTCCATGACCATGACATCGACAATTGTCAAACCTTCAAAAACATAGTCCAAGACCTGATCGACAAGGGGATCTTGTTTTGGATAACCCGAATGCCCCATCCAACCAACACATGGGCACCTTCAAACAACCATTCCCAAACCATCCACCTACTCAAAACAATATCCAGACCATGGCCGATAGCTCCCATGAGCATGATATTTACATGGTCAACACTATCTTACCTCTTGTCCCTAACCAACCTCCTTCACAAGAGGAAGACTCTTCTTCCCCTATTCATCCATCACATGATGAAGAATCATTTTCTCTTATTAGTCCTCCATCTACCTCTCTTATACTATAGGATGCCTTGACCATACCTACGCCATTAGCCACACCTTCATCTTTCCTCCTACCAATGGAGGACCATACCTTGCCTACTCCTCAACCACAAGCAGAGGGAACCATCATCCATGCCCTCTGCCCTCCTAAGGAGTCACACTCTCCTATTTCTTCTCCACCAAGAGAAGAACCAGTCTCTTCACCCATTTCGATCGAGGAAGACCCAATCAGCATTTCCTCTTGCCTTTTGTCTGAGATTACTACATCTCATTCACCTCCATCCACATCTGAACTCAAACCCGCATCTAACCTCACCTCACACAATGGTGGTCCTCAACCCAAACCAAAGAAGGCC
Source organism: Torreya grandis (assembly GCA_037957365.1). Taxonomy (NCBI): domain Eukaryota; kingdom Viridiplantae; phylum Streptophyta; class Pinopsida; order Cupressales; family Taxaceae; genus Torreya; species Torreya grandis. Next base: position 1,941,562 of record JARHVA010002772.1, read on the forward strand.
ACTAGACCACATCGGAGCACTCCTCCCCCACCTTCATCATTACCTTCAATCTTGGGCCCGCATCCGTCCACTTTAATAGGAGTTTTTCCTACTCCCATACTTCACAGAAGTAAGTCACCTCCATTACTCTATCAACCCATCAGACATATATCTCCTCCAATCCATCGACCAATGCCTCCTAAACCAAAGTCATCAACCTCCACTGCAACAAAACACATAGACCCATTAGCAGGTTCTTATACCTTGCTATTACGGCAATTGTTGCAGTCATCTCGCATCAAACTCCTGCCTCTCAGACCATGTCAATCTCTCAGACCAAAACCACCTTGGTTCAACGACACTCAGATTTGTGCATATCATCGCACGCCTGGGCATGACACTGAGCATTATTGTGCCCTCAAGGTTGCCATTCACCAATGTTTGGGGAATGACACCTTTCTTCTCGACCATGTTAGCAACAAGCCTTCAACACCACCCCACTCATCGACTCTCAGATCAAGACCATCTTGGTTCGACAACTCTAAATTCTGTCATTATCACCATACTCCGGGACATGACACTAAGCATTGTTGTGCTCTTAAAGCTGTCACTCATCAACAATGGAGAAAGGATACCCTTCTCATCAAGGATCCTCTTGACCCCCCTTCAACAAATCATCCATACCGACCCATACTTCTCCAACTTCATCACTTAAATTAGGATCTCTACGCCAGACTATGGTCTCTTTGCCGCCTTTGACCCCCTTATTTGACATCAACATAGTCAATCTGACCACCAAGCCTCATCTGACCTTGACCAATCTATCAAATATTCTTCCTAGCCGCTGGGGAATTCAACTTTCATCCAAGCCTCGACCAACCCTTCAACCCAGTCTCAACCAAATATCAATCACTCTTTTAATCCCAAACCTCGATTACACATTCAACCCGGCCTCGACCAGTGTCAATCGAATCAATCAACCAACCTTTTCACCCAATCAATCAATCAAACTTCAACCAGTCTCAACCAAATTTGACCAATCATTGACCTAATACCAATTTCAACCAACCTTTTCACCCAATCAATCAACCAAGCTTCAACTAGTCTCGACCAAATTCAACCAATCATCGACCTAATACCAATTTCAACCCAACCATCAACCAAATATCAACAAACTTCAAACTAGACCTCAACCAAATCATCAATCCAATCCATTAACCAGACCATCGACCAGACCATCAACCAGACACTAACCAATCATCAATCATGACCTCGACTAAACAAAACATTCAACCAGTCTCGACCGATCAGTGACCATATCAACCAACTTCACATCCATCAATACGTGACCAATCTTGAAGAGGCAAATGGGGCAAGTTTACTCCTAATCGACTCAGACCTTATCATAATGCACAAGCATGGCCCAGGGACTTATCAGAACTTGAGCCCCTTTTATGCTTTACATCTGCGACCATTCTACTGTTAGTCAAATACTCATCCACTTGACATTTAACTTGAGCTCATCCCTTGAGCAATCCCTATCCTTTTAATCTTCAATTCTTTCCACCCTTTTTCCCTTAACAAATCCTCTATAACCCTTTTATAAAGTATGGATGCTTTGTCCTAATAAAAGGGAGCCCTTGACCTTCTATAGTCTTGTCCATGACTCAACATTCTGTCAAAACTAAATCAAGATGTCAAAATATCCAAGGTCACAAAATCAAATCAAAAAGTAGACTGTTCCCTCGAAGGACAGCTATACTATCATTGATGTAGCTAATAGACTGCTCCCTTGAAGGACAACTATTCAAAATCCCTCAAATTTATAAAGCAAAATATAGACCACTCCCTCGAAGGATGGCTATGATTAAATCTTGCTACAAACAACACCTTTCTAGAAGCTTCTCGCATCGATTAGCTTCACAAATGACCACAATGCAAAATAACATCCCAATGCAGACTTCTCACATCGATCAGTCTGCACCAACCAAAAAAAAAATGGGTCATGGACTTGGCTTATAGTTGTCTCAGGGTCTCCTTTAAAAAGGGGCAAGGTTATCCCTGCTCATAAAATAGGTTACCCTATCCTCCTCCTATCATAACACCTACTCAAGGGACTTCGAGCTCATTTTAATGTCGAAGTGATTCGATTACCACTCTAACACAACTCATGGTCAACGACGCAATGCATGAATGGGGCTCTTGGTTCAAACAACCCCTATCTATGCTATCATTTTGGTCCTTGTCAATGAAAGGGCAAATATGCCTTTCACTTATCTTTCACACTTTGGTCACATTCAACCAAACCCTTTTCTACCCAACCAAACCAACCCAAACATTTTCAGACCAACAACATGACATCATCATAGTCCATTTCACATAGTTTCTATGGACACCAATACACATGGAAACTATTGACCAGACACAATTTATGTTAAGCATAAACCATACTTGCTGAAGCATAAATAGACTTCAATTCATTTTTAGCATACATCCATCACGACTATGGACAATTGCTAGGGATGAATGACCCTTGACCAATGTTATAGAGTACACCATTTGGAAAAGGCTGTAACATCTTTTTCTCCTCATCATTTCGGCACATGACCAAACCAATCATCGACCTCTTTTACCTCTTCCTCTGAACTACATTGGTCTAAGGCCCTAAGACTGGGGCTATGTAGACATCACTTAAATGACACGACATCTTTTGGGGTTAGCTCGACCACCTCTATTTTTTCATCTCTCTAATGGACAAACCTTTTCTTTGACCATGACCTTGACCCCGACCAGACCATCGACCACTTTGACTCTTCCTCCTTTTTGGGAGAACTACATGAGCCTGAGGCCCTAACAATAGGGGCTATGTAGGTAGCACTCAGTTGACATGGGGTCTTTTGGGGTTAGCTCGGCTATTCCTTCATCACATTTCTTCCATCACATTTTTTTTTCATCACTTGCCAATCACATCACAAACAATCACCTATTTTCATAATCATTAACATTAATCATTTACATCCATATCATTAATCATTAATCCTAATCATACATTCATCATCATATAAACACAACAATATCAGCATCATAATCTTAAACATCATATCAAAACATGTATCAAATCAAAATAACATACAAACACATCCATAACATTTTTCATAACACATCAATGATCAAAATCACATCATATATATATATATATATCAATGTTTTACAATGGCATAATATGTGCCTCTGTCTCTCTCTCAAAAAATCAAATACATCTCGCATCAACGGCTCGCAAGCCGGTATATACATCATATCAAAATCTGCCCTCAAGGCTATGGTGGTGGTGGTGGCGGTCGGGAAGATGCTGTATCATCTCCGCCATCTGATCTGCGTCATCTGTGAGACCCAAAAGCCATCACTCATGACATAGACCATTGTCAGCTCAGCTCTGCCCTCATCTCAAAGTATCACTGTATTTGAGGGAACCCCCTAATGGCCCTCTCATAATAAGTGATCTCGTTTAGTGCATCATTGTATCTAATTATAGATACAGTCTGCGGTGGACCCATCAGACCTACTGTCGTGCCCTGCACTAAACCCTGCAGCTATGAAAACCCTGGCTACACTGACGCTGACTGCATAAGCTACTGAACTGGCTGCTAAGGTGGATGTTACATCGGGCCCTATCCTCTCAAACCCTATCCTGCCAATGCCTATGCCTGGGCTATGGCTAACTGCCCCTATAAAATGGTAACCTGTCCTTGTGCTGCATCCCTCTCCTAGATGGCAGCATCTCTCTCCTATCGGGCCACATCCCACTCTCTGATCACTATCTATAAATCAAGTTGTGGTCCCACCTGTACCCCTGTATACTGACCTGCCCACCATGTTGAGTAAGCCTCTATGCATCCTGGGTCTGCTATCTCGAGGACTTCTGGTAACTCCTCAAAATCAGGCCCCTTTGTCTCCTCTGGCAATGGGAGCAGAGCCTCAATGTCATCCCATCTATACAGTGGAAAGGCAGCTGGCACATCCTAAAGCAACCCATACTGGCACTACACCCTCTCCACTGGCACCCTCTCGAGCTCACCAGCTCATCTGCCTCTGACCCACCTAATGCTCTGCACTCTAACCAGCTACTCTCTTTGATCTCTAAAAATTGAATACACCAGGTACAATCTCTAGATAATGTCTATCAGGATCAAGGCCTCTAACACCCCTCTATAGTGGTCAATATCTCTGACCACTCTGTCCACCCGTGTCTACGCCATCACCTCACACCACCACCTGAATCCTACCCTAAAGCTGGCCTGAATCACCACTGGGAGGCTGAGAGGTTGGGTAATCATGATATGCTCATACGCCCAATAGTGTAGCAAGTGGCCCATGCACAAGCTATACCACCGCCGCCAGCTAATGCCCCATAGCTCTCTATATACCTAGGCCAAAAAGACTGGTGCCCAGGCAAACACTGTCTGCCACTCAATCATGTCCATCAGCACTCCAGTCATGGCAATTGAAAACCTATCTCCCTCTACATCTGGTAATGTGTAGACCGTGATATCGATCATCATCAGGATCACCAGCCGATGTGCATCATCATCCGTAGCATAAAGGGGCTCATACACAAATCTCACTGAATGGTAACTAGTCTCAATGATGTGCTCCCCAAACAACATCACCATATGAATATCATGCGCCTCTCTCATGCACGCATATAGGTCTGCTTTGTGTACCGGCAGCCACAAAATCTAGTATACATCCTCAACTGTGATTGTCATCTCTCTCGTGGGCAGGTGGAAAGTGTTGGTGAAATGATCCCACCGCTCGATCAGTGCCACCATCAAGCTCACATCTTGCACCACTCTACAGTAGTGTCATAGCCCACCTAGTCCCACTACGCTCATCTGTGCCCACTCCTCTCCTGTGATGTCTCAATGCATCTGCATTAGCAATGTCGGTAGCTAATCCCATAGCATTAGCGTCTACCTCGCCTGCATCTAACCAATCAAACCCATGTCAATGCAACTCTCAATCTCCATAACTCTTCTTCCCTAGCCTGACCATTTTCCCTTTCATCTATCTACTTGACCATCTACCAGACCATCTATGGCTATCTTGACACTTGTGAAGCCCTTGGCGTAGCTCTAATCCCTTGACTTGGCAATTTTCTAACCATCCTTCTGACCAGGTAGCCACCGACATCAATTTTCATGCCGATGATGGCACTAATATAACTGACATCAGTCACATAGTGGCTGAAGTCGACAAGAAAGTGATCGATGTTGATCTAAAGTCAGTTGACATCAGCAATCCCATCGACGTCGACGACTAGTTCGGCCCTAGGGCCGAACGGGGCAAGCCCTAAAATTAGGGCTTCCCCATTGTGGCCTCCCCAACCCCCCAAAACCCTCTTAAATTGCTCCTAACCTCTCCTAGACCTATTCCCCGCCCTCCTAGCTACCCTCCCCCCTTGATTTCTACTTAAAACAACTACAAATTCAAAAACTAAATCAAAACAAAAACTCACCCAAATAGGGTTCAGGGCCCTCCTACCTCATCCCAGCATCGTCGATGTGGTGGCACGATGGGTGCCACTGGTGGTGGACCTCCCACAGGTCCTCTACTCCCCTCTGCCATCTCCACTATGACTCTCTACCCTCACACTTCCCTTAGCCCACAAACACCTCTGCAACATCCAATCACTCTCTAACTCGCTCCCTCTTTCCACCAATGCTTATCTGCCACCTCAACCCGCTCACTCGGTCAACTCTGGGTCACTTTAACTCAATCAACCCCAGAGCTCTTTTTTATCTCAGTCAACAAGTAGCAAATGACTTTTTGTGGGCTTCCAATCTAGTTTTGTCAGATTTGGTAGGTCACCGACGTCGGCATATTCATGCCCTTGTCTGCCAACGTCAGTTGATTTTTGCCGACATCAGTTCTTTTATTCTACCAATGTCGGTTATGTCACTGACGTCGGCATACTTCACACCTCCTCATTGCCTAAAATCATGCCCCCAATTAGTCAACTCTCCAGTACAAGTCATCTTGGCCCCCTGGGGCACACTTGAGATCACTTTTGCCTCTGTCCATCAACCACCATGACCATGGAGATCGTGACTATCTCCTTCGACTACGACCACTTCCAAAGTGACTTTGCCTTGGTTGTTTTTGCATGTATGCTACCTCATGATTTGGTTAGCAAAATTGTGCACATATTTTTGACCTTCACAAGTATAAGATTGTAAGCTGATTGATCCCCACTACTTGTGACTTTTTCATGCTTTCAGGGGCACTTTCTGAGTCTGGGATACCTGGAACACGATGACCCATTGGAGCTTCAGCTTAGATTGAATAACCCAATCAGCAGACGACTAAATGCTGGGGCCTGGTTATTTCAATTTTGGCACTCCTCGACCCTCGACCTTCGACAATTTGACCTGACCATCTCGTGAAGTGGTGTATGTGCAATCACGACTTTTATAGCATTCTCACTCTATCTTCACCTTTTTCATCCACTCTCTGTTAAATCAGCACCTGATTCCAGGTTCCCTTCTCTCAACTCCTGCTTTAAGGGGGAATACCTCATCCATAATCAGGGCAACCAACCCTCCTATTTTTGTCTTACAGTTCACTTGAACAACCAACAAGACGAAATCAACCTTATCCTATACCTGGGGTAACCAACTCCTATTTTTGTCTTGCAGTTCATCTAGAGTAACCAACAAGACAAAAAGGGGCAAATGTAGACACCAAAATCGTGTCTAACCCTTGGTCATCCTCCCTCTTGGTCCATTCCTAACCCATTCCTAAACCATGCACTTACTAATTTAAAATAATAATTTATTATTAATATCCTCCCCTTTGACACATCACCTATAACACCTTGTCTGACACCTCACCTTGGACTATTTCCCACCCTATGACTCACCCAAGACCTATTCTTACTTCTTTCTAACCACCTAACCAACTCTCATGCGTATTTAGCCCAACCTTTGATAATTATCCAACGGATCATGCACTTGGTAGATGGAGAATGGGCTTGGTGGCTCTTTTACTCATTCTCTACTTGCCGACATCGGTCAAATGTCAGTCGATGCTGGTGGGATCACTGACGTCGATTTTACTTAAACCAAATTTCTAACCTCTTGTGGACCTAATCACAAAGATTCTAGGCCCCTGATCTTGATCTAACTCTTGAATCCTTGAATCTTTAGTGTTTGACCATCTGCCACTCTGCCAATTGATTTTGCCAATCTTCAAACTAGACCTCTCACTCTCCATCTCATAGGGCTTCTGCACCAGCAACAGCATTAGTCTTCTACACCAGCAACAGGGCCTCCACACAGGCTACATCAACAATAGGCATAGGGATCAGTAGCACTCCTTTAGCTAGGCATAGGTATGTATATTATTTGTGTTTTCTTTATGTTTTTAGTTATTGTTTTCCAGTAATATCACCCCCCAGACCAGACTATCAACCAGGCTAGACCTGAATCCTTATTTCCCTGTCTCCCTATTGGCCTCCTCTACCCTTCTATCCATCTGACATTTTATCCATTTGACTCCCCTGCATCTCTACACAGACCCTCCAACTACCTCAGACCAGACTCTCAGACCCTTAGACAGACCCAAACCATTCTCTAGACTATTCTGCACATCCATAGACCCTATCCACAGACCATAAACTTGGCCAGACCTCATCCACAGATTACTACCCTGACCAATGCTGGCCTTAGAGACCACTTCCCCAACCGACATTGGCAGACTAACTGACGTCGACAGACCTTGACTAACCGATGCCGGTAGGACCACCGACATCAGCGACTATGACCAGTCCGACAACATCATTCAGGGAAGTATTTGCTTCCATTTCCTTTTCAGTATTTATCATTGCAGTCTTTTATCATTCTACTATTTATTAGACATCCTTTTATCAATTAGTGGGTTGACATCCCTTAAGCTTTTGCTTCTGGGACAAGCTTTTGCTTGGCAACCCACCATCTCCTTATCTAACGCCTTCTTTATCTTAGTGTTTTCTCTTTCAGGTGTCATCCTCCACAACCAAAGAGGGGTTCTCACAACGTCTGGATAACGGTGCACACGACTTCATCCAGGTACATACAAGCCTTAGACCATTTCCTTCTTAGTTTCTCATTTCCCTTCTTTGAATGTAGAAAGTGAATATTGCATAGAAACACTTAGGTAGGAAATAATGTATGTAGGGGCTTTATGTGAAACATGGATAGTCTAATAATTTTGTATGTGTCATATGACTCCTTGCACCCTAAATAAAATATTACATAGTTTGATGTAAACATTTATAAAATGTGTTGGATGTTGTTGGTTGAATTTTATGGTTATGGTTATGATTGGTATGGTTATGGTTGTCATAATATCTCTTAATGTAAAAGGAATGACTATTGTTGTTGCAATGTTAGATGGTACAAGTCATGGTGCAAACATAAACTAGGAACATTAAGATAAGAATAGGGCTGATGCTTTGTTTTTAACAAGGACTAAAAATAGACCTAAAGTGAGATCAACTTAATAAATATAAGCCCTTCAAATGCTTGTGCGTGAGTGGTCGTCAGTTGATAAAGAAGTTTTCTTAATCACAAGGTATCAATTAAGATCTAAATCCCTTGATGTATAGATAGTTTAAAGGGAATATGGGTGATATGTGGTGTGAAGGGTAATGGGTTATATATATGATAACCTCATGTGAATTAGTTTTCCCCTTCTATAGTGGCCTAATAATGGTAATAAACAATTCCGTGTCATATTCTATATGTAGATTGATCATTACAGGAAGTCTACATGGGAAAGTTGATTGTGGCTTCCAACTTATTATGTTACTTGAGAGTTGATTGTGGCTTTAAAATTTGTTATGATAGTGGGTATTTTGCTTTATTGCTATATATGGGAAGATGATAGATATGGGAAGCTTCCATGAGATTGCTCTACTTTTGACAAAGTTAACTCAACCATCCTTCAAGAGATTGATCTAATCTTATCAGCTTTGTTTTAATGTTCTTGATAGATGTCCTTCAAGGGAGCAATCTACCTTATATGTGGTAATTTTTATTTTGTTTTTGGGAAGCTATCCTTTGAGGGAGTAGTCTGTAATGCTTAAGATATTGACCTAATTAATTGTTTCAAGATGAAATGTGTTTAAACATGGACCAATCTAATTAGGTTCATAGGTTTACCTTTATGAAGGAAAAACTTTACACAAAAAGTTCAATGATATGTGAAAGGGTGTGGTTTTGAGAGACAATGACCATGGGATTCAATCTTGTTAGAGATGAAAAGTATTCATGAGAACCATGCTATGGTTAGAGCCATGGTACCCATATTTAGGATTAGGCCATGACTGTGACAGTTAATCACATGGTTCTATGTTGTAATCAATTTTCCTCAAAAGGGGAGGAGGAAGGTGGGTAAAGATTAAAATCTCATAATCAAGGTATGAGCTTAATTTAGACAAACAAATGAGCTTGATCCTTATTTAATATAAAAATAGACATAGATGTGAAGTGTTGAGAGGCTCAAGTTCTGGTTTGCCTTCAAGAGAGGATAAATGATAAGCTCATGATCCATATTTATGGGTGATGATGTAGGGTCCAAGCCAATTAAAAGTAAATTTACTTCATTTACTCTTCTCCATGTTGGTCACATGTTAGTTTTCTTTTAGGATGGGATCTTTGATATTGAATTCCCATTGTTTGAGGTTCTTGTTATAAGTGCATGTGATATGATCTTGATAGATACAGAGGTGGGTGTGGGATACTAAATGACACTCATCACGTAGCTCAAGTTGAGCTAAATGATGTTGACAAAAATCTTCCTCATAAATGAGTTCCTTTAAAGATATGCAAAGAGAGGGGATTTGGACTTCAAGAGCAAGACTACCTCTAATATAAAGACTAAAGAGAAAGGGGTAGTACCAATAGAGGTTCGAATGTTAGTGTGATAGGCCAATAAGGTGAATGGGATGTGCAAGTGCCAACCCTGACCTAAAGCACCCACAACTTTGGTTAATATTTTGTTAAGGGTTTTATTAGAGGCTTCTGATTATCCATTTTATTTTGGTTTATAAGGTGAGCAAAATCTTAAATCAATGCAAAATGCATCACATAAGCCTTGAACTTGCTTATTATTGAAGGATTTGCCTTTATCGGTGATGATCTTATAAGAAACACCAAAGCAATAGATGATATGGTGGTTGATAAATTCAATAATTTTTTTGCTTTGGTAGAGATTAGAGGAATAGCTTTTACCCACATGGTGAAGTATTAGGTGGCTATGATGATGGAGCTATGTTGCTATGAAGAATGGGGGTTAATTTCCCCAATGAGATTGATCCCCCATTAAAAGAAAGGCAAAAAGTCCTTAGATACTTAGAGGCTATTAGCTGGTGCATGATGTAAATTAGCATGATTTTGACATTTAACACACTTTTTTACATAATCACAAAATCCTTGGCTAAAGGTGGACAAATAGTAACCAAGGTGAAGGATATGTTTAGCAATTGTTAGGTCATTATAGTGTCCCCCATACATCCCATCATGTTTTTCCTTGATGGAATGGGAAGCTTCATGGTTACATAGGCAATGGAGAAAGAGACCATCAAAACCATGTTTGTAAAGGATTACCCCTAGTATGGTGTAATGAGAGGTACCCTAAATAAAATCCCTTTAGGCAATCCTAGAGAGGTTGGGAGGAACAATGCCTAGGTTGAGGTAGTTGAAAGTTTGGTCATTACAAATGTCAAATAAGGATTCCTCTACATTACAAATGGTAGGGAGGTTAGATTGCCCATAAGAGGGTGTGGTAAAATGATGAACAGTGACAAATATTTTGGAATTAGAAGGTTGAGAAGGGATTTGAGAAGCAAGGTAGGCCATTGTATCTACAAATTTATTAGTAGATCAGGGAATGTATTGGACTAGATAATGTTTAAATGATTTTATTAAGAGTTTGTCAAACTAAAAGTTTATATTTTTGTAGGACATCATTCTTAAATTGATATGATCCATTGATTTGGTTGACCACAAGCTAGGAATCACCAAAGACATGGATTATATTAATTCCAAAGCTTTGAGTAGTTTGGAGACCTATCACTAGGGCTTCATAATCGACCATATTATTGGTGAATTCAAAGTCAAGTTTGAAGGAGAGAGGAAGGGGTTCACCATCAAGATAAATGAGAATAACTCTGTCACCCCTTCCTTGTTGGCATTTTGAGCCATCGAAGAACATGTTCATTTGGTAGGTTATGTCATCTTCTTGAAAAAGAGTCATGATAGACTCATCTAGAAAGGCAAGAGGAGGTGGTTAGTTATTTTCTAAAGGAGATTTAGCCAATTTATTAGCAATGACCTGACCTTTAATCAACTTTTGTTGGAGGGATTCAAGGTCAAATTCATCTAGGAGCATGAGCCACTTAGCCATATGCTGATTTTGTTATGGTTTAGAGTGAATGTATTTGAGCAAGTCAATATTAGTGATGGCATAGGTTTTATGGTTAAGAAGGTAGTGGCAAATTTTGGTGGCCATGAAGGTCAATGCTAAATAGAGTTTCTCAATGTGTGTATAATTAGTCTCATATTATATAAGTGTATGACTAATGTATTATATAGCTTGATCTTTGTGTTATTCATCTTGGTTAGCCAACATTGCCCCTAGGGAATGGTTGGTGATAGATATATATATATATATAGGTAAAAGGGGTGGTCATCCTTAGGATGGGTGAGGAAAGATGGTGACCAAAGGTATTATTTGAGTGAATCAAAGGCCTTTTGATAATCACTATTTCATTTAAAAGAGACATCCTTATTTAGAAGAGATGGAAAGGTTGACATTGGTCTAAAAGTTGGGAAATAAAATAGTGAATGGATTGGAGTTTTCCCTATAGGATATGGAGATACTTAAGGTTGGATGGAGGAGGCATGTCAAAAATTGATCTAACTTTAGCAAGGTATACTTCAATTCTGTGAAGAGAGATGATAAAGCCAAGAAGATTTTTGGAAAGGACCCCAAAAATGCATTTCTTAAGATTAAGGCAAACATTATAATGGATGAGGTGTTAAAATATGATCGTAAGAATAGTCAAATGGTCTTTTCATAGTTTAGATTTCTTGAGAAGGTCATCCATATAGTTTTCTATAATCTTATGGATGATATCATGGAAAATATAAGTCATGGCATGTTGGTAGGTTGCACCAACATTATTTAACTCAAAAGGCATGACTCTATAGTAGAAAATTCCCCAAGGGGTCATAAAGGTAGTTTTATGTTTACCTTTAGGAGCAATCAAGATCTAATTTTAACCCAAAAATCCATCCATGAGAGATAACATTTCATGGCCAGATATAAGATCAAAAAACCAGTCAATGCTAGATAGAGGGAATTCATCCTTGGGGTAGGTGAGGTTAAGGCCATAAAATTCCACACAAATGCATAAACCCCTAGTGAATTTTGTGATAGGTATAATATTCAAGACCCATTAGGGGTAGTCAATGGATTGAATGAATTTTATAGATAGGAGATGTTGAAGCTCTTCTTTGATGAGAAGGGCTATGCGAGGATGCATGCATTGAAGTTTTTATTTAATAGGCTTGGCATCATAATGAGTGACTATGTTATGGGTATCAATGGTGGGGTCAATCCTAGGGATATCATTATAAGACCAAACAAATGTTATGTTACATCCTTGGAGGAAAAGAGAAATCTTGAAGTTCTTTGGTATTCAATGATTGGCCCAATTTGACAATGTAGGGGTTATCCAAAGTGCCCAAGTTGATATTGATGGTAGATTAATTCAACATAGTTGAGGACTTAGGATGAAGGGATTTATGTATAGAAGAATCCCCCATACCAAGGTATGTAATAATGGAATCATCATCTTGATGTTGGATGGTGTTGATGGTGGGAGAGTCATTCTCTACCATTTCAGGATATATGAGTGGAAGGACTTTGGTTTGGCCACTCTTGTGGTAGATGAGGGGGACTAAACTTACAATATTGATAAAAAAAAGTTAGGAGGGATGATATTTAGGTCTTTAGGTGGAGAAAGTGATTGGGTTGGAAAGGATGGGATATCTTCCACTATGGTGGCAATGGGTTTGGGTGAATTGGTGTATTATTGAGATGGTTCATACCCAAGGCCAAATTACTCATGAGGTTGCAAAGTTTTGAGATGGGGTAACTCATGAGGCCCTTGTTCATAATGATCGAGGCTAAACCTTTTCAAGCACATCTATGAAGATACAACTTAGTGAACTCTAGTTTGCTAAGATAAGAAAATTTAGAGGTAAATGGTTGGATGGATGATGTAGTGGTAGGGATTGGAAGTGGCTGATTAAGTACCCCATAAATGAAATTCATTTGATGGTTAGGGAGACCAATGGGGATGATGGTTCTAATGTTAGGGTTGTAATAAGGTTCATGTCTGAGATTCCCATATTCTTGGGGGGTAAGGAAGGTATCTAAGGCTAAGAGTCTATATTCCCCAAAATAAAGACATTCGAACGTGGTTTTCATGAGGTCTTGTATAAGAATATGGGAAGAGGGGATATATGAGCTAGTGGAAGCTTCATCAACATTAGGTGTGGAAATGTTATGGGTTTTTTAGGGTGAGGTTGTGTTGTTGATAAATGGTTTTGTGATGGATAAAGGAGGAAGAAGGATGTCATTGGGATGATATTTCATATTGTAAGATGTAAAAGGAGTAGGGTCAACTTGGATAGCCACAACTTGCCCTTCATGTTCAAACTTGACACATCAATGTAGGGTATAAGGGACACAACTCATGGCATGAATCTAAGGGAATCTGAGTAAAATATTGTATTGAAACTCTCCTTCTACAACATAAAATAGTTTGGGAATATTATGATGCCCCACATAAATGTGGAGGACAATTGTGCCCAGGGTGGTAGCCATGCTATCATTGAAAGAACAAATGATCACTGAGCTTTTAGACATGATGTTTTAAGGTAATTACAACTGGTCATAAGCATGGGAGGAGATAATATTGATGCTATCTCCCCCATCAATCATTACCCTTTTGATGTGGGTTCGATTGATGTATGTTGTAATGAAGAGGTAGGGATTGGGATCCTCTAAATGAACATAAGGTATTTTTGAATTCTTGAATGTGATAAGGTTGGAAATCTAAAGGGTACCAACAAAAGTAGCTATAGGCTGAGGATCATTAAGTTGGACCTCAATGGATTATAGAACCTCTATGAGTACTTGATGATGATGGGGAGAGGTAGAGAATAAATAATACAAGCTCATATTTGTTGGAGTTTGGTGAAGTTTTTTTAGGATAGCTTTTTATATGGATATTGCATATGGGTTAGGGTATGGAGGGTTAGATGGGGATACACTTAAGATAGACACCTTGGGTTTGTTTAAAGATGGAGAAGGTTGGGTATTATTTGCTTGGGAGTTTGAAGAGGGGTAAGTCCAAGGAATGGATGCCTTACTCTTCCCTTTATCTTTCTATTAGAACCAAGATCAGGTAATCATGTGAATAGTGTGGATAAGGGGGTTCTCTAGGTTGGATGGTTGCTTTAGTTCTTCCTCTTCACTTTTGGGTGAGATCGAATATTAGATGGGTTGAGTCAGTGGTTAGATTGGCAATGGGGATGAAGGAGGTTTGTTAGATAATAGATCATTATCTTCATACAAGTTGTGAATAAGCACTTGGAGAGCTTTATAATTCTCAATGTCATGTCCTGGTGCTCTATGATATCCACATATCAAGTTATCATTAAACCAAGAGGTTTTGGTACATGAAGGGTCAAAGGGTTTGATGGGTGGTAAGCTCAAGAAAGAAGTTTACAATAACCATTAGAGAATGGTGAAGTAAGATTTGGCTAAAGGTGGTAGATGTTTAGTGGTTTTTTCTTTGGGTGTTGAAGTGGGAGGTTGTGTGGATGTAAGTTTGGTAGATAAAGTGGTATGCTTGGTTGACAATTTTGGTTTAGGCATGATGGTTGATGGGCTAGTGGAAAAGGAGGGCAAGGTAGGTAACTTAGGAATTGTTGGTGTATTGGGGAAAGGTGTTTTAGAAAGCAAGTATGAAGGTGTGACCAATAAAGGTGGTAGGGTTTTGGTAAAAATGATGGACTTTGTGTTTAAAGTAGAGGGATGGGGACCCAAAATGAAGGGCAAGGTTGAGGGAGGTCAAATTTAGGGTTTTGGGCCCTTTGGTGATTTTACCTCTTTGGTTGTTTTAGTTATTGGTTTTAAAGGGGATTTGGTCACTTTAGTTGTCTTGGTGGGTTTAGGGGTTTGAGGTTCAATCAATTTGGAGGAGGTTTTGGTTGGTTAGTTGGAGGTTTTAGCTGGTTTATAAGGGCTAGGTTGGTCTACTAAAGAAGGGGTTAGAAGTTCCAATTTGGTTCCCTTACCTTTATCTTAATCTTTGATAGAAGGTTTTTCAATTAGAGGTTGCATGGATGGAGTCATCTTCTCTTGTGAGATATCTTCCAAAGAGGGGGTGAATGGTTCTACAATAGGGGAGGTAGGTGTGGTATACTCCAATAGAGGTGTGGTTATGGTTGCTTCCTTTGTTTGGGTATCCAAAGGAATATAAGGTAATCTTTTTTCTTCCATTAGGGGGATAGGGAAAGATGTAGTTGAGGTAACATTACCTTCATCAATGGGTTCACTAGTAAACACATTAATAGTATGTGCCTCATGAGATGATTCAAATTTACTTTAATGATGAGGGGTAAAAGAAGCATGATTAGGGAAAGGCTTACGGAATATGTTGAGGGCTTGGTTCGGTGTCGCATTAAGATCATCCAATGTGAGCTCCCAATTGTTAATGATGGATTGGACAAGGTATTTAAAGGTATTTCACCTGTTGATGTCATGTATTATGACTTGATGAAAAGCACAATGGTCATTCTCATTATACCAACTTGGCACAGGGTGAGAAACATCAAACTATTAGGGTGGTTTAATTGGTGGAAGTTAGATGATATTGGCTTAGTAATTTTTCCAAAATAGAAGGATAAGGATCCCCAAGTGAAGTTAATGGCTTATGGTTATTTCAAGTTTGGTTCCTTTGGTTTTGGGTTGGATAGTTTAAGGGGTTAAAGATTTGGTTCCTTGGGTTCTATTGGTTGGTAGATGGTAGAGGTGCAAATTTGAGGATAATAGCTTTGGTGGTGGATTTAATCTTGGAGATACTATTGGTTAGGTTGTTTAATTTGGAAGAAGATGGATCATTGGGTTTGTAAGTTGGGTTCTTATTCTTCAAATTTAATTTTCCTTCATCAATGGCTATGTTATCTAATTTATGAGCCATTTTAAAAGCTTCATTAATTTCCTAAAAGCTTTGGCCATGCAATGTGGATGAAATGTGTTTTGCACATGCCTAGGTGAAGAGATCTATAAGCTTAGGTTGAGGTAATGAAAAGGAAAGTTGGTTGATTAGGCTCTTTTAATGAGCCATGAAATTGGTAATAGATTTGTATTTTAATTGTGAAATGGAGTAGAGGTTGGTAATAGAAACTTTCTTAGATATATTAATTGAAAAGTGATCCAAAAATGTTTGGGCTAGTTGGGTAAAGGAAAAGATGAAGTGTTTTGGGATGGCACTATACCAATCTAATGGTAGTCTAGATAAAGACATAGGAAAAGTATGTAGGAGAAGAGCATCATCATGGGAAATCAAGTAATATGCATGCCTAAATGCTCTTAAATATTATTGGGGGTCCTCCTTGCTTTGAAATTTAGAGAATTTTAGAAATTCCCATTGTGGAGGATATGGTCGAAGAGGGATAGATGGATGGATGGGTTTATTTCAAATTTGGTCATAAGAGATAAGGTTATGTGATCCTGAGATGGATGATTCAAGGATAGTCATTTTCTCCATTAGCATCTTGACCAAGTCTATTTGGGTTTATTGGGTTGGATAGGTATATGACACATTTTGTTGGGGTTGGGTGGCATGGAAATAACTAGTGGATGGTTGGGATGATGTCACATGTATGTGTGAGGTCATGTAAGATTAGGTGGAAGGTGAAGGTATGCATACTTATGTGTCAATAATATATTAATAAGTTATAATGGGTATGTGTTGGAGGGTTGATCTTGGGGGGTTTATGTATGGCATCGAAGTGATTAGTAGGTTAGTTAGTTGAAGGTGGGTAGTGACCAAAGTGTTTATAGGGTGAAGTGTTTGTGGTATGGAGAGTACCAATTTCTGAAAGGGGATATTGGTTAAGCTAAAGGGAGTGGTAGAAATAGGTGTGGAAGACACCGTGCTAGAAAAAGGGGTAGAAGTGACATGGGGTACAGTTGAACCAACATTAGAGGTATTGGTTAGGGTAAGAGGTGTTTGCGTGGTGGTGGTAGATGGACCAATGGTAAAAGATGAATCTTGGATAATAGAAGGGTGGGATGATGCAACACCAACCATAAATTGGTGTGGCATACCATAGGGTAGATCCATATGAGGAATTAAATCCATTGAAGTATAGTAGGCTAAGGTATTAAGATAGTGTTATAAAGTAACCAGATTGTTGTCTTGAAAGGTGACAAAATCTAAATCACCTTTAGGGACTATTTTAGGCAATATAGGTGGGGGAGAATGGTGTGGTGAAGCATGGGGTGATCTATCAATGTCTGAGGTATAATCTATGGATGAAGACAAAGAAGAAGATGGTGGTGGGTTGTTTTGTTTTTTCACTTGCCATATAGGTAAGACCATACAAGAAATTTAAAAATAGATAATGAACATATTTCCTTACATAATGAGTAAACAAAGAAAAACCCAAAGAAAACAAATCACACACTAAAAACACAATTAATCCTAGGATTTATTTTAAATTGCTTTTGGCTTATGCCTTAAAGAATGTGAAAAGGGAAATTGGCTTGTAAGTTAGGTACTAGAAAATTCATCTAAGGATGGTTTTGGGTTGAATTTTGGTGCTCAAATAATTTTCACTAGATCGAGTATGTGGCCTAGTACTGGGGGCTTGCTCCCCTCACTTCATGATCTCACAGCCAATGTAGGTTCTTAGCCAATATATATCATTTGTCTAGAGTTTATACTTCACTAGAGAATGGAGCGGGTCCTCCTCTTGGTGATGAAATCCAAGTGGAATCATTGGGTAGGATAAGGTGATCCAAAGGGTGATGAAATCCCAATGGGCATTGTCTCAAATAAGTTTTGATTATTAATTTATGCGTGTAGTTTGGTAGTGTAACATATATGTGCTACAATTAATTTATAATGCATTTAACTAATCTAGGTGAGCTAATCATAAGTAGAAATACCATGAATTCACTCAATTTTAACCCAAAATAAAATTTTGGTGTATTTTCATGAAAACAAGGAATAGATAAAATGCACTTAAATTCAAGATATAAAATGCAACCTATCCCTAGGACGAAAACCTTTTTTTTCTTTTGTGGAAAAGAAGAAAGGAAAGAATTTTTTATTTTTTAGAATTTAAAAATAATAGAAATGCAAGAGCATTGATCTTTCACTAAATGAAACTATATGCCTAAAAAACTATGAACCCATAGGAGTTCCACCAGGTGTGCCAAAATGTTTCTCTCTATTTTTTTGATTTTCTTAATTTTTTTGAAAAGAAAGAAACTAGGAATAGGGTGAGTATAAAAACTTGTTAAATGCGTGTGTATTGAATCCAAATGATTGTGGAGAGCTCCTCTTTTACTTGGGAGGATGACCTGAAAATAATAAAACACTAAAATAAACTTATTTTTTAGATAAGTAGATGGGTGGATTGCCTAATGTGAGCTAGATCCTAGAAGCGAAACCTTTCTAGGAGGTTGTCAATCCACCTAATTTAAACACTTAATTTTGATGGATAAAAATGATATAGTTTTCATTAAATGGCATCAAACTAAAAATAATAACAATAAATAACAAAAAATTAATTAAAAAAATTAAATGCTTTGCTAAGATGACCAAAATAAAGCAATTAGTAGGGATAATGCTAATGCTAAAAATTAGTCTAGTCAAAATGATGGTTTTCAGTTTGGTAAAATGGCAAGAGTCAAATGGATAGATTAGTTGGTTTTGGTAAATGGTTAAGGCTACACATAGACCAAGAGATAGATGGGTAAATGGAGAAAAAATGACAAAGGAAGAATATGTTAAATGGAGTGAAGGTGGAAAGGGGTTAAAGAAGGTAAATGAGATGAAGCTAATAAAGAGGGTAAGGAGATAAAGGGATAAAGGGAAAAGAGAAAAGAAGAGGTTAAGGGATGATATTTATATGTCAAGAAATAAAAGGATAAAGGGAATAAAAGAATTGAAATCAAATAACTAAAATATACAAAAGGAAATATTACCTTCCAAGCTTGAAGAAGAGTGTTGATGTTGATGATGGTTAATGAAGATGGAATCTTGCAGACCGATAGAGCTTCATTGCTTTGAATTATTTTCCTCTAAAGATGATGATGGCCTCTAAAATGATGATGACCTAAAATATGATAACCTTCTTCAAAAACTTGTAACAAAATATTGATAACCAAAGACTAACTTCCAACTTAACCTTTGGTGAAGGAGGGGGGGGGAGTATTTATAGCATTTGATGTTGGGAAACATACCAAAAGAGTAGAATAGTGAAATATAGAACCATTTTTCATGTAGGGGATGAAAGGTCCAAGATGAGTTTTTAGAATATTCCATTTAGGTTGAGAATTCTTCCTCTTTTCCCATAATTCCAAATTTGAATGGGGAATTATGCACATGGGTTTGAATGAGGCCTAAATACTTCTCCCCATCTTTTCTTGTTTTCACACAAGCACTTAAAGGGGTGTCACACAAAATTTGGCACCATTTTCCATGTGAGGGATGAAAATTTGAAGGTGAGGTTGGTGGGGATTCCCATTTGGGTTGGAGAGTCTCTAATTTGGGCTAAGAAGTCAAAAATGGGTGCCCTTTGTCTTTCCAAAAGTATTAAAGAGGTAGGTATCTCTTTTAAAGTCTAATTTCTTGTGGGAAGACAAAATATATGTTGAATTATGAACCATTAAGGGAAAATTATCCACATTTCAAGGGGTGAACTTTGTGATGTTGAAATGAGGTTATTAGGCACTTTGGAAAAAGGGTCCCAAGTGGGGTATGGTGTCTCACATCAAGCCATGTCACTTGCCATGTCACTTTCCATGTCACTTGCCATGTCACTTTCCATGTCACTTGCCATGTCACATCCCATGTCACTTTCCATGTCACTTTTCCATGTCACTTTCCCTATCACTTGACATGTCATTTGCCATGTCACATGTCATGTCATCATGAATAGTGATAGTGGGTCCCATAGTGAATAGTGATGGTGAATAGTACTTTCAAATAGTGATTTTGAATAATATTGTGTGACTAGAATAATAGTGATTTGGTTAGTTTAAGAGGGTTTTTTGAAGGCTTAAAAAGGTTTAGGGGGTCTTGAGGTATTCAATCATCAAAAAATACAAGTGTGTAGTTTTCTAGTGTATACACTAACCGTCGCTAATATAATTAGTTGGCTAATTCCCAAACACTTTCCTAATGGTATAATTTATCTATAATGGTTCAAATATCATGAGTTATATGAATATAATCATTTTTATAGACATTATATATGTTTTTGTGTAGATTTGACACACCTTATCTAGAATATGTTAGAAAATGAATAAATCTAATTAGATAATAGAGAATCTACTTCCAATTAAAACTTGAGTATCTACCAAAATAATTTTTTATAACATAAAAATATGAATAAACAAAGGCCTCAACCACAATAACATCAATAATAACATTATCTATAGCAATAATAATGAACTTAACACAACAATAGTATCATCAATAACAATAATATTGTCAACCATCAAATGGAAGGAACCAAGGCCAAAATGACCCCAAAAACCAAAAAAATTACCACATAGTTGAACATGAGTATAATAAATTTGTATGTCATATTTTAGGAGATCATGTATCTATCATTACCATCAATCCTATACCAAATATCAATAGACTAGGACCATTATCTGACAATTCCAATTAACTTACCAATGCTGGTAATCCTTCCTTGACTTATGACCATATCCAAGAATAATATAAGCTAAGTATTATCATTCTAGGACCCTATGTTGATAACTCTTTATTTCCCCATGACCACAACCAAGCATACCAACAATATATAATTATCCTCTCTAGCCCGTCTCCATTATTTTCTAGTAATAATGATCATGTATCTAATCCAAATTGTGCAATCATAACTTAGTGGTCTAAAATCACCATCCCAAGCCCTTAACCCCTACCAATGAGTCGATTCAACATCCTATGTCAGCTAGGATTAAGCCAATTACCATTGTTAAGGAAAAAACATATGATATTTTGGAAAAACTCCAAAATACACCCACATAAATATCCATTTTGGATTTTTTACCTATGTCTACCATCCACAAGAATATTTTTACTAAACTCCTATGTCAATCCCAAGTGCCAAATGACATTACCCCAAACAAATTCCAATCTTTGGTTGGACACCTAGCCCCATACCAATAGTTGAATTTTAACCAAATTGATATGCCATCCCCTAGTACTCTCTATAATAACCCATTATATATTAAATTTTCATAATATGGTATGAATTCAAACATGTCATCATAGATAATGGATCTAGCCTAAATATTATGTCTCTAAACATAATCAAGAATCTAGGATATACATCCACTAACCTATAGTCAGAGACTATTAATATCAATGCGTATGACAATAAAGAGTGGTAATCACAATGAACCATAAGTTTTCTAGTGATCATTGGAACTTTGACCCACAATACACTTTTTCCATGTGCTAGACTTGGATTTGTTATATGATTTGATTTTTGGTCAACTATGGATACATGAAATTCATGTAATCCATTAAACATTATACTAGTGTATTAGGTTTCCTCACTCTGGGATGGAGGTCACTATCCATAGAGATTTATAGCCATATGAACACTATAAGTGTTTGGAGGACAAATATAAAAGTTACAATTACCATTTTTATCTAGACCCAGTGTTAAAGAAAGATAAAGATAAAGAGATACTTGTTGAGCTATCAGAATCTAATTGTATATATCTTGATAGCCTTACCTCATCTTCACATATGCTTCCTATTGAAATGTCTAATCATTTTACCATTTCACACAATGGTCTAGGAGATTATTTTACCCATGATACATTACATATAATCAAGTTCTCATAGAATCTAAAGACTTATGGAAGGCCTAAATATGAGCCAACTTGAATGGAATGGTGATGAAATAGAAAAGGAAAGCTTCATATCCTAGTGCATGTTATTTTCACACCTACCACTAGCCAAGATAGGACCCACTTACCAGTGATGATTCATAGTTATACAATGAAAAATTGGTTGATTGTTACAATAATAAAAGATATCCCATCCCTAATAGGATTATAAATAGCCATATTAGCAGGGTAATCTTGAGCCCATTTCTATGACCAGATACAAAGGAACTAATGGTCTCAGATTTAAGCTACTTAGGGTGACCCCATGCATATTAATCATGATCCAACACCAATGAATAATGATGAAAATGCTAAGAGTGAAGTATATTTTGATCATAACATATATGAAAACCTTATCATTACCAAATTATTTGACCCATTTACCATTTACACCATTATGATAGTAATTCAACATTCTCCACTTCCCCTTTACCCTCCTTAACTTATGGATTGGGACCAAAAAGAATCCATAGTACCTTTTATAATATTTTGAGAATGATGAGGCCTTTTGTGATTTTTTAGGCATAAAAGACAATGTTCTATTGGGAGACCACAAATAAGGGTTATATATCAAACTAGATCCTATAGCCTACTTCAAAGATCATATGAACACCCTTATCCAAAAATAAAATAATAAAACATTAAGGTCTTAAAATTAAAACCTCTTTGAATCACTTTTGGACTATGGTAAAAGTAAATTAAAAACATATTCTCTTGGTGAAAACTTGTTTCAAGTGCCACTACATAGGGATGTTCATCCTAATTCAAATGAAGCTCAAGAGACCACCAATAATTAACTTGAATTTGGGTCTGAAATCAACATAGAGGAAAAATATGTCTTTGATCAAATTATTCAAAAATTTCCTATAACATTTATTACATGGCCATTACCACCATTAGGAGATTTAGATTCATCCTATTTGGGAGATATTGAAGAACTAGTGTGACCAAAGAACTTTATCATTGCAAGCCAATTCATATCCTTTCCAACTATTATATAAGATGGCTTGACTCTCATAATAGAGGATAATATGGAATTCAACATTAGGACTCTAGAGGACCCAAAGTGGATCAAATTAGGTGCATCCCTCATTGAGGAAGAACATGAAGTTTTTACAACCCTTTTGAGGGAGCTGTTGACATATTTGCATGGGCCTATTCTAACATGCCAAGTTTGAAACCTACCTTAGTTGTACACCATCTCATTATACAACTTGATGCCAAACCTATGAAGTAGAAACTATGTAAGATGAATCCTCATATTGCCATGTTAGTTAAGAAAGAATTGGAAAATATCTTGGAAGGGAGATGCATTATACCGATCAACTATTCAGAATGGATCTCAAACATTATGCCTATCAGTAAAAAGCTAAAAGGGATAAAAATATGCACTAATTTTAGAAATATCAACAAGGCCTACTCTAAAGATGAATTTACTTTATCGAATATCGACATGATAGTTTAATTTACATCCAGGTATGAAATACTTTCCCTTGTGGATGGATTTTCAAGATATAATTAGATTAGGATCACACCAAAAGACCAACACAAAACAACATTCACCACTCCATAGGGAACATTTTGCTATTAGGTTATGCCATTGGCCTCAAAACTTCTAGGGCCATATATCATAGAGATATGACCATCATATTTCATGACATGATGCATGATATTATTGAAGATGTTGATGACATATTGAGCAAATCTAAGACCCATGTAGATCATCAAGTCGTACTATGAAGGATATTTGAAAGGATTTGTGAGTACAAGTTTAAACTTAATCTCAAGAAGTGCATATTTGGAATCAATTTAGACAAATTTTTAGGATTTATTATCTCTCATTAAGGTATTGAATTTGATCTTGGTAAGGTAAAATCCATTATTGAGATGCTAAAACCTTCCACTTTGAAATAACTCTATATTTTATGGGGTAAACTTCAGTCTATTAGACACTTCATTTCATAGTTGGATGATAAATGCCATTCTTTCACTCATTTATTGAAGAAAGGTATTACATTTATTTGAGATGAATAATGTTAGAAAGCCTTTGATCACTTGAAGAAATATCTTGTCAATCTACTTATTTTATTACAACTAATACTAAGGAGGCCATTTTTGCTATACCTATCTACCACTAATAAAGCCCTGGGGGCACTTTTAGCTTGGCATAATGAAAATTATAAATAACACATCATGTAATACCTAATCCATACATTATTCATGTATGAACATAACTATATGCATATCAAAAATGTTGTTTTAACTATGGTCTTTGCATCCCAGAAGCTACATCATTACATGCTTAACAACAATACCATAGTCATTGAAAAAGTAGATCCACTCAAGTATCTACTATCAAAAATAGATTTATAGGGATGCATGGCTAAACGGATTATGATTTTGAGCAAGTTTTAGATTAAGTATGTCAATAAGAAGGCTATCAAGGGACAAATAATTCAAATTAGCTTGTTGATGCTCCCATTTCAAATACTCAACCACTCACTTTTGCATTCCCAGATGAATCCAGCTTAACCATCATAGAAACATATCTTGAGGTGAAACATTAGAAGATGTATTTTGATGGGTCCTTCACATCTCATGGATTAGGATTAGACATATTATTTATTACACCATAGGGAGATCTCATTCCCAAATCATTTCATATCAACTTTCCTTTTACTAATAACATGGTTGAATATGAAGCACTCATTGTAGGGATTCATCAGGAAATACAATGTAACATTCAACTTATTATCGTTCATGGTGATTCTTAGCTAATCATCAATTAGGTTATAGACTAGTTGCATACCAAAGATGATAAGTTGGTACCATAAAACTCCATAGTGGACATTCTCAAGCAATAAATTTCCCATATTCAATTTGAACACATACCTCAGGTGATTAATAGGATAATAAATGCCATGGCTATAATTGGTTATTTGATCTGAATCATTGACAAGGCAAAAGACTATCAATTCCTTGTAGAACATCTTCTAGCCCCTGCTCATGAACTTTTGATCATTGAATTGATTTGATACATTGTTATTCTTAGTTATATTTGGTATTTATAATTATATAATTACATTCATGACAAATTCCTTCCGCTAGACCTTTCACATAAATAACAAAAAGACTTCACACACTAAGCCTCTCGATATACCTTACTTGGCCCAACCCTTTACCACTACATTAGTGCTAAGGGAAGTTTGCAAAGGATTTTTTAGATCGCACACTAGAGGGGCCATCCTTTCCAAAAATCTCCTACATAATAGTTATTATTGACCAACCATAGAAGAAAATGCAGCTATATATGTAAAAATATGTAATGAATGTCAGAGGCATGTCAATTTAATTCATGCTCTAGCCAAAACACTCAAATCAATGCTTGCACTATGGACATTTTCAATGTGAGGACTTGATCTCTTCAATAATATTAATCCTACCTACTTAGATGGTCATAAACATATTCTTACCACCATCAAATATTTTACTAAGTGGGGTACAGATATACCCTTGATTTACGTGACTAGAAAATAAAATTATAAATTCATATTTAACCATCTCATTTGCCACTATGGTCTCCCATTTAAAATTATATCCCATAATGGTAGATCATTTAAGATCAAGGATGTCAAAGCACTCTATGTCAATTTTAACATCACTTAACACTTTTCCACTATATATTACCCATAAGGTAATTGCTAAGTAGAGGTATCTAAAAAGACCATTAATAACATTCTTAATAAGACTATCAATGATGCTAGCCATGATTAACACTTGTAGATATTATGCACCCTCTAGGCTTACCTTGATCCAACATGAGCCACACCATATTCCCTTATCTATGGAATTGATGCCATCTTTCCCATTGGGTTCAAATTTAATTCTCTACGTATCTTATTGAATCACATCCTAGATGATGAGGATTATATATTTGATCACCTACAAGATCTAGAGTTATTGGATGAAAAACATATGATGGCTATAAATAACCTTCAAGCATATCAAAACTAGATATGTGGTCAGTATAACCAATGTGTCAATCACAGAGGGTTTGAGATGGGTGATTTTATCCATAATTGGATATGCCCTTATGTCATTGTTGTTAAATATGGATCTAGAGCTTACAAGTTAGCTATATCTAACAAAGATAAACTTGATGAGCCAATGAAAATAATACATCTTGTTATCCTTGAAATTTATTAGCCTCAATTCATGGGATAACCCATATGAAACATTTCCATCTCATATCCCATGAGATCTAAGCTCACAAAGTGAGGCTAATCACCACCTCATTGAATTTATTTTTTCCTCAAAAAAATTAGCTTTTAAAGGAATTTTTTCACCCCATGTAGTTTAGATAATTTTCTCCAAACTACACCAAGTCCAAAATGGTGCAAACTAGAGAATTTTATCCATACTAAACCTCAAGGTGCAGAGTTAAAGAAGTTCTCTTCCACTAAACATGCAATCCAGAGAATTTTCTCCAAATTGCATGCCAATGTGCAAAGTCAAAGAATTTCTTTAGCCTTGCACCTGGGCCCACCATTATGATAGTAATTAATTTCACATTAATTATCCTTTTTATATATATTTAACCTAGATAATTTTATTTTAATCACTACTTTCTCTCTCTTCACCATTTTTGAGACCAAGTGTACCTCCTAACCATCATTTTTGATTTCATGTGCATCTCAATTCACCACCCTCATGATCAATTGGATTTTCTAGTTTGATTGTTTTTGTGCTTCAAAAACACCTTATTTTGTCAATTTCATCTTGTTTCATGTAAGTCTCCCTTTTATTTTCTTCATTTTTATGTTTTGCTAGATTGTTTCAATTTTTGTTTTTTATTTTAGGATTTGATTTTATTTCCCCCAAACCTTTTTCAAAACCCTAACACTCTCTATTCATTTTAGATAATTTTCTCCAAGATGTATGGAGGAGTGATCCTTGAAGTTCACACTGGTGCACTTTAGAGAAAATTCTCCAAAGTGTATATTGCATGACTCTTCCATGCACTCCAGAGAAAATTCTCTATAGTGCACACCACCTAGTGCACTTTGGAGAAAATTCTCTGAAGTGCATATTGCAAGTTCATCCCCAGTGCACTTCATATATTTTTCTCTAAAGTACATGTAATTAGGTGCACTCTAGATAAAATTATCTAAAGTATACGTAAGTTTGCCTCAATATTTTTGGTTCATGTCAGAAATTTTTTTCCAATGTGCACCGAAACCTTACACCCTCCCATGTAGTTTGGATTATTTTCTCTGAACTACACCCAACCTTTTTCCATGTAGTTCAAAAACAATTATTTGAATTACACCAAAGTTATCGACCCATTATGAAATTTGAAGAATTTTCTCTGAACTACATGTTTCCCAAAAATGATGAAAAATGCTAACTCTGAGGAACCAAAATTCTCTTTTGTAGATACTAGATCAACATCAGAAGATTTTATAGATTAAAAAAAAATGAATTATAAGTTTTAGGGTGTTTTTTTTGCATCTACAGTGGACTCTAATGTAGATCAGATTGGAGATATAAAAATTGGTCATGTTGATATGGTCAAGTTCTTACAAAGGTTAGGTAGGTATCCTATTACTCAACACATGTGGCATGTTCTAAATAGTGAAATAAATTTGGTGGTAGCATTTCCCATATCATCTCAAGATCTAGAGTTCATCCTAATGGTTGTTTCCCATTTTGATAAAGAAACCAAGTTAGTCAAGGATACTAATGGGAAAATAGTCATTCATTTAGATGCTGAGTAATTTGATAAAATTTTCCATCTCTCAGATATTGAGGATTTTTTTTATATTAGCATAAATTCAGCCCAAGAATATTATGATAAGAATTCTAAGAAATTGTAAAAGGCACATCAATACACATTGGTTGAAGACACCAAGGCACTCAATTACAAGATGGCCTAAAAACCTATATTGTAGTGATTTTCTAGAGGAGATAGGAGATTCAATCACTCTCTTAAGTAGGGTCAAAGGTCTTCCTATATCAAATATATTTCAATAATGGATGTATCATTACATCATCATCATCAAAAATGATAAGCAAAGAATTTATTGGGGAAGTTAGATCAATGATGCTATATGCCACTAACTATCTAAAGTAAATTCTTCCCTCAAATTTTATATGAATTTTTACCTAGTTTATGTTGTAGCCTCTATATGACATTTCCAAGACTAACTAGTGTTGGTGAAAGGAATAAAGTTCCTATTTATGATTACTATTCATAGTTGACTCTCAAGGAAAGCACTAAACATTTTAGAAGAGTTAATGATGCTTTCTTTTATAAGTTAATTTGTATTTTATAACATGAAATGGGAAATAAAATAATTTTAGATCAAGCATGGGCAACAATAAACAATATTGGTTGTATTTTCCTTTAGTTCCCAACTTTCACTTACATCAGGGTCGGAGGATTCGATGAACAACCATACATGTTACCAAGGTATTCAAGTGATAAATTAGTTTTGATGGAGATGTGTAGATAAATGATGACCATGCACAAGAAGTAGTCAGATCCACATAAAAGAGGATTCAAGTTTTTGATAAGCATTGGTTGATACACCATGTTCACTACTCCCAAGGCAAAGACAATAAAAACTAAAATGCAATGGATCACCCTTAAAAGGTATAAGGGTAGGAAATTTTTTGATTATATAATGGTGAAGGAAAATTTGAAAGGAAATTATGTCCATGAGCACAATGTTGAGGATAATTGTGTAGAATGTAGAACCAAAGAAGATGTAAGGAAACTTGATTACAGTCATCTCACTACTGATCAAATTGAAGATTTATAATCAGCTAACCTTTTGGCTGATCTCTCTGGTGATGAAAATTTATTAGATACTTCATATGAAGGAAATTAGGTTGCTTCTACTCCTATTCCTTCAATCCAATGGTCTATAAAATAATGCACATCTATCAAAGAAAGATTTCAACCCATCCTTGTAAGAACTAATACCTCATTGAAATATAAAGGTATTACATTGAAATATTTAAAGATAAGGTCAGAAGAAGAATATGATGAAGACAACATAAGGAAATGAGAGGAATTGAAGATCAAAAATAAGCAAGAGGCCTCCACTTCCACTCAGAAACCAAGATTTATATTTGTCGGTAAAGGAAAGAAGAAAGACAAAGAATCTAATGCTAGAAGAGTGTTAAAATAGAGACATAGGAGAAACCAAATGTGAGTGAGGCACCACCTAAATTAATAGTTTTTAAACCTCTAGTTTAGCAGTCTCTACATTATGAGTCCACACAATTATAAGTTCCTATATTTGAGACTCCTCAACCAATAGTTTCTTAGGTGACATTCCCTACAGTTCCTTCTATTAGTAAATATTGCCAATTATTTCTATTCCTCCCTAAGTTATTCTTTTGGCTCTACCTTCTCCTCTTAGTACCACACTTTTTCAAGTCACCTCAGAAGGCACTCTGGATCAAGTTTTTGACTCTTTATCTAATTTTCCTAGTCCTACAAAATCATTGGGATCCTCAACCAATCTATACTTTGCTTAAAAAGATATAGACAAATTCATGTCCACATCTTCTACCAAAATGATAACTCAAGCTCCTATCACCCCAATGTATAAAATATCATCAAAGACTAAAATAACATCCACACCAACCCAATATCCATAAATAATAACCACTATCCCATTGGTGTTAACTCCACTATCAGATACCCCCACTATTCCACTTTCCATTCCACTTACTTCACAAACCATTGTTCCTCCTCAAACATCACAATCTTTGGTTATTCCTAGACTTGAAGATTCATCTCATCTTCCTCCTTGGATTATATCTTAGACCCCTAAAAGGAAGAAGTAGGTTGTGTCTCCTGATGACTTTGATTCTAGTCAACTTGAGCTAATAAAACCCAAAGTGACAAAGAAAGCTAAAACTATGTCAAGAGTGATTTTTTAGTTTGAACGTAAGTATGGTGAAGTTGCAGTACTTCCTAAAGATAAAATCATAAAATATATTCAAGTATCTAAATATGAATTAGGATGAATAAATTTTGGAAAGTAAACTCACAAAAATGCAAAGGAAGATTTACAAGTAGCAATGGCATTCTTGATTGAGAGATATGACAAGGACAAGAAAATTAAGGAACAACTAAAGATATAGGTAGAACAACTAAAACATATTTAACTAAAGATCACACAATATTTAAAGTCTATTATGCTTGTTGAGCATGAGAACATTGAAAAGGCAATTCAATAGGCTAAGAAAATTAGATCTCAAGGTTAGGCAGTTAATGGATGGATCAAAAGGTTAACCACACAAGGTACTCAACAGTTGCATTATGCCATTGAATTTTTGAAGAACCTAAGCAAAGTAAAAATGAAAATTTAGAAAACCATTAAGATACTCTCTCAAAATTTTGAAGTGACTAAAAAGGATATTGATACATAGGCTCAACTACACAATTTCAAGCTTGAGCTCTTAGTTGACCAGAAGGTCATTCCAAATAGGAAAGTATTAATTGATTATAGGAAATCAATGAAGAATAAAAGAGAAGTTCTCAAGAATATAATTAAATATCTCAAAGAAGAAGAATATATTTACAATGATAAGATATTATATCTTACAAATAAAATATGATAACTTATTTCAAGAAATGAGTATAGGTAAAAAATGAGTCCCAAGAAATTATTCCAGTGGAGATAGTAATTCAAGAGTTCTCATATTTGATTTAAACAAAGATTGAGATAGAAAAATTCATACTAGACTCTATTTATAAACTAGTTGGATTTCAAGTCATAATGAATGAGTTTTAAAAGATCTTAGACAAAAGCAAGGACATGCCAGTCAATCTAGAGGATTCCATTTCAAGAGTTCTTGTTATCTCTAGGAGTACATTAGGTCCAAATGATAGAAAAGTCTAGGCTATGTTGAAGAGATATGAGGAATTTGTAGGAAAGAATAAAAAGGAATGAGTTCCTATGTCAAAGGACATAATTTATTTTTGAAACTTTTCATGTGTATTTTTGTTCGGTGCATTTTGCATGTAGGAAAAGTGCACAGTCCTGAGTCAATTTGGACTTTGTCAATGATTAAGTCAATGTATTTATATTTTTTATATTTTTTTCATCATTACTCTCTATAAATATGAGGATGCTCTTTGTAAAAATGACCACCAATGGTTATAGAAGTGAAGTGCTACCAAAATTGAGAAGCAATATTGAAACTTTGAGTTTAAATTACAGATATTTTATCAATTAATATATGAGAAAGCAAGTGACCTTTCAATATTTGAGTTGAAATAAATTTTTGATGTGTTGGAGATGTTCTTATGTCTTTAACATTACATTTTATTGTTTACTATATTGAATTGTAGTGCAAATTTCTATAAATCAAAAGCTGCCAAGAAGCTGATTTTGAAGTCTTTGAGCTGCAATATCATTACTAGGGTTATGTTCATTATTGAGAGATGATTTTGAAGACTTTGGGCTGTTAGTCATTATATTTAGTGATTTTATGGGGTAGTTTTTCATATCATAGAATGCTATTGCTACCTTTCAAATGACTATGGATTTGGATTTCTAAGATATTATTGGTAAGTTCATTGTAGTCTACCTAGATGATCTAACCATTTTCTCAAAAAAGCACCAAGATCATTATGACCATTTTTATTAAGTACTTAAAACATTCTATTAACATGGGATATCTCTTAATCCCAATTAATTCATTTTTAGGGTTAAAAAAGGTAAGCTCCTTAGACATATTGTATCCAAGGAAGGAATCAAAATTGATCTTAAATGGGTCAAGTCAATTCAAAATTGTACTCTACCATCAAGTAAGAAAGGAGTGTATTCCTTCTTTGGGAAGGTTAATGTTTTGTGAATATTTGTTACTAACTTTGCTAAAAATACATGCCATATTATAGATATGATGAAATGAAAATCCATTTTCCATTGGAATGCAGAAGGAAGAAATTCTTTTCATGAAATTAAGGAATCCATTTCACTTATTCCTATCTTAGTTTGCCTTGATTATGCCAAGAACTTCATTATGTATAGTTATGCTTCTAAGCATACCTTATCCACCATCTTGGTACAATAAAATGAAGAGGGGATTGAATCTCCTATATCATTTATGAGCTTTCCTATAAAGGCTCATGAGCTCAAATATTTATCCATGGAAAAACATGCATATGCTATGGTGAAAGCAGTTAAGCATTTCAGATATTACATCCTCAATTCTCACACCATTACACTAGTACCGAATTCTACTATTAAGTCTATTTTGACTCAGCAAGAGTTTGGAGGCAAAAGAGGTAATTGGATCATAAAAATTGAAGAATATGATATGGATATCAAGCCTAAAAAACTTGTATATGGAAAATTTTTGTGTCAACTCATGGTAGATATCAATTTAAAAGAAGTACCCAGTAATGAAGGAAATACAAAATAACCTCCACTAGTCTTGCGTGTAAGCATAATAGATGAATGGTATTTTGACATTGCTCATTTCCTCACATATGGAGTGTCTAGAACATTTGTCTTGAAAATAAAAGAGGATAATCAGTCTCAAGGATAAAAAATTTATCCTTTGGGACAATGGTTTGTATAAGCAGAACATTAATGGAATCTTTCTATAATGTGTAGATAAGGCACAACAAGGTAAGTTGTTGGAATATTTATATGATTTGTCTTGCGGAGGAAATTTTTTATCCCTAGTTATAGCTCATAATATTTTGTTGGCTAGATATTATTGTCCAACACTTTTTTAGGATGCATATGCTTGGGTGCATAAATGTGATAAGTGTTAGCAATTTATGGGGAAACCTAAGTTAGCAGCCTTACCCCTCAAGCTGATAGTCATTAAAGAACTTTTTCAACAATGGGGTATTGATTTCATTAGTGTAGTGAACCCATTGTCAAGTGTAGGTCATATTTATGTTATCATGGATACAAATTACTTCACCAAGTGGGTAGAAGCAATTCTAACCAAACATGCCACTTCAGAGGTTATTTGTAACTTATTCAAAGATAATATCATCATGAGATTTGGTGTGCTAAGAAAAATTTTAACTGATAATGTTTCTTGTTTCAAATCCCATGAGGTTACTTAGTTTTGTTTAGATTATGGGATCATTGTGTCTCATACTTATGACTACTTCCCTTAAGGAAATGGTCAAGCTGAACCGAGTAATAAGAATTTGGTAACTATCATCAGGAAGTTGGTAGAAGATAATTAGAGAATGTGGCATAAAGCATTATATGATGAATTGTGGGATGGTTGTATCACCCCTACATGAGCGATTGGTATGTCTCCTTTTCAACTTTTGTATGGATTGAATGTAGAAATACCTATGACATTAGAGTTTCCTACTCTCAAATTGGCTAGGGAAATTAAAGATGAAACATTTAAAAGTTAATTATAAAAACATATTATGTACCTTGTTGAGATAGAGGAACAACGTACAAAGGTAGTGGACTATATTGTAGAACATCAAAGTCACATCAAAGAACTTTTTGACAAGAAAGCTAAATCATGAGAATTTTGAGTTAGGGATCTAGTCCTCTTATGAGACAAAATAAGAGAGCCAAAAATAATGCATGGGAAATTTGATTATCTATGGATGGGTCCTTTTCTCATTTAACTCAGTGGGGAACATAGTTTCCTCTTGGAATACCTGGATGGAACACCATTACCACTATCCTACAGTGGGCAACATCTAAAGCTTTTCACTCAGTGATGTTCTAGGTAAGTTTGTACATTTTATAAATATTTATATATTCTTATTTATTTTTATTTTAGTCTAGTCTATCACTTGACTCCATGGCCCAATGGAGAAAGGCACTTAGGGTTCTAAGATTATCTTTCCTTCAAGCATTTCAAAAGAATACTTGGATGAAATTCCCTAGTCATAGCTAGTTGTTTTCCTTGAAATTTAGTAGGCTCAATTCATGGGATAACCCCTATAAAAATTATTTGTCTCATATCCCATGAGCTCTAAGCTCACAAAATGAGGTAATCACTACATCCTTGTATTTTTTTTCCTAACAAAAAAGTTATCTTTTAAAGGAAGTTTCTCACCTCATGTAGTTCAAATAATTTTCTCCGTACTACACTAAGTCTAAAATGGTGCAAACTAGAGAATTTTCTCTGGACTACACCTCAAGGTATAGAGTCAAATAAATTCTCCACCATTGCATGTGCAATCTAGAGAATTTTCTCTGAATTGCACGCCATTGTGCAAAGTCAAAGAATTTATTTAGCCTTGCACCTCGGCCCACCATCACAATAGTAATTGATTTCACATTAATTACCCTTTTTATATATATTTAACCAAGGTAATTTTATTTTAGCCACTTATTTCTCTCTCTTCACCATTTTTGAGATCAAGTGTACCTCCCAACCACCATTTTTGAGCTCATGCACATCACACTTCACCACCCTCATGATCAATTGGATTTATTGGTTTGATTATTATTTTTCTTTAAAAACACCTCATTTTTTTATTTCATCTTATTTCAGGTAAGTCTCCATTTTATTTTATTCATTTTTATGTTTTGCTATATTGTTTTGATTCTTGTTTTTTATTTTAGGGTTTGATTTTATTTCCCCCAAACCTTTTTTAAAACCCTAACACTCCATGCATTTTAGAGAATTTTCTTTAAGATACATGGAGGAGTGATCCTTAAAGTTCACCCTAGTGCACTTCAGAGAAATTATCTGAAGTGCACATTACATGACTCTTCCATGCACTCTAGAGAAAATTCTCCACAGTGCACACCACTTGGTGCACTTTGGAGATTTTTCTCTAAAGTACACATAACTAGGTGCACTCCAAATAAAATTCTCCAAAGTGTAGGTAAGTCTACCTCAACATTTTTGGTGCATGTCAGAGAATTTTATTTGATGTGCACTGAAACCTTACACTTTCCCATGTAGTTTAGATAATTTTTTCTGAAATACACCCAACCTTTTCCCATTTAGTTTAGAAAAAAATATCTGAATTACACCAAAGTTATCAACCTATCATGCAATTCAGAGAATTTTCCCTGAACTACATGTTCCCCAAAAATGATGAAAAATGCTAACTCTAGGGAATCAAAATTCTCTTTTTTAGATACTAGATCAATGTTAGAAGATTCTATAGCTAAAATAATAATGAAGTATAAGTTTCAAGGTGTGTTTCCATCACCTACAGTGGACTTCAATGTAGATCAGATTAGAGACATAAAAATTGGTCATGTTGATATGGTGGAGTTCTTACAAAGGTTAAGTAGGGATCCTATTGCTCAGCACATGCAATCTATTCTAAATAGTGAAATACATTTGGTGGAAAAATTTCCTATATTAGCTCAAGATCTAGAGGTTTTCCTAATGGTTGCTAGCCATTTTGATAAAGAAACTAAGTTAGCCATGGATACTAATGGGAAAATAGTCATTCATCTGGATGCTAAGTACTTTGAAAAAAAATTCCATCTCTCAGATATTGAGGAATTTTCTAATATTAACATAATTTTGTCCTAAGAATATTATGATAGGAATTTTGAGAAATAAAAAAGGCACATCAATACACATTGGTTGAAGACACCAAGGCACTCAATTGAAAGATGGCCTAAAAACCTATATCATAATGATTTTTTGGAGGAGATAGGAGATTTAATCACTCTCTTATATAGGGTCAAAGGTCTCCCTATATCAAATATATTTCAAGAATGGATGTATCATTACATATTCATCATCAAAAAAGATAAGTAGAGAATTTAGTGGGCAAGTCAGATCAGTGATGCTATATGCCACCAACTTTCTAAAGTAAATTCTTCCCTCAAGTTCTATATGAATTCTTACCTAGTGTATGTTGCAACCTCTATGATGACGTTTCCAAGACTAACCAATGTTGGTAAAAGGACTAAATTTCCTATTTATGAGTACTATCCATAGTTGACCCTTAAAGAAATCACTAAACATTTTAGAAGAGTTAATGATGCTTTTTTACTAAGTTCATTTGTATTTTGGAATAGGAACTGGAAAAGAAAAGAATTTTAGATCAAGCATGGGCAACATTAAACAAGATTGGTTGTATTTTCCTTCAATTCTCAAATTTTACTTACATTAGGGTAGGAGGATTCGATGAAAAACCATACATCCTACCAAGGTATTCAAATGATAAATTGGTTTTGACAGAGATGTAAAAAAAATGCTGACCATGTATAAGAAGCAATCAGATGCACATAAAAGAGGTTCAATTTTTTGATAAGCATTGGTTGATACACCATGTTCACTAATCCCAAGGCAAAGACAATGGAAATTGAAATGTAATGGATCACCCTTAAAAGGTATAAGGGTAGGAAAAATTTTGATTATAGAATGATGAATGAAAATTTGAAAGGTAATTATGTCCATGAGCACAAGGTTGAGTATAACTGCGTAGAATGTAGAACCAAAGAAGATGTAAGGATACTTTATTATAATCATCTCACTATTGATCAAATTGAATATTTTCAATTAGCTAATATTCTGACTAATCTCTGTGATGATGAAAATATATTGGATCCTTCATATGAAGGAAATCAAGTTGCTTCTACTCTTATTCCCTTAATCTAATGGTCTATAAAAGAATGCACATCTATCAGAGAAATATTTCAACCCATCCTTGTAAGAACCAATGCCTAGTTGGAATATAAATGTATTAAATTAAAATATTTCAAGACAAGGTCAGAAGAAGAATATGATGAATAAATTGCAAGGAAATGAGAGGAATTAAGGATGAAGAATAAGGAAGAGGCTTCCACATCCACTAAAAAACCAAGATTTGTATTTGTGAGTAAAGGAAATAAGAAATACAAAAAATCTATTGCTAAGAAGAGTATTCAAATAAAGACACAGGATAAACCAGATGTGAGTGAGGCACCACCTCAATCAACAATTTCACAACCTCTAGTTTAGTAGTCTCTATAGTCTGAATCCACACAATCAAAAGTTCCTATTGTTGAGACTCCTCAACCCATAGTTTCTTAGGTGACATTCCCTACATTTCTTTCCATTAGTACATCTTTGCCAATTATTTATATTCCTCCCCAAGTTATTCTTTTATCTCCACCTTATCCTCCTAGTGACATACTTTTTTAAGTCCCCTCACAAGGCACTCTGGATCAAGTTTTTGATTCTTTGTCTAATTTACCTAGTATTACAAAATCATTGGGATCCCTAACCAATCTATACTTCACTCAATAAGATATAAACAAATTCATGTCCACATCTTCCACCAAAATGACAAATCAAGCTCCTATCATCCCAATGTCCAAAATATCATCAGACCCTAAAGTAACATCCACACCATCTCAAACCCCACTAATAATAACCACTATCCCATTGGTGTCAACTCCACTATCAGATACCCCCACTATTCCACTTTCCATTTGACTTACTTCACAAACCATTATTCCTCCTCAAACATCAAAATCTTTGGTTATTCTTAGACCTAAATATTCATCTCCTCTTCATCCTTGGATTATATCTCAGACCTCTAAAAGGAAGAAGTAGGCTGTGTCTATTGATGACTTTGGTTTTGGTCAACTTACGCCAATAAAACCCAAAGTGATAAAAAAAGCTAAAACTATGTCAAGAGTGATTTTTGAGTCTGGACATAAGTATGACAAAGCTACGGTACCTCTTAAAGATAGAATCATAGAAGATATTTAGGTATCCAAATATGTAGTAGGATGAATAGATATTGGAAATAAGACTCATAAAAGTGAAAAGGAAGATTTACAAGTAACAATGACATCCTTGATTGAGAGATATGACAAGGACAAGAAAATTAAGGACCAACTCAAGATACAAGTAGAACAACTAAATTTTGTTTCACAAAATATCACACAATATTCTAAGTTCATTACACTTGTTAAGCATGAGAACATTGGTAAGGCAATTTAATAGGCTGAGAAAATTAGATCTCAAGGTTGGGTAGTTAATGCATGGATTGAAAGGTTGACCACACAAGGTAATCAATAGTTGTGTTCTATCATTGAATTTTTGAAGAACTTGAGCAAATTAGAAATGGAAATTCAGTAAACCATTAAGATACTCTCTCAAAATTTAGAAGTGACTAAACAAGATATTGATACATGGACTCAACTAGACAATTTCAAGTTAGAACTCTTAGTTGAGCAAAATGTCATTCTAAATAGGAAAGTATTCATTGAGTACAAGGATTTAATGAATAATAAAAGAGAAGCTCTTGAGAATCTAATTAAATATCTCAAATAATCATACGATATGTGTAAAGATAAGATATTAGATCTTACATATAAAATAGAACTTCTTTGTTAGGTAAAATATGAGTCCCAAAAAATTATTCTAGTGGAGACAGTATTTTAGGAGTTCTCATCTTTGACTCAAATAAATATTGAGATGAAAACATTCACACTATAGTCTATTGATAAACTAGTTGGATTTAAAGTCATAATGAATAAGTTGCAAAAGATCTTAGACAAAATCAAGGACATGCCAGTCAATCTAGAGGATTCTATTTCAAGAGTTCTTGTTATCTCTAGGTGTGCATCAGGTCCAGATGATAGCGAAGTCCATGATACATTGAATATATATGAGGAATTTGTAGGAAAGAATAAAAAGGATGAAGTTCCTATGTTAAAGGATACAATTTATTTTTGAAACTTTTCATGTGTATTTTTGTGTGGTGTATTTTACACGTAGGAAAAGTGCACAGTCCTAAGTCAATTTGGACTTTGTCAATGAATAAGTCAATGTATTTATGTTTTTCCTATATTAGTTCATATCTCCTCTCTATAAATAGGAGTATGATCTTTGTAAAAAGGACCACCAATGGCTATAGAATTGAAGTGCCTCCAAAATTGAGAAGAAATATTGAAACTTTGAGTTTAAATTGTAAATCTTTTATCAATTAATATATGAGAAAGCAAGTGACCTTTAAATATTTGAGTTGAAATAAATTTTTGATGTGTTGGATATGTCATTATGTATTTTACATTGCATTTTCTTTTGTAATATATTGAATTATGGTGTGAATTTCTATAAATTGAAAGGTGTTAGGAAGCTGATTTTGATGTCTTTGAGCTATAATATCATTACTAGGTTTATGTTCATTATTGAGAGATGATTTTGGAGACTTTAGGATATAAGTCATTATATTTAGTGATTTGATCTTTATCAAAAACAAGGTAGAGACTTTGGGATACAATTTATTCATTTGTTTTACATTACTTTATTGGTGTTATTCTAATTATCCTTTCGGTTAACTCGTCTGAATATTAGTTGTTATTACTTTGTCAAGAAGTTTTATGTTATCACATTAACATTGTAAGGAATAGAAGAAAGTCTATAACCGAATATCAATTCTAAAAAAAGAGAATTGGATGATATGAAAACACCCACTTTGATTAAATTAGAGTAAATAAGTGTAAGTAAATAAGTGTAAGTAATTAAGTAATTATGTACAAATAAAAGGGAGCCTCCCCTTTCTTTGAGGAGAGATTTTATCTCATTACAATGTGGCTGAAATAACCATTTTTCTACCATTATGTTGGTAACAAAATATTCACCACCCAACACATCTCAATCATTATTTCTCTTCAAAGATCTGATGTATTATCTATGAGGATCATTTATGTCATACCATAATATCACCTTTTTATACCATATTGTATACCATTCCTTGCATATCTTCCCTAATTGACCAAAGTTGTTTTACCCTCCCACCCCCATTTTTGACATTATTTCTGATCCATTGGTTTTTTAGGCACCTTTAGTGAGGGGTTTTAGATGAAGTTTCAGTAGTTGATTCAGTATTTTCCCAAAGAGGAAATATCTTAAATTAGTATGATAGTGGTTTGGAAATTGAATTCTTCTTTGTTGTCACATTCTATCTCATTCTTAGTGATACTGATTATAACTTCCTTTGGGAAAATTAGTATCATTGACCCATGTCATTGTTTCCTAATTATAATCACCTATGGGAAAACTAGGAGAAACACTATTTTTATCTTTTTTTCTACATCACCTTACCATTACTATTGATATACTATACCATTTGCCTAAATTCATGAACTTATTGTTACCTAGTCAGATTACTCCATTGTATGGTAAAAATATAATGACTTGAGGTCCTATGGGACTATATAGGTAGTGCTTGATTCATGTTGATGTCAACTTAGTAACCTTTAAGCCATGATCTCTTTATTTAGTGAGAATTTTATGTTTGAACACTCTCACCATTTTGTGAGCATGTTTAAGCCATGCCCTCACCATTTTATGAGTTGGACAATTTTGTATCTAGTAATTCTCACTTGAGTAAAGTTGCCTAAAAAATTCCAAAAAATACTTAAAAACTTTCAAAAAATCCTAACAATCACAAAATCATGAAAATTGGCTTAGAATTTCCATGCTCATTATAAATACATAAAAATGTTATGGGTTGGGACATCTTCTTTGTTTAGTTTATTTATAGACTATCTTGATCTTTTTCTCCCATTTTTGGGAGAACTACATCGGACCGAGGTCTGCATGGACTATGTAGGCATTACTTGGATACATGGGGTATCTAGGGTTAGCTTAGTTTTATCTTCCTTTATTTTTTGACCTCTTATTTACCTTAAGGATTCTAGGACTCCTAAATATATCATAAGCAACCACTTTTAATTTAGTTTCCCCATCCTTCTTAGCCTTAACTGTTTACTCTCACCATTTTTTGAGTTTATATTGTGAGAATTGTGTATTCAACTTTTATGCACTTATGACCACTTGGATTTTCTTATGCTCTCTCCATTTTGTGAGAAACCATTTCCAATGTTATTTCTAGTTTGTGAAATATTCATGCTCTCATCATTTTATGAGCTCATCCTCATTCCAAGCCTCAGATGAAGTAGACACTATGAGCTATCAATTTACTTCATTATTTGATACTTGTATCTCAACTTTTAGTGTGGTTTTAACCTAAATTATATTCTCATGCTTCCATTATTTGTTTATGTTGACATTTTTATTATTTTGGAATGTCATCCCATTTTTTCTTATGAACCCACCATTTTATGGTATCATTCCTATTTTCCTCTACAATTCAATCATGTTTTCTTATCTTCACTTCTCTTTTATCCCATATCTTAGGAGAACTACATTTGGCTTGAAGTTAATGCTGGATCTTATGTCCATGGAACTATGTAGGAAGCATCCACTTACCTAGTGCATCTGGATTCAACTCTAATACCCCTTATTTTTCTTCTATTCCCCCCAATTTGTATTTGTATGTCATTGTTCTGTATAGCCTCCTTAAAACCATTAGTATTTTGTTCCTGTGTTGTTTTACCTATGTATTTTCTACCTACCTTAGGGGTCATCATATCTCCAATTGTAACACCTTTATCACACTTGTATGAACAATTTATTTTCTATTTTTACTAACATTTTGATTAACCATTGTTTATCTTTTGCCTTTATCTATTAGAATAGTCTATTTATTGCACTTTTATTTACTTTGGATTGTTTATTTATTTTGATTATTTTGTTTTGTTTATTTGTGGCCATATTTTTTTATTGTTGTTTTGTTTTGTTTGTTTGTTTTGATTTTATTTACCTCTTTGTGTTTTTGTTTATCAATTACCATAGGATTATTATACTTTATTTACACTTGAGTCTTGATTACCCATATCTTATACTTTAGTTATGAATTGGTGTATGTTCCTACACTTAGTTTATAGTAGTATATTCACTCAGGCTTTGATTTTACATATCTTACATCTAAGTTATTTATACTTTAATTTAAACTAAGTTTCTCATTATTTGGATACACATTGTTATTATAGTTTTCTATAACTATGATACATAATATACTAAGCTACAACAAATATCAATTCAGTAGAGCTTACAAGTAATGGTGCCATAGTAATTCTCATTGTTCACACTTAAAAAAAATCTTTGACCTACCATGATACTACCCAAATGTAGATTAATTAAATCACAAATGAATCCCTACTAGTTAGGATGTGCATCTTCATACCATCAAGTATCCCAAATTCATGTTTATCTTTTGCACCAATTTACTCTTAATCTATGAGTAAGAATTTAGTATGTAAGCCCCCTTTTCTAATTTACCCTACTAGGGCATTTTCATTATGTGAATGATTATAACCACCTTTGGGAAAATCATTTTATTTATCTACCCTACTGGGGAATCTTAATTATGTGAATGATTATAACCACATTTGGGAAAATCATTATTTT
This sequence comes from Torreya grandis, assembly GCA_037957365.1. NCBI lineage: Eukaryota > Viridiplantae > Streptophyta > Pinopsida > Cupressales > Taxaceae > Torreya > Torreya grandis. Next base: position 1,984,057 of record JARHVA010002772.1, read on the forward strand.
CACCTCATTATGCTAATGAGTCTAACCACCTTTTGGAAAATAATTATGTTTCAATCTATCTACCCTACTATGGCATTTTCATTATGGGAATGATTATAATCATATTTGGGAGAATCATTATCTTTATCCACCCTACTAGGGCATTTTCATTGTGTGAATGATTATAACTACCTTTGGGAAATTCATTATATTTTTTAAGCATGGGATATAATGAGAGGGGGTGAATCAGTATATCATATATCTTTTAAATCTTTTACTTAATTAAATTAATTTTTTTACCACTTAATCATACATTCAAGATATGAAATAATAACATGCACCACATGAGAGAGAGAGAGAGAGAGAGAGAGAGAGAGAGAGAGAGAGAGAGAGAGAGAGAGAGAGAGAGAGAGAGAGAGAGAGAGAGAGAGAGAGAGAGAGAGAGAGTAGATTTTTACATGGAAAGCCAAAGTGAGAAAAACCATAGAGAACTATCTCAAGTATGTAAATGAGCTCCAACTCAATTTTACAAATTTCACGAGCACCAAATTTCAGGAGCACCAACCCCTTTGTTGAGCACCAACATAGTAATGATTTGTGAGCACCAACCCCTTTCAAATATTTGTGAGCACTGACCCCTCTCAAAGATGTGTGAGCACTAACCCACAGGAGAACCAACCCCTCTTGTGCATAAAACATAACTATCTCTCTATGTTGATTTCTTAACAAATGATAAAACACTACTATATTTCTTTTTTTGTCTCTTATCTTCTATGATATATATAAAATAATTACAAACCATGAACACACTTGCATATTACAAATGGCTTCCTAATCCTTATTTTATATCTTTCCAAATGACCTTTATCATTCACCCTTTATGACCCTTCAATCTATAGGGAAAATGGTGCCAAACTTGCATGACCCTTCGAATTCTTTCGTTTGAAAAGTCACATGATGACCCTTCATGGGAAAATGCATCCTTTCCCTCTTTTATCTTTATCTGGTGACTCTTCAAATTCCTCAAGGTGACCTTTCATATGAAATTACACCCCTTTTGTCTTTACTTGGTAAATCTTTGACTTCTTCATGGGCCTTTTTTTGTCTTTATGCAACCAAAAATATATCTATTAATATTTAATTAATATTAACCCACTTTATCCAAGATATGGATATTAAAAACACCTTTAGATAATAAATGCTATAGGGCATTTGTCACCAATATTGCTAGACTTTTGACATCAATGAAAATATTTATAACACTATTTATCTACCCTAATATGGAATTTTTATTATGTCAATGATTATAACCCCCTTTGGTTAATCATTCTCTTCATTTTCCCTATTGGGGCACCTCACTATGCCATTGATTATAAATTTCTTTGGGATAATTAATCTTTCCACCCTGATTACCTATAGGTCGCATTGTTTCCTTATTTTTGAGGAAAGGTTCACCCTTATTTATTGCTCACTCCCTCAATGGGGCATCCATGGCTCATCCATCACCTTTTAGGGCATTATCCAAGGCATCAACAACCTTTTCATTAATACGGTCAAACTATAGACACCACATTTTGGCTATAACTACGTTCTAATCAAACTTCAAATTGATTTCTACCAAATAATGAAAATTAAGACTAAGATTTATTGAATGTCTAAATTTTGTCTACATATCAGACATTAGTGCTCAAAATTATGTTGAGGCATCCCTATTTAGGTTATTATCATGTACACAATAATAGCCTCTTATTTATTCATATCCAGTCAAATTATGACCTAGCAAATTGATTGTTTGGCCTTTGGATCTATTAAGTAGGACACTTAAACAATTCCTAAAGTGCAAAAATTTTAAGCAGAAGGAATTAACTAAGCAAATAAAATTAAATTCTTAAGTGAAATTTCCATGTACAATTAGTGAAAATAAAATTTGTAAAAAGAAAATTTCAATAAAAATGAGGTCATGATGGTGTCATCATCTTCTAAGTTGAGGAATTGAAAATATATCCCATATTAGGCCCCTTTTTGTGCTACCTAGTGGACTACACCAACTCCTTAGATCTTGGTGAGAGGAAATCATTGGTGATGGTTACTCTTTTTGTACTTTTGGTACCAATTGGGAGGATCCCCATGGATTGTATACCAATTGATAGGCGATCGCTTAACACCCAAGTTTGAAGGATAATCTCATTGAGTGATTTCATGTGGCAGTTAGAGAGTGTAAGTGTTAGAGTAGTGTAACTAGAAGCATAATGACCCCTAATGATAACTAAACACCTGATATGCACCTATTTAACCTAGCAAGAAGATGTTCTTCCACCTATAAAAATGATATTGAACTTGAAGAAGAGATTGGCAACATTAATGTAGTGAAGCTATATAGGATCTTACATGCATTTTACCTTGAAACCAACATGAATATTTTAAAGAATCACCATGTATCACCCAAGCTTTCCTATGATCCATTGGGCTTGTAGTAGAACTTAGATGAGTGTGTGGTCTATTTTGTAAAAATTGTACTTTGTGTTGATGAACTTTGAGTTAATAGAAATGACATTGCATATTTTCTTAGTTGTTTAATCTTTTCATGTAGTTTAACACTGTTGTAGGTTTACGACTTAAGTTTTATATAAATAATGATATAATTTACACTATTTTAATGTATTGTGATAGAAATGTCTATTATAGGTTGTTAATGGCATCATTGTGCCATATAGTGACTTCGACATACCTATAAAATTGACTAAGTATTGAAACTAGCATGCATTGAGAGACTACCTAAGATTGTTCCCACTGAGACTAAGCTTATGTCATGTTTTAACTAGCCCAATGTGGGCCCCAATCCCTTCACTATTATGCTTCAGGTGAGTGCAAAAGGCTTGCACCTTGTGTGAAATTGATGGCAGTGTAGTAATGTATTTAAATGTTGTGCACCATAGACTTTTACTATGCTTGCACCTAGCTATATCAAGTACAAAAATAACTTGAGTTGATTTCTAAACATGTGACTCAACACATGAACTAAACAAGGAAACTTTACTAAAACATTTTGGTTCTATTACTGGGACCCATGTTGAATTTTGTTACCATAATAGTGCAATAGAGTGATGATCTAAATTTCACTTGAGAACATCAAGCACTAGCTAGATCAAGTGAAATATAGTTTAACACAAAAGCATCTAACATTCCAAGGATAGAATCTAAGATAATGGGTGTAAACCTACCTAAATGATGCTCTGTATAAGGCATCTTTTTATGAACTACCTAAGCATGTGTATCAGTGGCTAATTGCCTATACCACATCTAAAAGATGAATATATGACCAATGCTTTAAATGGATAAAGGAGCACCTATAGAGGCTTAAAACTAGAGATGATGTTTGGATGTGTATTATAGACAAGTGGTGGAGTGGCACATTGAACAATTATGTGTTGGAATTTATAGTGTTGACCTTATCTTGTCCTAAAGAAGTATAGTATGAGTTATTTACAAACCAAGGGGTACATTCATAACAGGGCTCAACATCAAACTAAAAAAATTAGTGGTGAATTATGGTATTGAAATTGTAAGAATGGAAGGATAAAATCCTTACACATGAGAAAGCATAGAAGGTGAGAAGGGGAAGTGTAGGTGAAGTAAAATAGAAAGGGATGAGCTACCTGATACCCAAGAGCTCCAAAGGTAGAACTATAATAAGCGAAGGCATAGGTTGATAGAGGATATAGAACCTAAAAGTGCTAAGAGGACTCATAACGAGTGGGAAGGGCATGGCGAAGGATCCCTTGAACTATAATAACATGATGAAAGAGAGGAGGAAACAAAAGTTTGAGCTCAATAATTGCATGAAAAATGCCTTGGGTTCCTATAATATGTGGTGAATGAGGATACACTAGAAAGAACTACCCCCTTTAAACCTAAAGCACAAGCTCATGTACTAGAGTCTCCACCAGAAGATAGAAGAATGATAATTGACCCTATTATCAATATTGACTTTGATAGACTTAAAACTTTGAACCAAAACTTTGTGATTGAACAAGTGATAAATTATGAGTAACCAAACAATAATACCACAAAACTAGTGAGTACTAACCCAAGAATCTAGAATATAAGTGCAAGAATTCTCGTTTAGAGGAAGTCATCTGTGTCAACTAGGTAACAACCCATAAGAAGTTATTCGGCACCACAAGTGAGTAGTACTGCACCATTGAGATTTATGATGTAACCTATGTTAATAAGGTCAAAACTCAACCCTATAATCAAAGGCATTAGAGGACCTTATCTAAATAGATGCTAGGGGGTAGATGCCTCAGACTCAAGCACCACCCCTTCAACATATTTATTATGAAAGTGCAATGTACTTGTGTAAGATCACATTATAGATAATGACATAGAGTATGGTATCAAGTGTGAAATTCAATGGTGTACTGAATGTATTACCCAATTAGAGCTCAAGGGGACTTAGTATGTGAACACCTTGATGGATCATGCCCATACCTAGCATCAAAAATTTGATTTAAACTAGGATGTGATTGATTATGAAATATTGAAGGAGGTTTTATTATAGGAATTTAATATTCTTGACTTTGAGAAATAAAGCATCATAATACTCAACAAAATCAACCAAAGGATAATAGAGAACATACACCTATATGACGTATGGTTTAAGACCCTCATTTATAATCTTTTATATTATATCCACCCCTTTTAACATGTGTAATGGTTTTTTGGGGGCCTAATAGTACCTTTTAGGAGATCTTTATCCATGAAGACCTTCACAAACCCCCATAAAGCACTTAAAAATTCACTTTGGGCAAAGGGTATAGGTAACACTGACACCAAGATCAACCCATTTATGGAGGCATAGATCATGTCAATGGCCTCCTAGCTACAAAAATTGGCTACTATTTTAGTGCATGATGCTCATAGTAGATTGTGGTATACTATGAGATGAAGGGGCATAAAAAGAATAATTACCCATGAAGAAATGTTTGCACCTTACTACTCAATTGTGAAGTTTCCCATGGGTCATATGAATCTCAAAACTATCCCCTATTGTAGTGCACCAGTAAAGTAAACACTCACATCTATTGTAATATGTGTGATGCATATACTCATTCAATAATGTATTATAAAATCATTGATGAGATGTGCCAAAATATGGAGAGAGGCACATGATAGGCAATGACCATAACTGAAGGGTAGGTAGGCCAAGGAAATGAAGGCTATAACTAGAAAAATATTGGATATGGGAATCAACAAGGTGCATGAGGTCAAGGTGGATTATTTGATGGAATATTATGCCCACCATGGTCATGTTACAAGTGCATACATCCAATTCCTAACACCATTTGTGTTGAAATTGTCAATCTTACTCGAATTGCACTCAAATACATATTTTAGGCTAAAATCCATAAAACATACTAAATGGTTTAAAATTGTCATTTACAAGTGCTAATTTAGTTCAAAGTATCCCTAAATGGGGCAATGTAATTTATGGGCTAGCTAGCTTTGATCAATTCATTTCGATTCAAAATGATAATTTTGCCTTTTTGTGCTTTAGATCACTCTTTTCTTCTAATTCAGTGGTACACATCATGTACCTTTGTTATTTTATGTTGGAAATATCCTAAATGATAATATGGATCCAATGTATCTAATGTCACCTTCTAATTCTTCCTGAGTCAAATTATGACTCAATAATATGACTTTCTAACATTTTGATTAATTAAGGGTAAATTTCCAAATAATTGCACAAATGTTGATTAACCTTGTTTAACGCTAATTAATCCAAATCAAGATCTTAAGTGGATTTTCCATGAGATTTGTTGAATATTTCTTTTTTAAAATTGATTTTTATTAACTACATCATTAGGTGACATCATTTCTTGGGAAGACATCCTTAGGCCATAAATGCCACAAATATCAGGATTATGGGTCACCCATGCCTAGATAATGCCTCCCATGCCTCCCATGCCTCTTAAATTACCCTTCTTCCAAGGTCATGATGAAGATAATTATGGATTTAATTCCAAATATTGAATTAATCTTCAACCACACATCTTAATTTTGAGATGGACAATCATGGTTGATTCTAGTCATTCTTGAAAATCTATAAATAGAGAGGCCATGGACATGAATTTTAAGCTTGATTTGTGAAAATTTATAATGTTAAATTATTTCCATAATCCTTTGCATTTTATCATTGATTTTGTTTGAAAACTTCATTGATAGGCTATTTTAGTGATTCCAAATCATGAGCCTAGGTTTTGTGGAGAGTTCTTGAGACATTGGAGGAGTTTTGCCACCATTGTTGAAGATAAGAGATCTTGATCAAGTGATAACATGATTTTGAGATGCATTAGTATGGTGAATCCATTTGGGAAGGTAACTAGTATGTTTTCTTTCATTTTTTTATTCATTATCATTTGTAAATTCCCCTTGAATATATAGGCTTAGTTAGCTAGTTCTCTATGCATTTCTCTTAGATTTATGGACTAATGTTTGACTAACTTATTTTGTAATCCTGATCTACAATAAGTGTGGGTTGATTGAACATTACCATCATGACTACCCCATGCATCTAACATGTAGGTATTTTTAGGGATCACATGCAGTTGAGGATTACCCAGACTTGTACAAAAATCTGAATCAAGGTTGGCCTAGTGTAGATAATGATGCCACCATGGTTAGGTGTGAGCAAGAGGAAAATAAATGGGCTCCCAAGATGTAGTAAAATCACAAGGATCCACCAAAGGTGTAGACCATAACTTAGTGTGTTCACCACATAGCCACCTACTATGATGACAAACAAATTGTGCTTAGAATATGATGAGTCAAGCCACGCCAAGTGTATAATGCTAATTGAGCCAAAATCTATGACCTACCTTGACACGATGTAACATAAGGAAATCTATAACAACCCATGAGTGTAATATAAATTTTTTATGAAGAGATCCAACTGGACAGAGATTTAGAGGCAAGGCAAGCACCTTATGAAGGAAGCAAGACATATAAGATGCTAAAGTATAGGAGTTGACCAAGATCCTATGCCTCCTATAATTTAAGGGGATTTTAACCCTATTTAAAAACTTGATTTTGGATCATTCATGGAATGGACCAAAGGAGTAGGACATGCTTTAGATGATTAAAGGTGTGATGCATATATATTGGGCATGTGAAGTAAGGCATACTCAGAATGTAGAGTATGACCAAGAACTACTAATAAGAACCACCATTGATGGATGGTCTATTTGTAAGGTCCTTGTGAACATGGGTATTGAGGTTAACATTCTAACCAAAATTACCTAAGAGAATATGGGATGACCACCCTTAAATCCCTTGCCTCATATTTTTTTAATGGCCAATAAAACCTGAGTACAACCTATAAGAAGCCTAAAGTGTGCCATTTTAGATATTATGGGCACCAAATTCTAAACCAATTTTGAGGTAATTGAGTTGGTAGAGCATGATAACTATCTAGTGCTCATAGGGAGACCATGGTTCTATGTTGACAATATAAACATGCACTTCAAGAAGCACTACATGACTTTCTAGCATGAAAGAAAGAGAGAGGTATTCCCCATATCAAGTGATCAAGGACCTCTATATGTGGAAAGTGTTGATCTTGAATATGAGATCAACCATATTTATTACATCATGGCATAGGGCATGGAGAAACTTAACCCAAGTGACCAAGTCATGCTCGAATGGGAGGATGGAAAATCAGCCTATGATATAATTGACATAACCTATGATTAATGGGTTGAAGAGGCTTATGAAGTTACAAGATGAAGGTGCCACCTAGTGTAGGCAACTAAGCCAAAGCCAGCCAGAATGGGACTAATCAGGGTTGATCACACTCAAAATAAATGGGTTTCCCATACCAAAAAGGTATGGAAAAGGGTGTTTTATCTAAGTAAAGGGAAGATTGAACAAAGGCCTAGCTTACCAACCTGGTAGGATGTGAAGGCAACAATATGTACTAGGTTTGGAAAGAGTAATGAGGAATTAGACATACCTATTTAATCAAGTGATTTTAACCCAATCATGCATGTTCACTTGTGTGAAGAAACCTAGATTATCTATATAAATAATGTGATTAGAAGCTTATGGGTACATGCCTTCTACACAACTTTGAAAACATGGGCATGAGCATAGTACATCATAAATGAAATGTGTCAAGAGATAGGATATTGGGAGGTACTCAAGGAGAGGTTTGTGCACACCTTTTCTTTCTCTTCACAGATATTAGAGCTACTAAAGCCACTATAAGTCATTCATAGGGTAGTTTTTGAGGACACTTCCATCCTAAAAGAGTGCCTTAGAGACATGTTTAGGGATAAGGGATTAGAAATCCTAATATTCTTTGAAGAGAAGTTAATCAATAGTGACTCTAGTGAGGAGGATGATGAAACTTGGAAGGAGCACAATTAGAAGGCTCTAATAGGAAGATAAAAACTTGTGCACCTTGTGGATGATAACATCATAGATGAATAAAATTTGAATCATATTCAAATTGAAACAACTAAAGAGACAAGACAAGTTAAAGACTCTCATCAGGAGAGGAATGAACCTTATCATGTGCCATTTAAGACAAATAAAGTAGACATCAATGCAGATGGTGAGTCAAATATTGCCACTATATGCACTTACTACTCTAAGGTAGAGATGGAACAAATCATAGACCTCCTAAAGGAGTTTTAGGAATTTTTTCCATGTAGATACTGGGACATAAAGGGCACCCACCCTTCCCTTGGAAAAATGAGCATCAAGCTAGTAGATGGCATGAGGCCTATCAAGAAGCACCTGTATAGGATGAATCCTAATCTTCATACCAAGGTAAAAATGGAGATTGATGGAATGTTGGTCATCAACATCATCTACCTTGTATAAGAGTCTGAATTGGTGAGCTTGATATTCATAAGAATCAAGTAGGATTAGTGCATATAGATTTGTATCAACTATAGAATTTTGAATTCCACTTACATCATTGACCCATTCCTAACCCCATTCACTGATGAGGTCTTGGATGGCATCATGGGTTATGAAATCTATACTTTCACTGATGGTTTCTAGGGCTATCATCATGTGTAGATCAAGGAGGAGGATAAACTAAGACAACCTTTGTAACTAAATGGGGTTGTTTTGCCTATAATTTGATGACCTTTGGGATCAATAATGTGCTAGTTATATTATCTAAACTAGTGATCACTATTTTCAAGGACTTCATCCATAAGTTCTTCCAAGTCTATCTTGATGACTAAACTGTATATGGCTTTATAAAGGGCCATTATGATAATTTTTGTCTCATGTTTGAGAGGTGCAAGCATATCTAGATATATTTAAACTTGAAGAAGTGCATATTTTCAACCCCCTTTGAATATTGATTGGGTACATCATCTGTAAGAATGGTTTTCTTGTTGACCCTATAAAGATAGCCATCATCATTCAGTGCTAGACTCCTTTAATGTAGAAAGACATTTGCACCTTTCTAGGCCATTATGGCTACTATAGAAAGTTTATATTGAGATATACAAAGATCAAAACAAATATATGAGGTGATCTTGTGTAAATATGGCCCATTATATTAGGGTGAGGTATAAGAGGAGGATTTTGAAACATTAAATCTAAGATTGGCTAATGTGTCAATTCTATAATTCCTAGATTGGACTACTCCTTTCCACATCTATGTCAATGCTTCAGGCTCCATAATTGGTGTCATATTAGTATAGCTAGGTGAGGGAAATATAAACCACCCCATCTCCTTTCTAAGTAAGAAATTGATGAAATAAAAATAGAATTACACCACCATCAAGCGTAAGGCACTAGCAATGGTCTATGCCTTGAAAAAATTGAGGCGGTATCTATTGGAAACCCTATTAATCTTTTTCATTGATCATAATGTGCTCAAGTACCTTGTAAACAAGAATGTTTTACATGGGAACATATGAATATGGATAGCTCTATTCTAGGAGTTCTAGTTCTCCATTGTTGTCAAACCTAGAAAGCAAAACTTGGGGCCAAACCATTTGTCTTGTATAAATTTTGGTGATGTGGTAGTACTGATTGAGGATGACATGCTAGATGCACAACTATAAAGAGTCCAACACATCCTTAAAGACTTGATAGAGATTAATATGTTCCTAACATCCATGTTTTTACCCCAGACCATGTCAAATAAGGAAAAGAAGCAACTTACAGTTTGTATTACCCCCTTTCATCTCATTAAGGGGGAGCTATATAAACTAAGTAGAGATGAAGTCATGTGTTGATGTGTTATATAACATGAAAGGGAATCCATATTATAAAAAGTGAATGAGGGAATCATAGGAGGCTATTATACTAGAGATACAATGGTGTAAAAGATATTACAATATGAATTATGGTGGTTAGTCTTGTTCCAAGATGCAAAGGAGTGTGCCAAGGCATGTGACATATGTCAGTACACTAGGAATCCCAACCACTGGGATGAAATGCCTCTCATCCCCATTCTTGCCTAGGTGCTATTAGAGAAATATTCCATTGATTTTGTTGGACCAATAACTCCTATAACATAGTGCAAAGGTATAAGGTATATTTTAGTGGCCACTAACTATTTCACTAAGTAAGCCAAGGCCATGTTGATAAAAGACTGTATAATGATGATATTCATGCACTTCATCTGGGAGAACATAATAAGTTGATATGGGTGCCAATTAATTTTGACTATTAATAGGCTAACTCACTTCATCAATGACATGGCACACATCCTCTTAATTGAATACATGGTGGCACACCATAAGCCCACCCCATATCATCCCCAGGTAAATGGCACAACTAAAGCATTCAACAAGATCCTAAGAATGTTCCTGACAAAGATATGCAACATGGGTCACAAGGATTGGGATGATCACATTTCAATGGTACTATGGGCATATGACATGACATATAAGTGATTGAATAAAGCTACACATTTTTAAATGGAATTTAGCATTGAAGAAGTTCTCCCCATGGAATCCATAGTGTCATCCTTATGCATTACATGAATTGGTCATTTGGATGACCAAGAATATTTTACCACAAGGTTGGAATACTTGGAGTGCTTGGATGACAAGTGCACCCAATCAAGATGGGATCACCAAATCAAAAAGGTGCACTAGAAACTCTAGCATGACAAGTACATCAAGTGCAAGGAGCTGACTAAAGGAGCATTGGTGTTATTCTATGACACAAAGTAACTTAAGCACCTGGGCAAATTATAAATAAGGTGGATGGGACCCTACATCATCCACCATATTTTAGAGATAAGCACATGCAAGTTGTGCATATTCTCTGACAAAATGCTCCCAAGGCATTTCAATGTAAATTGATTAAATCCATATAGGCAATAGGATGACACTTATGCCATAAGAAAACCAACTTCTTAGCCACTAGTCAATTTGAGTTGAGCTGACCAGAAGATAGTTTGGTGCAAGCCAATACAAACTTTTTTTCTTTTTTTTGTTCTTTGTATAGTGTAAATAAGTAATAAATAGTGCACAATCACCATAAGGACTTATCTGCTAGCACTTCATGCATAATTTCAATTGGGTGAATCAAGCACTTATACTTCTTAATCACATGAGGACATGACACCTAAGTTATGGGCACATGAATCAAACCTAGATCTAATGAATTCATCTGGCCTCTCATACATAATTCCAGTTGGGTGAGTTGAACACTTATACTTTCTAAGTGCTTAAGGCTAGACATCTAAGTGGTGGGTGCATGAGACTCATCAGACTCAAAAAAGAGGTGCTTAGAACCCTGTGTGCAAGGTTCCAAATGAAAAGAGCTTCCAATCCCATACATGAACTACTTTGGCCTTTCATTCATAATTTCAATCAAGTGAATCAAGAAATTATACCTTCTAAGTGTATGAGGCCAAACATCTAAGTAGTGGGCATGTGAAACTTTCTAGATGCAAGTATAAGATGCACAAGATCCATGTGCACAAGGTGAACATTGTAAGGCTCTTAGAGGCCCAAAAATGAACTACTCTAGTACTTCTTTGCATAATACCAGTTGGGTGAGTCAAGCCCATTTGATTTATAAGCACCTAGGACCATACACTTAAGTTCTTAGGCATGAGGAAGTTACCACACTTTGCATATTTGAGAACAAAATGACAAAGTACATAAGTGCAAAGATAACCTTTATGACAAAGTTAGAAGGAGGAGCATCAATTGATCATGCGCTAGAGACCAAAGAAGAAGGTGAAGATGTTTAACATTATTGAGCACATGAAATAAGGTGAAAATGAATAAGCTAACCATGTGAAAGAGAACCAGAGGAGAAGATGAAGCATTAGAGGGCTATTTTAAGGGATTTGTATGGGGTAGAATAGGCCAAGGCAAGATGAAATGCAAGAAACTAACCAAAATAGAGAAGTGCATTTGAAATAGAAGTGAAAATAGAAGATAAAGTGGAAATAGGGAGGCTAAATATTTTCATGTATGGTGTAACACCCAAGTTACCACAAAGAATGTGAAGGTCATGACAAGTAAACAAACACATGAGAATAATCATCTAAGATAGCTAGTGTCCACCTAGATTTGAGTGGGAAGTGACCACTTGAACTAAACATCACTTCACCAATTATTATTAGAGAGAATTCAATGAATCAATGGTAAAGGCACAAAGATACACATTTAATGTATTGATGACAAGGGATTTCTGTGGATTTCACACAATTTTGCATTTTTAAAGAAATCTAGGCACCATCATGTCATAAAGTACCTACATTAATGATGGTAGATAAATAAAGGTTATAAATTAAAAAGTGGTATACTTTATTAGGTTATAAAGTGTATACTAACTTAAGACTAAGAGTGAACCTAAGCAAAAACTAGATAGTCAAGGTGTAAAAACCTATACCAATGAGAATTTGAGTGATTTTAGGCACTAAGAGTGAATGATTGCATACTAATAAGGATTGTGTTCATAGTAAGAGTGATTTGGATAAGTGTGGAGAAAGGATTCTATAGAAACTAGATAGTTGGAAAAGTGGATTAACACCTTGATTTCCATTGAAGGACAGTGAAGCTTTAGAGTCGAGGGAATAGTTATAGATCTGATGACTATAGACGCGTCATCACCATTCGAGGCTTAGGTAAAAGACACCTACCATAATTCAACACTATCAACTTCAAGATGGTGATGAAATGTAAGGTATCAAGCTCTGAGAAGGTGTAATAAGACCCAAAACAATCACATATATCACTCAAAGTGGCCACTATAAAAATAGTAGTATAACAAGTGTGGCACAAGTGAACACTAAGGTGCTCACCAAAATGTCCTACCAAGTAATGTAGTTTACTCTAAATGTCATGATAGGGGAGGATTGGAAATATTTTATACACATATACTAGTTAAAATAATATAATCACCACACATCCAGTCATTTTCAAGAGCTCACATAAAATTAAATGGTGGAGACATGGTGAAAGATGACATAAGGTGATGCCTTGTTTGATGTTTCAATTCAAGACAAGTTGATAGCTTTGAATGAAACTAAACTTTATGAATTGCCATGCTTCAAGAATTTAGAGGAGATATTGCAATTCCTACTATCATGTATCCACAAGGACTACATTTACTTCATAAGGAGGCACATGAAGATTTTGATGCAATTGGAAGAAAGAATAATCAAGCTTCCAAACACTGGTAAGGATATCTATCAAATGATGGATGATGATGAATAGGTGGAGCACATAGCCCAAATCCTAAAATATTTCAAGAGGGGTTTTACATTCCCCATCAAGGAGTGTAAGGACCCTAGCATGAGGGTGGTAGAGTGCCTTATAAGCTCTAAGCTATGCCCAAGTGGTCAATAGATTGATGTGAATAAGGCATACCTTTGTATCACCTATCACATGGTGTATGGCATATAGTTTAATATTTACAAAAGCATACATTATGTTTAATAAGGCATAAATTATGCTTGAGGAAGATGACTCCTCATCGAGTGAACTATTGGAACATAATTATCTACTGAAGGTGGGGGTAAATCATTAGATCAACTAAAATTAGTCCTTTAATCTTTTTAAATCAAATTCAAAAGCATATATAGATTAAAAGATAAATTCAAAGATCAAAAATACACATTACACTAGATTTATATGTGAAAAATCTAAAGGTAAAAACCATAGTGAGAATAGTTACTAGAAACTACTATTCTAATCTAGCGTCACAATAAAATCCTCATTGGCAAACCTCACTGGTTACACATTTAAGGGCACAAAACCTAAGGATACACTAATCCCCTAGTTTAAGAGCACCAACTCTAATGAAGCACCAACTCCCTAACTAATCACCAACTCAACTTAACCTCATTGGTTATAATATTTATGGGCACCAACCAAAAGGAGACACCAATCCCCTAGCTAAGAACCAACTCAACTTGTCTTATGGCACCAACCAATCATATCTATAGAGTTACAACTCTGTATTACAACATTAAATCATAAATGAATCTAGATATATGTTTTCTCTATTAAAATTCTAATTTTTAACATTCTCATACTATGTACATTCTCTTTGTGACTTTCTTTCTCTCTACCCCTCTCTCTCTATGTCTAGATATGTATCTATTTGACACACTTCATCTCACTTTCAATCTTCTCATTTATGTCTACATATCTATATTTTACACTCTTTAACATCAATTCATCTTCACTACACTTCTACCTCTGTGTATATATATTTTCATTTGACATAATTCAAGTGACTCTAACACTCTTTTCCTTTGTCTTAAATGTCATATTTATAAATAAATGATCTAGGGTTTTCTACTTATCTCTATGTTCACACTCATACTATAACACATCATGCCAATTTTGGAATTTAGTTCATTATGATTTGAACTATAAGTTCCCATATCTTGATTCTATTGGCCCATTAGTTGTTTTTGCACTAAAGGATTGACATGCTAGTTCCTTATACAATGGCTAGAGATAACCATGACACTTTGAAATAGATTCCATGCACCATGCCATAATTTTAGGTCTATTTTATTATCTATAGCATCTATTAAACTCAAGTTTTGATTCATAGGATCTTTAATGAATATTTGATCAATTATATCGATCAATCTCATGGTTTATGTCAAGATTCATGGCTTATATGCAAGTTCTTGCATGTTCTTGTTACTAACTATTTGTCTAGACATGAATTTAAATATCGGTGTTGATCTTTCCTTTGGCACCATGATCTTATTATCTCTATTTAAATAGGTCAACTTTAAAATTCATCTATTTGATCACCTTATAATAGGCTCATTCTATCCATTAGATCTTTGTACACTTTCAAACTTTAGCTTTTTTGAGATGTTAAATGTCGAGCTCTTTATTCCATTTGAATCCACTTGCTCTATTGGATCTTTCTCATCCAAGCTTCCACATGCTATTTGATCTCTGAAGATGCACATCCTTTACCTTGACTTGGTTATTAAACTTTGACACTTTGACCTCATCTCACAGTTTCCTATATCTTTGGATCACTTTCACTCCATCGATATTTTCAAAATTGCTTGATATTTAACTTGTCATTATGTCAATAAACATCAAACACTTTATAACATTTAAGTCCATTCAATCCATTGGATATCCTTTGCATAATCACTTGCATACCATCAGATCTTTTAACAAGCCTAATATTTATGTCTTCCAACCCTAAAAGATATGACACTTGTCATAATCACATGCCTTTTATACGTAGTTGTCAATTTTTTCTATTGATACACTTGGAATCCTCACATTACTTGTTGGCCTTTTGAATTTAAGCCTCACAATAGATGAACTATCCAGGATCTATGATTGTGATACTTGCCACTTGAAAATTCACTCAGAGGGACCTTCGACACTTTGAATTCATCATACTCTATTAGATCTCTAATGACCAATTAAGCATGAACTATTGATCTACCAACTAACTCAAACTTTACCTTGTGTATATTTGTCTAAGTATGGAAAACATTTAAATATTCCTAGAAGGCTAACTTTGTACCTACATAACTTCTACTTTTCTCAATTGCTTGGTCTAGAATTTGGACCCTATAAACTAGGTATGGCAATGAACAAAATGATATGCTCATTTATTCTTGAATCCTTCATGTGTGTGAGATATAATTCCATTAAATTACTCACTCATATTATTCTACCATAGATCTACTTATGCCTCAAACTTGCCTTGAAGTCTAACTTTGTCCTTGCCACTTGAAAATTCACTCAGAGGGACCTTCGACACTTTGAATTCATCATACTCTATTAGATCTCTAATGACAAATTAAGCATGAACTATTGATCTACCAACTAACTCAAACTTTACCTTGTGTATATTTGTCTAAGTATGGAAACCATTTCAATATTCCTAGAAGGCTAACTTTGTACCTACATAACTTCTACTTTTCTCAACTACTTGGTCTAGAATTTGGACCCTATAAACTAGGTATGGCAATGAACAAAATGATATGATCATTTATTCTTGAATCCTTCATGTGTGTGAGATATAATTCCATTAAATTACTCACTCATATTATTCTACCATAGATCTACTTATGCCTCAAACTTGCCTTGAAGTCTAACTTTGTCCTTGCATACCTCTTGTCATGTTTAGTTGCATGACCTGTAAATTAGTGCATATGATCTTCTTACATAGGGGATTCTATTCATATATCTACTTGATCCTAAATCCTTCATACATTCAAGATATGATAAAATAAAAATTCCTTTTTAGTTTTTTCTTGGAACCTACAAATTTGACTATGTTGGAAAACACTATCAAAATGACTTGAAGCCCTACTTTTCTCAAGCATATCTTTTGTCACGATACATCACATGACCTAAGATTTAATGCATATAAATTAGGCACAAAAATTAATAGACCCATGTGATCATTTTTTCCTAACACCTCCATGTATGTAAGTGCTAACCTCATCAATATGCTTAAATAGCTCTATTTAGCGGTCTTTGCAAATTTGGCTAAATAAAGAAACTTAGTGAATTCTATCTTAGTATCCAAATTTGCATCCCAATATCTACATCTACTCTTCATCTCATGGCTTCAGATTTGGTGTATAAAAACTAGGGACTAATGTGATCACAACCATGTAACCAACTCCCCCATACTCATTCACATGTGGAAATGGTGACATTAGCAAAATGCCTTCTCATCCTTTCTATCATCGACCCAAAATGTCTAGATGATCAATGTGAAGAACCCGATGAATTCCACTCATGCATATAAGCACTCCAAACATCTTTTACCTCTGATAGGATGCCTTGTACATTATTAAATCACCATACCTAGCCTTGACCATCAATGGCATCCATAATATCCCTTTTGACATCAATGACATGCTCATAATGACCTTTTGATGTCAATGACAATCATATTTCCAACAATATCCCCCTTTATCATTGATATCAAACTAAATTCTCTAACCTTCTACTATTCATATCCTCTAACATTGCTTGCATTAGCTTCTAATAAGTATGAACTAAAGCTTTTCATACCAAACTTTCCCCCCCTTAGGCAGTGCCACATTTTCCTAATACTTGACTTAGACACTTGCTCTTATTCTTTGACATTTGCACTTTTTCTACAAAATTTTGCAAAGAAATTTTCTCTTTCTCCTATAGAAGACATTTGCACTTTTTCTCCCCCTTTAACATCAATGGCAAAGGGAATCCTTCTCACTATTTTTCTAACTATCTCTCCCCATTTATCATATAAAGGAGTTTGTCCAAGAACCTAAAACCATCAACTCATTAGAAATTTTCAAAGTATACAAACCTAAGTTACCTTTTTATTCTTCTAGGGATCAACATGGATTTTATGATCCTTCCTCTAAACTTATGCTCCATCACTCGTATCTAGTGATATGATATAGGAGATATCACTCCAAAATTATGTCTCATTCATCACTTTATCATCTTCAGTTCTCCATACATGATTACTAGCCTTCTCTCTCAGTCTATTATTATCTTTTGATCTTAGGACCTGACCAATTACAAAGCTTTTCTACTCTGAGCCTTCTTGATCTTGACATCTTGAATAATCTATCTGCCCCTTGCACTATGCATAACTTATAAATATATTCATGTTATCTAAGTTAGCTCCCACTAACTCCATGTTCCATCTTTACACCAAGAGGCTGCTTATAGAACACCATAAACTCATTTGTCATATTTATATCATCATTTTACATATGTTCACTGAGTTTGGTGACCCAACATCTTTGCAAAACTGAAGATATACAATGTCAAGGGTTTTTTTAATTAGAACCCTTATGCCAAATGAATATATATATATATATATATATATATATGAGATGTACATTGATAATCTAACTATGTCATATTGAAACACTCATTTTGTCCCTACAAACACTACATACACAACACTTGACTTGATTTGATCAAGTCATTATCACAACCTACTTGATCTATCATTTTTAGTAGACTTCACTTGATTCTCCGTTAAAAGGTGTCTCTTAAGAAGCAAAGATAGATACACCTTAATTTACAATGTCCTAGAACAATGTGAAACTAGGAGTTACCCATAACTAATCATATTCCTTCTCCTCCTTGGTCATCTTGTGATTTTTTATTCTTCTTATTCTTAGGCTTAAGAGAATTAGCATGCTCATCTACTATTATATTCTCCTTTGGATTAATAATACATGGAGACAACATGGATTCATGACATACCTTTTCATCTGATGAATCTTCTTTACAATTAAAATCTCATCACTAGGCACAAAAGATTGATATTCTATGCTTGATACTTGATCTATAACAATAGTGTGTTTACTTGAATCTATACATACCTCAAAAATATCCTTAGTCAACACCTTAGACTTATACTTGAGATTTGTCTTCTCATTCTCAACATGTGAAAACATTGAGAGCTCTTGACATTTTCCAACCTCTGTAGCATTCTTCATCATGGCTTGATATTTCACTCTACATACATGTTTGGGTTGCTTATATGTCTTATTGGGCTTACTTTTCTCTTTTTCAAATACTTGTTAACCTTTTTTCACACTAGGAGGCTTGCATTTATTCTTACCTTTCACTTTTGATCTTACAAAACTTGTTCTAAAATTTTTAGCTATGTGACCAAAATTATTACAATTATAACACATTACATTTGTATCTAACAAAGGTGAAAATGAATTTTCTCTTACAAAAATCATCTATTTTTAGATACTACTATCCAATTACTATCCTTATGATCAAAATGATTACATACATAATAATAACCATAAAAAGATGAGGAATACCTGACCATGGCTTTTATTTGTGTAGAATGGGGAATTCTTCTCAACTCTTACTTCTTCAAGTTGCATACTCTTGTATAACCATCTACATCAATTTCCTTTGTATTTTTTGTCTTCCTTGAGTTTTTAGAGATGGACTTATTGTTATTTTTCCTTTCCTCAATATTTTTTTCATCTTTAGCCTTCTTCACATTAGCATTGCTTGTGTTTGTTCTTATGTCCTTGCAAGCTTTCTCTTTCTTTGCTCCTATTACTTGTACTTTGAAATTATCATATAACTTAGTAGATGTAATGGTTATGGGACTTTTCACCCTTTCATAACTAAGACCTGATCTTTCTTCTAAGGGCTTTTGAGAGTTGATCTTTTCATCAATAATATTTGATCCTCCTTTTAACTTTAGACTTTTGTCTATTTATTCTTTAGCCTTTTCAAGATTTTTTCTCAAAGACACTATCTCTGCTTCTAGCCTCATACATTTAATAGACTTAAGTTGTAGTTTAATTTTGACTACATCTTCTATTATTTTGGTCTCTTCAACTTGAGTCTTAAGACTTACTACAATCTGATCAGATCTTTCAAGACTTTTGGATAGTTTTTCAACTTCCTTTTATCTAAGCTTATTTTACCTTGAGTTCTATTTTCTCATCTTATCAATATCATCTAGAGCACAAATGAGTTCACACTTTAGCCACTTCTCCTTCCTCTTCTTCATCAGGGTCTTCAACTTCCTCTTGATCTAGATATACTAAAGTTGATCCTAAGGCCATGAATAGGGACTCATTTCCCTCAGCCACAAAGGGACAATCATGGTCATCATCTGAGCTATCACTATCATCTAATGAGTCACTATGTACTCTGATATACAATATTTTATTATTTTTAAAGAAGTTACTCCTTTTGGAATAGTGGGGATTCATCTTTTTGCCATCCTCTTCTTGCATAGAGTTATCCTTTTTCTCATAATGGTATTTAGTAGTAAAATGTCCTAATTTACCACACTTAAAACATTTAATGGGTAAATTGCCTTTATACTTTCTAGATCCTCTTTTAAATCTTCTAATAAAGTTGGATTCTTCTTCATTAGTCTCCTTAGATATGGATGTAGATGCTTTTGATTTTTCATGTTTAGATGCTTTGAATGTAGCTTCTCTCTTGGAAGTATCTACTTCTCCCATTCTCATCTCATAAGCAGTGAAGGTTCCATGAAACTCATCAATAGTGATCTTATCTAGATATCTTGCTTCCTTTATTTTAGATATTTTAGAATCATGCCTTGATAGAAAAGATCTTAAGACCTTTTCGACAATGATTGATTCTTACATCTCGTCTCTTAGGGCTCTGATTACATTAAGTATTTTATCTACCCTAAGAAAGTAGTCTACAATATTCTCTTCTTTAGTCATTTTAAGACTCTCAAAAATTAATCTGTATTTTTGTAGCTTGGCCTACTTTACCTTGTCATCACCTTCATATATGATCTTCAACATGTTTCAGATCTCTTGTGCATTTTGACAATGCATCACTTTGACAAAATCTGATTTGGATAATCCATAGAGAATAGCATTCTTTACCTTGACATTGCTTTCATATGCCTTCTTTGAAGTTTGATCAGTATGAGTTGTAGTAGGGGATGCATATCCATTTAATATAGACATCCATACATCAAACCCTAATGAAGATAGGTATGTTTCCATTCTTATTCTCTAGAATGCATACTTAGATCCATCAAATAAAGGTGTTGTATTAGATGAAAATATTTATTGAATAGACATTGTGTTCATTATTCTAAGATCTACCTGAACTGATTAAGCTTATTTCAAGGAACCCTACACTCTAAAATGAATTATTGGAACACAACTATCTACTAAGAGAGGAGTGAATTAGTAGATCAACTAAAACTAATCCTTTAATTATTTTAAATAAAATTCAAAAGCATATGTAAACTAAACTATAAATGTAAAGATCACACACACACACAAATACACATGACACTAGATTTATATGTGGAAAACCCAAAAGGAAAAACCATAGTGAGAATAGTTTTTAGAATCTACTTTTTAAATCCATCCTCACAATTAAAGCCTCACTGAAAAACCTAATTGGTTACACATTTAAGGTCACTAACCCTAAGGAGACACCAATCCCCTAGTTTAAGAGCACCAACTCTAAAAAAACAATATCTCCCTAACTAAGCACCAACTCAGCTTAACCTCACTAGTTATAATGTTTATGAGCACCAACCCAAAGGAGGCACCAATCCCCTAACTGAGCACTAACTTAGCTTGTCTGATGGCACCAACCAATCAAATATATGGATCTATAACTCTAGATTTCAACATTGATTCATAAATGAATCTAGATCTCTATTTTCTCTATTACAAGTCTGATATGTAACATGCTGATACTATGCACATTCTCTTTTTGACTTTCTTTCTCTCTACCCCTCTCTCTTTATCTAGATATTTATCTATTTGACACACTTCATCTCACTTTCACTCTACTCTTCTATGTCTATATATATCTATATTTGAAACTCTTCAATAATAGCTCATCTTATTTGCACTTTTACCTCTATGTATATATATTTTCATTTGACACAATTTGATTAGATCCATCACTCTTTTCCTCTATCCTAGATATCATATTTATAAACAAATGATCTAGGGTTTGATAATTCTCTTTGTGTTCATACTCAAACTATAACACATCATGCCAATTTTGGATTTAGTTAATTATAACTTGAACTATAAGTTCCCATGTCTCAATTTCATTGGCCCACCAATTGTTGTTACACCAAGGGATCAACCTATTAGTGCCTTATATAATGGCTAAAGATAACCATGACACATTGCAATAGATTCCATACATCACACTATAATTTTAGGTCTCTTTTATTATCTATAGCATCTATTAGACTCAAGTTTTGATGCACATTATATGTAATGAATATTTGATCGATTAGATCAATCAATCTCATTTTCCATGTTGAGATTCATGGCTTATACACAAATTATTACATGTTCCTATAACTAACTATTTGTCTAGACATGACTTTAAATTTTGATCATTGATCTTGCCTTTGGCACCATGATCCAATGGTCTCTATTCAAATATCTCAACTTTAAAATGCATCCATTAGATCACCTTCTAATAGGCTCATGTTATATGTTAGCTATGTGGATGCTTATAAACTTTAGCTTTGTTGAGATGTTAAACATCAAGCTATTTACTCCATCTGAGTCCACTTGTTTTATTGGATATTTCTCATCCAAGATTTCATTTTATATTTGATCTATGAAGATGCACATCCTTTACCTTGACTTGGTCATTAAAATTTGACACTTTAACCTCTTTTTTTAGATTTGTATATCTTTAGATCACTTCCACTCCATTGATATTCTTGAACCTACTCAATCTTTAACTTGACACTATGTCAATAAACATCAATCACTTTATATAATTTGAGTCCACTTGCTCCATTGGATCTCCTTTAGATGATCACCCATGCATCATCAGATCTTCTAGTAAGCCCATTACTTATATATATCCAACCCTCAATGATATGGCACTTGTCATTAGCATGTGCCTTATGTACATAGCTATCAATTCTCATTATTGAGACACTTGGCATCCTTACATTTCTTTTTGACATTTTGACTTTAATCCACACCATAGATTAATTATCTAGGCTCTTTGATTATGATACTTATCACTTACACATTCACTTAGAGGGATATTTGACACTTTGAATTCATCACACTCTATTGGATCTCCAATGATTTATTAAACATGAACTATTGATATACCAACTAGTTTGAAATTTACCTTGTGTAGATTTGTCTAAGTATGGAAACCATTTCAATATTCTTGGAAGGCTAACTTTACACTTGCATAACTTCTAATTCACTTAATCACTTGGTCTAGAATTTGGACCATATAAACTAGGCATGGCAATGAACAAACCCATATGCTCATTTGTTCTTGAATCCTTTGCATGTGTGAGATACAATGCCATTAAACTATTCACTTAGATTACTCTACCACAGATCTAGCTATGCCTCAAACTTGCCTTGAAGGCCAAATTTGTCCTTTCATACCTCATGTCATACTTATTCACATGACATATAAATTAGTGCATATGATCTTCTTACATAAGGGATTCCATCCATATATCCAATTACTCCTAAAGACTTCATACATGCATGATATGACATCATAAAAATGCCTTATTAGCTTTTTATTACAACTTGTAAAATTGACTAAGTGTTGGAAAACACTACCAAAATGACTTGGAGCCTTACTTTGCTCATTTATATCTTTTGTATTACTACATCTCATGACTTGAGATTTAGCACATATAAACTAGGCACAAAAATGAATAGACCCATATGATCATTTTTTCCTAACACCTCCATGTGTGCAAGCATTAACCTCATCATATTCTTACTTGGATCTATTTAATTCTCTTTGCTAATTTGGATAAGTATAGAAACTTAGTGAATTTTATCTTAGTATCCAACTTTGCATCCCCATATCTATAATTGTGCTTCATCTCATGGCTTCAAATATGGTGCATAACAACTAGTGACTAATGTGATCACAACCATGTGACCAACTCCCCCATACTCATTCACATGTGGTAATGGTGACATTAGTAAAATGCCTTCTCATCCTTTATGTCATAGACCTAAAATGCATCGATGATCAATGTGAATAACTAGATGAATTCCACTCATGCACATAATCACTCCAATCATCCTTGAACTTTAATAAGATACCTTGCACATCTTAAAATCACCATAATCAAACTTGATCATTAATGACATCCATAATCTCCTTTTTGACATCAATTAAAAATTACATTTCCAAAATGAATGGACCCCCTCTCCATCCCCTTAGACTAAATTGGTGAAGAAGATGTGAAGATGGAAGAAATTTAGCCTTAGTAAAGCTAACATGAAGAAAGCACAAGAGCTAGAGGAATGAAGGGAAGAAATGACAAATGGTGGGATGTCAAAAGAAGCCATGTATATGGTTGAGGCTAAAGAGTATAGGAAAGAAGTGGAGACACACAAGGCACAAGAAGTGAAAGGGAGGAAAGAAGAAAGGAGGAATAGATGAAAATCCTAATGAAGTAGAAGCACTTGAAGAAGAAATACCTTTAGGTACACCAACTAAAGAAGATTTGAATCACAAATGGGAGGGCATAAGCCTATACCAAGATCAAATTGATGTGGTGTCAGAGTTGCATCATAAATGAGAGGCCATGAGGGTCAAAGACATGACTAAAGTATAAATTGATCAAATGGAGATCAAAGAGATAAAGGTAGAAGAGAATAAATATAAAGCATAGGCCAAGAGAAAGAAAACTGAGAAGAAAAAGGCCAAAAGGAAATAAATAGAAGAGAAGGTGACCCAAATAGAGAGGGACATAATGAATAAGGAGAGAGAGGAAAATGTTACCTCTAGAATAGAACCTAGAAATGAGAGACTAATTGAAGAGGTTCCTAGCACCCACTCTAGCTTGACAGAGGAAGGTACATAATAGGCATGCCCTAGTTATGAAAGGTTGCCTAAAGATAAATAAGGTCATGATGGTGACTTAAAATATCAAATGGAGAAGATGGTAGAGACCCTATAGAGGTAAGAGGAAAGTAAGGCTAGTGTCGAGGAGGTTCATGCCAAATAAACACAATAAGAATATGAAGCAGACAAGGGGGAAAAGTTTGAAGAAAAACCCCTCCAAAAATAAGATGGTGAAACTAACATCAAGGAAAGAGAGGAGATAGACCAAGGGGAGAATTCTAATGAATAACCCATAGTATAAGAATAAGAATAAACAGGAGGAGAAGGCACTAGAAAAAGCACTAGCAGGAATGGAAAAGAGAAGGAGTTGGGTAAGGAAGAGGAGTAAAAGTTGAGATACAAGGAGAAAGTGTAAAGGGAGTTTACTAAAGATGATGACTTCTACATGTTAGAGTACATGCACCCCAAAACTACCATGAACCTAATGCATCATAAATTTTCTTAGGCTCTTGATTGCTACATGGATGAACCTTAGTTCAAGGTACCAAAGAAAGCAATCTAAAGTGATAATAATCTAGAAGAGGGGAATGAATACCAACTCATATATATAAGGGACATGAACTCTATAAGGTTAGATAGTACCCTCCTTAAGATGGCCTCAATAGTAGCATGTAAGAACATCATCAATGATGTTCATGCCAACAAGTGGAAATAAATAGCACATGAAGTAGAGGAAGAAATAAAATTAATGAAGTTCAAACTCAAGCATCTGGTCAAGTACATCAAATAGTTATAACCATCCCTTTTGGATGGTTTTGATACTTTAGAAATGAAGGAGGTTTATAAAGTCTATGTGTTGGTATAATAAATACTCCCCTAGATGAATTTGGTGTTAGAGGAACAATAAGACCCATATGAATCCATCAAAAGAGAGCTAAACAAAAAGATTGATATGGTAGAGTACATCTTTGATAAACTAGAAGAGGGTGTGGAAGAAGAAGATGCCATATTTTTCAACTTTTGCACTCAATTTTTAGTCAACAATATGCACCTTCAAAAGGTGAAAGAAAAAAAAGATGCTTTGATGAAGCATGCTTTCACTATGGGTAGGACCGAGTGCATACAAGTTATGGTGTAGGTCAAAACTTAATTACCAAGCTAAAAACCTAAGAAAAAGATTTGAAATCAATCTTTTGTTCCTTTCAAATAAAGGCAAGTGAGAAAGGGAATATTTTAGCTAATGGTGTGAGGAGAGCTAAGGAAGAACTAGAAGCTTTCAAAAAATAAATGGAGAGAATTAACGTATCTATACTCGATCCCACATTGATAAGATTAAATGGCACCACTGAAGAGATCAAGATCACCATTCAAGGTTTTGAGAATTTCAAGGTAGAGATGTAGTAGGGTGCACTTGAATTTTGCACATCAAAGGCACTGAAAGACTAATTTGAAGGTGGACTGGTAATTTTGTATGGGGTAATGTTGGTCCCTTTTTTGTGCTACCTAGTGGATTTCACCAAATCAATATATCTTGACATGAGACAATCATTGGTGATGGTTTCTCTTTATGCAATTTTGGCACTAGCTAGGAGGATTCCCATGGATCTTGCACTAGCTAGCGAAAAGGTGCTTATCACTTGGATTTGAAGGAAAATATCATTGAGTGTTAGCACATGGTAGTTGAAGAGTGTAGGTGTTATAGTAGTGGATCCTAAGGCATAATGACCCCAAACAATAGCTCAACACTTAACGTGTACCCATCTAACCTGGCAAGAAGATGCTCCTCTACCTATAAAAATGAGTTTGAACCTAAAGAAGAGGGAGGTAACATTAATTTAGTGAAGATCTTCATGGTTAGTTATAGGATCATACATGCATTTTGGCTTGAAACCAACATGAGTACTTTGAAGAATCACCATGTATCACCCAAGCTCACCTGTGAGCCACTAGGCTTGTAGTAGAAATTAGATGAGCATGTGATCTATTTTATACAAAATTTAATTTGTGTTGATGAACTTTGAATTAATAGAAATGGTGTTGCATATTTACTTGGTTGTTGAATATTTTCATGTAGTTTAACATTATTGTAGGTTTTTGAATTAAGTTTTATATGAATAATGATATAGTTTCCAATCTTTAAATTTATTAAAACATAAAGGTATATTCTAGGTCACTAGTGGCATCTCTATTTCATATAGAGACTTTGAAATGCTTGTAAAATTGAGTAAGTGTTGAAATCAACATGCATTAAGAAACTACCTAATCCCATTCTGCAAATAACCAAGTCCCATTGAGACTAAGGTTACACCATGTTTCAACTAGCCCAACATGGGGCCTAATCCCTTCACTACTATGCTTTGGGTGAGTGCACAAGGCTTACATCTTGTGTAAAATTGATGCTACTATAGTAGTGAATTTAAATTGTGCACCATAGAATTTTACTATGCATTACAAAACTGACTTGAGTTTATTGCTAAACATGTGCCTTAGCACATGAGCTAAACAAGGAAACTTTTGTACAACATCCCCTAAAGCCTTAAATTAAAAAATGGACAGCCATGATTAAAAAATGGGATATCTATTTGAAATATTAATTGCTTATCCCCTCCTTATCTTAACTAAGGTTAATCTAAACTTAACCATGATTAACTCTAACCTAACTGCACTTAGGTTAGAATTAGTTTAGAAAGATATAAATACAAGGCTTCACCCATTTTTTAATAATATATTTTTGTGTAATTTAATGATGAAAAAATATGTTCAAATACCATCTTTGTATTGTTATAATGTTCAATTTTTGAGAGAGATCCAAGCCAAGCCAAATCTAAAGCCAACATTGCCAAGGTGACAAGGAGAAATGATGCAAGGAGCACCATTACCAAACATTCTTTGATCACACAATCAAGAACATCCATTCATGTCCAACATACAACTCTTTCTCTCAAGGAAGGTAAATATTTTTTATTTTGTCTTTTATTGATAGTTACTTGTATTGTTCTCTTACTCTTTGACTATCTAGGCTAGAGGTGTTAGTTTTATTAGTGTATTTTTGTTTGATTATAATCATAATAACATGATATTGATTTCCCCTCTTAGATTCCTATCAATCACATATTGGAATTACCTAAAGGTAAATATTTTTTATTGGAATTTTTTTTACCCTCACACCCCTCCCCATTTTTTGACCTTGGTTCTGATCCATTAGTTCATTGGGAACCTTTCACAAGGGGATTAAGATGAAGTTTTAGCAATTGATTCATTATTTTCCTAAAGAGACAGTATCTTGAAGTAGTATGATAGTGGTTTGGTAATTGTATTCTTAATTATTGTCACATTCTATCTCATTCTTGGTGCTACTAATTATAACCTCCTTTATGAAAATTAGTATCATCGATTCATATTGTTTCCTAATTATAATTGCCTATGGGCAAATTAAGAACAACCTTGTTTTTATCTACCTTGTTACATCACCTTGCCATTATTTTTGATAGTTTAGGCATCAAATTCTTATCACTATTATGGTGAAATTGTTAATCTAAGAAATATTCTATAACAATGCATAATTTGGGCCAAAATCATTAAAATGAGCTATAATGTTCAAACTTTTCACACATAGGTGTTGATTTAGGCTAATGTATCCTTGAATTGAGTAATGCATTTAATGTAATTATTATATTTTATTAAGTCCTTTCAATTCAAATTATGACCACATAAAATGAAACTATGGAACACTAAATTCTTTTACTTTGGTAGCACATGTTACATGCATGTGATATTTTACATCTAGAATTCCCTAACTAGGGTATTATTCTATACGCAACTGACACCTTCTTCTTATTATACCACAATAAAATTATGACTCAGAAAAATTACATTTCAAACTAGGCTAATTAAGTGTGTAATATATTTCCAAATAAGTACATAAAATTAATCAAAACCACTTAAGCAAATTAAACCAAATCAAAAGCCTAAGTGAAAATTTCATGAAAGTTATTGAAAATCTATTTATTGTAAATTCATTGCTCAAATATAAATCATCCTATGATATCATCAATGGGGTGGAATCCATAGGCCATTAATAGAATAAATTTCAATATTAATATTTCTCATGCCTCATCAATGCCCTAATCTTCCAAATATTAGTGGGTATATTTATGGCTTGTCCCTCCAAAATTGAATCAGTTTATGGCCACACATCTTGATCTCAATATGGTCAATCATGGATGGTCTTAAACACTTTTATAAAGATATAAATAAGTGAGGAAAAACTACAATTGTTAATATTTAGTTATACAAACTTACTATGCAAATATTGCTTTATAAAAGCTTCACCTATTTTCACAAATTGACCAATCTTGTGAGCCTAAGCCATTGGTGCACTAGCAAATGATGGAAGAACATGTTGTTCTTCATTGACGTATACTTAGAACACTAAATCTAGGTAAAAAAATGTTTTTCATTTTTTTTTGGAAGGAGGGATGTTATTTGAAATATTTGGTAGTATTCTTTTCTTAAATAGCTCTTAGAATTCACTAGCAGCACCCCATGAGGGAGAAAGCTTGATGTTTTAGCTCTATATGCTTCTTTATAGATGTTTTCTTGACTAACACATGGACTAATGCATCTCATAATATTACTCTACATTTTGGCATGCTTGGTGGGACTTGCACCTCACACAAGTCTTTATACCTTCTAATTTTGCATTTATACCCTCTTTGGAGGCTATTTTGCACTTTTTTTCTTGAATTTTAGATTTCTACGACTTCTAATAAAAATGGTGGGATCAACCTATAAAATGTTGGGATCATTCTAAAATTTAGTAGGATCAACCTAAACATCAACAATAATGCCCTATGAAATGGTAGAAATGCACCTGTGAATGGTGAAATCACTTTATTTACTCTTTGTATGCCTATGTGTTTTACAAGATCAACAAGATCATAATGTGTATTGATGAGATTTCTCTACCCCACGGTGGGATCACACTATATCTTAGTTGAATCATACTACATATCGATAAAATTTCATGACATATTGATAAGATCAATCTGTGTATCGATAGAATTAAAATGTGGATCAGTGAGATCACATTATGGAATAGAGAGACCATCTTGGGCCAAAAAGTGGCATGTGACTATTTTTTATTTGGAAACACCCTATACTTATGTGAGAATACCCTACTAATTAATGATATCACATTGTCAATCAACAAGATCACCAACTAGTGTCATCTTTTATTTTATTGTTTAGTAAGATTGATATGTATAATGGTGAGAATGCACTGAAGATCAGTGATATTTCTCTATGGAATAATGAGATTAACCTGCATAAGAAAATAGAGACTTAAAATAACAAGATAAAAGTTTTTCTAACAATATCACACCCTAGTTTTAGACTTTTAACACCTTGTTTATAGGATTTAAGTCCCTTAATATCCATTTCATAACAAGTTAAAGGCAACTTAATTACACACTTCATTTTGGTGTCATAAAATGAACTCTCGCATGAGCTAAATACTCTTAAGATTTCTTTTTCTATGCTTATTTTTTGAAGAAATACTCTTAAGATTTCTTTTTTTATGCTTATTTTTTGAAGTATGTGTTTTAAGCAAGATCAGTTTTGCATGTATGCTCTCCCCACCATCCCCTTTAGGGAACTTGGGTGACAAAAAATGCTCATTATTTACATTTATTGTCTTGTCTAAAGGCATGAAAAGAAAGTCACTAAGGCCCTCTCCAAATTCATATGATTTAGGTGACCCTAAAATGACCATAAAGTCTTTTCACTTGTCTTGATTTTTATGTACTTTGGCTTGTGAGTGGGAGTTCATCACCTCCTCATGGGTTATCTAGGGAAGTGTTGACCCAATAATTCATATCTCAACATAATTTAAACCACACTATATGACATGGTATATAAATTGAGGGTGGTCTGCTGGGATGATTATTTTGAGTGGTTAAAACAAGCTCCATTAGTGGTTCTCATCTTTAGACTGTAAGGGCAACTTGAACATCACACTACACTGAGTAATTAATAGATGTAGTGGTTTTTAAAATGAAAAGAAATTTTTATAATAAGCCAATTGATATAGATATAATTGACATGAGCATTTCTAAGGACCATCCAGAGGCACATAGATTTAGTTTTAGATAAACCCCACTTATCACAGACATACTATTGATGTAGGACAAGTAGCCCAAAGTTCCATGTCATCGTATAAACTCTTAAGAAAAGAAGGGGCATAAAAAATCCTATTTTTTTTTTCACTTTTAATTTTGGATTAACATTTAAAATCTTCTCAAGTGTATGCACATAGATGAAATTTGATAGTATCATGCAACCTTATCAGTTTTAGGATTTAAGATGTTACACTTAGGTGTTTGTCATTTTATCCTTTTTTTTACTTAGTATTTTTTTAGTCTAAAATTATTTGTGTGAAATAAAAAATATGCTAAAAGTAAAAGATACAAATATACCTCTTCAAAATGAGGTCTCACTTTTAAATTAGTATGGGTTTGGTCAAAAGTATCTACAATAGTTTGATTATCAAGGTCAAGGGTTGGGTAAACATGCCCAAGGCATCATTACTCCTATTATAGTAGTTGATAATGTTGGTCAACAAGGCTTGGGATTCATCAAACATCCTAAGGTAAATAATTCACAGATATATTTTATAAAAAAAAAATCCAAATATACATGAAATGTTACAAAAAGAGAAATAACTTAAGTTGCAAAGTCAAAATCATGCTAAGCCAACAAACATTCTCATATGAGGCTTTCTAGAAAAAGAACCTCCAAAGCATCATATGCTTAAAATAAGCACAGTTTCAAAGGGCTTCTCACATTTTTTTGACTACTACCACTTTAGACTTAGTTTTTTAACATCTTAGCTCTTATACATCAAACACTTTATTTTACACCATTATATTTGAATAAAGAGGTGTTACACTGACCAAATTGAAATCACTTCTTGCCTTGTTCAAATCTTCATTCAAAAAATTATGTTTGTATTTTCCAAGAAATGTTGTTATGTTGTACATTTGATTCTAGACCATTTTCCCACTTGGAAAATTATCAAATCCCTTCATTTATGTCTAAATTCAAAATTTCACCTTTCTATGTTCTGATCCAAAGTGTTATTGGTTTACCTTTCACACTTGGTTTGAGTAACTTGGGCATGATTTCCTATTTGAATTAAAGGTCATTACATAGACTCATCATCATTTTTATTCTCTTTGTGGACTTAGATTATCCTTAATTTACTCACACTCTAAGTTACTAGACCATTTTACATCTTTTTTCCATGTATCATTGTTATGTTGCCCATTTATTTTTGGCTTTATACTTAGGAGTTCTTGTGTTAATTCATGTTTTGAGATTCTTGGTTCACATTTTTATCTTCTTGATCAAAAAGACCTTCTAATTTTCTATTCGTAACTCACCTCCATTATTTCCATATTTTTATGGTATTGATGTCTTTTTGAACTAAATTTTATGGTGATATCTTACACTTTAGGTTCCAAAATTGTCTTACCCTCTTCTATTTTGATGATTTCAACCCACCAAGGTTTAGTAAATTCATAATCACTTTATTTTAATTGTGTGATACTAAACCACTTCTTTTTATAGTCTTGTCTTACCTTTGCATTTGTTTAAATAAATTTGGACAATTTTTTTAAATGTTTTTAAAACATATTTCACATATTATCATACATAGAAAATAATCATCCAAAGATGACGTAAAGGTATACTTGTAGTGGGGTCTCTTACAACCCTAATTATGAGGAAGAGAATTATTATCATGGATAAGATAAATCCATTATGTTTTAGGATATCCCAATAATGATATGTTTTGAATAATATTATTATAAACATCAACCCTTAGAAGTTAAATATGAATCCCTCTTATGGTTGATAAAATTAGGCACTAGGTTACTACCAGATTTCCCAATGGAACAATTTCACACAATTATCAGGGTAGAAGAGCAATATCAATATAAATATCTTGATTTCATCATAAAATCCAATATTACTTCTTCTAGAAAGGAAAAATAAACATGTTTAGAGTCTACTCCCAATTATCAAGATCTTGCTATCAAGATCAAGAAAATTAGTTAATGATATATAGATAAGGTTATCACAGACTCTTTGTCTACAACTTTGATAAACAATAATACTTATAAAAATCAATAGAATGTGATAGATCAAATGAATCATACCCTACTTAAGCCTATATCTATGATAGACCTTGAGACTTCAACTTAGAAAAATAAACCTAGAGATGTTTCACCACATGTCTCATTAGACACAGAGAATAGATTCTTAAATCACCAGGAGGCTCTTATCCCTTCATAAAACCAAGGGATGAAAAACATAACATATATTAGGTGTGTTATTTAAAACATTTTATCAAGTTCCTCTCAAGCCTCACATCCTTTGTTAAACCTACCATAGACTCCTCAAAACTAGCATTATACTTACAACTCATAGTGGTAGATTTTAAGAAATGATTATCAACCACCTAAGAATCAATGGTTAACCTGCTCGACTCAAAGAATGAACTAAAACAAAGTTTTTTATCATAGGGTCTATATCCCTAAAACAATATCACAACAAGGACACATACCACCCCAAAAAAATTATATTCCACCTACAAATACACCAAACATGCAGGAATGAAATTTGATGAAAGAAATTGTGTCAAAACTAGAGATGGGAAATAAAGTTAATAAATATAAGTTTAAAAAGATATGTCCATATCTATTTGACTTAAGTATCCTCCAATTCTCCTTTCCACCTCATTTTTAGGCACCCAAATTTTATAAATACAAAGGAAAGGTTGACCCTTAGGAACAAATCCAAGCCTTTTTTGTACTAGGTCAAGAGATAGCTTATAACAATGTTTATTTGCTTTGCTTGTTTCCATGCAGTTTGGCTAGACAATATTTAGACTGGATCCTAAAATTACCTAAGGGATCAGTGGTAGATTGGAATTATTTATCTGATAAATTTGTCAACCATTTCTCATATAACATTGAACATGAATTAACTATGGTTAATTTTTGCGAAAGCTTCACACCATACCTATAATGATGGAGAACATTATCTAGATGATTTCAACATAGTTTACCAAATAAGTAGTTGGCTAATATTTTTGCACAAAACCTACACCCTAAGGTATCTCATAATATGTGACTAGTTAATATGAACACATTTGAGTAAATAATATACAAGGGTGTACATATTGAGAATGTGCTCATTACTAAGGGCCTTGTAAAAATTTATTCATAGGGTCAAATGTCTGATTAGACCCAATCACCTGTTCAAATAGTTTCTACAAAAAAACCTAAAGGTTTTTAAGAAAATTAAAATGATAGTAAATAGAGTGATATAATCTATACATGTATAAATGGTGCAATCTCTACCAGTTCCAAATGTGCAACTAGCCCCACATAGTCCATCAACAACATTGCAAAGGGCTCTTCCATGAAGGGAATTCAATAAATATAAGAAATTCAACAAACTAGGAGAACCAATTGAGGTTGTGTTCTAAAATTTACTAGTAGCCAATCTAATTTTATGGCTTATACCAATTCCATTCCATTAATATCAACCCAAACTTTATTGGTATCAAGAAGATGAGTTTTCAAATTTCTATCATGTTTTAGATTTAGGTAAAAATAGGTTTTGAAGGGGCCCCGAAACCCTAGTACAAGGAAAGAAAGAAAGAGCATCTAAAACCACAGGCAAAGCCTTATAAACTACAACAAGGAAGTTGCAAAAATAGGTTTTAAATGGACTTGAAACCACCAGAAAGACTACCGATCAAAACCCAAATTTAACAAACATCTGGCTACACCAAAGGTAGAAGATAACAAAAAGAAGCCATAGAATAGGACCAGTTTACATCATGTTATCATCCATGTTATTTATTGATGTGTACAATTGAGACATCTTATGGAGGACTTGACTAAAAGTGGTGAAATTGAAGTAAAACACATAGTGAATAATACTAATTAGGACACATGCATTTATAAATACCCATTTCCTATACATAATCAACATCCACCAATAAATAATTAGAATCAATGGTAAAGCCAATGTCAGCAACACAAGGCCAAAATCATAGTCAACATGATCATAATCAGGATCATAATACCCATGCTAATAACTTGGGTTACAACAACATGCCATATTATTATAATAGTAGCATGGGATATATTTTTAAAAATCATATCACTATTATCACTATCAAATATCATGAACCATCCAATGCTTATTGAAGTACTGGACCCCATATTAAAGGGTTAACACCCTCTTCCTTAAATAAAATTGCATTAAGTTCTAACAATTCCATTACACCTCATTTTTTATGGGTTACTATTTTTGGACCACCACCCCTTTATTGTAATTATAATCACTCCTTGTCAACTCAAAATTATTCAAATCCAACTAAACTCTTATGAATCACCATCTAAATCCCTTTGCCTTTCTCTTCTAATTATAATGGCTCTTATCGACTCTAGATTGCACTATCGTAACTAGGCACTCATGAGTCACCCTTCAAAGCCTTTTAACCTCTTCCAAAACTAAATAAAACATAAACATTATTAATTTAAATCCAAAAATAAACATATACTGACTAAGACTAACCCTCTCATTCTTCTATTGAAAAGTTATATAGTATCTCGAACCAACTAAGTAAAACCCTTCAACAAATTTTTATCTTAGACCTTTTGCATACATCATAAGTCCAAATTATTTTAAATGACTTATTTTAATAGTCCATTATTCCCCATGAAATTAACCTTGAACAATTTCAAACACTTTTTGAGAATTTATCTCCTTTTTGATAAATTACATTTGATTAGAGAGATATGTCTACTCTTGGTCCTAGCCATAACAACCCTTTATACATTGAGGTCATTATTGAAAATCATAAACTCATTTGGGTTATTATCAATAATGTTTCAAGGCTGATCATAGTTTCACTCAAATTAATACAATTATAGGGTTATAATTCCAAGGATATCTAACCTGAAACAATCATAATCAAGGCATACGACAATGCTAAAAGGGAATCTTATGGAACTATTTGTTTGCCAATGATTGTTGAATTTTTATTCTATCATACTTTATATCATATTATGGACGTTGAATTTCCATATAATATACTTCTTAGTCATATTTGGATCCATGAATTATAGGCTATCTTGTCCACCTTGCACTAGTGCCTCAAATTCCCCCATTATGGGATTGAAGTTACCATTCCTGTTGATTTGCAACCCTACCAATATTGCAAACACCTAGAGGCTTGATTTCATAATTATAAATATTGCCCAAGATCTAAATCTATATCAAAAAAGAATAATAAAATAGTTTCATAACCACCCAAGTCTAATTATATCAACCCAAGTGACCTTGCTTCCACTTCAATTAATCCATTTCTTGCAATAATTGTATAATAGGTCATTATTGAGGATGTAAGGATTTACATATACCATATGAAATATACCTTTCACATTGCTAAGTTTCCCAAGTTTCTTAAATCTTATGGAAAAACTAATCCTTCCCAAATATCTTTCATAACCAACATTATTTAGAAAAATAAGAAAGACACGTAGAAACCACCAATGGTATTTGTGCCAATAACTTCACCAAATAAGGATCAAGAAGCTTTTATTAAAGGAGACTGG
Organism: Torreya grandis; assembly: GCA_037957365.1. NCBI lineage: Eukaryota > Viridiplantae > Streptophyta > Pinopsida > Cupressales > Taxaceae > Torreya > Torreya grandis. The sequence goes on from JARHVA010002772.1 coordinate 2,020,556, forward strand.
TTATATTTTGATAGCCTAGCTAATTGTTTTCAAAATCCTATGTACCCTATCCCTAATTGGATTATGGAAAATTTTCATTGTACATGTAAAGGCCTTAGGCCATGAGAGTAAAGAATCCTAGAACCATTATCATATGGTAAGACTAATATGAGTCAAGGTCTCAAATTTATACTACCTAGGGGTTAACTCATGTATTTTGATAGTGATTCTTCTGAATCAACTAGAAATTAGACTCATGGTAGTGATGTAATGTGCTTTTATAGTGTTTATGATGATCTTGATGACACTAACCTATTTGAATCTAAATCTATTATGACTATCACATCCCATTATCCCCTTTGCCTTTGCCATCCCAACCTCATTGATTAGGACCAACAATATTCTATTATACCCCTCAATGAATTTCATAACAAGGAATATATTACTAGGTACATGGGCCTCAGAGATAAATTGCTAATTGGTAATCACAAGTAAGGATTTGACTTTTGTGTAGACTTTTACTCCTACTTTAGATAGAAGGTAAACTTTTTTGGTCATGAAAAATATAAAACATCAAGATCTTTGGGTGAAAACCTATTTGAGGTGCTCATTAACCAGGGAAATAGTAAAGAAAAATACAAGCCCTTGAGTGAAAACCTATTTTAGGTTCTCTTAGAGAGGGAAGTTTTCTCATCTATAAAGGATTCACAATGTCCACCAAGTTATATCTCTATAGCTAGTGCCAGTATCACATCTAAATAACATAAATCTTTTTTAGCATCTTACTCTTGAATTTCTAGAGATATTTTGTAGTTGGCTACTACTTGAATTGGTAGACTTGAATACATCTCCTTATCTAAATATTTAGGAAGAATAACCAAAATCTAAAGTAAAAGAAGAGGATTAGGATCAAACATTGCCCATTATTTTAAAGGGTGATTCTACACTCATAGAAAACACCACTGAAGTATACCTGGGAATTTATGATGATCCCAAACTTATTTATCTTGGAGCATCCCTCACCAATGAGGAACATGAATACATTATCACCATTTTGAGGGATTCTATTGATATCCTTACATGGGCTTATTCTAATATGTTGAGCCTAGATCCAGACTTGGTTGTGCATCGACTTGTTGTCCATCTAGATGACAAGGCGGCCAAGAATAAATTGAGAAAGATGTATCCAAGCATCAAAATTTTAGTAAAGGTATAATTAGAGAACTATTAGGGGTTGGCTTTGTCAGACCACTAGAATATTTTAAATGGATATCATAGTCCCAATATTAAAAAATCCAAAGATTCCTAGCCATAAAAACCCCTTGTATATTAAGGTCATTATTGAAAATCATAAAATCAAGTGAGTTCTTATAGACAATGGTTCAAGGTTGAACATAGTGTCACTCAAGTTAATAAAATGATTGGGTTATACTTCCAACGACATCCAACTTGAGATAATCATGATCAAGGCATACAAAAAAGCCAAAATGGAATCTTCTAGAACTATTTGTTTGCCAATCATTGTTGGGTATGTATCCCATCATACTTTGTGCCACATTATGGACATTAAATTTCCATATAATATACTTCTTGTTCATCCTTTTATCCATGAAGCATAGCTATCCCATCCACCTTTTACTAGTGCCTCAAGTTCCCCCATGATGGGATTAAAGTTACCATTCCTACTGATATACAAACCTACTAATATTTCAAACACCTAGAGGCTGAATTTCATAATTATAAATATTTCCCTAGTTTTGAACTCCTAAAAAAAACAAGTAAATAGTTTCATAACCACCCAAGTCTAATTATATCAATCTAATTGACCTTGTTTCCACTTCAGCTAATCCATTTCCTACAAAACTTACACAATAGGTCATTATTGAGGAAGTAGACATTTTCACATACCATCTAAAAGATGCCTTTCACATTGCTAATTTTCCCAAGTTTTATAAATCTTATAGAAAACCTAAGCCTTACCAGATCCCTTATAGACCAAACATGATTTGGAAAAATAAGAAAAATAAAGACACATAGAAACCACCAGTGGTATTTATGTTGACAACTACACCAAATCAGGATTGAGAATATTTTATTGAAGGATATTGGTTATATTCTGATAGGCTTGCTAATTTTTTTCAAAATCCTAAGTACCCTATCCCTAATTAGATTATGGATAACTTTGATTATATAGGTAAAGGCCTCAGGCCATGATATGAAAGAATCTTGGAACCATAATCAGTTGGTAACCCTAATATGAGTTAGGGTCTTAGATTTATACCACCTAGTGGTGAACTCATATATTTGATACTTATTTTTTAGAATCAACTATAAATGAGACTCTTGGTAGTGATGCAACATCCCATCATATTTGTTATGATGAGTTTACTAGCACTGACCTATTTGAATCTAACTCCATTATGACTATCACATCCCATTCTCCCCTTTGCCTTTTCCATTCCAACCTCATTGACTAAGACTATAAAGATTATATTATACCCTTTTATGAATTTAATAATGAGGTATATATTATTGAGTACATGTGCCTCAGAGATGGATTAAAAATTAGCAATAACAAGCAAATATTTGACTTCTCTTTGGACTCTTCCACCTATTTTGTAGAGTAAGAAAGCTTTCTTGGTCACAAAAAAGATAAAAAAATCAAGATATTTGGGTGAAAATCTCTTTGAGCCACTTGTTGATCAAGGAAATAGTAAGAAAAAGACAAGACCTTGAGTGAAAACCTATTTCAAGCACTCTTGGATGGGGAATTTTTCTCATCTCCAAAGGATGCACAATGTCCACCAAGTACTATCTTTATATCTAGTGGTAGTATCACATCTAAACAACATAAAGTTTTGGGTGTATTTATCTTAAATTTATAGAGATATTTTCTAGTTGGACAATAACTAAATTGGTAGAATCAGGTTCATCTCATTATCCATAGCTTTGGGAAGAATAACCAGAAGCTGAAGTGGAAGAAGAGGATCAGGATCAAACATTACCCACTATTTTAGAGGATGGTTCTACACTCATAGAAAAAAACACTAAAGTGAACCTATAAAATTATGATGATCCCAAAATTGTTTATCTTAGATCACCCCTCACTAATGAGGAGTGTGACTACATTGTTTCCATTATGAGGATTTTATTGATATCTTTGCATGGACTTATTCTAACATGCTAGGCCTAGATCTTGACTTGGTTGTGCATCAAATTTTTGTCCATCTAGATGCCAAGATAGTCAAGAAAAAATTGAGAAATATGCATCCATGCATTACACTTTTAGTAAAGGTATAACTAGATAAACTATTAGGAGATGGATTTATCAAACCATTGGACTATTCTAAATGTATATCAAACATAGTCCTAGTAATAAAAAAGCCACAATGTATAGGCATTTGTAATGATTTTAGAGATATCAATAAGGCATGTCCCAAAGATGATTTTATTCTACTCAATATCAACATGATTATCAAATATACTACTAGGTATGATATGTTACCCCTCATAGATGGATTTTTTGGATATAATTAGATCAAGATAACTCAATAAGACTAGCACAAAATTACACTCACCACACCATGGGGAATATTATGCTACCAAATCACAAATTTTGGATTAAAAAACATTGGAGCCACCTATAAAAATGTTATTACTATCATCTTCCATGACATGATTCATGATACTATTTAGGACTATGTTGATGACATCCTAATAAAATCAAAAACATGTGCAGGAAATCTTGATGTTCTATAGAGAATCTTTTAGAGACTTTATGAGTACAAAGTTTGTCTAAATCCAAAGAAGTGTGTCTTTGGCATCACTTCAAGAAAGTTACTAGGTTTCATTATGTCAAAAGGAGGGTTTGAATCAGATCCTACTAAGGTCAAGGCCATTATGAAAATTCCTCCACCTTCTAATCTCAAACAGCTCTGTGCCTTGCAAGGAAAGATTCAATATATTTATAGGTTAAATCCTTTTACACACATTTTGAAGAAAGGGGTCACTTTTGAATGGGATGTTGAATGTCAAATATAATTTTCAAAGATCAAAACATACTTAGAAAACCTACAAATTTTGATATCGCTAATACCTAGACATCCATTAAAGTCTTTATATTTCAGCCATAAAACATGTGTTGGGGGCACTCTTGGCCCAATATGATGAGAATGAAAAGGAACATGCAATATAATATTTAAGTAGTACACTTATGGCATATGAACATAATTATATGCCTATAGATAAATCTTGTTGAGCAATGGTGTTCACATCCCAAAATTTTTGCCACTACATGTTGAACTATAAAACTATTGTTATTGATAAAGTGGACCCTCTCAAATATTTATTATCCAAAGAAACTCTCACATGTCACATGGAAAAATGGGTCATGATCTTAAGCAAATTTGATGTTGAGTACTAGAACAAAAAGGCTATCAAGGGGCAAGTAATTGTAAATCAGCTTGCATAAGCTCCTTTCATAGATACCCGACCACTCACATTTGATTTTCTAGATGATCTTATTATAAAAATAGAAAAAGTGTTGTATGATCCTGAATAATGGAAATTATAATTTTATGGATCCTATTGTCACAAAATATTTCACCCTATAAGATGGTGTTCAATTTTTTTCCATATTTGTGAAACATGGGAACACTTCTAGGTATGTGGGTATACCTATAGTGGAAGTGAGCCTCTAGGTTTAAGGGCTAGCTCCTTGAATGTATCTTGAAGTGATTATCACGTATTTAATGCTTCATTTTAGAGAAAAGAGTTATAAACTTGCTTTAAATTAACCTATTATATGGGGGTGATACACCAATATGTTTTCCACATGACCATCATGCTTCATTTACTAAGAATTAAGGCATACAAACTAGCTTCTAAGTCCTAGAAGGTTTCTAACATGAGTGTTTTAATATCAAGGTGATATGTATATATTAGTGTAGGTTTTTATTTTTCCCTATTTACTAATTAGGGAAATTGTATTTCTTGTGCATACATGGAGTTTTCCTAATTTTGTGGGATATGCTAGCTTATATGAAGGTGTGTGTCATAGATGTGTCATAAGAATGTCATAAGTAAGTCCCTTGATGGGAGTTACTTTCTATTCTTAGCACCTTGTCACCACCTTTCATGGAGGAGTTACAGTCTATTCTTGTGGTGCCTTGTCCACCTTTTGTGGAGGAGTTACTTACGTACTCTTCTATATGTATTCCTCACTTTGGCCATCTCATGCTAATCAGATTTTGGTTTTCTCTATTTTGTCTTGTGCAATTTATCTTCTTGTGTTATTCTCAAATTGCTTTAGCATATATGTGGTGTGCACTTTCTTTAACTTGTGTGATCATGTTTCCATTGCACTCGCATTATCTGGATTCTGGCAACAACTCCGATATGGTATCAGAGCAAGAATGGTAATTGTGTGTCTGGTTATGCTTTTAGTTCATTTTGAAATCAAGAGGAGTGGAGTTTTCTTTGTTTTTTTAATTTTCTAGATCTGATCTAATATATATATATATATATATATATATATATATATATATATATATATATATATATATATATATATATATATATATATATATATATATATATATATTTTGGTTAGTTTCCTTGGGATCCTTGGCCTTTGGGTGTCTTGCCTATCTTCACTTCAGGTGTTGGTTCTATTCTTAGGCACCATTATTGTGTGGAGCAGCAGAGGGAGGAGCAATACTCATCTGGAAGAGCATACTTTTTGCTACAGTCCACTCCAAGATTCTATATTATGCACCAACCTTCAAGTGTGCCAAGCTTCTGCATTTTGTGCCTAGCTTCTTGTCAACAGTCAACTCCACGCAACAGTCCTTTGCCAACTTTTGCAACACCCAACATCCTTCACTTCTGCCATGCCATCAACTATACCACATCCAAAATATGTCTATTTTTTTGTGAATATGGTGCATTTTTCTTGTCTTCCTCTACCTATACCTATTGTGCATTGAAGTCAGTAGATTTCATCATCTTTTCTTGCCCAGCAAGGTGACAAGCAGGCCGTATGGCATCCAGCACAGGTCTGCAATTATTCTTGTCTTTTCTGTAAGTTAAATTTTGGATTGTGTTATTTGGTGCCCCTTTCTTGCTTGGCATCCCATGTGGCACCCCTTGGACACGTGGCATCCTTCATTTATGTCTATGCTTCATTAGTTTCAGTTAAAAATTGACTTGTAAAACAAAAATCAGTCAATTTGACTGAATATTTAATTTTTTAGACAGTTTTGTAATTTCGGGGTTTTCATTTTAAACTTGTATCTTCACTTGTTGAAGATGAAGGGTGAGGCCCAGGTTGGTGGGAGGCCAATTCCCCCTCACACAAACCTCCTTTGGATTCTTCATTTCGTGCCAAATCCAATGAGTGGTTGGAAGGCCACTTTCTCTCTCATAACAGGCATTTTTTTAATGTTTTAGTGCTTTTTTTTGCAAAAATATTAGTTTACAAAAAAATTGAACCTTTAATATCTTGCAAATGGTAGCTCAGATTTGGGTGCCATGTTTTTAAAAAGTGTTTTCAATTCAATTCTCCATAGTGTAGACTTGTTATTTGTTAAAAATGCACTAGTTTATAAAGTGCCAAAATTTTGGGTCTCTCGAGATGCATTTTCGGCTAAGTCCGACGTCCTATTTGCTTTAGTCTTGCACTGATTGCTCTAAAACACATTCTCAGCTGAGTCTAACATTTTTTGAGTGTGCACTTGCATATTTGGGGGGGGGCTCAATATTTTTGGGGGGTGTGATTGCTTTTCACAACTTGTAAATCTTTGCTTTCATTTTCCTTTTTGCATAATTTCACAACTTGCAATCAACACAAATTCACCTAAATTGAGCTAAAAATGGATTATTTTTAAATTAAACCCCTAACACCCTTCAACTATCATGAATGGAAGGTTAAAATGTCAATCATTCTTAGAAGTAAAGGGTTGTATAGGATCACCATGGGTACTGAAGTAAAACCCAACACTGATGCTGAAAAGGTCAAGTGGTACAACCATAGTGATGAAGCCTATGGATTACTGAGTTTGTCTATGTCTCCAAAACTTTTCTTCCATTTAAAATCCTCCCAAACTCCTAATGACATATGGGACACCTTAGAAAATTTATTTGGGAAGCTTGATGAGATGAGAGGTCATGAGCTTGAAAACGAACTCATAAGTCTAAGTCCTAGTAACTTTGACACCCTACATGACTTCTTCACTAAGTTTAAGGCCCTTAGATTGCAATTGAAAGAATGCAGGATAGAGAATAAAGATGATCAATTCATTCTTTCTATTCTCGTAAAGTTCGGTCCAAGCTATTCAGTCTTTGTCTCCACTTTCCATGCCACAAAAAGTGCCCTTGGCACTACATGGAAAATGCCTTCTTTGGATTCATTCATTGCCAACTTGACTAGGGAGCAAGATAAGCTAATTCAAATGGGCACAATGAAGTCTACTCAACCCCAAGCTTTGATATCTAGAAATGTTAAGGATAAGACTTCAACAAAGGAGAAGAAGAAAAAGAACAAGGACTAGGAGAAGAAGAAAGAAAACACCAATCCTGCCAAAAACAACACTGAGACTTCCTCTTCCAATGCTAACCTAAGAAGGAGAAGGTTAAGTGTGCCTATTGTAAAAATATAGGGCATGATGAACACAAATGCATGAAGAAACAAATAGATCACCTAACTCATCTTCTAGAGAAGAACAACATAGGTGTTCCTGAGTCCAAGTAGAATTCATCTACCCAAGATTCTACCAAGGCAAAAGGCAAGGGTAAGGAGAAAGAAAATGGCAAGGCCCTTGTAGCTACAACAGCTTCTACATCTTCATGGGTCATTGATTTGGGTGATTCTCACCACATGGGCCCTTCACTAGTTGAGTTTTCATCTTTAGAGCCTTGTAGCATGACTTCAATTAGTTTGGGTGATGACACTTTAGTTTCTATTGTAGGGAGAGGGTCAGTTGAAATGGAAGGAGGAACATTTAATAATGTTCTAAGTGTTCCTTCTCTTTCAACCAATCTCTTATTAGTGTACCAAATCACTCACATTGGTTAGGGTATGAGAGTTGAGTTTTCACCAGAGTCAATGGCTATCAAGGAGTTGCATAGTGACACTACAGTGGCAGTGGGTAGGGCAGATCACCAAGCTAGGTTATACACCTCACATTTTGCATCATATTCTTCTCCAACAGCATTGTTGACTCATTCAGATGGAGTTAGCACATTGTGGCATGAGTGGTTTGGCCACCTTAACTACCGCTACCTTAAGCAACTTTGCAAAAATGACATGGTCATTGGCATGCCTCGTGTCCAATTCTCAAAAGGAATTTGTGAGGGGTGCTCCCTTGGGAAGCATCCTGAAGCAAAATTTGACAAAGGCAAAGATTAGAGGGCTTCACAACCTTTAGAGTTAGTCCACAGTGATGTATTGAGACCCTTTCCCAAACCATCTTTCACAAGGGCCAAGTACATCCTCACTTTCATTGATGATTTATCTAGGTACACTTGGATATATTTTCTCAAACAAAAGTCTAAAGTGTTTGAAAAATTTCTAGACTTCAAGGCTCTTATTGAGAAATAGAGTGAGAAATCCATCAAGGTTCTTCGAACTGATAATGGAGGGGAGTATGTCAACATTAGGTTTGAGTAGTTTTGCACCACAAAGGGGATTGATTTGCAGTGCATGATCACCTATAGTCCTTCACATAATGGGGTTGCAGAATGCAAAAATAGGTTATTGAAATAGATGGGTAGCTATATGATTCACTCCAAATCCTTAGCAACACAGTACTGGGTTGAAGCCATCAATTATGCTTGCTACATTCAAAATAGGGTTCCTCACAAAGCTTTGAAAGGGATAACACCCTTTGAAGATTGGCATAAAAGGAAACTTGATGTTGAGCACCTCAGGGTTTTTGGATCCCCAGCCATGGCTTGCATTCTGAAGAACAAATGCAAAGCTATGGAACATTAGTCCAAGCCTTGCATCTTTGTAGGATATTTGAATGGTATTAAGGGATATCACCTTTTAGATCCAGTCACTCATGAGTTTTTCATCGAGAGAAGTGTCCATTTTTAGGAGAGTCCTAGAGACTCAACACTTGACACTTCTTTTCCCTCATTAGATCTACTTCTTCATGATGATTACTCATCAGATTCAGATCAACCACAACAAGTTCTTGAGCTAGTGACATCCTCTTCTTCTTCAAGTTTAGATAGCAAGGACAGTGATGTAGAGTCATCCACCTCTAGTCAGTCAAAAGATGAGGAGTTAGCACCTGACTCTCCCACTTTCAAGCCACTTTGGGCCAGACAGACACTTGAGAGTGCTGGCACTTGGGTAGGAGATCTCATAGATGATAGATGTACTAGGGGGGATTTTCAGAGAGATCCACATGCCTTCTTTGCTATAGTTTCAGATCCATAGACTTTTCGAGAGGCATCGGGGGTACCTAAGTGGGATAGTGCTATAGAGGAAGAATATTCTTCTTTAATCAAAAATCACACTTGGGATTTGACTTCACTTCTTAAGGGAAGAAAGATGGTTCGATGTAAGTAGATATATCGGACTGAGTTTGCAACAAATGGGTCGGTTGATAAGTACAAGGTGTGATTGGTTGTCAAGGGTTTCTCACAGGTGGAAGGCATTGACTACTCAGAGACATTTTCACTTATTACAAAGATGACTTCTATCTGACTCACCTTGGATATTGTTGTAGCACATGGTTGGGATGTGCATCAGATGGATGTGAAGAGTTCCTTTCTTCACGGTGACCTAGAGGAGGAGATCTACATAGAGTAGCCACCAAGATTTGTTTAAGATTCTTCCTTAGTATGTAGACTTAGAAAATCTATTTACGGCCTCAAATAGGCCCCTCAGGCTTGGTATGCCAAGATGGATTCCTTCCTTCTCACAGTGGGTTTCACTAGGTGCCATTCTGATCCTAATGTCTACTTCTTGTGATAGGATGATTCGCTCTTGATTTTGGTTCTATATGTTGATGACATTTTGATCACCAAGAGTTTTCATTAGCTATTGCAGTGGTGAAGGCATCTCTTTAGGATAGATTTGACATGACAGACTTGGGTTTGTTGCACTACTTCCTTGGCATCAAGATCTCACAGTTAGATTCAAGGATTTCTCTTGCACAACCTAAGTATGCTCTTGACTTATTGGCTCAGTTTCACATGGTTGATTGCAAGCCATCTCCGGCTCCCTTTCTATCAGGAGTCAAGCTTGAGGCTGATTGTTATTCACCATTGGTTGATGACACTCGGTATCAACAACTTATTGGTAGTCTCATCTACTTGACTCACACCAGGCCCAACATATCATATACAGTGGAACTTGTCTCCAGATTCATGTAGGAACCTCATGAGATGCATTGGAAAGTAGCTAAGAGGATCTTTCATTACATACAGGGTTCACATAGATACGGGATTCATTACAAATTTGGCATAGAGGTTGACTTGGTTGGATATACAGATTCAAACTGGGCTAGCGATTCACAGACTCGAAAGTCCACTTTTGGTTACAATTTCTCCTAGGTTCTAGTCTTATCAATTGGTCTAGCAAGAAACAAAATGCTATTGCTATATCATCCACAGAGGTAGAGTATAGGGGAGATATTAATGTAGCTACTAAGCCTATTTGGCTTTAGGGGATTCTTTCTAAGTTTGGCATTTCTATCAGGTAGCCCACCATCATTTATTATGGAAACCAAAGTACCATTTAGATTTGCAAGAATCCATTTTAGCACCAGCAGACCAAGCACATAGAGATTCACATGCATTTCATTCAGTAGCTTATTCATAGTCAAGTCATTGACTTGATATTTTGCCAATCTTCAGAGTAGGTTACAGACATCTTCACCAAACCTTTCACTAAGAGCAAGTTCATTCATCTACGAGCTCTTCTTGGGGTGTGGTCTACATCTGTAGCAGCATCATCTTTAGGGGGGGCCTTCTAGCTTCTTCTTTCTTTTATGTTTCTCTTTTGGAGGGGAGTTTTTTCCTATGGGTTTTCTTCTTTTCTTTATCTTATGGGAGATTGCATTTGTACAAGGGTACCTCATTAGGCCTAGTTGTCGGGACCCATTTTATATTTCCACACTGCCCACCTAAGCTGTGCTTATGGGGGGGTATTAGTGTAGGTTTTTATTTTTCCCTATTTATTAATTAGGGAAATTGTATTTCTTGTGCATACATGGAGTTTTCCTACATTTTTGGGATAGGCTAGCTTATGTGGAGGTGTGTGTCATAGGTGTCATAAGAATGTCATAAGTAACTCCATTGATGGGAGTTACTTCTCTATTCTTAGCACCTTGTCACCACCTTTCATGGAGGAGTTATAGTCTATTCTTGTGGTGCTTTGTCCAGCTTTTATGAAGGAGTTACTTACATACTCTCCTATATGTATTCCTCACTTTGGCCATCTCATGCTAATCAAATTTTGGTTTTCTCCATTTTTTCTTGTGTAATTTATCTTCTTGTGTTATTCTCAAATTGCTTTAGCATCTATATGGTGTGCACTTGCTTCAACTTGTGTGATCACGTCTCCATTGCACTCACATTATCCAGATTCTGGAAACAACTCCGATAGTATAAACACAAGGTAAATGAACCATAGTGAATATTTTACACTCCAAGGATCATGAGCCTAACACACTTGATTACACTCTATATGACTTGATAGAATAATAACTCTTGAACAAACATGAAAGGACAAGGGAAGAAAGGATAGATAATTATCACTTTGCATCACCATACATCACTTACACACTTAGATAATTGTTCATGAAATCAAAATCAGACTTTTATTAATTTTCAAAGGAAAAATAACTATCATTCCAATAGGGCTTCGCCATACATGGTGTGGTATTAGAGTACAAGGGCTAAAAAGGTCACTACTTATAGAATAAGAGAGAGAAGTGAGAAGAGAGAAGTCCAAGAGTCAATAGGATGAGTGTCATCCTAAAAAAAGGAGTTATACATGTATGGTAATGAGTTTTAGATAGACCATGTAAGGTATGATAGGATAAATGGCACTCTAAGGCAATTAAATTCATGAAATATGGTGTAGTATTCCTCTTGCTTACTCAAAAAACTACCTTCATCATTTGGCCCTTTTGAAATTACCCACAATTGAATAAGGATATATATCATGATTTAAATAAGAGGGATGTGTTTTATAAATTCTACATTATGCATTGGTTCCATCTCTAATCATCTTGATTCTTCTATACACATGTTACCATTACCTACAGTTGAAGTAACTCCTATTTCACTCACCACTCACACTTGGCCTCAAATTTGGCTTCTATTTTCCATGAAAATCCATAAGTGTTAGTTTATAACACATGTTAATACTTAAAATATCCTTATATTCTTTAGGTACACCATAAATAGACTCCCACTTCAATTTCTCACCCTTCTCACTATATTGCTCACTTTGGCAGTTTTGACTAGCTAAAGTGAAGGCACCTGTAAAAACACTTGGGATATTTTTTACTACATGAAATGTTCATGGTGAGCTAGGTTAAGTCCCAAGATATCTATAAGAGTTTATTTCATCCTTTGAAACCTCCTAGAACCTATAAACCATCAAAAATATTCAAATAAATCCAAATTCCCTCATGTCTATGTATGCAATTGGAATTACATGGTGTACATGAATCAATCCTAGATCAGATAAGATAGATCACACCTACCCTCTAAATTTGAGAAAAAACTTATTAAGTGGGACCCTGACCAATATGAGGATCTTATATACCTGATTATGGGATCACTTGTATCATCTATCACAACACATCATGCTAGGCAAGGTTCCAAAGCCTATAGTCTAACATAATCACAAAACAACCTTAAAAGAGTCCTATGGTTTATATATTCACTTATGATAATAGAAAATAAAGTAAACTAATCTAATAACAAGAAAATTAAATTAATCTAGTGCTCACCAAATCTTGTGGCACAAAGTAAGGGTTTAGATGCAAAGCAATCAAATACATGTATAAAGAACTTCAAATAAAGTATGTTTAACACCCTAATACATGGAATATGAGGAGTAATATTATTCAATCAAACACTTATGTTACTTCTATCTACTAAAAGAGAGGAGAATAAAGTTAGAATATACTTACCTAAATGTGAACTTGTCGTGACTCAATCTCTCCATTGGCCAATGGGGCCTTACAAGAGGTTATTATGGTCCATAAGGATCACTTTGTTAGGCCAAAGCATCCAAGACCTATCCACAAGACTAGGATTATCCAAATAAGAAACCTAAGTGAATACTTATTAAGTAGAATGGTGGAAAATAAGATTTTGAATAATCATGAGTGAATAATAACTCTTGAATAAATTCATATGGAAATGACCTAAATGACAATATATATATATATATAGAAGTATCTAACCTAAAAATCACACGAACATGTTGACTATGCTAGGTCGATCAAGTCAACCTAGCACATTATTAGGCTAATGCCTGAAGTTTGTTCTAGGTTACCCTAATGAAAACTAGGCTTAAAGAGCTAAAGTGACCCCAGACTGTGCTAGGTCGACCAAGTTGACCTAACTTATTGAACAGGTAAAAAGGGTAATAAGCAAGGAAAAGAAGGATAGAAAGAGTAAAATACTAGAGGAATATGCAAGAAAGGAAAGATAGCTTAAGGAAAGGTTTTAGGATCTAAATGGATAGGGAATAATATGGAAATAAGGGATAAAAATCCTATAAAACACCAATGGTCTACCCACCCCTTTCTCAGTGCACCCCTTAAGGCATGCACTCAAAGAGATTGAGTCATGATGGGTTCCTACAAGATATAAAACATCAGTATTCCATAAAAGTATGAAAATATTATGTATATACATATGCCCCACTCGAATCTCATCACATGTCACTAAGGTTTAACAAGGGACAGTGCTTCAAGAAAGAACATAAGGAGACACACAATGTTGATGCTAAAATAATTATAGTATTTTGAAAATCATAACATAACTGAAAGTAAATGATAGAAAAATAAACTGACTAAAATGTAAATAATTGAAAAGTAAATGATGTGTACTTTGATTTACCTTTATTGTGGGATGTTTGTCAATTGTGTTTTAATTTTGATTATAGAGGGTACAGAGACTACTTTGGACAAACCCACAAATACAAAACTAAGGATTAAAAACAAAAAAATGCAAAAAAATATAAGATAAATAGTACTATGTGGATGGGATGTACTTGGGAACCTATAAAGCTAGGTGACAAGTGCTATGTTGGACCAAATGACCAAGTCAAACAAGAGTAAATTTGGTAACTAAAAATCCATGGCTACTAAAGACTGAAAAACTCAAAAAAGTAAACATCAAGTAAGAAAAGGTAAACTCATCAAATCAAATCAAGGGTGCATGTCAAACAAGATGGTAAAAAGAGGATTCAAAAAGAAAAATGGTAAAACAACATTTATAAGTTAGTAGTAACAATCCACATCTCAACCATCAAGGGAAAAAGAGGATGCATAAAAGGAAAAATAACATGGTTGGGTGAGTAGTAACAATCCACATCTCACGCAACAATGGAAAAAGGGTGCAAACTCAAGTGTCCATAATAACAAACAACAAAATCAAGATAAATGGGAAAAGGAAAGAAAATTAGTTTTAGTAAATATATAAAACATGATGAAAATGATCCATAGATTCTCAAATATGTTGTTTTGCATCTAAAGATAGATAAAAATGAAACAAAATAGTGTTAGCATGTTTTTAAGAAATTAAGAAAAAGGAATTTAAAGAAGAGGGAAAATAGATTTGGAATCATAATTTGTCTATCAAGGGGGGAAATGAAATGAAGTGGAGGGGAGAATGAAGGAAAAATGAAGGTAGAGGAACTCTTTATTGAATTCAAGACACTCAAATTTGGTTTTTAAAAATAAGAGGACTGTCAACCTTAAGGATTATGAAGAACTTCTCTTAGCTACACGAGTCTTAGGTCAATCAATGGATTATATAGATCATCCCATGAAGGCTATATGAATTAAAATTAAATGGACCTACCTCCCCATGATGTGTTCCCTACTCCTCAAGACCCCTTAAAGATCCGTTGATCTACTATGAAGATTAGGTACTTACGTGAGAAAGGAGGTAACACTATAGATTTTTTTAAATCCCCTATTCCAATTTACTGGCCTACTACACCCCAAAGGACTTTAATTCTATGTGAAACTGATTATGGATTTTGATCTTTGATTGGAAATAGGATATGTGCTTGTAATCACATATTTTAGTGTGATTAGACTTTTAATATTTATGTGTTGCCTTTTAGATGTCATTGCCTTTTATTTTCAAATGATTGGCTTTTAACTTTATCTCTTTTTTCTTTAATTCCTCCTCCATATGGATTTAGAAGACCAAACATGGGTTCTAAATATGAATTTCATTTGAAAACTTTGTGACAAGGTTGCTAAGAGAGAGAAAATCAAATAGCATGGGTTCTAAGAGTCTCTTAAATCTAGGTGAAATAAAAGTGCTATCTTGACTTTGAACTTGTTTTATCCAAATGTGGAGGTGAAAGAAAGGGGGAAATCAAGAGGAAAATGACACATGTCACAAATTTAAATTTATTTAAATTTCAAAAAATGTGACAAAGGGAAAAAAAGAATATAATGATAGCAAAGGTGTGATTCCTTATCATAAGACTGTAGGAAGTGAAGGAAAACATGCTAACATAGATTGTTTACATATTCCATCTAGAAAAAGAAGAAAAAAGTAATGTCTAAATAAAAATTATCACAAATAACATGAAAATAAAGGTAATTTTATGAGGGCTAGGTTTTATCCATGGTCTTACCAAGTAAATCACAAAAATAAAACCCAAAGGGTGACAATAAGAAAAAAGTGAGGGAGACTCTGTATAAAGCACCTCACAAAGAAAGACCCAAAGGATGACAAAACAACATTAGTAAGAAAAAGGAAAAATGAAAAGATAAGTGATGAAGACTATGGTACTTATAGAAACCAAAAGACCAAAAGGGAGAACTAAAGGTTTGAAAAGAAAGGAAATGAAGACTATGCTACTATGGTACATCAAGAAACCAAAAGACTAAAAGGGAGGACTAAAGGGTTTGAAAAGGAAGGAAATTGATACATAGGGAGAGACCCATGCTAAAATAACCTAAAAAAATATATTAGATACATATATATAGAGAAATAATTAAAAGAAGGCAAATGATCCTACATTAACATCTATATCAAAGATGAGCATGTGGGAGACAAGCCTATGTGTCTTGAAAGGTTTTTTGGAGTTGAATTAGTTTGGTAGCATGTAATGGAGAATAAGAGTGGGCATCACAAGATGCCCCAAAGGGTAAGTGGATGTAGGGATGGGCATCACAAGATACCCCAAAGTCTAAAAGGACATGAAGGTGGGCATCACAAGATACCCCAAAGGCTAAAGTAATTTGTGGATGGGCATCACAAGATGCCCCAACAACTAAAAAGATGAAAAAGAGATAAGAAAGGATAAAAAGCAAATAGAATGCCATAGAGTGTCTAAATGGATTTAGGTTATCCAATAAGATTATAATGAGGGGCATGATGCTTGAGCATAAAAGGAAAATAATGCTAAGCAATAAGAATAACAGCCAAAGATAAAGAACTAATTTAGGTAGATAGAGAACTAAATCAAACATATAAAGAAATCAAAAAACTAAATTGGAAAGCATAGAAGAAAGAAAATAATACAGGGTTGACCCAATTTACCTAGCATAAAATACAGGGTCTAAAGATAGTACTATGCTAACTAAGTTAACCTAGCACAATGTACAGAGCTCAAAAAAAGCACTAGGTCAACTAGGTCGACCTAGTATAATAGACAAGAAAATTGTTTTGCCTATATATTTAGTTCTACTCATCTATTTTACAAACCATAAAATGTGTTGGATTCATGATGAGGTATAAAATGCAAATAAGGAAGAAATAAGTGATAAAATGAATGATAAAAAATAATAAAATAAGTGAAAGAAATCTTACTAGGGTTTGATTCATGTTCAATTCACTAAAATGTAATGAAGGTGAAGCCAAAGTGGAGCTAATGCTAAATAATAAAGGAAACAAAAATAGAAATGTGAAGACAATCCAACCATCAGTGGGGTAAGATTCATGTCAAGTTCACCAAAATGTATGCAATCAAAATTGTATGGTGCACATGAAACAATCTTGGATTGGATAAGATAGATCACACCTACACTTTAGATTGAGGAACAAACTTGTTAATCAAGATCGTGACCAATATGAGGATCTGCTAGATCTGATTAGGGGATCACTTGTATCATCTGTCACAACACATCATGCTAGCTAGGGTTCCAAAGCCTACAGTCTAAAACAATTGCCCAACAACCCTAAAAGAGTCCTATGGTTTCTATATTCACTTATGATAATAAACAAGAAAGTAAACTAATCTAATAATAAGAAAAGTAAATTAATGTAGTGCTCACCAAAGCTTGTGGCACAAAGTATAAGGTTAGATGTAAAATAATCAAATATATGTATAGGGAACTTCAAATAAAGTAAGTATGAGTAACACCCTAATACATGTAATATGAGGAGTAATATTGTTTGAGACAACACTTATACCACTTCTATCTACTAAATGAGAGGAGAACAAAGTTAGAATATACTTACCTAAATGTGAACCTATCATGACTCAATCTCTCCCTTGGCCAATGGGGATTCACAAGAGGTTGTTGTGGTTTGTAAAGATCGCATTATTAAGCCAAATCATCTAAGACCTATCCATAAGACTAATATTCTCCAAATAAGAAACCTAAGCTAAGACTCTTCAAGTAGAATGGTGGAAGAGCATATTATGAAGAAGCACGAGTGAATAATAACTCTTGATTGCATTCATATGGAAATGACTAAAATGACCTTGTATATATAAGAGTATCTGACCCAAAAATCACTAAGACATGTCAGTTGTGCCAGGTCAATTAGGTTAACTTATCACATTATCAAGATAATAAAAAAGTTTATGTTAGGTCAGCTAGATGGAAACTAGGCCAAAAGAGCTAAATTGACCCTAGACTATGCTAGGTCGACCTAGCTTATTAGACAGGTAAAAAGGGTACTAAGTAATGGAAAGAAGGATAGAAAGAGGAAAATACTAGAGGAATGTGTAAGGAAGGAGAGATAGCTTAGGGAAAGTCTTAAGGAGCTGAATGGATAGGGAATAATATGGTAATAAGGGAAAATAATCCTACAAAGCACCAAAGGTCTGCCTACCCCTTTCCCAATGCACCCTTTAAGGCATGCACTTAGAGAGATTAAGTCATGATGGGTTATTACAAGATGTAAAGCATCAATAATCAATAAAAGTGTGAAAATATTATGTATATATAGTCTGTAAAAGTAGGTAACACCTCATTAGGATGGAGGGAAGCCCCAAGGATTCCTTTTTAAGGGCCAACCCTTTCCCATGTCGTTCTAGTTCATTAGTATAGCTCTTCTCTTTCGTTTCCTTCATCGGGTCTAGAAATAGGGTTTGAGAGGGTTTGTAGATGTTTTAACCTTAAATGATGTTTCATATAGGATTGACATTCAATCCTTCCAAAAATTTCATAAAAACCTTCTTAAAGTCCTTATTTAACATCTCTAAACTTCCTAGGCTCCCTTGTAAAGTCTCCAATTAGATTTGAGCTTCCAAAACTATCTACTCAAGATCTTTCTTCCATTTTATATAGGCTTGAGTTTGTTTGGATCCAAACATGGTTTATATTTGTCTTATTATGAATAAAAATAAATAAAATCCAATTTATAACCTCTAATGGGCATGTTTCCATATGTTATAATTTTCTTCTAATGCCAAAAGTGTTATCAGACCCCTTGAGGGTCCTAGGCTTAAACTAGACCTAATAGGTCTACCTACATACTAATAGGTTTGGGTTACCTTGATTCACTTCAAACACTTGAGATACATCTACCATGTTGTTTCATGTATATTACAACTCATTAAACCTTATTTAAATGTCTCAATTAATTTTTGAATTGTTCTTGCCTTCCTTTCTCAAAACATGTAGGCTTTGTGTTCCTTGGAGTAACCTCTGCCTAAGACAAAATAGAGGGTATATCCTCTATATTCTCAAGAATATTAGATATATTAGTATCTCAATATATTTATGAATATTATATTTACACATTTATAGTTTTAATTCACACTTCTATCACTCCCAAACCTCTCTAACTCTAAGACAAACTCTTAGAACACTAATTAACTGTGCATGATTGCAACATGGACTATAGGTGCTTTTTGGGAAATATCAATGTATTTTTTTCACTAATATATTAATTTAAATGTATGTTCATCACCACATTGAAATTTTTCACAATGATCACCAACTTCTTATCACCCATGCTTGCACATTTAACCTCTATTTTTGCTCAACTAGGCCTGATTGGCATATTGACTATGTTCTTGTGTTTTATCCAACCTGTAGGTGCTGGTTGAATATTTTAAGATTTTAATGAAATTATCCAATATATTATTATGTTTCCCAAGGTTATTACACATTCATATATGTCACTCTCTTCATGTTTAAACTATGTCACCCTCAATAATCAAAACTCCTTATCTCACTGTTATGTCATAGTCAACTATAGTTGACTATGTATGGGTCATGTAGGTGTTTATAAATGATTTATGCCTTTTTTACATGTTTAATATTATCATTTAAGTTACTTAAACCATATCATATTTTAATTTTTTCACCCTATGCCTTGATTGATGCCCATACATTCACTGTTTAACCTAACCTTCATGATGACCCTATAACTAACCTATAGGTATCCATTTTGTGATAAAGGGGAAACCTGTAGGTGGATATTAACCTTGAAATTTATGTCACATGATCTATATATTTTTTAAATTATTTAAATTCATTGAATAATATGTTCACACCAAACCAATCACCAAGTTAGTTGACTTTAGGAAATTGTTGACTACAGTCAACCATAATTAAACCTATTAGAGAAACAAAGGGGCTTATAGGTGGACTTTTGAGGTCATATCCTATAATTTGACTCCTATTGATGACCTATAAACACAAATTAGATATATTAAAACATTAAATACCACCTATCATGAATAAATGTATATATGCTACCAATTGAGGGGTATAGGTCATGAAAGCTCAACTTCATGTAGGTAACACTAAAAGTTAGCATTTACCTTTACCTTTAACCACATATAATTTTTCGTCTTTAATGGTCACACCCCTATGTGGAGGATAAAAGATATACACATTTAGTTTCATCTAAACCCTTTTCAACATTGTTACATGGCCTCAACATAATGGCTTAGGCCTTTGTTTCATGTTTTTAGGGATTTTATCCTTGAATTCCAATCATCAACTCTTAAAGTGGGTTTTCACTATTATTTGAAAAATTAAAACTTACATCATGATTTTAATAATCTCCCAAACATATTGAGGCTTCAATAAGGGTTTCAACATTCCCAATATCCTCCATTAAGGATTCTCAGCGCTTTGTGGTGTCACCTGTAGGTGGACTTTTGCAAGTATAAGGTAGTAGATTGTGAGTTTAGGAAGTGATCATGTAATGTAGGACTTAAATGAAGTTTATATCCTTTAAAAGTTTACAAATAAATATATATCACCATGAAGGACCTGAAACAAGACTTAAAACTCCCATTGTAGTGTTCTTATCCTCTCATAGGTGTTGATGAAGTTGCAGACATAATAGTGAATGGAAACATGGCAGTGCACATGGTGTATGAACTTGAAATGAGGTTTGGATCACCTTAAAAAATTTAAATTAATAATTTTAATCATGTAAAAACTGCATCCCTTTAATAATATCCTTTCAACATGATTAGCATCTATGAGGCACCTATAGGTATGCTTTGATGGTGTATGACTATGTGTCCAACTTACAATAACTATCATCATAATTCTTCTTGTGATATTTAGAGGGTTTAAGTTTATTATTCATGATTTAATTATATGTTAAACATATTAAAACTCTTTATATATCTCCCATTAAGTCTTTCAATACCCCACACACCATGACTATAATTAGAAATAGGCATAAAGTTGACTATGTTCCCATATATGACGGTGTACTCTTCATGATGTTGATATTGGAAGGTAATATTGAAAGGAAGGAGGTTATCATGAAATGTAATAAATTAATCTCACAATCACTTGAATCCCTTTGAAGATAAAGAAACATTTTGTAAGTAGTAAAACTTGACTGAGACCTCACATGGTGATACCTTCCTATAACTTGAGTTATTTGATCCATAAAATCCTTTCAAAACATAGAATTTTTTTTTTAAAACATTATAAGAGTTATTAAAAATTCTATAATCAATCTTAGTAATTGGATTGTATGAACCTATCCAATGATAAGGAAACCTATAGGGTATGGGGTTTAACAAGCAAAAAAACACAGTCAAATTTTAAAGGATGATTCATAAATAATAAGTGAAAAATCCTTGAAATATTTTTATGAAAATTAAGTGAAATAAATTTAATATTACCCCATATATTAGTTTGACCTAAAAAATCTTTTGTTGGCTACTAAGCACAAACCTATTGACTGGTTTTGCATGTCTAAAAGGGTGATGAAGGAATAGATTGGTTTTTGACCATTTTTAAGACTTCCAAGGTTGATAAAACATTGATATGAGTTGAGGAAAGTTAAATATCCATCCCAAAATGTTTCCACATGTGTCACACTCTTTCATAATCCATACAAGTGCCAAACTTCTTTTTCAATTATTTTCTTAATTTTTAGTTAGGGAACCTACAAGTTTCAAATGAAATAAAATTATTGATAGGTAATCTAACAAATTATATGTTTTAAGGAAAAATATGACACTTAGTCACCTTTAAAACCATGCCACTTACATTTAATGCTCTAAAATGACCCTTAGGTAACTCAAAATGACATATGGACTAATTGGACTATGACCAAGGCTAAAACATATGGAATGACATCAAATATACTATGAAACACCCCATGAAATTATAATATATCCCTATATAAGTTTTTTATTATAGGGGGTTGACCCATTTTGACTTATGGTAAAAATGATCAACATTCTTGGTGATTTCCCATGGGTGGTATGGTTGCTATGCAAAGACCAATTGCATAATCCTATCCATTGGGACATGGAGTCAGATATACATTATTTTGACACAAAAATTTCCTTTGATAACACACCAAATAATATAAAACAATAAGAATAATAAATAAGACAAGAAACATACATGTGATTTATGAGCACTTATGGAACACAAAAATACAAACTAAACTAACTTGAAATGAAAACTTCCTATAAGATCAAAGAGGAAGTTTGAAACCTCTCTTGTTTTATGATGTGAAGGATTTTTATGATACATGTATCCTTTTAACCCTTGGTATTGATTCCTCCATCTTCTTTATGGTATTTTACAACTTCATTGGCATGGTGTTCAATGAGAACCAAGCAGCTCCAAATAGGATAGCTATGAAAATAAACTCTTCTTGCATCCTAAAAACATCAAATTTATCATATGGCTCCTTAATTATGACCTAAAATGGTGGTTTAACAAGACATACCTTTTTGAACTCTATGGTGCTCTCAATAAGATCAAGTCTCCTTTTAGTTGTAAGTTCTTCAAGTTCATAAAGGAGCTATGCATATTCTACGCAATCTTAGTCGTTGTCCTCTATGGAAGACTCTTTTTTCGTATCATCATGTATTTGACCCTAAAATTGGAAAAGATTCTTAAGCTCTTGAAAGATCTTCATTTTCAAATACCAATTCATCTTTGTCCTCCTTGTTATCTTGAACCATTACCTCTTCAACTTTTTTTCTTGATGTATGAGGTTATCAAGTTGATGTTCTTCGTGTTCTAATGCATGTAAGGGTATTTCAAAATTATGATGAGGTATTTAGTCATCTTCAAGGTCAACAACTTCCACCTTGGTTTCAAGAGATTCTTCTAGGACTATAACTTCTTGAGGAGTTATTTGATCTTCACTTTAATCTTTTATAGTACATTTAACCTCATGCTTGATATGGTCATACACAAATTCATGATAAAATATGGAGTTTTATTTAAATACCTCTCTTTTCAAGTCTTGGCCACATTCCTCATGGATAACTATAAGGGAACTTTTGATATGTTTCTCTTCATCCAAGAAAGTAGAGTTGCATTCATGTTCACCAAGGGGAGTCCCTATAGTGATTTATTCCCAATAGTCACTCATGACATTTTATTGATCATCTATGACTTGGGTTCTTTCCTCTCCATTTGATTCCTTTAAAATGGGCCCTTTTTCAAGAAAGGGTGAGATGGAAGCTTGATGTATAAGCTCATGTGAAATAGATGGAATATAAGGTGTAGTAGAAGGTTTATGAATTGGAGATGGAGTGTGAGGGGTAGTAGAGGGCTTGTCAGTGGATTTAGGAAAGAGGAATGCACTAGTAATCTCATGGGGAAGTGATTTATTTGGTTGATTAGAAGGGAAAACACTTATATAATTAGGAGTTGCATCTTGCCAATAACCTCCGTGAGGATCTTCAATAGAAACATGTTCATTTTTAGGTCCTTTGTCTTCCCACATCTTTAGCCTATCTATTGAGCATTTAAGGCACTTTTTTGAAAATTACATTTGTTCTTTGATACCCCATTGAATGTTATCTTCAACCATCTCCCATGCACTCATCCATATTTGGATAAAACTTCTTAACCATTATATGAGATGATTAGGATTCACATCAACCTCATTATCCCATGTTATCATATTGCCTTCACTATCAAACAACTCTAGTAGGAGTGCCAAGAAGGATTGGACATGAGGTGGGGGGGGGGGGGTTGATGGAGGAGGAGGGTAATTATGGGGATCAAGACCAACTCTAACTTGTTGTATTTGAAGCTTTAATAATTTAACTCTTTCATCTTGATATCTTGATCCATAATCCATAAAAACATCTTTTTGGAGTTGATAGGCATCATGTCATGATTGGTAGGGCTCATATTGGGGTTGATAAGAAGGCATTTATTGATAGGGTTTTTGGTATCCTTCCTCATAAGGTTTTTCAATAACATAGTGTCCATATGGAGAGGGAAATGTATAATTATAAGGATGCCATGGATTATAGGATTGATAGAAATTTTGATAGGACTACTGAGGAGTAAAATATGGTTCATAACAAGGTTGATAAGAAGGTGTAGATGCTGGAATTTTGCACACTATAATTCTAAACATCAAAACACCCCTAGACCACCTTAAGACCCCCTTGGGACCAATTTGAACCTTTGACCCCTAACTGAACCTAACCATGGTTAGTATGACCAACTAACCAAACCCACCATTTTACCCCTCTTAACCTTTGACACTCAAAAAATTTATGGTCAACATGATCATCAATGATCAACCTAACCATCTATGGTCAGGTCCCTTCACTACCACTTGAACAAACATAAAACTAGTTGTATACAAGCTAACATGGCATAATTTAAAATATTTGTCTTACCTATTGCTAATATATCATGATGCATCAAAATCAATAGAATAATCTTCTATGGAACTTTCTACCTCCATGTCTCTTTTCCTATAAAAAGAGGGGAGTAGGAGGTGAATAAGGAACCATAATCAAGCATTATAACACATAGGTAATCAAGATATCAACTAGTAGTTCTTCCTTCCAACAATTTACTAACTATAATAGAAAAATTGAATATCTACAAAAATTTATCTTAAGGAAAATTACCATTACTCTACCAAAATTTCTTCATGATTATCCATTAGCCATCAAGCAACAAACTAGGTACATTTTGTATTTTAAGTTTTATTTGTTTGGTTTCTAACTTCCATACTTGAATCAGACCTTTCTGCATCTTATCTCCTAAGCCATAGACCTTAGCCAGATCCCAAACCACTTACTAACCCATTCTATATGATTTTATTAAACTCCTTTATAACCCACAAAAACCACTGATGGTCACCATCAACCATTGACGATCACCCAACCATCAATGATCAACTTAACCATCAACAATCATCCTGACCACTGATAGTCACTATGGTAAGAAATAAAAACAAGTTATTTTTACCTACTAACCCTAATCAAAATTCCACTTTATATGTCCTTACCTATTCACAGAGACCTCACTTATTTCATGAACCCAACCTAACACCTTTAACATGAGTATTGACCTGTTATTTGCTATAATTAGTCTATTTCCTTTATCAAGCATTTACTTCTTCTTGAACTTCCTTTCAATATTTTTTGTCATTTGATGAAAGTAATTTATCTTTATTTCTTTCAAATTAAATATTTTAAGAGTGTGGATTGACATCCTCTTAGTAATCTTATACTTCTTAGATCTAGATTACGCTTGGAAATCCACCTTGCTACCCATCTAATAACCCATTTGCATGAGTGATTTCTTATCTACAAGTCATTCTTCCCAAGACAAAGAGGAGATCTTCACAATCATCTAAATCATGCATACATAAAAAAATAGGTTCTTCTACCACACACTTATTACTAATTTCTTACTTCTTCTTTAAATAGGAAATAAGCATAAACTAAGAGAAATAGTTTGGTATGCCCAGTGGGACCTAGTAGCATCTAGGTCCCCTTTTCTTCTTTATTCTATGTTCATATAAAGAAATTAAAATTTATTTTGGGTATAAAATAAGCCTTGCATACATTGATTGCTTGCATGTTTAGGTCATTTAGTTAAATTAAAAGCAAATTAATCAATCATAGCTTCACTTCTTTATCACACACTATACCAAACCACTTAAATCAATTAAACATCAAAATAATTAACATAAGGCTGGACTAGGTGTTTCACTAAATTTTGAATTTATTTAATGTTTAAGGAGAAACAAAGATAAAGGGTAGGAATTAGAGATTAGAGATAACCTAGATTGTTTACATCCCATATCCAGATGATATTGAGCACTCCTCTTTGGCTGGGGAGGACTACCTACAAATAAGAAAGCACTACCACCAAAACATTTGTTAGTAGATATATGAGTGGGATACCAAGCTATGTGTTTATTTTTGGAAGTGTCAAACTTCTTTAGGGATGATAGTCCACTTTTTAAAACAAAATTGGTAATGAATAAAAAAATGAAAGAGAGAGTTATAGAGAGATATTCATTCCATTCTTGTAGTCTAAGGGCAGTAGAGCGTGACACAGTGTAGGTAATGTGAGTTATTGATATTTTTAGAGGTGGTTAAGGCAGGCTCAAGGAGGTTAGTGGAAATACATAGTCACCAACATCCATTAGGCTACCGATGTCAGTAAAGGGATATGGCCAATGTTATTTATATGACTGATGTCAATTATGCGACTCATGTTGGTAGGGATAGTAGGTTTTTAGGGGGTTGTAGGAGACTTTTCTAAGCTAAGAGGTGGATGTCAGTTAGGTTTATGATGTTGGGAATAGAAGGGAGTGTGTAAGACTCAAGTGGGTCTAAATATAAGGTTGGTATGTTTAGAGTAGAGGAAAATAGGTGAAAGATTTTTAAAACTCCTTCACAAGGGGGAGTTAGGATATTCATAAAATGATAAACATTACAATGTAAAGTAATTATAAAATGAATGTTTAAAATAATTACCAAAACATAGAGATATACTTAGCTAATGAAATGGATGAACTATGGGTGCTAGATAGATGGATCTGATGAGGCATGTTGAAGTAATAGGTAAATAGAAATACAATCATGTGCTACTAGTTTAGAAGAATCCAAGCTCTATGTATTATATCAATTTCTAATCTAGATTGACTTGTGCAGAGTAATGGTAAGCCTAAATGTATAAAGTTGAATTCTAAAGCATGTATGTGAATAACTGAGTTTTTTATTTATATTAACCTAAACATCAGTTTAGAATTTGTCTTAATTAATTGACATCATTGATCCCAATGACATCGGTCATGGGTTGACTAACATTGGTGGCATGAGAATAGGTAAAAGTGTTATTTTTAGCCTATTTTCTAATTTTTATCATTCCAAGTGTGGTATCTATTAGGAAATGGTAGAAATGTGAGGTTAAGAAGGATGTAGTTAGTTAGGAATTTATTTTTGAGGTGAGAACAAGTCATGGGTAGTTAGGATTAGGGGACTAAGTTTTGAGGTGACTTAAAGGGTAAGAATTAGTCTTAGGATGAAGTGGCTAGGTAAGATGGCATAAGTAGTTTTTAATTAACTTAATTAAATATTTTAAATTAATTAAATGTGTGAGGGGTAAAAGCATGGGTTAAGAAGGCTAATTATTAAAAGGGATTCAAGGGGGGTTTTGACATAGGGATTTATGCACATGTGTGACATAATTTTGGTGTCTACATTTTCCCCTTTTTATATTGTTATTTATACTGACAAGTTACAAAACAAAAATAAGAGTTAGATGCTCCAGGTATTGGATGAGTTATCCCCCTCAAAATAAGAACCAATGGAGGAGAAACTAGAATGGAGTAAAAATTTCATAAGGAGTGAATTGGGTGGGTAAATATTGAGTGAGAATATGGTATCACTGCTCACACATATACTAATATGAGTTATAGTTAACAAAATCAAGAATAGGTAAAGGTGAGGAGGGCTCAGATATAAATAACCAAATCATAGCTTGTAAGTGATAGCTGATAAGGTTAAAATGATCAAATTTGTAGTTATAATGGTCTGTGTGTTCTAGGTATCTTAGGTAAGAAGTGCTCCTAGTAAACACAAAAATTTACAAGTGATAGGATTAGCTTGGTCATGATCTAAAACACCTGATATACATGCATGTGTATAATAGCCAACTATAGTGAGGTAGCATAAGCAATCAAGACAAGCAATGCAAGGTTGGTTTAAAAGGGTCAATGGTCAAGGATATATTCATGATCTCTTATCAAAGTCATTGTGGGTGGAGATTTAAGTGATCTCTAAGGTTGGTTGTCATGGTTTTGGAGATATATGTGATCTCCAAGTTAGTTGCCATGGTTAGGGAGATATATGTGATCTCGAAGTTGGTTGTCATGGTCAAGGAGATATACGTGATCTCCAATTTGCCCTAAATTAATGGTATAGTCTAAAGGGTTGTGGTTACGGTTGAAAAATGTAGTTTAAAAGTGTTGATGTTGGTTATGTCATTGATGTCAATAGGAAGTATTACCAACATCGATGGGTGACCAAACCCAATAAATATGGGTTTGGTAGCCCACTAAAACTCATTTGTAACATTTGATTGGAGAGAAAAAGAGCTATGAGTACTAGTGAGATGGTAGAGCTAGGAGGACACCTAGCTAGAGACATGCCACCACAAGGGCCACTTATTCTATCCTAAAAGAGATGGAGAGATGAGGTAAGATCCTCCATGAGTTGAATTTGAATTTAAGTTTGTTAATTTATTATTTTAGGCTAAATTTAAAATTTGGGTGGAAAAAATTATTTTAGGGGGGGTAGGAAATGGGGTGGGATGGGTTTAGGTGAATTTGGGAAGGATTTAGGGGTAATTTTTAGGGAAAAAATCAAAAGTAGGAGACAGGTTGTTTAACCTTAGGGTTGAACTAATCACCAATATCGATGGGGTTCACTGATGTCGGTTGATATGATACTAATATCGATGGGGTCTACCAATGTTGATCAACACCAAGCATCAATATTGGCATATAAGATTGATGTTGGTGACCTTGAAAAACCCAAAATATAAGAAAATGCTAATTTTGGATCCTTAATTGAGTTAGTCAACTAGCCTAATAGTTGATTTAGCCTTAGAAGACCCCATGTCGACTGAGTGCTACCTACATAGCTTGATTGAGGGCCTCAAGCTAATGTAGTTCTCCTAGTGTGTAGGGAAAAAGATTTGAGGTATGGTTAAAAATTTGTTAATGGAAATGGTTAGGAAAAGGTAGGTTGAAATAGGTCATGGGAATTAAGGTTTAAAAGATAGGTTCAAGGGTCGAGGGTTTGATATATAAGCTATGGGGCCTAGAATTGTGATAGGTAGTTGAGATAGGGAGTGAGGCCTAAGGTAGAGAGATAGGTAGTGAGGCCTAGGGTAGAGAGATAGGTAGTGAGGCCTAGGGTTGAGGTGGGAGAACATGTTAGATAGTTAGGTGGGTATATAGCTGAGCTAACCTCAAAAATATCCCATGATAATTGAGTGCTACCTACATATCCTGATTGAGGGCCTCAGTCCAATGTAGTTCTCCTAGAGAGAAGGGAAAAAAGGGTGGTGGGTTATATTGGAAAGCATGTGACTTGAGGTGTGTGTGTGTGGATGTAGGCTAGGCAGGAGTTGATGTTATAAGATAGACTACGTACGCTACTGATGTGGATGAGGAGGGATGCCACCCTAGATAAATGAGAGCACATGACATCCATAGGGTTAGGAGGAGTGAACAATATTTTAGAGTTACATGGGATGTTAGTTTGATGATAGCATTGATAAAGAGGTGGGATCACACCACCAAAACCTTCCATTTTCCTACTGAAGAGTTGACAACGACATAGGAGGATGTGTACAAGATTTTATGATTACCACTCTAGGGTGAAGATCTCTTCTCTTATTCAAGAGAGGAACATGATATTCACATGGTTACATTATTTGGAGAGCATGTTAATGAGGTGACCTATCACTTAGAAATCTTTGAATATGAGTTGTTATACACTACTGATGAGGAGTAGCATCAATTAAGTATCTTGATGATGATAGGGATTATAGTATATGCACTACTAGATGTAGATGGGGGGAGATTTCATATTACATTGATAGGTGTTCTGGCATATATGGTTAAGTAATAGACTTTGTATGCAAGGGAATTAAATTTTTTGGCACATATATATAGAGTTATGGGGTTTAAGTCTATGGTAATGGTACAGTTTATACATGGATCATTTATTCCATTATTAGGCATATGAGCACATCATGGTGACATGACCATTGGGGCTACCCAACATGATTACAGTTGGTTTCAAGGTTAGGTTCAAATAGTGGAGAGATGGTATGGCCCAGTCATGAGTAGATGGCATAGTGTGAGATATTGATCATTATAGGTCCATGATAGAGGGATTGGTTCCCACATATATTATTTGGAGGCCCTACCTGACATACCTAACATTTAAAGGATAGGCAAAGTAGCTTGTTTGTTTATAGATCACATTATGGTTCAGAGGGAGATGAGCTGGAGAGCTAGAGGTGATACCCATTGCATGGGTTAAGAGATAGTTTATCTTATTACAAGATGTACCTCCTACCTTTCTTAGATATAGGAGGGATGATATAGAGGTACCCCTACCCTTACCCTAGGAGACAAATGGGCTAAATTTTGAGGAGTTGTTAGTAGGCCTAGGTGTAGTAGATCCTGGATGCATAGTGACTTATTTGGCTTGGTGGATAGGTTTTTATCTTGTAGTTTAGGTTAGGAGGCCACCACTAGATTTATAGGGAGTGATGAGAGAGAGAGAGAGAGAGAGAGAGAGAGAGAGATGTAATTGTATAGGCTTGGGATGTAGTAGTACAAGCTTGAGATGTGATAGTGTAGGCTTAAGATACATTACACGGATAGGTCAAGGCATTATAAGGCTAGGTTAGGGCATTACAGGGTCAAGTTACTTCACTGATGGTAGAGAGGGATAGTTGAGAGTAGCAAGATAGACTACTACTCCTCCACCATAGGGACTAGTACAAGGGCCTTCAGTAGGTATGATGGGTCCACCACAAATTATATCTCTAGTTAGGTACAACACTACCCTTGATGAGATTACTTATTATGAGAGGGACATTATAGATTTCCCATACATTCAAAGGTATTCTAAGTTTTGAGAGCATGAGAGATCAGTAACACATGCCATAGCTTCTAGCTCATGCAGATGCAGATAGGTAGAGAGTGGTGATGACACTATTTCTTCATGACCATGACAATAGCCTCAAGGATTTTGAGTACCAAAATTTGATATTGTTATATATGTTGTATACACATCAACCTATGAGATGAAGATGAGAGATGTATATTTTGAGGGAGAGATGATATTATTATGATCCATTGATGTACATTCATGTTTTTTTTTTTGTGTGTGTGTGTGTGTGATGTGTTATTTTGAGATGTATTATTGTGATGGTGATGATGTTGATCTTATTATAATGATGTGGACGTTTGTTTTACATTAATGTTATGTTAATGTTGAGCATGTTAGTTGAGTTAGACTAGCATTTCCCATATGTGTGATGGTATATGCATAGGTGATTTGTTAGCTTCATCTTAGAATTTTTCCGTCTTTGTGATGGTGTATGCTTAAAATGAATGGGTTGGGTATGTTATTTTATTTCATCATTTTTCCATATTTATGATGGTTTATTCATAAAATAAATGGAGTAGGCTTGATAATTTTTCTATTTATTATTGTTTAGAGAAACTATGGTTACATGTTGGGTAGATTTCTAATGAGTAATGGTTTGTTAGTTTTAGTATGGTTTGGAATAGTTATGCTTGAGATGGATATGTATTAAACACATAAATCTAAGAATAAAGAAGAATTGACAAAAAGGTAAGATGGTGATTGAATATTATCATGAGATGCAATCTCAACAAAGAAATCAACATGTGATTGGGATGGGAAATAAAGAGGCATGATGCTCATGTATTATCAAATACCATAATCATAACATAAATAGCCTCAGGAATATGAGCCTATTTCATGATTTGCATCATTTGACCATTTTTTTGTTAGAGAAGCATCATACTCACCTTGTGTCAAGTGAGTTTAAATTCCATTGAAATAGTATGAGGGGAGAAGGGTAAAATGAGTGAGAGTGTTTAGGTAGTATAACCTTCTTAGTAGGGATGGTATGCCCCTTCTATGGGTGACCTGAGATCTATTATAGGCAAGTCGATGAATTAAAGTTTTTTTTTTGGTGTAAGTTGATCAATGTGGGAAGCCTACAATGGGATTTTGTTTGTTTTGAGGTCATATGAAGCTGATCAATATGAGAAGCTTCTACGTCATTATTTCCCTCGATAAAAAGGATTGGCCTAGCCATCCTTTAAGGGAGTGGTCTAAGAATTTATTTTTGAGTTTTAATATTTTTCCTTCAAGGTATTAGTCTATTTTTAGTATCAAAGAGAAGCTATATAGCTATCCTTCAAGGAATTAGTCTACATTGAGAATCATGACCTGAGAGATTATAACTTGTCTACATATCCCATTTTTTTTAACTTTAGTCATGGACAAGACTATAGAGTCTTATGGGTTTTCCACTTTGAGGGAAAAACCATAGCACTTCATAGGTTAACTAAGTGTGTAGGAATAAGGGTTAAGAGGAAGGGAGATGAATGTAATAGGGTTGCTCAAGGGATGAGCTCAAGTTAAACATGAGGTGAAGCATTACTTGATTAACAAAGGAATTGTTGTAGGTGTAAAGCATTTAAAGGCTTGGGTTTTGGCTTTCCTTCAAGAGAAGACAAGTGATAAGTTCTTGAGCCATACTTGTGAGTTATGATGTAGGTTCCAAGCCAATTAGGACCAAACTTACCTCATTTGCTTTTTTCCATGTCCATCACATGTTAATTTTCCTTTAAGATGAGATCTCTGATATTGAAATCTTGATCCTTGAGATTTTTGTTGTAAGCATGTTTAATATGCTCTTGATAGATTTGGAGGTGGTTGAGGTCTATGAGATGATGTTCACAAAGCAAATCAAGTTCATATAAACATTCTTTAAAAAATTCATCATTAGTAAGTATGTCTTGTAGAGAGATGCGAAGAAAAGGAATATAAACCTCAAGAGGCAAAATAGCCTCTATCCCATGGACCAAGGAAAAAGGTGTAGCACCTATAGGGGTTTGAATCCTTGTACAATAGGCCCATAAATCAACGGGAATTTGCATGTACCAATCCTTACCAGTATCATTGACTACCTTCATGAGGATTTTGGTTAAGGTTTTTTAGAAGTTTCTACTTGTCCATTTTTTTGTGGATAGTATGGTGATGAGAAAATTAATTTGATTCCAAAGGTGTCACAAAGATTTTGGATAGTCTTGTTTTGAAAGATTTAGTATTATCTATTATAATTTTATGGGGGACACCAAAATGATAGATGATTTGATGGTTGATAAAGTCAACAATTTTGTCATCCTTAGTAGAGATGAGAGGAATGGCCTCAACTCACTTGGTGAAGTATTCAGTGGCAGTAATGATAAAATGATGACAAAGGGATGAATGAGGGTTAATCTCACTGATTAGATCCATACCCTATTGGGAGAAGGGCCAAAATCCTTTGGTGACTTGTAATGCATGGTTTGGAATGTGAAGGAGGTTAGCATTTTGCTGACATTTGATGTCATCACAAACGTAATCACTATAGTCTTGATGGAGTGTTGGCCAATAATATCCAAATTGAAGGATATGCTTGGTAACTACATGACCATTTAAATGTCCACCACAAATCCCATCATAGACTTATTTAATGGTGAAGGGGGTCTCAATACTAGTGAGGCATCTAAGGAGAAGACCATCAAAACCTCACTTGTAAAGAAGTCCACCTAGCATAGTGTAACGAGTGACATGTTTTATGAAGGCATGCCTCCCATTATTGGAGAGGTTATAAGGGATAATAGAAAAGGAAAGGTAATCCATGAGTTTATTGTTACATAAGTCATGTGGGTTGTGTGTTACATTTTTGATAAAAGGAATGTTAGTTGATACAGAGGAGGGAAATGTTAAGCGATGCACAGTGACATATTTTCAAGGAAGAGGGTGAAGAGGGTTGTGTGAAGTAAGTGAAACCATTATTTTATCAAACTTGTTTGTAGATCAAGGAATAGTTTTCAAGAGATAAGAGTCAAATGATCCCAATAGCATATCTACATGATGCTTATATCACTACAAAATTCATTTTTGCATAGGGAAGAACCATTAATCTTATTAACCACTAGCTAAGACTCACTAAGAATGGTTATTGATTTGACACCCCATAAAATATCTATTTGAAGCTCTAAGATCAAAGCTTCATATTCAGCCATATTATTAGTACATTCAAAATCTAGTTTAAATCACAAAGGCATAGGCTTGTCATCAAGAGGGATGAGGATGACCCCTACACCCCCATCATGTTGACATTTATATCCATTAAAGAATAACATAATTGTATAGGATATGTCATTAGTGGAGAGAATTTTTATGGATTTGTTAGGTAATTTAAGGTTAGAAGGTTGGTTGTCAGGTAAAGGGGCAACAATTAACTAGTCAATGATCATTTGCCCCTTGATAGACTTTTGTTGAATAAACTCTAAGTCAAATTCAGCAAGGAGTATGAGCCACTCAGCTACATGTTGGTTGTGATATGGCTTGGAATGCATGTATTTGAGGGGATTAGTATGGGTGATGATGTATATTTTATGAGTTAAGAGGTAATGATGGAGCTTAGAAGTTATAAAGACCAACATGAGATAAAGCTTTTTGATATGGGCATATCAAGTTTCATAATCAATAAGTGTGTGGCTTATGTAGTAAACTACTTGTTCTCGATGGTGATCATCCTGATGTGCAATCATAGCACCTAGAGAATGGTCTATTGTACATATGTAAAGGTAGAAAGGATGATTTTCCTTAGGTAGAACAAGAACTAGTGGGGAAAGGAGATACAATTTGAGTGTATCAAAGGCTTTCGAGCAATCTATATTCCAATCGAAGGAGACATATTTTTGAGGAGATGGTAAAAGGGTTGGTAATGATCTAACAACTATGAGATGAAGTGGTGGATTAACTGAAACTTGCCTTATAGGTTACAAAGTTGTTTGATATTAGCAGGTGGAGGCATCTCTAGTATTTCTTGAACCTTAGCAGGGTTGACTTCAATACCATGTATAGAAATGATAAAGCTAAAGAGCTTACTAGAAAGGACACCAAAGACACATTTATTTAGGTTAAGTCAAAATTTATATTAGAAGAGATGAGTGAATATAATTTTGATAATCATCAAGTGATCTTGGCAAAGTTTAGACTTTTTTATTAATTCATCCACGTAGTCTTCCATAATTTTTTGTAGGAGATCATGGAAGATGTAAGTCATGGCATGTTGGTAGGTATCACTATAATTATTTAGACCAAAGGGCATGACTCGATAATAGAAATTCCCACATGGGGTAATGAAATTTGTCTTATGTTTATCCTCAAGAGCAACTAGGATTTGATTATAACCTGAGAACCCATCCATAAGTGATAACATCTCATGGTTGGTTGTTAGATCAATAAGGTGGTTGATACTTGACAAAGGGAAGTCATCTTTTGGACAAGTGAGGTTTAAGTCATGGTAGTCAGTGTAGATGTAGATTCCTCTGGTCACTTTGGTGATAGGAACAATATTAATAGAAAGGAGGTGTTGGAGCTCTTCTTTGACAAGGAGAGAGATACAAGGGCGCATTTTGTGAAGCTTCTACTTAATAGGTTTAGCATCTTGATTGGTGATAATGTTTTGGGTGATGATAGAAGGTTCAATACCAGGCATGTCATTATAAGACCAAGTAAAGGCTTTACTATGGTCATTAAGAAATGTGGCATAATGAGCTTGCTCAGAGGAATCCAAAGACTAGCCAATTTTAAGAACATGAGGGTTATTATGAGAGGGTAAATTAATGTCAATGGTTGATTCATTTAACATAAAATGAATTTTGTATGGGAGTAAGTGTTAGATATATGAATCATCTATACCCATGTATGTGAGAATAACATCATCATTTTGACATTGGATAGTGTTGATAGTGAGAGAGTCTTCATCAATCATTTCAAGATGAATGAGAGGAAAGGACCTTGTTTCCTTACCCTAGTGATAGGTGAGACACCCCAAATGCATGGCATTTATTGAAAAACTAAAATGAAATTATGAGGTATAGATACCTTTGATTTGGTAGGTGATGGTAGGGGAGAGGATGGAGAAGGAGAGACTAGCTCTTTGATAATTAGTACATGAGAAGTTTTGGTGAGTTTAGTTGGTTTGTCATCACTCATTCCATGCCTTTTTTTAGCATTTTCAATGGTTTTATTGGTGGTATATTTAATGGGTGTATGAAAACCCTACTCGTAACAATCCAAACTAAATAATTTTCAAGCACACCTATAAAGATAGGTGTGAGAGAAACTAGGCTTGCTCAGGAAAGAGAAGTCATAGGTAAATGGTTGTGGTGAAGAGGATGGATTCTTGATAGTGGGATCTTGATCAATTCCCCCATATGTGAAATTAGTTTGAAGGTTAGGGGGTCCATAAGGGATGACCATCCCAAATAGGGATCATAATTTGGGTGCATATGAAGCTTTCAATACTATTGTGGAGTATAGGACATATCGAGTATCAAAAAATGATATTCTCTAAGTGACAAATGCTTGAAAGTTTCCTCCATGGGATTTTTGTCAAGAATTTGTGTCATCGATATCTATGTAACTAAGGTAGTGGAGCTTGTGGAAGCTTTATAAGTATCATGCAGATAAGATGATATCTTTAATGGAATGAGAACATCATTAGAACTATAAGTCATTTTTCATGTTTTAAATAGAGGTGGGTTAGTGGGAATAACATGTACTTTCCCATTGTGCTCAAACTTGACACAATGGTGAAAATTTGAGGGCATACATGCCATAGCACATATCCAAGGTCATCCAAGTAGTATGTTGTATTGGAACTCTCCTTATACAACATAGAAGAGCTCAAGAATTGTGTGAAGACCCACACATATATGTAAGATAATAGTGCCCACTGTAGTAGTTATGGTATCATTAAAAGAACAAATCACTACATCAATTTGAGCTATGCAATTATCAAGAAGAGCTAGTTTTTTTTTGGAATGGGTAGAGATAATATTAATACTAGTTCCCCCATCGATCGTGACTCTTTTGACATGAGTTTGATCTATATATGTGGTGATAAAAAAGGCAAAATCCTGATCTTTAGGGTGTTGAAGTAGAATTTCTAAATCACTAAGGAAATTAGAGAGAAGGGTTAAGAGAGCTGACCAAAACTATAAGAGGTTAGGGATCATCAAGTTTTACCTCAATCACTTGCAAAGCACTAATCAAATATTAAAGGTGTTGGGATGAGTTTTGTATTAACTCATACAAGGACATTTTCACAGGGTTTTGGTGAAGTTGTTTCACCATCAAGCTTTGAATAACTTTTGAAGATGTTGGTTTCAAGATACCCAAGATGTAAATATTGGGATTTGAAGGAGTTTCTTTGGAGAAGGTATGGGCCTAAGGGTTAGTGACTTTTTCCTTACCTTTTTCCGTTTGATTTTGTGACTCTATGGCCACATTAATTGTGTTGATCTAAAACATAAGTGAAAGAGGTGGCAAAGTGGGTAAGATAACACCTTTGGGTTTGAATTCAATTGGAATAGTATGAGGTATTATGGATTCCTAAGGTGTAATAGTAGGAAGACTAATGGGAGTATCAACAAAGAGAGTGTCAATATCAAAGTATTGTTGAATGACTACCATGAGAGCTTTACAACTCTTAGTATCATGTCTAGGTGAATGATGATATAGACACACTTGTGTATCATTGAACCAAGATGGCTTCGATCTAAGAGGGATAAAAGGCTTAATGGGAGGAATATTTATTGTAGAATATTGCAACAATTGGAGTAGGAAAAATATTTAAGAGCTTGTGAGTGGCATAACACTTGTTGTTGTAATAGGAGTGGATACCTTTTTTATTTTAGGAGTCACAGGGGTGATTTTGTGTGGCACATTTTTAGGTGGTAGTGGAGTCGCATTTTTTGATGACGCTTTCTTGGTGATAAGTATCATAGTGTTAGATGTCAAAGACCTACTAGGTGGTAGAGGTAGTAGTGGAGGTAAATTAGCCCTTTATTTTTCTTAGATTGGTAATATTCCAACTAAAGTAGAGGGGTATGGTCCTAAAATTGATGGCAAAGTTGAGGGTGGAAGAGGGAAGGATCAGTGAGATCTAGGAAGCTTAACATTTTTCTATAGTTTAGGCCATGAAACTCTAACTTATGGTTGGAGATTCACATCTAATTTCACTTGTGGATGAATTAGATTAGAGATTGAGCATATACCTAAAGACCTGATCTACCTTAATGTAGTAGACACTTATGAGGGTGAGGGATCTAACATATAAGGATGAACTTCTGGTGATTTTGGTGAAGAAGATCTAACTTTGTCAAAAAAATTAAGGTAAAGGGTAGTGAGAGGGTTGGTGGTAAAGGTGGAAACTCATTGTGTAGGATAAGGAGTTTTAAGTTAGTCCCAAAATGCCACATGATCTAGCTTTGTGGAGTCAAGAAATTCTATACTTTTCACTAATCATGAGAAAGGTTTAGATGAATTTGACATAGGCCTTATAGTTGCTTCTTTAGAAGGCTAGGGTGATTGAGAAAGAGGGAAATTTTTAGTCTCTACTACCTCGAGTCAAAGATGATAAAGAGCTATAACATGGTCTCCTTCAACAAAGATAGGAGAAGAGGCATGGTCTTCCATGGGTGGAGGAGAGGTAGGTGAAGAAGCATCCTCAATAGGGTAGAGCATAGGTATAATTGATCCCTCTACATGTGGGTGAGGAATAGGTAAAGTATGATCCTTCATAGGTAAGAAAAAGTGGTGAAAATAGTGGAATTCAAGTAGGCACAATAGGTCTCTCTTCTAATGTAGGAATAGATAACACTGACTCTTCTAGGTGCAATAGAGGAGTGGATGGGGTACTAATTTCTATTGGTGGAGGAGAGACAAGTGTAGAGGGTTCCTCAAGAGGGTATAACATAGGAATGATGTTCCCCTCAACATGTAGTTACATAACGAGTAAGGCATGGTCCTCAAGTGGTAAGAGGATAGGTAACATTAGTACAAAAGGAACTGGTAATATAAGATCCTCTTATGGTTAAAGGAGTCATAAATAAGGCTCTTCCTCATGTAGGAGTGGAATGGATGAAGTAGGCTCTTCTACTTGAGGAGGAAGAATGGGAAAAACAAATTCCATTGATTATAGGGGAGGAGTAGATAAAATGGGTGGCTCCTATTATGGGAGAGGTTCAACTTGAGGTAAAGGAAAGACCATATTAATTGTATGGATATTATGATCACATGAGTTATTAGTCATGGTCTAAATAATATTTTTATTGGGTGGATGGTTAGGAAAATGATGTCTAAACACATCCATATTTTGATTAATAGGCATAGTAGGGTTATCCAAGATGAGATCACCCCTATCAAGCATGTCTTAAACAATGTTCTTAAATTCTTTATAGTTATTAGAATTGTGGATTTTGACTCAATGGTAGCTGCAAAACTCATCCTCCTTGTACCAAGTTGGAATAGAATGAGAGGGGTCAAACTGTATAGGAGGCTTGATTTGAGGAAGGGTTATAGATCCTTTTTTCAATAGTATTTTTCAAAATAGAAGTATATGACTCCCTAATGAGAGTGTATTGTCTTTGTTCATACCATTGTTGGAATTACTTGGTCATATTTTGAGAAGTCAAGGAATTAGGTTCGTTTGTGGTTATGGAAGAAGCTAATTTAATGACCACCACATTGGTAAATCCTTTAGAGTTTTGGTTAGAAGGAGAAGTTTTAGAAGAAGAAGAGTTATTCAATTTGGAATTGGTGTTCTTACTGTGAAACTTGTCTCTGTCTTCATATATAACCCAAATCTTGAGTTTTTGTGCCATTGTAAAAGCTTCATCATATGTGCAAAAAGTTTGGAATTGAAGTTGGGACAAAATGTGCTTAGCACATGCCTTCGAGAAGAGCTCAATAAGCTTAGGTTGGTGTAAAGAGAAGGAGAGTTGATTGATTAATCCTCTCCAATGAGTGACAAAATCTATGATAGACTCATCATCAAATTATTTAATAGAATAAAGGTCCATAATAGAAACCTTTTTAGAAATGTTAATAGAGAAATGGTCTAGGAATATTTGTGCAAGTTGGGTAAA
Source organism: Torreya grandis (assembly GCA_037957365.1). Lineage (NCBI taxonomy): Eukaryota > Viridiplantae > Streptophyta > Pinopsida > Cupressales > Taxaceae > Torreya > Torreya grandis. The sequence continues at coordinate 2,060,492 of JARHVA010002772.1, forward strand.
TGAGAAAAGGGAATGTTAAGTTATAAATATATACAAATCTAGGGTAGCACCCAAAAGAGACATAGGGAAGGTCTGAAATAGTAATGCATCATCATGCCCTATTAAATAACAAGCATGTTTAAATGCTCACAAATGTTATTTTGGGTCCTCTTTACTTTGGAAATGAGTAAATTTACGGAGTTCCCATTGGATTGGATAAGGGAAAATAGGCACAAAAGGATGGATGGGCTCATTACATATCTGATCATAAGATAACACATTATTTTTACCTAACATGGATGTCTCTAGATTAGACATCTTATCCATCAACATCTTAATGAGGTCTGGAGGGGGATTGGTTTGGGAGATACCCCCTAAGGTATAGGGAACCTAATAGGAAGTAGAGGGAGCATATGACATATCTTGATGTGGTTGTGTTGACACAACATAAGGATAATGAGCCATATGGTGGGGGGAAGAAACAAAAGGGGCTTGTCTTATTGGGTTAGATACTATGCTTTGGTTGGATGTTGTTATTATAGGTTGGGTTGTTAGCATGATTATACTGGGTGAAGGGTGGGTCATAACTTGCGTAATTATAGGTGTGAGATTAGATGGGATATGTGCCAAAATTTTTTGAAATGGGGTTAGACTTGACTAAATTGCTTGTGGTTGTGAAGGCAGGGAAGTCATGCTAGGGTTTAGGTGGGATTAGGTGGTTTGAGATGCTAAACTTTGGACATTGTTTATGGTTGGGTTATTTGTCAATGTGGTGGTTTGAGTAACCATGGGGAAAATAGTGGAGATAGATAAAACTAAAGTTGTCTCCATCAGAGAAGTTGGCATACCACATAGTGGGTCATCCAAAGAATTGTGGGTTTGGCTCATGGCAAGGTAATGCTGAAGGGATACCACATTGTGATCAAGAAATTTAGAAAAAATTTGATCTCCTTTAGGCACAATGGGAATTTGGTTGGGGATAGTAGTATGCTTTATAGCTGAAGTATGCTCCATGATAGAATCAATAATAAGAGGTGAAGGTGGAAGTGGTTGCCTGCTTGTGTAACCAACAAGAATTTTGACTTGGGCTCATGTCAATACCATGCAAGAAGTATAAATAGTATTAATACTTTGTATTAGTGATAGATTAAGGAAAAACTAGGTTTGGGTGTAGGTAAGTAGGTTGTTTTAGCTTGCTATTTTGAGTAAACTAAAATTACATAGTCACCTATATCTTTCACTTGACAGATGTCAATAGTTAAAGTCTACCAATGTTGGTGGGATTAATCGATGTCAGTAGGCTAAAGTCTGTCGATGTCAGTGGGATTAATCAATGTCGATCACTGTGATATCTTGGGAGATGGAAAATCTAATGTTTTAGAAACTTAGAGGTAAAATCTAGGTAAAATAGAGGATATAAGAGGTCTGTATAAGGAGAATGAACACTTAAAAAACCTGAAATAATAGGTTATACAACTTGAGTATTATAAATAGTGTTGATTTTGTAAATCAATGGAAAAACATCCTTACTAAATCTAAAATATAGAAGGCAAGAGAAAAGTAAAAAAAGAACATACAACAACTAATTATTAACTCCTAGAGATTAATTTTAGTTTCGTGTTAGCTTATGCCTTAATCAGATAGTGAGAAGATAATTTGGTTACCGAAGGTACTAAAAAGCAATCTAGAGCTAGTTTTAGATTAGTTTTGGTGCTCAAGAAGAAATCCGTGTTAGACTAGGTATGTGGCTTGTTATAGGAGTTTTCTCCTCACACTTCATAGACCTGAAGCCAATTAGGTTGCTTAGAAAAATATACCTTCTACCTATATTTTATACTCCACTAGAGAATGGAGTGGGTTCTCCCCTTAATGGTGAAATCCAAGTAGGATAGCCAAGTAGGGTAAGGTGATCCACTAGGTGATGAACTCTTGATGGGCCTTATCTCAGGTGAATTTAGATTTTTTTTTTGTGAGTATTATATAGTTGTGTAACATAGGTGTACTATTATTTATTCACAATTATTTTAATCAACTAGGTGAGCTAATATGCAACAAGCAAACAATGACATGTAGTAAGTTTTAAATCCAAATTTGAAGTGTTTTGATTCGAATGAAAACAATGATGAAATAAGAGAAGAGAATGAAATTCACTATCCTAATGTGCATGTAAGAAAGAGATAAAGAAGAGATTATTTTAACTTGTAATAAAAATTATAAGTTTCTTTTAGAAGTTAAAGAAAGAGAAGAGTGGCAAGGAAGAAGACATTTCAATTTATTGCCTTTAAATAGAAAATAAAATGTTGAATATTTCATTTTGAGGGAAAAAAGAAGGAGAGAGTGAAAATAATGAAATTTGAACTATAATTAACCTCTATGAAAGATTAAAACAAGCAATGAACCCAAGGAAAACTCCAGGGTCCCACTGAGCATGCCAAAAAATTTCACTAAATTTTGAATCTATTTGATGTTTAAGGAAAAACAAAGATAAAGGGTAGGGATTGGAGATTAGAAAGAACCTAGATTGGTTTCATGCCATATCCAAATGATGTTGATCACTCCTCTTTGGCTGGGGAGAACTACCTATGAATAAGAAAGCACTACCACCAAAATATTTGTTAGTAGATATATAAGTGGGTTGCCAAGCTACGCTCTTATTCCTGGAAGTGTCAAACTTCCTTAGGGATAACAGTCCAATAAAAAAAATGAAAGAGAGAGTAAGAGAGAGATATTTTTACCATTATTACAGTCTGAGTGTAGTAGAGAGTGATATAGTCTAGCTAATGTAAGTTGTTGATGTTTTTAGAGGTGGTTGAGGCAAGCTCAGGGAGGTTAGTGAAAATAAAAAATCATTGACATTGGTTAGGCTACTAATATCGATAAGGGGATATTAATTATATTAGTTATATGATTGACATCAGTTATGTGACTAATGTTGATAGGGGTAGTAGGTTCTTAAGGGATTATAGGAGACTTTTTTGAGCTAAGAGGTGGATGTCAGTTAGGTTTATGAGGTTGGAAGAGTCATATGGGAGTGTGTAAGACTCAAGTGGGTCTAGATAGAAGTTTGGTATGTTTGGAGCAGAGGAAAATAGGTGAAGGAGTTTTAAAACTCCTCCACAGGGGGAGTTAGGATGTTTGTGAAATGAGAAATAGTATAATGTAAAGTAATTATAAAATGACTATTTAAGGAATTACCAAAACATAGAGATATACTTAGATGATGAAATGAATGAATCATGGGTGCCAGATAGATGGCTCTGATGAGACATGTTGAAGCAATAGGTGAAAAAAAAGACAAGTGTGTCCTACCAGTTTATAATAATCCAAGCTCTATGTAGTATATCAATTCTTAATTAAGACTGACTTGTGTAGAGTAATGGTAAACCTGAATGTAGAAAGTTGAATGTTAAAGCTTGTATGTGAATAAATAAGATATTTTGATTTCTACTAACTTGAACATGAGTTTGGAATTTAATTTAAGTAACCAACATTAAAAATCCCACCAACATCAGTCATGGGTTGATTGATGTTAGTGGTATGAGAATAGGTAAAAGGCCTATTTTTAGCCTATTTTCTATTCTTTCTTGTGCCAAGTGTGGTATCCATTATGAAATGGTATAAATTCAAGGTTAAGAAGGATGTAGTTAATAATTTATTTTTGGGGTGATAACAAGTCATGGGTAGTTAGGATTAGGGGACTAAGTCTTGAGGTGACTCAAAGGGTAATAATTAATTTTAGGATGAGGTGGCCAGGTAAGGTGGCATAAGTAGCTTTTAATTAACTTAATTAAATATTTTAAATTAATTAAATGTGTGAGGGGTAAAATCATGGGTTAGGAAGGATAATTATTAAAAGGGGCTAAAGGGGGGTTTCAAAACAAGGAGTTATGCACATGTGTGATGTAATTTTGGTGTCTACACTAGGGTTTCATCTCTTTGTAGATCACCTTCACCCTTTGGCTATCTTACTTGGAGTTCATTACCAAGAAGAGAACCAAAACTTAACTTTTTGATTGAGTCTAAACTTTAAAAACTGGTATATACTAGTTAAGCACTTGACACACTTATCATTGCAATGTGTGAAGTGAGGGGGTGGGCCCCAATACTAAGCCACATATTGAACTCCAACATAGATCCTTTTGATATCCTTGAACACATAAAACTAGCCATAGACTTCTTTTGTAGTACTTGATCTAAAAACTAAGTTCTTCACATTTTCCAACTAAGGCATAAGCCAAAAGTGAGAAAAAAGGTACCTTAATATTTTAAATGCACTCTAGTATATGTCTTGATTTCCTTAAGATATTTTTTTATTGGATTTTTGTTTGAGTTGTGAAATTTATCTTATTTATTCTTATTTCTCATATGGTTTTTACTAGACAAAAGTTGAGAAATCAAACCAACTAGGAGACACCTTCCTCTTCTTCTTCCTCCATGGAGTATACCTTGGATGTTGAGGGTTCTCCCCATACTTATCCCCCCTACCATGCCTCTGATAGGTTCCGAAGGTGATACAAACTTTACCACCTTGATAACAATCCCATTTCCCTCAAACATTACCTCAATACCTTATCTCACCGCACCCCTACTACTTTGATTCCTCCTAGTGATCCACCTTATGGGATGCCTCCCCATCTTATGGTTGTCACTACCTATACCCAACCTATGATTACTCAAACATCTTTTCCCACTAATAATCCACCTACTACTTCCACCTAAACTCAATCAAACAACCCAAATAATAACCAAACACCCCCTACACCAACCAATAACACCTCCAACATAAGATCAACCTCACCTCTTATTACCCATAGTCCATCTACCATGGAGATAAATTCTACCCATATCACCACAATTCCCCTTATCACTACCAACCCACCAATCTTCACTCCTCTTCAAAATGTGGTGCTTTTGATACCTTCTACCCTTCCACCTATTAGTACTAGGGTTACCACTCACCCCCGACCAACTAACCATACCATACCTCTAACCCAACCTATATCAATTATTCAATCTACCAATACAATCATACTTCAAAACTAACCCACATCAAATCCTAGACAAATACCTATGACACCCTACTTGTGCTATATTCCTAATCCACAAGGATACATAGATCCATCTTCTACCCAACCTCTTATACCCATTAAACCTTATTTGATATCATCCCAACCCTCAATAACCACATACCAATATGTGGCATCTTCTCAACCTTCTACCAGTTATCCCTATATTATGTCTACCTAACCTCAACAAAACTTATCATACAATTATGGAGCTCCCTAGCACCAAATAGATTTGGTCAAAATATTTATGGACAAAATGACCAACCTAGAGTGATCTATCTTTGGGCCTCACAATCTCTTGTCTTATGACCAAATTTATAATGAACCTATTCACCCATTTGTCCCTATCCAACCTTACCCTCCTTAATGGGAACTACCCAAATTTTATAAGTTCTAAAGTAAGGAGGACCCCCAACAACACCTAAGAGCATTTTGGCATTCTTGCTACTTGATTGCCTATGATGATGTTATTCTCCTTCACACCTTTCCTATGTCTTTAACTAGACCAGCATTAGATTGGTATAATGTTCTCACTAGGCACTCCATATTTTCTTTTTCCCAACTTATCCAAACCTTTTTACACCACTTCTCAATCAATATATCTAAGAAGGTCTCCATCACCAAACTCTACTCCATCAAGAAATTTGATGATGAATCAATTGCTGATTTTTTAGCTTGATAGAGAGGTCTTATCAACTATGACCTATGAATTTGACTCAAGAGAGGATGGTTAGTATTGTGTTAGCTCCAAAATGAAAACAAGATGAAATAAACACACTAATAGCATAACATCTCTAGGAATAGACACTAGGGAGAGCTTAGTTAACAATAGTAAATGACAAGTGCAAATGAAAAGCAAAGAATGAAAACACAAGAATTCATTTCACCTTCTTTAGATGCTCCAAATGCCTTTGTAATGGTGGCTTTCTCAGCCTGTACTTTAAGAGGTCTTCTTCAATGGAGTGTGGCTACCTTAATCTCCTCTTGGCACCTTTGGCTTATGGCTTGGCTTGGCTTAGAATCAATTTTGCATGGTAACACTAGTTGCATGAAACTTTTGAAATCAATCCTGCATTATAACTTTTCACTAATTAAGCTTAGAAATGATGTTGTGAGGCCTCCTATTTATAGATTTTTAGATTTGACTAGAATCAACCTCAACCATCCACCTCAAGATTGAGATGTGTGGTTGAGGATTAATTCAGTTTTTGGAATTAATTTTTTAATTATCCTCTTCATGACATTGGAAGAAGGGGCAATTAAGAGGCATGGAGGGCATCATGGAAGACACTAATGAGACATGGAGGGCATGAATCCTGATAGTTGTGGCATTTATGGCCTAGAGATGTCTTCCCAAGAAATGAGGTCACTTGATGATGTAGATATTTAATATTCATTTATAAAAAAAAATCAACAAGTTTCCATGGAATTATTAATTAGGCCTTGATTTGGGTTAATGAGCTCTTAAGCATGATTAAGCACTTTATCCACAAATTACTCAAATTGATCAGAATGCCTTGTTATTGGTCCTAAATTTACTGGATTTGAATTGGAATTCCACAATAGATGCATTAGATGTGTATTCCTATTTAGGATGTTTCTAACAATAAATAACAAAGGCATGAGTCTTATGTAAAAGATTTGATAAGAAAGAGCAGTCCAAAGCATGTGGGTGCAAAATTGGCATTTTGACTCAAAATAAATTGATCAATGTTAACTAACCCATAATTTGCATTACCCCATTTAGGGATACCCTAGCCAAAATCAGCACTTGAATATGTTAGTTTCACATCATTTAGCATGTTTTAGTGTTTTTAGGTTAAATTATGCATTTTAGGTGGAAACTAGCCAAAAGCCTGGTTGGAGGTTATCGGTGGCTAGTTTTAGGTCTCTATAATTTGCCCCTATTTGGGAAGGCATTGCAAGATATAAGCACATCAGTTTCTTCTCAAATAATGATAAATGGCCTATATGCCAAGAAGAAGATGATGATTGAAGAATAAACTCCAAATGGTTTTTGGGTAGCCTATGATGATGGCCCCTCAAGGGAGTGGCCATCATAAATTGATCAATGTTAACTAACCCATAATTTGCATTACCCAATTTAGGGATACCCTGGCCAAAATCAGCACTTGAATATGTTAGTTTCACATCATTTAGCATGTTTTAGTGTTTTTAGGTTAAATTGTGCATTTTAGGTGGAAACTAGCCAAAAGCCTGGTTGGAGATTATCGGTGGCTAGTTTTAGGTCTCTATAATTTGCCCCTATTTGGGAAGGCATTGCAAGATATAAGCACATCAGTTTCTTCTCAAATAATGATAAATGGCTTATATGCCAAGAAGAAGATGATGATTGAAGAATAAAGCTCCAAATGGTTTATGTGTAGCCTATGATGATGCCCCCTCAAGGGAGTGGCCATCACATTTTTTTATGGATGGTCCCTCAAAAAGAAACAAGAAGAAAGGTGTAATTAAATCATGGTTGAGATTAATCCAAATGAGAAAATACTTGCATGCATTGATGTAAAAAGGATGTTGATTTGTCTAAAGGCAATTATAATCAGGAATAATAGTCAAAATAATGATTTGCTCATAGGCAGTTATAATCATTAAGAGGACCTAGATTGGCTAAAGAAGATTATGCCCTAGTTAGGGCTGATTAGCAAGAATAACTCAAGGATATAACTTGGAATATAGATTAAAGATGAGGGGGCACAAAATGATGAAGTAGTTGAATAGAAGAATAAGATTGATCAATGTGAATGATTAAATTATACCTGCCAATGAGGAGATGCACATCCTGATTAACAATAATACAACTAGAATGGTCATTGGGTTGATTTGATCAAGGGTGGGATTGAAGGATTTTCCAAGATGCTAAGGAGAAACTTCATTGGCTCCATTGATTTTAGACCTTCTTGAAGCTGATTTTTTCTATAGTATGGATGGTAGGCTTCATGATAAAACTCCATAAAGACTATCCCAAAATATGCATAAGGAATAACTCCCAATATAATAAACACTTAAAAAATAATGCATCAATGATAGAAAACATGATGGCAATGTTGACGAATCATGTGTGCAAGGAATCACCCAATGAACACATATAGATTGAGTTGAGGCAACATTGTTAAAAGCAAAAAAATAGGCAAGTGAATAAATAAACAAAAAAACAACCTAAAATAAACAAACAAATATAAATCTTGAAAACAAAATCAAAAGAAAGCATCCTAATAATGATAATGCCCTAATAAGGTGAATCAAGGATAACTAACTATGCTTAGATAGGACAAATATTTTTGGATTTTTGAAATGTTATGAATGTTTTTAGAATTTTGAGGGTATCTTAACTTGTTAGAGAATGACAAGATACCTGCTCATAAAATGGTAAGAGTGTTTGACTTAGGTTTCTCACAAAATGGTGACAACATATGGAAAGGGGGACTGAGGTGACCTCAACATGAATTGAACATGACCCATACAATCCTAAAATGACCTCAATTCATAGTAATTCCATCCACACAAAAGGTGGAAAAAACCAAATAAGTCCCAACAAGTTCTCAAATCTAGAAAATGGCCAGTCAAATGAAAACAACAATAACAAGGTGATGAAACAATGAATGTTAAACAAGTATTACTCCTAGTTTGCCCATAGGTAGTTATAACTAAGATACAATGGCATAGGTCAATGATAATAATTTTCCCATAGATGGTTATAATTAGTAGCAAGACTAGTGAGGCATTGATTTTCTCATAGGTGGTTATAATCAGGTTCACATAAACAAACATGGATATAGGATGAAAGATATCTTGCCAGATCAACTATCACATGAATTTCATAGACTGTCATTAAAACATAGATTGGATTGATTGTTGAAACTTGATAAGAAAATGTCATAAAAGATGTGGGAAGAACCAAATGATCCAAGATCAAAATAGGATTGGGTAGGATGACTAAAAATAGGCTTTGGTCTAGAGAGGAATGGAATGATAGGTTGGTATGGTCTTACTTAGGATAATGATGGTCTAGATAGATTAGATAAAATGGTAAGAGGGTTGCCTCTAAGTGGTGGGGTGAATGGTTGGGATCTACAACAATGACAAATGGATATGTAACAATGATAATGGTATGGTATATGTTTTTGGCGTAGGTGTGGTTTTTGATTCTATTGTTCCTACTGATGGGGAGATGAACATCCTAATCAACAAATGAAACAAATAGAATACTTGATCATGTTAATTAATATCCTACACCTCATTTGAATAACTACTCTATCAAAAATGGCTTATATAGTTGGTTATTGAGAATGCCTTCATGATCTTCATTGGTCATTGATTCTAGTTCCTTCAAGTGTTGAGACAACGTATATTTGTAGCCTCTACAAAGGGAAGTGTGACCATGGATGGTAAATAGGGACAAATAATGGATAACTTGATTAAAAAAATCTCACAAAAGATGTGGGAAGAACCAAATGAACCAATATCAAAATAAGATTGGGTAAGATGACTAAAAATAGGCTTTGGTCTAGAGAGGAATGGAATGATAGGTTGGTATGGTCTTACTTAGGATAATGATGGTCTAGATAGATTAGATAAAATGGTAAGAGGGTTGCCTCCAAGTGGTGGGGTGAATGGTTTGTATCTAAAACAATGGCAAATGGATATGTAACAATGATAATGGTATGGTATATGTTTTTGGCCTGGGTGTGGTTTTTGATTCTATTGTTCCTACTGATGGGGAGATGAAAATCCTAATCGACAAATGAAATAAATAGAATAGTTGATCATTTTAATTACTATCCTATACCTCATTTGAATAACTACTCTATCAAAAATGGCTTATAGATTTGGTTATTGAGAATGCCTTTATGATCTTTATTGGTCATTATTTCTAATTCCTTCAAGTGTTGAGACAATGTATATTTGTAGCCTCTGCAAAGGGAAGTGTGACCATGGATGGTAAATAGGGACAAATAATGGATGGTAGGTTTGATTGTGAAAAGGAATGGTAGATGATAATAGAATGTGGAATGGTGGGTAAACAAATGAAGATTAGGATGTTTAGTCACACATAATGTTGTTGATGCCTATTTTGACATAATTTTGGTTGTGATGGGGTTGAAGACTTATTCTCTTGATAGGACCACCAATTTTTTTTTTTTTTTTGATCTTAAGAGTAGCTATCATATGATTAGGCTGTAGATAGGAAGATATTTTGATTTGATCTTTAATTTTGTCTTCACCAAGTAGTGAAGAACTTTTTTTTCTCAACTATTGGTGCCTTAAAAAGGTTTTCACCAATGAAATTGTCTTGATTGTCTTGTAGTGCCTTTGAGTATGTCTCACTAATGAATATTGGATTTTGAATTTGATTGTCTTCTAGTGCTTTTGGAAAATTCTCACTAGAAGATGTTGAGTCCTAACTTTGATTGTCCCCTACCACCTTCAAAAAATTCCCACTAGGAAAGTGCTATTTTGATATATGAATGGTGTCTTGGCCTCCTTACTCTTCTTCAATTACTATGTCACCATGGATGCAACTCAAAAAAGTGTGATTCTATTAATCCCAATCGACACTTGTGGGAGATGGAATGTCAATGATATGGCTATTTTAGTTGATGGTGATGGCCTGTGGAATGGTAATGGAATGGGGAGAGGCTACACAATCCTCATATAAGATACTAGGAGAACTTTTGTCGAAGCTGAAGTAATCATCCTTAAAATTTATAGAAGGATCAAAAATGTATTTAAATTGATCTATGAGGCATGTGTAACCAATGTTGTAATATCTATGAATATATTCTTCTTCTATATCTAGTTCTAACTCAAAGGATTTTGAATCCAATGTCACAACTGATGTTGATTCTAATTTTGATGTTAAATCTGATGTTGGCTCAAGAATATAACCTGAATCTAACTCTAATTCTTCATATTATGGGTACCCTATTACAATGATGTCTTATTGAATTCTTGGTTTTAGATAAGTAATAGCTTATGATGGCATAATGGGCTGCACAAAAATTGGTTGGTTAAAGTGAGACTCATCTAGGATGGGAAAAAGGTCAACAGACAATTCCTCAGAGATTGGCTTGTCAATAGGAGGATCTTGAAAAATAGTCACATGAAAAAGTTAATGATTTTTCCAAAGGTAGTTATAATCATTAAGAAGTGAATCAATAAAGACTGGCTCATAGAGTGAGACTCCTCAACAACTAGTATAGGATCAATAGGAAATTTATCATAGGTTGAATTATTACAAATGGTTGATTTAATAGAAACATCTTAGGTTGGTTCATTTTCTTAGCCTTGGTTTCCAATGATTTGGAAAATACCAGTTTAGAACATAGCTTGGTCTTTGAATGATTGGATCAGTTGAGGTTTGGTTGGGATTAGTATGAGATAAAGAATGGCCTATAGTTGGATAATGGTAGGGCCTTGGGGAGTATGATTACTTACATGAGCCAAAGGACAAAGTCTTGAGATGGTAATGATAGGGTGGTGTAGAGTTTGATTGCTCACACAAGCCAAAAGACTAAGTCTTGGAATGATGAAGGGGTGTTATGGAGTTTAGTTTCTTGTACAAACTAATGGATGAGGTCTAAGAATGATGAAGGGTGTTGTGGAGCTTGGTTTCTCACACAAACCAATGGATGATGTCTAGAAATGGTAATGGTATTCCTTGGATATTACAGAGCTTGATATCTTGTATAATCCAAAGGAGGGTTAGGGGTAGCCAATGATCAAATAATAAAAGGATGTCATGAGACTTGATTTCTTGTACAAGAAAAAACATCTAAGTCTTCCTCATAAGCCATATCATCCCAGTTGTGAGTTGGCTCATAAATTAGTTCCTGATTGTGTTCCATATACTAGTTATTGAAAAGAGGGTATAGATTCATATCCCAAAAAACATTATCTATAAGTGGGTCTTCAAAGTCCTCTTCTTAAACCTCTTTATACCAATTAAGGTCTCGATTTGGGTTATAAGTTGCTTCATGACTTTGTTCCCATGAACGATTAATATGAGGCAAATAGAAATCTATATCACAAACCATATGAGCATCATTGGGGTCTTGATAAAATCCATAAAAGTCATCTTGTGCATCCATTCTATCATAAGTCAGATTATAAGTGACTCCACCATAAGTGTAGCAAGACATATCCACATAAATGATGAAAGCTCTAAAAACAAAAAGACTTAGAGTTCTACAAACTCTAAAAAATTATGTCTAAAGGATAAATGGTTCAAACCTAGTCCAACTTAGTCGAAGTGGTGCAGCTATATCTCCAATATGGTCTAAAAGTGCAGTTGTATCTCCAAAATGAATTGTGCTAAGACTTGGCATAAAATAGCCTAACATCAAATGCCTAATTTTAAATGTCATACACACAAAAGGTCAAGTGTCTAAATAAAAACTAGAATGTCAAAGGTTTAGGTCAAAGTGTTCCAAACAAGGTCTAAACTAGGAAATGGAAAAGTTGAGTTGCTAGGTCTTTTGTCCAAACACGAAATCAAAATCTAGGCTCAAAAAAATAGTCATGATGTGATTTGATTTAATCTAAAAAGTTTGGAAACAACTTTGACATAAACCTAGTACACATAATCAAACATAAACATGATCAGTTGGCATAAGGAATAAGATAAAAGGATCTTTGAGAAAGGATTTGTTCTCTCAAATAAAAGCAAAAATAATGATGAGGATAGGCATTAAACAAACAAACCATCAATAGTTTTCAAATTTGGATAACCGATTAACTGAAGTTATGCAACCCAAAAGAGAAAGATCTATGTATCAACCCCATAAATTGAGGCCTAAACAAAAATAAATCAATGTTTGGATCCAAACTTAATAAGGATAATTGAAAACTCAATGATGAAAACTAGGATTTGACCAAATAGGCTAGACAAGATTGGATAGCATGATGGCACAAGATAGAGGTCTAAATGGTATACACAAAATGGTTTTGATACAATGATAAACAAGTCTTGAAACAAATTGAGAAGCCTAAGGGCATAAACATACTTGAATAATGTGGTTAATACTATGTTTCAAAGACTCAAAGGAAAAATGGTTTGACATGGTTTGGGTAGCATAACGATACCCTCTACAACTCAACTCATACACACACAAACAAGTTTAGATAAAATTTCAAGGCACAAGTGTGGTGTAAAATGGCCAGCATAATGCCTCTTTAGACAAAAGAGTGACGTATAAACAAAATGGTTTTGACATGGTTTACACACTAAAAAATAAGTTTTAGTCTCAAAAACACCAAGTAATATAAATGACCAAAATACACTAAGTATAATCATCCAAATCCTAACAAGGGCATGACATGTGGAGTTGACTAAAAACTAGCAAGGTTTCGATCATTCTATGGGAATCAATTTCACAATGACTTTCATGCCAAATAATGCAAAATAAAACATGCATTTTGGTTCCATATCACTCAGCGTGTTGCAAAAAGGTCTAGTCCTTTTTACAACCACTACATCCTATTGTTCACTCAGTATAGTGTGATGTCCAAAGTGCCACTACGTCTCATGTGTAACTCTAAAATATTCAAGTGAAGTCAATGCTGGGAGATGAAACCCCAGTTCAAATCTTCCCTAAAGAACTTGTAAGAGGTGATGAAGTCCCCCCTCATAAGCCAAGATGAATAAATAAAGAAAGCATGAAAGTAGAAAGACTTTAGGGTCATTTTCAAGATCACCCAAACTTTGACAAGTTTTTGGGGAGTGTTTTAGATGACTTTCTTTCTAAGCCTTGGACTAGGCTACTTGCAATAGGAATGGCACTTTTGATTCCAAGGGTTCCCTATAGGGGACAAATGGAAGAGCATACATGTAACATACCTCTTTTTTCCAAACAAGATTATTCTAAACAACTATTGTAAGTAAAAATTGACAAGTGTGTTCAATTTTAAACCCACAATGAAATGTTTGGTGATGTTCTTTTTGACCTCTTGGTATTAGCTGTAAATTTTCAAAAACATTCACCAAAACATCTAAAAATTCATTTTTAATCACCAAAACAAAGTTCCTAATCCAAATTTAAGCATTCAAAATTGATTTAAACAATGTTTTGAGCAAATATCCCACTTGGTCCTATAACAAAATTATTATCATGTCTTTTAGCTTTGAAGCTCTTTTGAGTTTGAAACAATAAACTTTAGAAAAGTAGGTCTCAGGTTTATGTTTTTCAAAAAACACAGTGACTGATGTTGGTCAATACCATTGACATCATTTACAGCCAACTGAGATCTAACCAATTTCAGTTTTACTGACCGACGTCAGTTAATCCAAGTAATCGATGTCAGTTTTTCTATCAACATCGGTTACTATGTAAAAATTGTGGTAACCAAAAAATGGCAAAAAAAGTTAGAAAACTAATTTTCAAGAGTTTTAAAATCTCAAACAAGTTTTTTAAGGTTGCAAAAGGACTTCCTTTAGGTTTAGGATGCATCTAGTCCCACTGGGCATGCCATTATGTGACCTGGGAATTTGACTCAAGAGAGGATGATTAGTATTGTATTAGTTCCAAAATGAAAACAAGATGAAATAAACACACTAATAACATAACATCTCTAGGCCTAGACACTAGGGAGAGCTTAGTTAATAATATCAAATGACAAACACAACTAAAAATCAAGGAATGAAAACACAAGAATTCATTTCACCTTCCGTAGATGCTCCAAATGCCTTTGTAATGGTGGCTTGCTCAGCTTATGATTCAAGAGGTCTTCTTCAATTGAGTGTGGTTGCCTTTATCTCTTCTTAGAACCTTTGGCTTTTGGCTTGGCTTGGAATCAATTTGGCATGGTAACAGTAGTTTCATTAAGCTTTTGGAACCAATCCTACATTATAACTTTGCACTAATTAAGATTAGAAATGATGTTGTGAGGCCTCCTATTTATAGATTTTTAGATTTGATCAGAATCAACCTCAACTGTCCATCTCAAGATTGAGATGTGTATTTGAGGATTAATTCAATTTTTGGAATTAAGTTTTTAATTATCCTCATCATGACATTGAAAGAAGGGGAAATTAAGAGGCTTAGACGGCATCATGGAAAGCATTGATGAGACATGGAGGGCATGAATCCTAATATTTATGACATTTATGGCCTAGGGATGCCTTCCCAAGAAATGAGGTCACTTGATGATGCAAATATTCAATATTCATTTCTAAAAAATGAATATTCAACATGTTTCCATGGAATTATTAATTAGGCCTTGATTTGGGTTAACTAGCTCTTAAGCATGATTAAGCACTTTATGCAAAAATTACTCAAATTGATCAAAATGCTTTGTTATTGGTCCTAAATTTAACAAGATTTTAATTGTAAGTACACATAAAATGCATTGGATGTGTATTCCCATTTAGGATATTGCCAACAACAAATAACAAAGGCATGAGTCTTGTGTAAAAGATTTGATATGAAAGAGTAGTCCAGAACATGTGGGTGCAAAATTGGCATTTTGACTCAAAATAAATTGATTAAAGTTAGTTGGCCCATAAATTTCATTGCCCCATTTAGGGATACCCTAGCCAAAATCAGAAATTGAATATGTCAGTTTCACATTATTTTATGTGTTTTAGTATGTTTAGGCCAAATTGTGTGTTTTAGGTGGAAACTAGCCAACATCCTAGTTGGAGGTTATCAGTGGCCAGTATTAGGTGTCTACATCAACTAGTGCTCTTTCTCTTTGCCCCAACCCCAACCTGAGTTGATTAAAATTTTCTTATGGTCTTGTGTTAGTCACATTTCTCCTACTCTATAGGTTCAAAATTTTATAACCTTTGACGAGGCTTTCACCATGGCATGCCAACCATAAATCAGAGCCATTGATGAGGGGAAGTTGAAACTAAGAAATAAAAACTCTAGCTTCAAATCCAACAACCCTTCCCCATCCAAAACCACCAACCAATATAACTACCCCAACACCAAACTAAAGGCAAATACAAACATAGTTGTCCTTAAAATAGTCCCACCTCTGGTTGTCAACCAACCCAACCAAACCAACTCCTCTAAATCTTCTAATCAACAAACCTAAAATCAAAACTAGGCTACCATAAAATAATATATTCTACTAAGGGAGTCATATGCTTCAGTTTTGGACAAGTTTCTCAAATCCAACATCATACATCTTCCCCTCATCAAAACTCCTCTACAATTTGATGCTTATTTCTCTGTGCGCACTTGGTTTAATGAGAATGATCTATGTGTTTTCCACCATGTCATTAGACATGACATTAGTATGTGTAACACCTTCAAAACCATCATCTAAAACTTGATTTAGAAGGGATAACTTGCATTGGATAATTCTAATGCACCCCTAAACTAGTAACTTGACATCTTTCTACAACCTTTTCCCAATCAGCCCCTTCTACCAACCATGATAACAATAAACTAGAATCATCTCATGATCATGAGGTCCATATGGTCAATGTTATTATCAGTGAACCTATCATTGAGGAAACCATTGCCTCAACTACCTCTTTCTCCACTCCACCTATTGAAGTGGAAAATTCACCCTCCATTCCATTAGACACCCAAATAAATGAAGTAACTACCCCCTTTCCTTCATGTTATAATATAACCATTGCCAAAGGAGACAAAGGAGACAACCATTACCATCACACCTTCCTCCCCCTTCATAGAATCACCCTCTCTCTCTTTGGAAACCATTCCACAAGAATAGATCACCTTATCTACTCCTTCCATGGAGGAAACATCTTCCGAAATCTTAAAACCTCTTATCAAGGATGAGGATGAAGAAACAATTCCCTTACCTCAACCTATGGGCCTAATATTTGAGTCTGATGCCCAAAGAACCAAACCAATCTACAAACCCTTTTCTATACTGGTCCAAAACCTCAAATTCTCTTCTCAACCTAATATGGATCAAGCCACATTCTAACACCATCTTGGTATCCCCTATCAAAACAAACATGAACCTTCATCCTCACTTTTATCCACTATTTAACCTATCATCACCTCAATCCCTTCATTAAACACCTCTCCCTCCAAAACCATGAAAGAACCATCCAAACCATCTCCATCCTAAATTATCAAATCACCTTACACCTCTTTAACCAAACCCATAAAAAATCTAGGGATACTCCCCACTTCTATCCTTATTCACCCATGTTTGAGATTGGACTTAAACCCATCTAGTCCACCAAAGAAAGCCTTAACCAAACTAACCAAGAAGGTGGAGCCACCCAAACTCCTACCTAAAACCAAAACTATACTACCTCCTTCCTTTTTACCCACTATCTTGGGACCCCATATTTATTCCATCCTAGAATCTCATCCTTTTATCAAGAAGGTGAACCCTCCTAAAACTATCCCAAAAAAACATCCCACTTCTATTTTACCTTTACCTACCCTTTCTAAATCATTAAAGACCCCATCATTTTTATCCAAACTATCTAATTCCACCTTCCACCTACCTCCAAACCTTCATCATCTCAATCATCCACCTTCAAATATTTAAAATTTAAATCTTCCACCTCAGAACCACCCAACACCAAATAACCCCAACTAAACCCACCTACCAAAACCATTCCACCACATATAACTCCCATAATGAAGCTTACTTCTAAGAAGGTTCCCACACCAAAAACCAAAAACTCATCACCCTTAATACCTTTTATTGAATAGTATTCAACCATTTTACAAAGGTTATTACAAACTTATTCTATAATCCTACAACCTATCAAACCCTTTGAACCTTCAAGTCCTAAACCATCTTGGTTCAATGATAGTTTAATCTGCTCATACCATAAGACACCTAAACATGACATAGAGAACTATAAAGCTCTCTAAGTACTTGTCCATAATTTATGGGATGAGGATGATCTATTATTAGATAAAAATATCTTGAGTCCATTACCAACCCAACTACCAAACAAACCTATCCAATACTTACGTACTCCCCCACTCTCATCTGAAAGTGAGGAGGAGCTGAGGTAGCCTTCTAGGCCAATACATCCCCTCATCCACACTATATATATGGTCACTTGATCTTGATCCCAAAAAAAGGATAAGGGAAAGGCCAAAGTGTCCATTCCATGGACATATCCTTTCACCCCCCAACCTCCTAATTGAACTCAAGCACCTTTACCTTCACCTTTACTAAAACCCAAAATATCTATTCTAGGTGACTCTCCCTCCAACCCTTTTGAATCTATCTAGAGAGTAGTTATGAAATAACTTCACCAAACACCAGTAAAAATGAGCTTATATTAACTAATCAACACCTTGCCTCATCACCATCAAGTGTTGATAGAATCCCTACAATCTATAGATTACTAACCTGAAGACCATCAACCTCTTGTAACCTTTATTGGAACCCTTTGACTTTCTTCCCTTATCACCTTCAAGGATTCATAAATACCTTTTATTCATCCTAAGGACCTTGATCCTCCCCTCTTCATCAATACATACATCAATCAAACCCACATCAAAAGGGTGGTGATTGATGGAGGAGCTAGTAGTAACATTATCTCCTCTCATGCTTATGACCAACTCTAACTACCAAAGAATATCATGTCAAAAACCTCAGTGGTCCTCTATTCCTTTAATGATATTATGGCCACAACCTTGGGAGAAGTCATCCTCTACATCTTCTTAGGACCGCATATTATTCTAAATATCTTATACATTGTATAAGGTGATTTTCAATACATCTTACTTGGATACCCTTGGATCCATGCCATGAGTTGTGTCCCATCCACCCTACATCGATATGTCAAGTTTGAACATGAGGGTCAAGTCAACACTATACAATCTAACCCTAGTCCTTTTTAATCTTGCAACATGACATATCAACCTAATTATGTTCTTCTTCCTCTCTCATCCACCTCACCACCAACCAACATCAACTCCATCTTGACCATCAATGAAGCTTCAACTATGATAACCCATAAGTATGGATTGGGAGCTTATTGTTTGTCCTCTCTTTAAGGCAAACTAGAACTAGAGCCTCTTAATGTTTCACACTTGCATCTTTTCTTTTGTTAAATAAGGATAAAACTAATATTTTATCTAACTTAAGCTCATCCCTTGATTTATGATATTCTCACCTTCCTCATACCCTCATCTTATCCCTTTGAGGATAACTGATTACAAAATAAGAACCATGTGATTAACTATCATATTCATAGCCTAATCCTAAATATGTGTACCATGGCTCTACCCATGGCATGGTTCTCATGGATACTTTTTGTTCCTAATTGGATGGAATCCCATGGTCATTATCTCTCAAAACCACCCCTTTCACCTATCATTAATCTTCTTGTGATTTAGGTTTTGCTCTTGTAAAGGTAAGCCTATAAGCCTAAATATACTTTTCCATGTCCAACCTAGCATCAAAATAATTTGGGATACCAAATTTTCATTTGGGTCAACTATATCTAGCATGTAAACTATTCCCTTGAAGGATAGCTACCCAAAATCTAAATTGCTTAAAATGATGCACTACTCCCTTGAAGGACAACTAACAAAATAAACAAATCCAAACTTAGACCACTCCCTTGAAGGATGGCTAAGTCAAATTTGTCAAAGTAATCATTTAAGCTTTCTGCATCGATCAACTTCACAAACCTATCAAAACCAAGTAATAAATGACCCTATATCAAAATTGGAATAAGCTATCCTAAGAAAGCTATAATTAGATTTCATATATATAGCATTAGTAATATTCTTGCATCGATCAATCTACACCTTGAATTTGAACATGGAATTTATCTATTATGGTTCTTAGGTCACCTATGGAAAGGGTAAATGAACCCTTAGGAAGGTTACACTACCCTTCACACCACCTACCACTCATCTCCCTTTGTACCATCTAAAAAACAAGGGATTTCAGAGCTTACTTGACATGATGTGATCAAGATACCATTTTATCAACCAAGGCATGCTAATGCAAAGCATTAAAAAGACTTATGCTCCTTAATCCAATCTAACTTTAGGTTTTGTTTTATTTTTTTCCAATGAAAAATTATTATTCACTTTCCTTTGTCTCACATAATTGGGTAACGTATTCACTTAAATGTAGGTCTTTCGATCTTCATCTCTTTTTTCTCACATCTAGTTTTGTTATATAAACTTACTTTATGTGTCATCATCAAAAAAAATAAACTATAAATCATAAACCACATCACATATCCATCATCACATCTATAATCAAAACATCAACAAAATAAATATAAACAAACACAACAAACCACATCACATATCCATGATCATAACCATAATAAAAACATGATAACCATAAATTAGAACATCATAAACATAATAAAAACATAACCATAATCAAAAACACCATAACCACATATTAAAAAAATCATCAAATCATCATATTCATTTATAACCATTCATCATAACACATCATCCATAATCATCACATGCCTAAAGATAGTGAGTCTACATCTCATAAGCATAATAATAAAGCATAAACATCAAAACCATGAATCATGAACCATAAAATGACATCTATATATCATCATCACATCATATACATCTGTCTCATCACAATAAAATAGTACATATAATAATGTGCATCTCTCTCTCTCTCTCTCTCTCTCTCTCTCTCTCTCTCTCTCTCTCTCTCTCTCTCTCTCTCTCTCTCTCTCAAAACATTTAAATCCTATTACATCAGTTCATAGAATGATATCAAAATCATATACATATCATATCATCCCATTGGGGCACTGCTATCACCTGGTTTTTTCCCCCTAATGTGCCTACCTATTCACCCATTAAAGCAGATCACTGACTTGGAGTTGCTATACCTACACCACCTACCAAACTGGCTCTATATTTACCCCATCAAGGCTCTTGTAGACACTATGTTAGAACTATGGCTTCATAATAATGTAACTCCTCAATGGTGGATATGTAATGTTATATGGGAATACTACCTAGTGGTCTTATTGGTGTTGTAGCTTCTCCTCCAGCCTATCTTATAGAGTCCCTCTCTTGGGTTACCAAGGTTAGTGTAGTCCTTATTTGGTCCCTATCACCTATCAAAATCATCACCTAACCTTATAATATGACAACCTATCCCTATAATGTATCCACCTACCCTTATAAATTTATGATCTATGCCTATACATACTCTTGCTTATCCATCAAGGTCACCTCCTTATACCTATACCTATGGATCCTCACCAACTGGGTCCCCGTCCATGGGCTACTTAAACCCATCAGCCCATCTAAAATATGTAGCTATATAAATGCCCTAATACCATGTTGCATAACCATCAACAAAATGTACATCATCTATCTCTACTCTGACAAATAACTCCTCATGATCAAGAATCACCTCCTCTAGTTGTGGTGTAAGAAGTAAGAACTTAGAATCTTCCTACCTATACCTCAAGAATAGACTCAAAATCCCTTGTATTAGGCCAAAATACCTATGAACCCTATCAAAAGGGATGAGATTAGTCTCACCCTCTCTCCTCCCAAAAATCCACCTATAACTCTACATTAACAAAATGTGCCAAGTATAATGGGCCTACCTTGGGAAGTTGACATACAACCTCCAAAATACATATCCAACCACTAAGGCCTCTAATGCCCCTTTGAACAAATTGATATCATGGGAACCTCTAATTATTTTGAGTGCATAATAATTCCTCCACCTTATGAAACCCACCCTAAAGTCCATATAGACATATCCTTCCCATGATAGCCCTATCAGTCTCAAAACTTGGATGTGCTCATAGGCCCAATAATGCAACACAAACCCCACACTAATGCCATATCTCTAGTGAGATTATAACCCCCACAACTCCCTATATATCTAAACTAATAAAATAGATGCCCATCCAAACACTGTTTGACCTAACAACATCTTTACTAGGACCCCCAAAAATAATTATGGAAATTACCCACTGCTTGAATCTAGCAATGTAAAACATGAGACTATCATCATCATCAACCTCTTATCATCTCTAACCCTCTAATATAATGGCTTGTAGCTGAAGGCTCTAGCATGCCACTTAGTGAAGGCCTGATCCTCACCATATAAGAGATCCATGTGATCATCTCTTTCCTCTCTCTCAATATGGTATATCACCTCATCCCAAATAGGCAACCATGTAATCAAATGTACATCCTCTATCAAGATCATCATCTCACCCATTATTAGGAGAAAAGTGTTTATAGTTGGATCCCATCTCTCGATGAGGTCCATGATCATCACCGAATCTCACAACACACACTAGAAGTACATCATTAATTAATTTTGACCTCCTCCATGTGCACCCAAACATCATCCATCATCCCCTAATGGATATTTGCAAAGATCTGAGGGACCCAATCCCACATCTGGATCTAATCTCATACTTTCAAAGTTCAAATTAGCAAACACACTTAGTTTTATATTTAACTACTTTTCCCATAGACAACCTCCCTTTCATCTCATTCATCCTACCTAATTACACCTAATTTTTCCTATATACACTACATCAACATATTTTCAAACCTACCTTACACCTAAGCTAAATTATATTAGTATATTCTTTTGTTAACTTTAGCATTTCCATTGGGTCATTCCAAACTATGAAATTCATCTATTATCAAAAGCATCTTACCCTCAACCATTTTTCCTTAGGCTTTTATAAAAACCCCTTTGACCATTTAGTCAATATTTGATGGTGACTACAAACACCTCTCAATCAAGGGTAGTTAGTTATTAGAGTGACCATTGACAGAAAAACCTCCAACCATATCTACTCAAACACCTACCCAAACCACCCCTTTCTAGTACCTAATCACCTTAATTCTATACTCTACCCTACCTCTAACCTAAATACCTCGTTCCTTGATCATCATCAAGGAATAATCCTACCTCCCACCACTTAGCCACATCCACATCCACCTACATATTTGGTCCCATGCTAGCTTAAAAAAACCCCAATTAACCAATCAACTAATCAATAACTACCTCATTAGCACCCTCACACAAAATACTAAGGTAGCCAAATGTACCAAAGTTAGAGAGTTAAAAAGCAAATAGTGAAAATGATTTCTATTTTTCAATTTTAACCTCTAAAATTTTAGGGTTTCTCCCTAACCATTAATGGTCAAGATGACTATCGATGGTCGATTTGGAGAGACCTAACCACTGATGGTTAAGGTCTCCCCTTTTCAACATTTTTGGCATTGATACCTTAGTACCACCTTTTTGGAGATTACCCTTATCCACCAAACCAAAACCAACCTTCAGAGAGCACCCAGTCTCCAAAAAACCAACCATGAACCATTGGATACAACCTGCTCTAGCCAAACAACCACCTAATTACATCCACCTCAACATTGGCCATTTTGGCCTAAACTATTACACATTTTGTGATGACCTTACCTTGGTCCTTTTGATCGCACCAACAAACCTTTGAACATTTTAATTTGCACCACCTAGTGCACATCAAACCATTTGTGTTTTCCCAAGATCACTTCTTACTACACATACCCATGAAAATATCATCCCTATTTAGGAGACTTGATAGGCCTAACCTAATCAGCTATGCCTAATGTTGTGGCCTAATTACCCTATCACCAATCTTTTTAGAATTGACCTTATTTTTACTAATCATGGAAACTTATTCTATGCATGATCTTGGCTATCTCACTTAGTCACATTTTGTGTGCATGTTTGTGCTTCAAATTCCCATCCTTTTTATCACCAACCTCATGACTCACCATAAAATGCTCATCAAACCTACACCCATTTTGGTTTTTTCCTCAACTCCCAATTTGAGGGGGAACACCTCCTCCCATACTCAAGGTAAACAACATTTGACCTAAAATCCATTTTTTCATAGCTTACTGACACAAACTATATAAAAAAATGGGAAAAATGTAAACACTATAATTTTACACACTACAGTTCCAATCATCAAAATACCCCTAGACCACCTTAGGACCCCCATAAGACAATTTTACCCTTTGAAACCTAACTAAACATAACCATGGTTAGTTTGACCAAATAACTAAACCCACCCTTTTACTCCATTTAACCTTTGATACTCAACCATTGATGTTCATAGTGACTATAGATGATCACTCTGTTCACCGATGGTTAGGTCCCTTCCCTACCACTTAAACACAAAACTAGATGTATACAAGCTAACATGGCATATTTTAATATGTCTACCTTAATTTTTTTTAACACATGATCCATCAAAATTAATAGCCTAACCTCCTATGGAACATTCTACCTCCTCTTTTTGCCTATAAAAGGATGGGAGTATGAGGTGAATAAGGATCCATAATCAAACATTCTAAGACATAGGTAATTAAGCTATTAACCAGTAGGTCTTCCTTCCAACAATTTAGTAACTAAAATAGAGACTTGAACCTCTACCAAAATTATTCTTGAGGCAAAGTACCATTACTCTATTAAAGTTTCTCTAGGATTATCCATCAACCATCAAGCAATGAACTAGGTACATTTTATATTTTAAGTTCTATTTGTTTAGTTTCTTACTTCCCTACCTAAATCAAACCTTTCTAGATATTATCTCCTAACCACTATAACTTAAAAATATCTCAAACCACTTATTGAACCATTTTTTAGGCTTTTCTTAAACTCCTTCAGAACCCACAGGAACTATCAATGGTCACCCTGACCCTCGACAGTCACCCAACCACTGATGGTCACCTCAACCGCTGATGGTCACTATGGTAAGAAATAATAAAAATTTATTTCTAACTAAATACCCTCAGCCAAATTCCACTTTCTATGTCCTTGTCTTTTCATAGAGACCTCACCTATTTTTTGAACCCAACCTAGCCCCTTTAGCATTAGTATTGACCCAATATTTATTATAATTAGTTTATTTACTTTATTAATCATTTACTTCTTTTTACACTTCCTTTAAATATTTTCTATCATTTGATGCAAGTATTTTATCTTTATTTCTTTCAACTTGAATATTTCAAGAGTGTGGATTGACAACTTCTTAGTAAACTCACACTTCTTGGATCTAATTTACGCTAGGCAATCCACCTTGTTACCCATATAAAAATATTTTTGCATGAGTGATTTATTATCTATATGTCATTAATCCCAAGATAAAGAGGATAACTTCAAAATCATCTGGATCAAAAATGCACAAACAAAAAGGTTCTTCTACCACACCCTTATTACTATTTTTTAACTTCTTTAAATAGGAAATAAGTAGAATTTGAGAGAAATAAGAAGTTCATGATAGGGGTATTCACCATAGTTGTTCATATCAACCTCATATATTATATGAGATACAAAAAATTATCAAAATATTCAATGAGATTTACCTGGGATTCATATAACCAAATTTAATCATTTGGACTCAGCATTGGTGCTAACTTGCTTACTTCCAAAATCTAATTAGAGGAAAGACACACCAACAATATTTCCACTCTATTGAATCTTGGTCCCACTAGACCTACCAAAACTATTATCACCAAATATTTCACCCTATAAGAGGGTGTTCAAGCCTCTTATATATTTGGGTAACATGGGAACACTTCTAGGTATGTAGATGTACCTCTAGTGGAAATGAGCCTCTAGGTTAAAGGGTTAGCTCCCTGAATGTATCTTGAAGTTATTATCACTTATCTAGTGCTTATTTGTGGGAAAAAGAGTTAGAAACTTATATGAAATGAACCATTATAATGGGGTGATACACCAATATGTTTTCCACATGACCATCATACTTAATTCACTAAGAATCAAGGCATACAAACTAGCTTCTAAGTTTGAGAAGGTTTCTAACATGAGTGTTTCAATATAGAGGTTAGATTTATGAATAAACACAAGGAAAATAAAATAGATGGAAGATTACATATCCCAAGGATAATCATAAAATTAAAATGATCCTAACACATATGACTATACTCCATTTGACCTATTAGAATAGGAACTCTTACACAAACATGAAAGGAGAAGGTAAGAAAGGATAGATAATTATCAATTTGCATCACTACACATCACTTAAACACTTATAAAATTGTTCATGAACTCAAAACTAGACTTAAATTAATGTTAAAAGGTAAAATATAATGTCATTATAGCATGAATTTTCCATACATGGTTTGGTATTAGATTACAAGGGCCAAAAGGCCACTACTTATATAATTGGAGAGAGAAGTGAGAAGAGAGAATTCTAAGAGTCACTAAGACAAGTGGCATGCTAATAAAAGGAGTTATAAATTCAAGATAATGAGTTTTAGATATACAATGTAAGGTATAATAGGAAAAATGTCCTTCCAAAGAATGTAACTTCATGAAATGTGGCGTAGGATTCCTATTGCTTGCTTAGAAAATTCCCTTCATCCTTTGGCCCTTTTGAAATGTTCCACAACTAAATAAGGATAGATATCATGATTTCACTGAGAGGGAGTGGTTTTATAAATTCTCCACCATCATTGGTTTCATATCTAATCATCTTTATTCTTTTGCACATGAGTTACCACTACCTATTGTCCAAGTAACACCTCTTTCACTCATCCCTCACACTTAACTTTAAATTTGGCTTCAATTTTCCATGAAAATCCATACTACCAAGGATTTAATGACACATTCCAATACTTACCATATCTTTATTTTCATTAGGTACACATTAAATAGACTCCCACTTGAAGTTCTCACCCTTCTCAATATATTGCTCATTTTGGTAGTTTTGATTGGCTGGAGTGAAGGCACCCATAGAAAAAATTAAGAGATATTTTACTAAATTAAATCGTCATGGTAAGTTATGTTAAGTCCCAATCTCTCTCCCAAAGTTTATTTCATCTTTTGAAACCTTCTAGAACTTTAAAAACATAAAAAATAGTCAAAGAAAGCCAAATTCCCTCCTGTTTGTATAAGTAAGAAACACCTTAGTAGGATGGAAGGAATCCCTATATAGTCCTCTATAAATTTCAACATTTTCCCATGTCATTCTAGTCCATTAGGATAGCTATTCACCTTCATTTCCTTTATCAAGTCTATAACTAGGGTTTGAGAGGGTTTGTAGATGTTTTGACCTTAAATTATGTTTCATACAAGTTTGGCATTCAATCATTCTAAAAATTGCACTAATACCTTCTTATATATCCTCTATAATGTATCTCAACTTCCTAGTCTCCCATGCAAAGTCTCCAATTAGATGTGAGCTTCCAAAACTATCTACTCAAGCTCTTTCCTCCATTTTGTATAGGCCTAAGTTGGTTTGGATCCAAACATGGTTTCCCAGTGACTTCTTATACACTCCAACAGATCAAATATGCTTGATAAACTCTAATGGGAATGTTTTTTATAGGTTATAATGTTCTTATAATGCCAAAAGTGTTATCAGACTCCTTAAGGGTCCTAGGCTTATACTAGATCTAATAGGTTTGTCTGCATACCAATAATTTTAGGTTACCTTGATTCACTTTAGACACCTAAGAAAACTCTATAATTTTTTTTCATTTATAGTACAACTCATGAAACCTTATTTAAAGGTCTCCAACAATATTTGACTTGTTCTTGCCTTCCTTTCTCAAACCTTATAGGCTTTATGTTCCTTGGAGTACCCTCTATCTGAGACAAAACAAAGGGTATCTCCTATATATTATTAGGAATATTAGATATATTATGAGAAAAATATATTTATTAATATGATATATACCCATTTTATGGTTAATTCACACTTCTATCACTCCCAAACCTCTATAACTCCAAGACAAACTATTTGAACACTAACTAATTATGCAAGATTGCAACATGGATTATAGGTGATTTGTGGGAAATATCCATGTCCTATTTTCATTGATATAGGAATTTAATTATATTTTCACCACCACATTTAAATTTTTCACAATTATCACCAACTTATTATCACCCATGCTTGCATCTTTAACCTATGTTTTTGCTCAACTAGGCCTGATTAGCATAATGACTATGTTCCTATGTTTTATCTTGAATATAGGTGATGATTACATATTTTAAGAATTGAATAAAATGATCCAATACCTTATTATGGTTACAAAGTTTATTATACATTCATATAGGTCACTCTCTTCATGTTTAAGCTACGTCACCCTCAAGAATCACAATGTCTTATCTCACTGTTATGTCACAGTCAACTATAATTGACTATGTATGGGTCTTTTAGGTGTTTCCACATGATTTAGGCCTTGTGTACATGTTTAATATTATCCTTTAAGTTACCTAAACCATCTAATAGTTTCATTTTTTCAACCTATGCCTTGAGTGAGGCCAATACATTCAATGACTAGTCTAACCTTCATGATGACCCTACAACCAACCTATAGGTATCCATTTTATGATAAAGGGGAAACCTGTAGGTGGATACTAACCTTGAAAATTGTTTCACATGATATATATCCCTTTTTAAGTCTTTAAATTCGTTTCATAGTATGTTCATACCAAACTAATCACCCAAGTAGCTAACCTTAGGACATTATTGATTATAGTCAATAGTAATTAACCCTATTGGAGTAACAAAGGGGCCTATAAGTGGAATTTTAAGGTCATATCTTGTATTTGACTCATATTTATGAATTTTGAACACAAATTGGATCCATTAAAACATTAAATACCACTTATCATATATACATGTCTATATGTTTCCACTTGAGGGGTATAGGTCATGAAAACTCAACTTCCTATAGGTAATACTAAAAGTTAGCAGTGGGTGAAAGTGTGACATTGAGGCTTCCAAAAACCACTTCCATTTCACCACATATCCATTTCCCTCTTTCATGGTCACAACCCTATGTGTAGGATATAATAAATACTAATTTATTTACATCTAAACCCTTTGAAACATTTTTACATGACCTCAATAGAATGGCTCAAGCCTCTATTTTATGTTTTTAGGGATTTTATCCCTGAATTCCAATCATCAATTATTGAAGTGGGTTTTCACTCTTACTTTAAAAATTAACATTTTAAGAATTATTTTCATATTCTCCCCAACATATTGATACTTCAATAAGGGTTTCAACATGCCCAATCTCCTCCGTTAAGGATTCTCAACTCTCTGTGGTGCCACCTGTAGGTGGACTTTTTTAAGTATAAGGTAGTAAATTGTGAGTTTAGGTAGTGAACATGGAATGGAGGCCTTCAATTAATTTTATATTCTTTAAAATTTTATAAATAAATCTCTCTCTCTCAATGAATGACTTGAAGCAAGATTTAAAACTCCCATATTAGTGTTCTTACCCTCTTGTAGGTGTTGATGAAGTTGTAGATAAAACAATGAATGGAAACATGGCAATGTACATGGTGTATGAACTTAAAATGAGGTTTGGATCACATCAACACCTTGAAATCAATAATTTTCATCATGTAAAACCTTTTTCACTCAAATACTCTCCTTTCAACATGATTAGAATCTATGAGGCACCTATAGATATGCTTTGATGGTGTATAACTATGTGTCTAGCTTGAAATGGCTATCATCAAAGTTATTCTTGTGATATTTAGAGGTGTTAAGTTGATTTTTAATTATTAAATTAGATTTTAACATCTTAAAACTCTTTATATATCTCCCATGAATGATTTCAAGATCCCACATGCCATGACTGTAGTTAGAAACAAGCATAAAGCTGATTATGTTCCCATATGTGACTATGTGCTCTTCATGATGTTTATCTTGGAATGAATTAGGTTATCATGAAATAAAATACATTAATCACATCATATCACAATCATTTTAATCCCTTTGTAGAGAAAAACACATTCTGAAAGTAGTGGAACTTCATGAGACCTCACATGGTGACACCTTCCTATAATTTGAGTTATTTGATCCATGGAATCCTTTACAAACATGAAACTAGGAAAACATTAGAGGAGGTATTAAACATCCTTTGGAAGCAATCTTATCAACTATATTATATGGACCTATCCATATGAGAAGGAAACTTGCAAGGTGTGAGGTTTAACAAGCAAAAAAACATAGTCAACTTGTAAAGGATGATTCATAAAAAAAAGTGACAAATCATTTAAATTTTATTATGAAAATGAATTTCAACAAGTTTAATATCATCCCCCAAAGGCTTTTGACCTGAAACTTCTTTTGTTGGCCTACTAAGCACAAATTTGTTGACTGGTTCTACATGTCTAAAAGGGTGATGAAGGAGTAGAATAGTTTTTGACCATTTTTTACACTTCCAAGTCTGCTAAAATTCTAATATTAGTATATTTAAGTTGAATATTCCTCCCATAAGGTTGATACATGTGTCACACTCTTCCATAAGCCTTATAAGTGCCAAACTCCTTTTTTAGTTATTTTCTTGATTTTCAGTTAGAGAACCTACAAGTTTTAGATAAACTAAATTTAATGATAGTTGATATAACAAATTTTACATTGTAAGTAAAAATAGAACACTTGGTCACCTTGAAAACCATGCCACTTGTATTAATACTCTATAATGACCCCTAAGTGACTCAAAATGACATATAGACTAATTAGACTATGACCAAGGATAAAAATATATGGAATGACATCAAACAGACTTTGAAACACCCCATGACATTATAATAGACCCATATATAATTTTGACTATAAGGGGTTGACCCATTTTGACTTATGGTCAAAAATGGTCAACAACTCCTTTATATCCTATGGATCTAGGGCCAACATCTTGTTAATTACATGACAAGGGGATTTGATCCCCAAGGATTTTCATATTAACATTAATTGTACCAAAAATATGGTTGAATATGAATCCCTTATTTGAGGACTTCATCTTGAAATATAGTGGGATATATAGTAATAAATGGTGTATGGGGATTCTCAATTGATTATTAATCAAACCATAAATCAATATCAAACTTGACATGATAATATTATCCCTAGAAGCACATTTTGGATAATCTCAAGTCTCATTTCAAATCCCTACAATTTGAATAGGTATTGTTGACAATTTTTACCCATAGGACAAAATGGATCAACCCCCTGTGAAATAGGAGTTTGACTAAGAAGAGGAGATTAATATGGTGTTAGTGACAAAATGCATAAAATAAATTGACAAAGAACACACTAAGCTAACACCTTCATGCATAGTTACTAGGGTGAGCTTAGTAACAAAAAAAAATGACAAACACAAATAAAAAGTAAGGAAAAATAATAATAATTCCCTCACCTTCGTTAGATACTCCAAATGCCTTTGTAGTAGTGGCTTGCTCAGCTTTATGATCATGAAGTCCTTGGTAATGGAAGCTTGGCTATGTCCATCTCTCCTTAGCACCTTTAGATTGTGGCTTGGAATAAATTTGGCATGGTAACACTAGTTTTATGAAGCTTTGTAATAAATTTTTCATTATAAATTTGGATAATAATGTGTTAAAATTCATGTAGTAATAACTCTTATTTATAGATTTTTGGATTTGATCAGAATTAACCTGAACTGTCCATCTTGAGATGAAGATGTGTGGTTGAGGATTAATTCAATTTTTAGAATTAAGTTTGTAATTATTCTCATCATGACATTGGAAAAAGGGGAAATTAAGAGGCATGGAGGACATTGATGAGGCATGGGAAGCATGAATCCTGATATTTGTGGCATTTATGGCTTAAAGATGTCTTCCCAAGAAATGAGGTCACCTGATGATGTAGATATTAAATGTTCATTTCAAATAATGAGATATTAAAAAAGATCTATGGAATTCTTGATTAGGCATTGATTTGGATTAATTATCTCTTAATCATGTTTAAGCACTTTGTGCAAAACTTACTCAAATTGATTAGAATGCCTTGTTATTGGTCCAAAATTTGACTGGATTAGAATTGGGAGTCAATTTTAGATGTGTTAGATACGTATTCCCATTTAGGATGTTACTAACAATAAATAACAAAGGGATGCATATTGTGCAAAATATTTGATAAGAAAGAGCACTCTAGAGCATCTAGGTGTAAAATTCACATTTTGACTCAGAATGATCTGATCAATGTTAGTTGGCCCATAAATTACATTACCCCATTTAGGGATACCCTAGCTAGAATCAACACTTGACTATATTAGGTTTAAATATTTTAATGTGTTTTAGTGTTTTTAGGCTAAATTATGCAGAAATTGATCAAAAGCTTGATTGGAGGTTATTTTTAGTTGTCTACAATTTGCCCCTATTTGGGAAGGTGTTGCAAATCATACGCAAAAACAATGTCTTCACAAATAATGAGAGATGGCTTGTATGCCAAAAAGAAGATGATGGTTGAATAAAAAAGCTCTAAATGGATTTTGGGAAGATTATGATGATTCCCCCTCAAGCGAGTGGCTATCACATTTTTTGATGGAAGGTCCCTAAAAAATAAACAAGAAGAAAAGTGGAATTAATCCATGGTTGAGATTAATCCAAATAAGAAAATGATTACAAGCATTGATGTAAAAAGGATGTTTATTTACCCAAGGGTGGTTATAATCAAGAATAAAATTCAAAATAATGATTTACCCATATGTGGTTATAACCATTAAGTAGACTTGGATTGGCTAAAACTGATGGTGCCCCAGCTAGGGATGATTAGTAAGCATAACTCAAGGATATAACCTAGAATATAGATTAAAGATGAGTAGGTGTAATGTGATGAAAGAGATGGATAGAGGAATAATATTGATCATTATATATGATTCAGTTGTACCTACCAATGAGGAGATGTTTGTCTGATTAGCAATGATATAACTAGAATGGTTAATGGGTTGATTTGATCAAGGGTGGGATGGGAGGATTTACCAAGGTGATAAGGAGAAACTTATTTGGATCCATTTATTGTAGACCTTCTTGAAGCTGATTTTTGTTGTAGCAGGTGATGGTTCATGATAGAACACCATGAAGACTTGGTTGAAATATGCATAAGGACTTACTCTCAATCTAATAAACACTCAAAAATAATGCACCAATGATAAAAAACCATGATGATAATGTCAATTTATGAATATGGATAGACTCAAGAATAATGTGATTAAAAAATCCCCCAAAAAAACATAGAGACTAAGTCAAGGCAATAGTGTTGAAAGAAAAAAAATAGGCAAGCAAACAAACAAATAGAAAACAAACAAACAAACAAACAAACAAACAAACAACTTGAAATGAACAAACAAATAGAAATCTTGAAAACAAAAGCAAAAGAAATCATCCTAACAATGACCATGCCCCAGTAAGGGGAATCGAGGATAACTGACTAGTCGTAGACATGATAAATATTTTTGGATTTTTGAAATGTTATGAATGTTTTTGGAATTTTGAGGTATCTTAACTTGATCAAGAATGACAAGATACATACTCATAAAATGGTGAGAGCACTTGTCTTAGGTTGCTCACAAAATGGTGAGAGTGTATGGAAAGTGAGATTGAGGTGACCTCAAAATGAGTTGAGCATGACCTACATAGTCTTGAAATAACCTCAAGTCATAGTAATTCCATCCACACAAAAGGTGGGAAAAATTAACTAGGTCCCAACAAGTTCTCAAATATGGCAAATGACTAGTCAAATGACAATAATAATGGCAAGGTGATGCATAAATACATGATAAATAAGTGTTTCTCCTAATTTTCCCATAGGTGCTTATAACTAGGATAAAATGGCATAGGTCAATGATACTAATTTTCCCATAGACAATTATAATTAGTAGCAAGACTAGTGAAACACTGATTTGCCCATAGGCGGTTATAATCAAGCTCACATAAATAAACTTGATAGGATGAAAGATATCTTGCTAGATCAAATATCACACTAATTTCATAGACTATCATTAAAACATGGATTGGATTTATTATTGAAACTTGATCAGAATCTTCTCACAAAAGGTGTGGGAAGAACCAAATGAACCAAAATCAAAATAGGATTGGGTAGGATGACTAAAAATAGGCTTTGGTCTAGATAGGAATGGAATGATTAGATGGCATAGTCTTGCTCTAGAATAAATATGGTTTGATAATTTAGATAAAATGGTAAGACGGTTACCCCCAAGTGATGGGGTAAATGGCAAGAATATGTGGCAATGGTACAAGGATATGTAGCAATAATCAATGGCATATGGTAAATGAAATGGTATGGTACATGTTTTTAGCCTGGGTGTGGTTTTTAATTTTATTGTTCCTACTAATGGGGAGATGTAAATCCTAATAAAAAAGGGATATAAACAAAATACTTTATCATGTTAATTTCTAGCCCACACCTCATCTGAATAACTACTCCATCAAAAATCGCCTACAGATTTGGTTGTCAAGAATACTTTTGTGATCTTCATTGGTCATTGATTCTGATTCCATCAAGCATCAAGATAAGGTACCTTTGTATCCTCTATAAAGGAAAATGTGGCCATGTATGGTAAATAGGGATAAAATTTGGATGATAGGTTTGTTTTTGAAATAGAATGGTAGATGATAATGGAATGTGGAATGATGGGGAAACAAATGAAGATTAGGACTTTTAGTCACACATAATTTTGTTGATGCCAAATTTGACATATTTTTGGTTGTGGTGGGGTTAAAGACCTGTTCTCTTAATAGGACCACCAAATTTTTCTATTGTTTAGTCCTGAGAGTAGCTACCATTTTATTAAGCTATAGATAGGAAGCTATTTTAATTTGATCTTTAATTTTGTCTTCATCAAGCAGCGAATAAATTTTGTGCTTAGTTATTGGTGTCTCAAAGAGGTTTTTACCAATGAAGTTATCTTGATTAAATTGTATCACCTTAGAGAAGATTTCACTAATGAAAATTAGCTTTTGACTTTAATTGTCTTCTAGTGCTTTCAAAAATGTTTCACTAAAAGATACTGAGTTCTAACTTTGATTGTCCCCTAGCACCTTTAAAAAGATTTTAATAGGAGAGTTTTCTTCTACTATATGAATATGGTCTTGACATCCTTAATCTTCTTAAATTTCTATATCACCATGGATGTAGTCAATAAAATATGATTTTGTCTATCCCAATCGACACTTGTGGGAGATGGAATGTCAATGATATGGCTATTTTTAATGATGGTAATGGCCTGTGGAATGATAATAGAATGGGGAGAGGTTGCACAATCCTCATAGAAGATACTAGGATAACTTATTTTGAAGTTGAAGTACTCATCCTCAAAAACCATAGAAGGATCACAAATGTATTCAAATTGATTTACAAGGCATGCATAACTAATGTTGTAATATCCACAAACATATTCTTCTTTTGAATTTGATTCTAACTCAAGGGACTCTGAATCTGATGTTGAGACTAATGTTGATTTAGATTTTGATGGTAAATCTGATGTTTGTTCAAGAATATAAGTTGAATCTAACTCTGATTCTTCATCTGATGGGTACTCTATTATAATGATGTCTTGTTAAATATTTGGTTTTAGATAGGTAACAGCTTGTGATGGCATAATGGGCTCCAAAAAAATTAATTTGTTAGAGTGGGACTCCTCTAGGATGGGAAAAATGTCAAGAGACAACTCCTTAGAGACTAGCTTATCAATAAAAGGCTCTTAAAAAAGAGGCACATAGTCAAGGTAATGATTTACCTAAAGGCAATTATAATCATTAAGAAGTGACTCGATAAAGATTATCTCATTAGTGTAAGGATCCTCGACAACTAGTATAGGTTCAATGGGTGATTCATCATAGGTTGAATTATCATAAGTGGATGGTTTAACAAAAACATCTTAGATTAGTTGGTTGTCTTGGCTTTGGTTTCTAGTGAGTTGAAAAACACTAGTTTTGAATATAGCTTGTTCTTCAAAGGATTGGATTAGTTGAGGTTTGGTTGGGATTGGTAATAAATGAGGAATTACTTATGGTTGGATAATGGTAGGGAATTATGGATCATGACTGCTCACATGAGCTAAATAATTAAGTCTAAAAATGGTAACAATATGGCATTGTGGGGCTTGATTGCTCACACAAGCTAAAAGACTAGGTCTTGGAATGATGAAAGGGTGTTGTAGAGCTTGATTGCTCACACAAGCCAAAGGATGAGGTCTTGGTATAGAAATAATTTGTCATTGTGGAACCTAATTTCTTGCATAAGACAAATCATCCAAGTCTTCCTCATAAACCATATCATCCTAGTTGTGAGTTGGCTCATGAGTTGGTTCTTGACTGTGTTTCATGTAGTGATTATTGTAAAGAGGGTATGGATCCACATCCCAAATAACATTATCTATAGTTGGTTCTTCAAAGTTCTCCTCACAAGCCTCTTCATGCCAATAAAGGTTTTGATTTGGATTTTTTGTATTTTTACTATGTTCCCCATATGGAGTATTGTAGGGAGAATAATAAAACTCCTTAGAAAATCTTTCTCTATAGGGGTTCCTAGTGGGATTTTTTGCCAAAATTATATCATAAGTTGGATTATACATGACTCCATCATAAGTGTAGTGAGACATATCTATGTAAATTATGAAAGATCTAACAAAAAGGCTTAGAGTTCTATAAACTCTAAAAAAACTATGTCCAAAGGACAAATGGTTCAAGTTTAGTCTAACTTGGTCAAAAGGGTGGAGTTGTATCTCCAATGTGGTCTAAAGGTGGATTTGTATATTCAAAATGTTTTTTGATAAGCCTTAGCATAAATAGTTTAACATCAAATGTCTAATGTCAAATGTCATATGCATAAAAAGCCAAGCATCTGAATAAAAAAGGACATGCCAAAGGTCTAGGTCAAAGTGCTTCAAACAAGGTCTAAACTAGAAAAGGGAAAGGTTGAGTTACTAGGTCTTTTATCCAAATGTGGAGTCAAAATATAGGCTCAAACAAATAGACATATTCTAGGACTTTTGGCCAAACGACATCAAAAGCTAGACTTGAAATAAAGGTTGATGTGATTTGATTTAATCCAACAAGTTTGAAAATAACTGTGATATAGACCCGACACACAAAATCAAACATAAAAATGATAAATTGGCATAAGGCATAAGGTAAAAGGTTCCTTGAATAAATATTGTGTTTTTTCAAATAAAGTCACAAACAATGATAATGATAGGTACTGAACAAACAAACCATCAATAGTTTTCAAAATTAGGTAACCAGTTAACCAACATAATGCAACCCAAAAGAGAAAGATCTATGTATCAACCCCATGAATTAAGGCCTAAACAAAAATAAATAAATTTTTGGATCCAAAAATAACAAGCTTAATTGAAAACTCAACTTTGAAAACTACAATTTGACCAAACAAGCTAGACAAGATTGGACATCATGATGGCATAAGACAAAGGTCCAAATGGTAGACATGACATGGTTTAAAAAAAATGGTTTTTGGCATAAGGTAAAACAAGTCTTGAAATAAATTGAGAATCTTAATG
The DNA here is from genome assembly GCA_037957365.1 of Torreya grandis. NCBI lineage: Eukaryota > Viridiplantae > Streptophyta > Pinopsida > Cupressales > Taxaceae > Torreya > Torreya grandis. The sequence continues at coordinate 2,097,822 of JARHVA010002772.1, forward strand.
GCATAAGCATGCTCAAATGATGTGATCTATGCTATGTTTTAAAGAATCAAAGGCAAAATGGTTTGACATGATTTAGGTAGCATAACACTACCCTCTACAACTCAAATGACACACACAAATAAGTTTAAAAAAAAAAATTAAGGCACAAGTGTGGTTTAAAATAGATAGCATAATGCCTCTCTATATAAAAGAGTGACATATAGACAAATTGGTTTTGACATGGCTTATGAACAAATAAACAAGTTTTAGTCTCAAAACATACCAAGAAAAAATGACCAAAATACACTAAGTATAATCATCTAAATCCTAGCAAGGGTATGGAAATGTGGAGTTTAACTAAACTATAAATTTTCTAATGTATTTATGGGAATCAATTTCATAATGACTTTCATGCCAAATGATACAAAAGACAAGCATAAAAATTGGGTGACCGTGGCATTGACTAGTTGTAAAAAGGTCTAGTCCTTTTTACAACCATTACCTCCTATTATTTGCTTAGTGTAGTGTGATGTACAAATATAGATACATCCCATGTGCAAATCAAAAGGAGTAAGTGAAGTCAATGCTGGGAGATGAAACCTCGAGTCAAAGCTTCCCTAAAGAACTTGTGGGAAGTAATGGCATCCCCATCGCAAGCCAAGATGTAATGAAATGAAAGACATAAAAAGAAAGACTTTAGGGTCATTTTCAAGGTCATCCAAACTTATGCTGAGTTTTTGGGGAGTGGTTTAGATTACATTCTTTCTAAGCCTTAGACTAGGATTTTTGCAATAGGAATGGTGCTTTTGATTCCAAGGGTTCCCTACAGGGGACAAATGAAAGAGCATACACATGACATCCCTCTTTTTTCCAAAAAAATCAAAATTAAACAACTAAATAAATATAAAAAACTTAGAAAGGTGATTTCATTTTTAAGCCCAAATGGAAAATGAGGTGGTGTTCATTTGACCCCTTGGTCTTAGTTGTAACTTTGAAAACTAATGCTAAAAATACTTACTTAAGCATCTTAAATGTTACTTTAAGCACTAAAATAATGTTCCTAATTCATTTTTAAGCATGTAAAAGGTGATCTAAACATGTTTTTAGCAAATGTCAAGCTTGGTCCAACAAAAAAAATGTTAGCATGTCCTTTAGCCTTGAAGTTATTTTGGGTTTGAAACAATGAACTTAAAAAAAAGAGCTCTCAAGTTTGTTTTTTTAAGAAAAACATAGTGAATACCCCATAAATTGCATTGCTCCATTTAGGAATACCCTAGCTAGAATCAATACTTGACTATATCATGCTCAAAGCTTTTAATGTGTTTTAGTGTTTTTAGGCCAAATTGTGCATTTTGGTGGAAATTGGTCAAAATCCTAATTAGAGGTTATTGGTGGCTAGTTTTAGGTGTCTACACCCCCTATAGTCAAAATATTGTATAGGGGCTTTTTTATAATGTTATGGGATATGTTATATCTCATTTGATGTCATTTCATATGCTAATCTAAGCTTTTGTCATAGTCTAGTTTAGTTCTTGCATCATTTAGTGTTGTAGGGGTCATTTTAGGGTCATATGTAAGTGGTAGATTTTCATGGTGACCAATAGTTACAAAAAAAGTCCAAGAAAGCATAAGTTTACACTCAAGAAATATTTCAACTTTTGTCTAAGTGTTACAGCATTCAAAATTCTCTCAAATAAATTATTCCACACAAAGCCCATAACAAAAGTACAAGGCATAATTCCCTTGAAGAAATTATTCCACTTTATTTGGATAAGTGTTAGAATTCTTTTAGTGTCCCAAAGGTAGAATTCTTTTAAATAATTTTTCCCAATGTCAAAAGGTTAAGTACAAATTATTTAGGACATTTTGTTTGAAACAAAAAATCCACAGACTTAATTCTTTTGAGGAAAGTGCCCAAGCAAAAATACCAAGGAGTTTATTATTTTGGACATTTTATCCATGGAAAAAGACTAAGGACATAATTCTTTTAGGAAAAATGTCCTATGATAATTTCCTCAAAGGTTAATTTCTTTTGAACATTTTATTTGCACAAAAGTCTTGAAGACTATTTATTTTAGAGAAAGTGTATGAGGCAATCTTTCCAAATGAATCATTTCTTTCAAAAAATTTATCTGATACAAAAATCTTGAAGACAATGTTTAGACAAAAGGTATAAGGCAAATATTTTAGGGAAAATTTCTAAAACCAAAGGATCCTCATCAAATGCTAAAGTCATTTCCATCAGATAAATTATCTGATACAAAAGTCTCGAAGAAAATTGCTTAATGTAAAAGTCCTGAACAAGCAAATTCTTTTGGGGAAATTATTTTGTAATAATTTCCCCAAAGATATAATTACATCAGCCATTTATTTTGTCAAAGTTGATCTATCAAGGTGGTGACAAGTTTACAAACATCAAAATCAAGCTCAATAGTCATCTATTGGGGTCCAAAGATTGATGGTCACACAGATGTCTTTGATTTTCTCATAGATGTCAATTGATGGGTGTACAAATGTTAAAATTAGGCCTCATGAAATGGCCATTTGAGTTTAAATGGTAGACCTAGATAAATTTAATGGTCCACATTACATCATTTATCTTGATCTAATGGTGCGAGATGATTAAAAGGGTCAAAAATCTTGAGAGGCTACCATGTGGTGTGAGCATGTAAAGTAATGGACTAATAATATGATCTTGAAATTAACACGTGATTGACAAGTACCATGAGCACATTCAAGCTAATAGAATATCAATGGAGCACATTTAATCATGTAAATTAGGCAAAATAATGGAGTGAGATGAGTCAAAATATCAATGATCTGAGCTATTTTTTGATGGCCAATTAAATGAAGGTAAGCCCAGGTGACTTATATGAAGGTCAACAAACAAATTTTCAATAGAACAAGGTAAATAAAAGGCATGGATCTAAGTTTAAACATGGTCTATTTTGTAATAAATCCCATGTTTTAAAGGACACCACTGAGGAAAACACGTAGACTTCAATGGTTTCATCTCCAAGACCAACTGCATGAAATGGACCTTTCTCTCCACTATCACATGCCATAATGAACTAGTGAATAGTAGTTAGCACTAAGATAAAGCTCTAATAGATTTATTTAATTGTTTTAACTACATTAATGTTGAAACTTAGCTTGAAATAAATTGATCCCACTATTGTAACTATCAAGAAAGATTAAAGAGGGAATAATGTAATTGTACAACCACTTGAAGTGACTCACATCAATCAAAAGGTTTGAATGATCATATTTTATATAGGTAATTGTAGCTATGGTTCAAATGAATTTATGCTCATTTGATTCCTTTTTTCATCACCAAAATCCCTCTCTTTCTCTCTTTTTCTATAAATATAGCCTTTGATCTATTATTGAGTATCCCTTAGGCTGGTATGACTAAACATTTCTACAATTTATATTCTTCACCTCTTAGAGTAATGAATAGATTATTTTTACAGTTGTTTACTAATCTGTAGTTAAAGTGTGTATTTTTATGATGTGTAAAAGTGGTTGTCATCTTCCCTTTGTAGGTCCAAGTTCAACCTAAGTGCTAATAAACTTTCTTATAGGTCATTTAGTGTGTCTTAAGGTTGATGTCTCAGGTATAGAGTGGATAAATTGACTATAAGTGCTCTAAATAAATCCTTAACCTCATTTACCTCTAGCCTAAGTTCATCAAATTAACCTCTAGGTGAAACATTACTGCTTGGAAATCATTATAGACATTACATTAGTTTTATTCATGGTCTATTAATTTGATAATGAGTCAATCTTGAGATTGGATCCTTGAACATTTATTACATCACCTCCTTTAGAGTAGGTTCTATTAATGCATTCTATAACTCTTTTCTCCATAAGTATTAGTTGGTATAGATAAGAGCATTTCAAGATACATTCAAGGAAATATCCATTAAATCTAGAGGTTCATTTCAAATATAGGTACACCCACATACCTAAAAATGTTCCCACATTTCCCAAATCTAGAAGAGGCCTAAAAAACCTCATGCTTTCCCTACCTTCAATACATACATACATACATACATACATACATACATACATACATACATACATGGCTAGGCCTCATGCTTTCCCTACCTTCAATACTAATAATCCAATTTAACTTCATTAATATGATGTCATTCCTCCTAACACCACTAAAGATGTGTCCACATTCAATGGTAAGAGTCATATCACACCTATTAAACACATTAGAGATATTTTTAACTTTTGTATTTTCCATAATATTTTTTGAGAGAACATTGCCATTATACTCCTTGCCATGTCTCTTAAAGGGAAGTATCTTGACTGGTATAAGACTCTAGAAGGTGGATGCATAACAACATGGGATGAGTTTAGAGTGTTGTTGACTTCTAGATTTGTAAATTAAAGTGACCATGATTCTATCATACATCATCTCAACATGATAAAAAAGGGACCCAAAGAAACAATGCATGACTTCAACAAAAGGTTTCACAAGACTTGGCATAGATTGCATCCTCTCATGAGACCACCTTCTAGTTTTGTGTTCCCTACTTACTTGAAAGCCATTAGGACCAAAATTGCTATCATGCTTCAATATATGGGAGATTCCACCCTCCCTAAGGCAGATAAACTAGTTATAAAATCTGAAAATAATCTCATCCAAGCTAGAATATTTCCACCCAAGGTGTTTATACCTCCTTTGTTTCATAGTTTCTATAATACTCCAGATGTAGCCTAGGTTCCTAATGCCAATACCAAAACTATGGTGGCTCCTAAGCAAGTAGAAAATAATGTTGATTGGAAAGAAAATTTCCTATCCTTAAAGGCTCAAAATAGACAAGCTAATATGCAACAAGGTGTTTATCATAATATTTAACCCTATTATCAATAGTATGGCCAATAATATGGAAGAAGAAGAGGCTAATGGCAGTCTAATCCCAATACAACTGCTAATGAATACAATCCTAAATCTATCACCAATACAAAGGAGATGGTACTAGTTCATAGAAATTTGTTAAAGTGAGAATATTGGTAGCAAAGACAATTCATGGATGACAATTAGAATGGAAAACAATCTCTAGTGGCTTAATGAGTAGTTACCCCACTCTATCAAATGAGGATGAGGTAATGATGTGAGTTAATGAGGGTTGGAAACTTCAAGGAGAGATCTTCACCAATTTTCTGGTTGAAGATAATTTTATGCTAAATCAAGGAGCCTCTATTGTATACAATACATGGGTCAAGAGGAAGTCTCTAATATGTGGTATTATCATGCCTATAGGCCCATCCAATCCTCCTATAAGGAAACAAGACACAACTGCAACTGTGATAATTCCAAAGGCTTCTACATCTCCAACAAGTCAAAATATAGTAAGGTCTACTCATATTCCTCAAGTTACAAATAATTATCTACTTAAAAAATCCCAAGATAAAGTAGGTATGGCTTTTTTTTAAAAAATAGACTATTTGAAGAACACTAAAACATCCATTTCTCTTTGGGATGTCCTTCATATGCCTAGTCAAAAAAAAAATCCTATAGAAGTAGTTAATTATTATCCCTACTAGTGTCTCACCCTCAAATCAAAGTCATGTCCATGTTTCTCTTGAAAATTCTCCTAATACCATTGTTGAACAATAAACTATGGCTAATAAGCCTCCACTATTTTACCTCACCATCATTATAGGTGACAAGTCGGTGCACAATTGCATAGTCAATAATGGGGCTTCTACTTCTATCATGACCAAAGTTGTAGCTAACAAGTTAGGCCTAAAATATGAGCTGCATATCAAAGGGGTCATTTAATTATATGGTAAACCTACCAAGATATTAGGGATGATAAAAGGCTTGAAGTATTTCTTACATGGTTGTGCTAGTTTTCTTATCTTGCAAGACATAGTTGTGTTTGATCCTTTAGCCCACTTTGAAATCTACTTATCAAGGGATTTCAAAACCAATATAGGTGGCTATCTCTTAGCTAACTAGTAATTCTTGGATTTAAGAAAAAGGTATGGGGCCAAGGTGATAATTAGGACACAACCTCTTGCAAGGTTTCATATTTAACCTTACATTAAGAAAAGTTATAATTTGAATTGTGTTGTTCATGAAGAAAAGAATTCTATTCTAGATGATAGCACTTATTCCAAGGTTGAGGGCATTACAAATTTGTTTCTTGATGAATATGGTACTAATACTTATGAGAAAGATCCTTATGCTCTCATGGAGGAAACTAATATAGGAGTGTATTATATACATGAAGGAATACCAACACCTCTACTTGCCAAGGAAGAGGGTGAAGATGATGATTTGTGGAAGATGTTTTTTGATGTTTCAAAAATTAAAGTTGGTGTAGAGGCTGGTGCTATGTTGGTATCTCCATCTAAAAAATAGTATTATGCTTCATATATATTTAATTTTAGTTTTACTTATAATTTGGCTGAGTATGAAGGTTTGATTCATGGCCTTCAATGGGCAAGGAAACAAGGAATCAAAAACTTGCAATTTTATGGAGTGAGTGAATTGATTGTACATCAAATGAGGAATATGATTTATACAAATAACCCTTGTTCAAGTCATACAGACATAAGGTATGGGATTTTTTTGAAGACTTTAATGCATTTAATATATAATCAGTCCCAATGAAGTAGAATAGTCATGTTGATAGATCAGCTGCCATAAGAGCTCAATTTAACACTCTAACTATCATAAAGAAAGAGGGAAGATAGTATCATATTAAGGTCATTATCATACCTTTTGTACCTGATAATTAAATTTCTTGGAAATCATTTGATAGTGATAAACACATTGCATGCTTCTTGTAAAATGAGGCTAAGTTTTCTTTAAAGAATCAAAGGAAGCTCCAAGAACAATTGGGTGATCAGATAGTTCAACTAAGAACCAATAAGATACTTAAGGGTTTGGTAACCTTATAAAGTATTTTTAATGAGAATGATTTGAAAAAGGAGAAAGTGATTATTTCCAAAATAGAGGATAATTATGAAAGAACCGTAGCCTTCAAAGATAAACTCCTCAAACTAGGCAAGGTATGTTCTACATTAGAGAAGCAAGCATTCATTGATCTATGTAGAGAGTTTCATGATATCTTTGCTTCAGAATATAAGGACCTTAAGGGATTTGATCCTAGCCTAACACACCACACCATTGATTTAGAACCTAGAGTTAAACCAGTCAGACAGAAGTAAATATCCATCAACCCCAAGGTTGAGAAACTCAAGAGGTTAGAGCTTACCAAACTCCTTGAATATAAGATAATATTTCCCATCAAGAATTTAATGTGGGTAGATAACCTTGTTCCTATTAGAAAGAATAATAGGGAGATAAGGATTTTTGTATACTTTAGAGATTTTGATATAGTGTCACTCAAAGATCACTATCCTCTACCCTCAATGGAGCAGATCCTGCAAATGGTTTCAGGATCTCAGTGTTTCTCTCTTCTAGATGGATATTTAGGCTAGAACCAGATTTTAGTCAATGAAGATGGTTAGTTTAAGATAGATGTCACTACTAAATGGGGGAGTTTTTCTTATAAAAATATGCCCTTTGGTCTATCTAATGTTGGTGAGACATTTCAAAGAGTAATAGACATGGCCTTCAAAGATTTGATCAATGAGATGCTATTAGTTTATCTAGATGATATAATAGTATTTTTTAAAGATGTTAATGAACACATACAACACTTGAGACAAGTGTTTGAAATATGCAAGCAATATGGAGTATCTCTTAACCCAAATAACTGCATCTTTGTTGTTCATGAAGGTAAGATCTTATGACACATTGTTTTTTAAGGATGGTTTGACTATTGATCTTGAGAGAATAAAGGTTATTCTAGGCTTATCATTTCCCTTTCATAAGAAAGGTATTTAAAGTTTCTTGGGCAAGATAAATTTTTTAAGGAGGTTCATACTTGGTTTTACATCTTTAGTAAAACCTATCACACCTATGCTTAGGAAGAACCAAGTCTTTTCTTGAACCAAATAGGGTAAGAGTGGTTTTGAAGCCATAAAGAAAGTAATTGTAAAATATCCTACCCTTTTGAATCCTAATTTTACTAAGGACTTCATGTCATATTCATTTACTAACCTTGATACTATCTCAACCATGTTGATGTAAAATAATGATGAGGGTGTGAAGTAGCCAATTGCATTATTCAGTCAAGGTTTAGATGATTATGAAGTCAAGTATACCTTTATGGATAATTAGGTCCTTGATGTTGTAAGAGAACTAAATAATTTTAGACATATGGTGTCAAATAATAATATTCATGTTATGATCTCTCATCCTAGCACCAAAGAGTTTCTTTTGAGAAAAGACCTTAGTGAAAAGAGGGTAGGGTAGATCACTAAGGTAATGGAGTATGATGTTGATATCAAAGTGACAAAATTGGTAAGGATTAAAGGCCTTTGTGAAAATCTAGCTTCAAATCTTCATGAGTCAAAAGAAGAGGCTCTAGTCAACCGCGAGTGTCCCCAACCAGTTGGTTCATTACCTCCATAAACTTGGACACAGGATATGATCTGATTTCTCCAAAATGGTGAGTATCCTAATAATATGAATAAAATGTAAAGGAGATATTTTAGATTGAAATATATTCCCTTTTGTCTTATATATGGTGTATTTTTTAGGATGGAAATCAATGGTGTGCTATTAAGATGCATTGATAATGACCAATTTGTAGTGTTTCTAGAGAAGTTTTATGATGGGATAGTAGGAGGTCATTTCTCTCCAAGAACCATAGTTGCCAAGATCATGAGGGCTAGTTATTATTTTCCCAATCTCTTTAAGGATTTCTATGCTTAGGTGAGAAGGTGTAGACAATGTGATTTATTTTTAGGAAAGCACAAGATTGTAGTTCTACCATTCTATACTATCCAACTTAATCAACCTTTCATGTAATAGGGTCTTGATTTCATTAGCATGATAAATCCCCCATCAAGTTTTGGTCACAAATAGATACTCACAACAACTGATTATTTTACAAGATGGGTTGAGGCATTAACATTGAATGAAGCTATTGAGAGTGTTGTCTTGGAGTTTTATGAGAGTATCATAACAAGGTTTGGTACCCCTTATACCATTATTTCATATAATTCTCTTCATTTTATGGGTGATAAGATAGTTGATTGGGCAAATAGCAATGGCATATTCTTGAGCACTTCACTTAACTATTACCCTCAAGGTAGTGGGTTGGCTGAATATACTAACAAGAACTTGATTAGAGTCATCAAGAGAGCCTTTGAGCATAACCAAAGATCTTGGCACACCAAATTAAAGATAGACTTATGGGCTGATAGGATAACTCCCAAGAGGTCAATAGGGAATTCTCATGTTATGCTTGTCTATGGAAGGGAAGTCAGGTTGTCTATCTCTTAGGAGCTACCTACCTTAGAGTTAGAAAATAACCATGGAGAATCACCAAGTACTGATGAATAGGTCTTTTGACAATAAGACAACTATAATATCATTTCAAGAAGGTGACATAAGGTGACATAGTCTTTAAATGGGATGAAGATAGAGCAAAACTAGGGAGGTATACCAAATTTTATGCCTATGGAGTGGACCGTATGTCATCACCAAGTGTAAGCAAAGCAAATCCTTTTAGTTATAAAGGATGAATGGAGAATAACTACCTATCCCTATGAATGGGATACATTTTAAACTTTTTTATTGAGAATTAAAGGTTAGTTTTGTACATATTAAATTCCATGTGTGTTTCCTTTCTTGTTATGTTATGTTCCAATAAGTGTTTTTGAAGCACAAATGTGTTTCTATTTTGTGTTTTGTTCATGTTATTTTTTGTTGTTTGGTGCATTGTAGAGGTAGTTTTTATGTCAAACCTATATACTTGTGACTCCATAGCCCAATAGACATGATTAGGCAACTAGTCATGGCATAGCAAGCATACCACCCTTGGTAAATCACCAAAGATGTTAACCATTTTTCCCCACATGCCAAAATGGATGCCCCTATAGTCAAAATCTTGTATAAGGGTTTTTATTTAATGTCATGAAATATGTTGTAGCTCATTTTAAGCCATTTCATTCTAAGCTTTGGTCATAGTCTAGCTTAGTCCATGTATCATTTGGCATCTTAAGGGTCATTTTAGGGTCATATATGTAAGTGGCATATTTTTTTAGTGGCCAAGTAGTTATAGGAACAAGTCCAAGAAAGCCTAAGTTTACACTCAATAAATATTTCAACTTTTTTCTAAGTGTTAGAGAATTCAAATTTCTCTCAGAGAAATTGTTCCACACAAAGCGTACACCAAAAGTACAAGGCATAATTCCATTAGAGAAACTATTCAAATTTATTTGGCTAAATGTTGGAATTCTTTTGAGAAAATTATTTGGGACAATTTTCATGAAGGTAAAATTATTTTGGAGAATTTATCCTAAAGGCAAAAGGCTAAGTACAAATTATTTAGGACATTTTACCCAAAACAAAAAATATGTAGACCTAATTATTTTATGGAAAGTGGCCAAGAAAAAATACCAAAGAGTAAATTATTTCAGATATTTTATCCACATAAAAAGACTAAGGGTATGATTCTTTTGGTAATATTGTCTCGCAATAATTTCCTCAAAGGTCAATTTCTTTTAGACATTTTATCTGAATAAAATTCCTAAAGACTATTTCTTTTAGAAAAAGTGTCCAAGGTAATATTTTCAAAAGAGTCATTTCTTCTAGACATTTTATCCGATACACAAAGCCCAAAGAAAAAGTTTTAACAAAAGGTACAAGGCAAATCTTTCAGGGAAAATGTCTAAAACCAAAGGATCCTTGTCAAAATCCAAAGTCATTTCCATCAAACAAATTGTTCAATACAAAAGACTTGAGGAAATAGCTGGATGCAAAAGTCCTGAACTAGCAAATTCTTTTAGGGAAATTATTTCACAATAATATCCTCAAAGATAATTACATCAGCCAATTTATTTCAACAAATTTGATCCAATAGGGTGGTGACAGGTGCACAAATTTTAAAATCAAGCTCAATAATCATCCATTGGGAAAGATTAACGATAATGTAGACATCTTTGACATTCCCATAAATGTTAATTTATGGGTGCACAGATACGAAAATTAGGCCTCATGAAATAATTATTTGAGTTCAAATGATGGGCTCAAACAAATATGACAGTCTATGTTGCATCATTCATATTAATGTAATGGTGTGAGATATTTAAAGGTCAAAGAGCTTGAGAGACCACCACATGGTGTAAGAATGTAAATTAGTAGACTACTAGAAGGATCTTGAGATCAACATGTGAATGAAAAGTTGCATAAGTATGTTCAAGATGATATCTAATCAATGGAACATATTTAATCATGCAAGTCAAGTAGATAAATGGAGTGAGATGAGTTAAAATATTAATGATCTGAGCCAATTTTCAATAGCTAATCAAACAAAAGTGATCCTAAGTGGTTTAGATGAAGGTTGATAAAACAATTTTTGATGGAGTAAAATAAATAAAAAGCATGGAGTCAAGTTTGAGCATAGTCCAGTTCAGACTAGATCTTATGTTTCAAAGGATGTCACCGAGATGGACATGAATAACTTAATGGTTTCATCTCTAAGACCAAATACATGAACGGGACCCTTCTTTCCACTATTTCACACCATGGTGAACTAGTAAAGAGCAGTTAACACTAGGACAAAGATATAATATATTGATCTGATTGTTTTAACTGCATTGATGTTGGAACCTAGCTCAAAACAACTTGATCCTCTCATTATAACCATAAAAAAAGATCAAAGAGGGAATAATGTAACTATGAAACCACTTGAGGTAACCTAGATCAGTCAAATAAATTGAATGAGCATGCTTTGTATAGACAGTTGTAAATATGATTCAAATGGAGTTGTGCTCATTTGATTCCTTTTTTTAGTGCCAAAATCCCTCTCTCTTTCTCTCCTTTTCTATAAATATATCCTTTGAGATATTTTTGAGTATCCCTCAGGCTGGTATGACTAGACTCTACCATAATTTGTATTTTAAACCTCTTAGAGTAATGAATAGATTATTTTTGTTTAGTTTGTCTATTTGTCTGATATGCAAAAGTGGTTATCATCTTCCCTTCATAGGTCCAAGTTCAACCTAAATTATAATAAAATCTATTTCAAGTCATCTAGTGTGTCTTAAGGTTGATGTCATAGGTATAAATTAGATAAATTTATTGTAAGTTCTCTCAATTAAGAATTATCCTCATTTCCCTCCATCTTAAGTTTATCAAATCAACCTCTAGGTGAAACACTATTACTTGGAAATCATTACATATATTACTTTAGTTCTATTCATGGTCTATTAGTGTGATAATGAGTCAATCTTGAGAGTGGATCCTTGAACATTTGGTGCATCGCCTCCTTTAGAGTAGGTTATATTCATGCATTCTCTAACTATTTTCTCCATAAGTAATCAGTTAGTATAAATAAGAACATTTCAAGATACATTCAAGGAGTTAGCCCTTAAATCTAGAGTCTCATTTCAAATATAGGTACACCCACATACGTACAAATGCTCCCATGTAGCCTAAATCTAGAATAGGCCTAAACAACCTCTTCTAGGGTGTAAGATTTGATGACAATAGGTACCATAGTCCAATAATAGATCAACTGATGCAATGGAAATAATTAGGTCCATGATACAAATTTCTAAAAGTGTTAAAGTGTATAAATTTCTCATAAAAAATATTCTACAATAGACTAATATAGTACCAGATTTAGAGAGGGTATGCACCATTATTGGTCCTAATCCTCCACCTAAACTACCTTGATTTTAAGACATTTATAACTATTTATATGACCACATCTTTTTGCCTAATCTTTGACATAGTCACCAAAAAGTATTCCTTCATCACATAGCCCATTATAACCTCCTTGGAAACATGCTTTATCATAAAGACTATGTTGGAATGATTATTTGCTTTTTATCTTTTAGAGAATCCAAGTTATCACTTGAGGAATTTCATGAAGGGATGTGTGGGCTCCATACCAATGGTGTGGTCTTAGCTAGAAAACTCCTTAGAATAGGATATCATTAGACCAAGATGGAAATAGATGCTTTTAATCATGTCAAGAAGTATTTTTCTTATAAACAACATGGTAATTTGATACAAACACCTTCCTTACCTCTCTAGCCGATTACTACACCATGGTCTCTCTCTACATGGAGACTCGATCTCATCAAAAAAATCAACCAAACCACTTTTGATGGCCACAAACACATTCTCACTACTACCGAGTAGTTTACTAAGTAGATTGAGGCCATTCCTCTCACTTACATCATTAAGACATAGATTACCAAATTTATACATTACCATATCATTTATTGATATGGTATCCCAATACGTAGTATATCTGATAATGGTAGATCATTTATAAATCAAGATGTTAAATTTCTTTTTACCATGTTCAAAATCAAGCATAATAAATACATGACATATAACCCACAAGGCAATGGTCAAGCTAAGGCATCTAACAAAACCATTATTGTAATCCTCAAGAATATTATCAATAACATCGGTCATAATTAGCACTTGTAAATTTTTACCACCCTTTGTGCTTATTGCACTAGTCATCAAACTCCCATAGGAGCCACTCCATACTCCCTTGTTTATGGAATGAAGGATATTATCTTGACTAAGATTGAGTTACCTTCACTATAGGTATCTTTGGAGAATATTGAAGATGATGAGGATTATAGAATTTCCAATTTGTAAGACCTAGAGATCCTTGATGTCAAGCATTTGGCTACCTTAGATAACTTGAAATCATATAAAAATAGATTGTGTAGAATCTATAACAAGAACATTCTCCCTCAAGAGTTTGAAATTGGTGACTTGGTCTTGAAGGAAAATCAAAATAACACTAATGTTGAATGCAAAAATAAGGGTAAGTTTCAACTCAATTTACTAGGTCCATATATAATTATAGTAAATTATGGATCAGGGGCATACCAATTGGCTATTCTAAATGGTGAATAACTCCTAGAACCCATGAATATTATACACTTCAATAAATTCTATACTTGACATCCTTTTGAGATATTATCTACAAGATCCCTTACTTAGGGGTAACTTGTGTTGAAGTCACTTAACCCACAATTATATTATGGATTGTCCTATCCTAGACCATTTGTATTCTAACTCATTTGATCTTGAACCATTATATCTCGAAAAATAATCTCTTACTACCTTAGACCATTATAACCTTGGATTATTGTAACCTTGGACCATTATAATGATGGATTGTTGTAACTCTAGACCATTGTACCCTTAGACTGTTGACACTTTATATTTTTTATATTCTATTAAACTCATTTTCATTCCATTATGGACCATTGTAACCTATACCATTATATCCTTTAGCCAATTATGACATTGATTATGAGTCATAGGCATTTTGGACACACTCAACAGTTGATCTACAAAGTAGTTTAGCCTGAATAGTATTTCATAACTTCTTTTTGTAGAAAGGTGTACAAGGATATATCCATGTATGGTTTTTCCTATTGAAATTTTCATATTTAGTAAACACTACATGTTGTTCTATCATTATTTTGTTATTTTTTGGTAGGAATTATTACCTTGACAGGATCACACATACCATTGTAGTTGGTTTAGCTATTTTACTTACCTATGGATGTACAACTCCTCAGTTAAATAGTTTTCTATGTCATTGTTTATATTCAAGATCCCTATTGCAATCAATTTAGTTATTATTTGAAATATTAACTATGGAAGTCTATCCCCTTAGTTAAGTATTTCCATAGAATTTTTGTTAATATTTCATTTTTGTTGCTTATCCCAAAAACATAAAAACATTAAAAATTGATAGATAAAATGAACAAAAACATTGCCTTGAACCTTTATTTATGATTGATCCCATGCTATAAATATTTTGTGAGTTGAACCATTTAGTATCTCATAATTCTTAATCAAGTTGAGATGCTTATAAAATTCCAAAAGCATTTTCTAAAGATCTTATGCTCTCATCATTTTGTGAGAACTAATTTAAATGCACTCATCATTTTATGATCCCATTTCCTTATTTATCTACAATATAATAATGTTTTCTTCTCATCACTTTTATTCTATCCCATATCCTATGAGAACTACATTTGGCTTGAAGTTCATGTTGGATCTTGCATCCATGGAACTATGTAGGCAACATCCACTTGCCTTGTGCATCTAGAAACAACTTGGCTATTCCCTCTTTTAATTCTATTTTTACCCATTTTGTTGTGTTGTTTTTTTACTATCACTTGGGGGAAACTTTGTTTCCTTTATTCTCATATCATTGTTTCATCATGCCAATATCATTATTTTTTAGCTTAGGGATCACCCTATCACAAAGCATAATGCCTCTATTATACGTGCATGAACACTTTATTTTCTATTTACACTAACATTGAGATTAACCATTGTTTGTGTATTTTTGTTTGATTTTTTTTATTGTTTTTTGTGTTTTTTATCTCTCCATTTATTTTTGTTGAGGTTTTGTTATTTATTCATTAGTGTAGATTTGCATTATGTTGTGTCTTTATTTTTTTTGTTGGATTTTTTTTATGTTTTAATTGTTGTTTTGTTGTTATTTTCTCTATTGTTGTTTTGTCATTTAATTGGTTTTATTAGTATTATGTTCTTTTTTTTTAGTGTTTTGTTTTGTCTTTCTTTTCATCTTTGTTTGCACTATTTTGTCTTGTTAATATTATTTTTTTCTTTTGTGTTGAATTTATATTTAACTTTTTTTATTATTTTTTGTTCAGTTTTTAAGAACATCTTGTTAATACATGTGGATATTGATTATTCATATCTTGAATTCATGTTGTTTAAATAAATTATTCTTGATTTTTCATACATTCTTGTTCCTACTTAAATCCTGATTGTTCAAATCTTGATTTTAAGTTAGGTTACATTTTTGTATGGTTATTTTTCTTTTTCTTTTCATTTAAACATCAATAGTTTTAACTTTGGTTCTAGTAATTTTTATAATTATCCTTAGTTATAAATATTCACATTTAAACCAATCAAGTAAAAATAAAAATAAAATGTTATTATAAGTTACTCATACTTATGATGCATAATTTAAAATTTACTATAGTAAACACCCAGTGCTCCAAATCCAAAAGTCAATGTGGCATCAAAGATCATTTATAAACACACCATACCCAATACCTAACACAAGATATAACTTAGGATAATTTTGGAAACAAACAAGACTCTATGAAAGACATGCATCTCCTGACATACATTGTGAGTCTAATTGACTATTTATATGATTATTTTAGGGTGCACATCTCCTAAATTATTCTCTATCATATAGTCATACATGAATAAGAATAATAAAAATACATCAACATCCATATGATTACTAAGGACATACATCTCCTAAAAATTAGCATATATAAACACATCATAACAAAGAGAAATATCAATGTAAACATCATGTGATAATCAAAGAATATTAATAGTCCATGTACAAGTAGCGATAATAAAAAAATGAATGTCATATATATATCAAAATTATGTTTTATACATCATGAGAGTATCTATACATATCATCAATACAAAAAAAGGGGAACTACAAAATCAGCTCTAATCATGCTCATCCTTGGGATGACTTTGGTAAAAGCTCTGGCGCATCCCTGATGCTAGCGCTACTAGTAGACATAGTGGTAGATGCCCCATGACTACCCATTATGTTACTAGTTGTTTCACTGACCACTCTAACTCAGTTTCATGTCTAGACTTGGAGGTCTGACTAGTCTATTGTGACCTTGTATATTCCCTATAGGAGGCCACACTCCACTCCATAGGAACTACTACCTCGTATGCCCACATATAGTAGGATATCTCATCCTTGGTATGTAGGATATCATCCTTTATATGAAAGACATCATCCTTGGCCACAATCATGTCAGCCAAGACTCTAGCTAATCTTGACCTTATATTTATCCTTGATCAATGAACCTCATCCCTCTCCTATGTGAGCCTCTCCACTTGAGATATTAATCTCTCTCTATCCACATGAGATCTATCTCACTCCCCAACTAATATTTTTAACTCTATATCTTATGTGGTTAATTAGACCTAAACCCCTACCAACTATTCCACCTATATTCTAAGTCCAATAATCTTTGCATCCCTAGCTATAATGAGACAATTTATCCTAGTGGTCTCTCCCTAAGTAGTAGCCAATTATGCATATAACCCATCCATAATGATCTATAAACTTGTAATCTCATAGAGGCATGAAGTAATATCCCTCTAGAGCCTATCAATCAAATCCTAGTCTTATGTGGGCCTCCATCTACCAAAGGGACCTACCCCTCCTAAACTTTTAATTTTCCCTACACCTATATTAGAGGGCCTTACCTCACTTGAACCTATCATGTTGCTTCAATCACCACCTGGGGCATCCCCCATACCCACACCCTAATTTCCCAACTTAGCCATCTATATATCCTCTATGAGATCCTATTGTGATTGAGGTTGTACCACCTAAAAAGGAATAACATAAAAAATAGCTAGTTAAATTAACACTTGACCCTTTTACTATGTTGGGGCCTATCCTTGATATCTCCTCATCTACACACATCTCTTTCATAATATTGGTTGTTGGGTAAATGGCTTCATCAATTAGATGGGTCTCACTCAGATCTACCATACAACATAATTTTTAGTGACCTTTGCATCTATCAATCCTCCAATATACTCTCATAACACATGAATAACCCCATCATAATTTATCACTATCTCTAAATTGGGCATTGGTGGCTGCCACTTCCTAATCTCCCTAGTCATGTGTGTGAAGTAGTGAGTACCCTTCAACATCTTATTGCATGCTAAATTATCTCTAGACTTAATTTGACCTATATATCTCCACCACATAGTCATAGCACCCTATAATATATCATAGAGTGATCATTTCCCCAATCACAATTATATCCTCTACCCATAACCACTGTGTCCCTAAGTAGGGTTACTAAATAAAATCTTCATCCTCCATCTCATTAATTAGTTGCCTATAGTAAGGCAAGTCCCCCAATTTTCTCTACATACTTGGTCTTGTAGGGTACCATCCCTAAGCCACAGGGTCCTCTAGTCCCCTATGATATCTCATCCCCATTGGTTATGCAATGGTTATGACTCCCAAGCCCATACTTATAGAAATATTTTGTGGCCTATATTTTTCCCTCCTCAATATGCAATCATATAAAGGTCCTTAAAAAATTGTGATAGGATGATCGGTCCCTAGGAAAACCATATAAGCTAATCAAACATATACTGCAGTATGCTGATCAAACCCAATGGAAATAACAATCCAATTTTGTTAGGTAATAGAATGCCACTAATAAGAGATATCAATACTACCACCTCTAGGGGAACTATCACCTATCCTACCCACCCTCTGTGGGCTAAGCCAAATCCTCTAGGTTATCCACATATATACACTGATCAAAAATATCTTGGTCCACTACCCCAAGTAGGTCATATAGCATAGCATGTCATACTTCCCCCATCCAAGTAATCTTGGATCCTTACATTGACACTTGTAGGATATAGTTTACATCTTCCAATATCACCATAGCCTCCCTAATTGATAAATGAAAAGTAGAGGTCTCCAAATTCCACCTCTCCATAAGTGATGACAAGTTATCTCTATCTACATGGATCACTAGAAATCATTCTAGGTGATATATGTCTATTATTACTAAGACACCCACAAGCTCATTTGTCATACATCCTTGTCACCACAATACCCGAGAGCATCATTCTCATGATGTGATGACTATAAATCACTCTTAAAAATTAATCAAGGGCATGAGGTGAATTATCTTTCCTATTATTCACTTAATCATTCTAATTTTGAGGCCTAGATTAATCCTTTATGTGTCTCTATCTCTATTATTTGAATTTTAGGCATGTATTAATCTATTGTGGCCCCATTATATTTTAGTCTAGTGTTATCTTCATTTTTTTGGTGATCCTATCATTTATTAGGATATTCCCACTACTTTTCAGGGTGATCTTTTTTATTATCATGACCTCACCATTTAGCAAGTTGTTCCTGCTAATTGGTAAGGTGATATTGCTAATCTTGGTGAAATTATCATTTGACAAGTGATTTACACCAAATTATGTGGATTCACCATTGTTTTGGTGACCTTGACATTTAGACTCATGATCCTACTAAAAGGTTGTTGAGATCACTGCTCTTATGGCATTCCTACCAATTTTTTGGGTGAACTCACCATTTTTTTAATTGGGAAAATGGTGGCATCGCCCAACTACCACCTACCTACACATAATAAATACAATAAATGACCAAATTAAATACAAAAAAAATTACCTATCAATTCTTTGCTCCTCAGTGGGAATTGGTACTCTCTCATGCTCTCTAAAGTGATGGCAGTGTTGGATGTTTGCCATACTTCTTAGCTCTCTCACATGAAAATATCAGAGCACAAAAATTACTATAGCTAAGGGTGTAAATACACTGTTTTTACCCCCAGGGGTTAAAATATAGTAATTTTTTTAATTTATTCACCCCTAGGACTATAATTGAACCATTACCTATCTTGGGCTACTATTTTATCCCCTCTTATCTATTTTTATTCTTTTTTTCTTCTAATTGCTCTATTTTTTATCTTATTTATAATTAACAAGATTATTATTTTGTTCGATCGAGGGCCCAACCCATCAAATATTTTCAAATTTTTTGGATTCCCATTAAGGGGGATTCATGGGCTAACCAAATGATGTTTAGGCCATTTATAAATCTCAATTCCTCTATAATCATGAATATTTTTTAAATGAAAAGTGGAACAAAATTTATTTCTTCTGATTATAGTAATCTCTTCATTATTCAAAAAGATGTTACTTTGACTAAATGTCTCATCATGCTTTATAAAATAAGCAAAAAATATAGACATATAATTCCTATCACTATTATTTTTCAATTAGCAATCTAAGTAATATTCTATGACAATGCACAATGTAGGCCAAAATCACTAAAATATGCTAAATCATTTAAACTTATCACATACATGTGTTGATTTAGGCTAATGTATTCCTAAATGGGACAATGCATTTTATGTGTTTATTATATTTTATTAAGTAATCTTGAATCAAATTCTAACCATGTAAAATAACACTCTAGACCACTGAAATCTTATAATTTGGTAGCACACATTATGTGCATGTTATATTTTATATCTAGAATTCCCTAACTAGGGTATCGTTATGTATGCAATTGACACTTTCTTCTGATTATACTCTAGTCAAATTATGATTTAGTAAAATGACATTTTTGACCAAGATAATTTAGTGTGTAACAAATTTCCAAATAATTACAAAAAATTAATCAAAACCACTTAAGAAAATTGAACCAAATCAAGAGCCTAAGTCAAAATTCCATGAAAGTTATTAAAAATCCATTTATTGTAAATTCATTGCTCAAATCTATATCATCTGATGACATCATCAATGCAGTGGCATCCATATGCCATTAATGGAACAAATATCAATATTAAGCTCTCCCATGCCTCATTAATGCCCCCTTTTTCTAAATATAAATGGATAGATTTATGGCTTGTCTCTCCAAAATTGAATCAGTTTATGGCCACACATCTTGATCTCAAGATGGATGATCATGGTTGATCTTGAAAATTTTTATAAATTTATAAATAAGTGATCCAAGACCAACATAAATTATACAAACTTACCATGAAAAAATTTCTATAGGAAAGCTTCACCTATTTGTACAAATTGACAATCTTGTGAGACTAAGCCATTGGTTCACTAGGATTTGATGGAGGAACATGTTACTCTTCATTGATGTAGATTTGGTGCACCAGATCTAGGGAAAAACATTATTTTTGGCCACTCTTGGAAAGAGGGATGTTATTAGGAAGGTTTGGTATCATTATTTTTTTAAATAGCTCTTATAATTTACTATCAACACCCCATGATGGAGTAAGCTTGATGTTTTAGCTCTACATGCTTCTTTATAGATGTTTTCTTGACTAACACATAGACTAACACATCTCATAATCTTACTTTATATCTATATTATTCCATTTACCTAAATTCATGATCTTGCTACTACCTGATTGGACTCCTCCATTGTATAATACAACTAAGTGACTTGAGGTCTTGTAGGACTATGTAGGTAGTGCTTGATTCACATTGAGTTCACCTCAGTCTTCCCTAATCCATGCTCTTGCCTTTTTTACAAGAATTTTTCATTTGAATTCCTTTACCATTTTTCAAGCATGTTTAAGCCATTTTTTCACCATTTTATGAGTTGGACCATTATGTGTCTCATAATTCTCACTTGAGTTGATATGCCTAGAAAATTCCAAAAAACACTTGAAAAGTATTAGAAAATCTTAAAAATCATAAAATCACAAAAAATGGCTTAGAACTTTCATGGAGATATAAATCCATCAATTTTTTTGGGATGGGACATCTTATCCATTCAATTTATTTCTAGACCTCCTTGATATTTTTCCTCCCATTTTTAGGATAATTACATTGGCCTAAAGTCCGCACAGACTATATAGGCAACACTTAGATACATGGGGTGTCTCAGGTTAGCTCAGCTACACCTTAATTTATTTTTTGACCACTTTATTACCTTAAGGATTATGGGACTCCTATCTATTTCATAAGTAACCACTTGTCATTTAGTTTCCCCATCCTTATTGACCTTAGTCATATGCTCTTATAATTTTATGAGTTTATTCTTATTCTCAACCTTAGATATAGTAAACATTATGAACCAAGTTCATGTGTGAGTGTTTGTCTCTTGTAATTTAGTGTTGTTTTGACCTAAACCATACTCTCACATTTGTGTAATTTGTTTATGTTGATGTTTTCATTATTGTGAAACATTATCCCCTATTTTATCACGCACTCACCATTTTTCAAGACTAATCCTATTTTCTTCTACACATTAATCATCTTTAATTCTCATCATTTTATTCTATCCCATATCTTAGAAGAAATACATTTGGCTTGAAGTTCATGTCTGATCTTGTGTCCACGAGATTATGTAAGATATTGACACTTGAGACTTGAGACTTGATTAACCATATCTTATACTTGCATTATGAATTAATGTATTTTCCTATAGTTAGTTTATTATATTATATTTACTTGAGATTTGATTTTTCATATATTATGACTAAGTTCTTTATACTTACATATAAACTAAGTTTATCACTCTTTGGATAATACTGTTATTATAGTTGTCAATAACTATGATACATAATATCCCAAGATACAAAAAATCCTAGTTCAGTGGAGCTTACAAGTAATGGTGCCATAATACTTCTTATTCACATGTGAAAAAATAATCTTCAACCCAACTTAATACTATCCAAATGCAAATTAATTAAATCAAAAATGAATCCCTACTATTTAGGATGTGCATCTTCATGCTAATAGGTATCCCAAATTCATGTTTATCCTATGTACCAAATTACTCTTACTCTATGATTATGATTTTATTATGTAATCCCCCTTTTCTAATTTTCTATACTGTAGCATTTTCATTGTGTGAATGATTATAACTGCCTTTAGAAATCATTCTCTTTATTTCCCTACTAGGGAATTTTAATTGTATGAATGATTATAATTACCTTTGGGAAAATCATTATTTTCACTTCATTATGCTAATTATTCTAACCACCTTTGGGAAAATCATTTTGTTTCAACATATTTTCCCTACTAGGGCATTTTCATTATGAAAATGATTATAACCACCTTTGGTCAAATCACTCTATTTATCCACCCTACTAGGGCCTTTTTATTGTGTACATGATTATAACAACCTTTGGAAAAATCATTCTCTTTATTCATCCTATTGGGGTATTTTCATTATGTGAATGATTATAACTAATTTTGGGTAAATAATTATCTTCATCTACCATACTAGGGCACCTCATTATGCCACTAATTATAACCACTTTTGGGTAAATCAATCTTTCCACCCCCAATACCTATAGGTCAATCATTTCCTTATTTTTGAGCGAATGTTTTCCCTTATTTACCACCTTATCCCTTGATGGGGCATTCAACCCTCATCCATCACCTTTTAGGACATTATCCAAGGCATTAAAAAAAATTTCATTATTTGAGAAGACATTACAGTGCCTATATTTTGAAACATTTTCCCAAATAGGGGTAAACTATAGACACCCCATTTTTACTGCAACTATGTTCCAACTGGAATTCAAATTAATTTCTATCAAATAGTGAAATTTGAGCCTAATAATCACTTAATGTCTTAATTTTGTCTAAACATTAGACATTAGTGCTCATAATCATGTTGAAGCATCCCTATTTGGGGTATTATCTTATACATAGCAATAACCTCTCACAAATTCATCTCCAGTCAACTTACAACCTAACAAATTGATAGTTTGTCCTTTTGATCCATTAAGTGGGAAAATTAAATAATTCTTAAAGTCCAAAAATGCTAATCAAAATGAATTAACTAAGCAAATCAAATTAAATGCTTGAGTTAAATTTTCATGTGTAATTAGTGAAAATGAATTTTATGAAAAGAAAATTTTAATAAAAATGACCTCATGATGATGTCATAATCCTTAAAGTCATGGAATTGAAAATATATCCTCTAAAGCCTTAAATTCAAAAATGGAGAGTCATGCTTAATAAATGGGATTTCTATCCCAAATATTAATTACTTGTCCCCTACTTAACTCAACTAAAGTTAGTATAAACCTAACCACATTTAACTCTAACCTAACTACACTTAGGTTAGAGTTAATTTAGAAGTCTATAAATATAAGACTTCACCCATTATTTAATAATATCTTTTGGTGTAATGTTATGATTGAAAAATACCTTCAAATACCATCTTTGTAGTGTTATAATGTTCATTTGTTGAGAGAGATCCAAGCCAAGCTAAAGTCAAGCCCAATATTTCTAAGGTGACAAGGAAAGATGATGCAAGGAGCACCATTTCCGAAAATTCTTTGATCACACAATCAAACACATCCATCCATGGCCAACATACAACTCTTGTTCTCAAGGAAGGTAAATATTATTTGTTTTATCTTCTCTTGATAGTTACTTGTATTGTTCTCTTTCTCTTTAAATGTCTAGGCTAGAGGTTTTAGTTTAATTAATGTTTTTTTATTTGATTTTAATCATACTAGCATGATACTAATCTTTCTTCTTGGATTGTTATCAATCATAGATATAGTAAAAAATACCTAGATGAAAATTGATACAGACTAGTTGGGTGGAAGGGAGACTCCTTTGGTGGTTATTGATAGTGATGGTGATGGATATGGTGAGGATAAAATGATGAGACCAACTCATGAGACTCACATAGAGAGAAGATATAGGTTAGGAACAAAATAGATAGGGATATCATAAGATGATTAGACATTGATCAATAGATTATGGGAGATATGTGCTTGAGATAGTGAGATTACATGATTACATGGAGAGGTGGTGAAACTATAGGGGGAGGTTGATAACATGGGTGGCCAATTATCAGTAAGAATAGTAGATATCATACATCTAAAAAGTGGATAGATAAGTTATAGGTTGAGGTTGATAGGATAGAGATGGATGTCCTGGAATTAGTAGTTACGGTGGTTATATACAAGAGGAAGGGACTCAAACACTATATGATATAACTCTTACATAGTGATATAAATAGGAGAGAGATACTTCATGGATAGAGCTGGTAGAGTCCATGGTTTTTCTATAAGGGTAGGGACAATTATCTACATTAGACATAGTTATGTTGAACTTATATGAAGAGGTTATTCTGTGCACATAATGAGCACCATCTTATAGAGAGTACTCAACCAAAAATTCAATGTCAAAGAGATATGTACAACTAATAAAGTCTGAGAGGTTTATGGGGTAGGTATTATATACACATAATATTTTCAACTTTTATCAAATGCTAATGCTTTCTATCTTATAGGAACCCATCAAGTCTCAATCTCTATGAGTGCATGCCCTAAGGGGTACATTAAGAAAGGGGTGGGCATAACATTGGTGATTCATAGGATTGTTGTCCTTTATTGCCACTTATTACCAATCCAACTAGTTCCTAAAACATTCCCCTAAGCTAATAATCCTATTTTACACACTCCTCTAGTCATTTACAACCCCTCCTTCCACTTTTCCTAACCTAAAACCCCTTTTAACAATTTATAGTACTAGGTCAATTAGGTCAACCTTGTACTCTTATGGGTGAAATTCATTTAGGGTCTAGGTCAACTCTTGGCTGACCTAGCCTGTGACCTAGTGGATTTTTGTCCATAATAGTACTAGGTCAATTGGGTTGACCCTATTGACCAAAACTTTGAGAAGGGCTTAGGGTTAAATCCAACTATATATAAGATTATTTCACCATTCTTAGAGAGACATCAAGAGTTATTATTTACTTGCACTTTTTTACAATTTGATCTTCTACCATTCTACTTGAGGAGTCTTAGATTAGTTTTTTTATTTAGATAATCTAGTCTTGTGGAGAAGTCTTGGATACTTTGGCCTTTAT
This sequence comes from Torreya grandis, assembly GCA_037957365.1. Lineage (NCBI taxonomy): Eukaryota > Viridiplantae > Streptophyta > Pinopsida > Cupressales > Taxaceae > Torreya > Torreya grandis. Next base: position 2,123,366 of record JARHVA010002772.1, read on the forward strand.
TAGTGATCCTTACAAACTAGAATAACTTCTTACAAAGCCCCTTTGGCTAAGGGAGATATTGAGTCTCGATGGGTTCATCTTTTAGGTAAGTATTCTCTAACTTTGATCCTCTCTTTAGTAGATATAAGTGACATAAGTATTGGATTTTGAGTAATATTACTCTTCTTCTCCATACATTATGGTCTTATTCATACATAGCTTAATTGATATTTTCTTATGCATGTTTATTTCTATTTGTATACTAACCCCCACTTTGTGCCACAAACTTTCATGAGCACTAGATTAGCTTTATTTGCTTTACTTGTTATTAGTATAGTGAATATGAAAACATAGGGATTAGTTAGGGTTACTGATTTAATTTTCTTGACTGGAGGCTTTGAAACCCTCCTTAGTATTATTATTGTGATAAAAGATCCCATAATTAGGTCTAGTTAATCCACATATTGGTCATGTTCCTGATTATCTAATGTATCCCAAATCATAAGTATAAGTAGGATCTATCTTCTCTGAGTTAAGATTGATTTATAGACTTGATGCATTTCTAATTGCATACATTCTGGTGAACCCAATGTGAATCTAACCCTTGCAGGTTTTTTTTTCCTGTTTTTAATTTTATATCATTTTATTTATTATCATTATTATATTTATGATACTAGGTCAACATGGCCAATATAGTTTCTAATTTTTATGTATAGGTTTAATACACAGTCACATCAAAAACAACTATATTCTATTGATGCAATTTTTCATCAAATACAAGCTACTAGGTCAAATAGGTCGACATGGTACTCTTACAAGTTTCTATATAACATACTAAGTAAACCAAGCTAGTATAATCATCTTCTAGACTTCTAAAAAAAAATACTAGGATGACAAAGTTGGTATAGTTATCTTCTATACTTTCATAAAAACATACTAGGTCAGCCAGGCCAATATAGTCAGCAAACAAGAAATTATAGAATTAGGTCAACCTAATTGACATAGTAGGCATAATTTTCAAGTAAAATTTAAGGAAATTCAATATCAATCTCATATTCCTATGCATCTTCTAACCCACCATGATTCATTTCTCTCTTTCTATTTCATCCCAGTTATTCCTCATAGTTCTATTTTTCATAGTTTTCAATCTTTAAAACTACCCTCATATAACAAATTAGGTCAACCTAGTCAACCTAGTTCTGTATTCTATCTTCTTTCTAAAATAATAAGTCAACATTATCAACATAATTCTTAAATACCCTTGCTTCAATAGTATAGTAACAACACTGTCAACTCTATACTATAATTTTTGTATACACTATCATCTAAATTGACACTATAATATGTTTCAAATTAGAAATTAACATCTATATTATAGTAATTACTTCACACTTTCACTTCCAATTTATTGCATTCTTAGATTAGATCACATAGTATAATTAGGTGGGTTTTAAATATACCATTTAGTTGCACTATTTTTCTTTTTCTTGCACACACTAATAAATCATATAATTTTAAAACACATTTAAACAATTTTCTATCCAAGGCTTACCTACTTGTATTTCATCACCAATGGGGAAGCCAACATGGCTTTTTGGCCAAGTATAAACACATGGTTAATGGTATATATCGATAAAGAAAATGACACCCTTATCACTATGGGATTATGAAGTGAGGGGGTAGGCCCTAATACCAAGCTAATACCATTGCCATCACAGATCCCTTTCAACCTAAATGTCTAGAAAGCATCCATAGATTACTTTCTAGTTCCATAATTTCAACCAACTTCCCTATAACACTTAAAATAACACTTTATTATAAACTAACAACATTTAGGATGACCTCATAGTTATCATTTAATTTCTAAGTTGATTGTTTTCTCTATGCTTATTGTATGTTGTATTGGAAAAACTTGCATTGGATAGTGTTAGTGCAAGGTTTTATGTTATGTGTCTCAATTGGCTCATCCTCATTGACCCAATTGATTGTATGTTTACTTTCATTTCTTGCTCTTAAGTACATTACAAAATCTTTCCTTATTTTTTAGTAAATTATCATTCTGTTAGACATAGTCTCTTATAGACTATGTGTTTCCCCTACTTGCAACACTATGTTAATCCTATCGACCTTGTATATCTTTTACTAGTCAAATAATCATACTAGGTCAATCTAGTTGACTCCGTACTCTTATTAGACTCAATTTTTTCTAGTTTGTGATACTAGGTTGACCTAGTTGACTTTGTACTCTTATTGATGTCCTATCTATCTGACTTAGTTCTCTATTTCTCTCTTCTTTTTTAGCATCCTATTTCTTTCCTCAAGCATCATATCCCCTATTAGAATCTTCTTGGACAAATTGAATCCATTTAGACACTATATGGGGTGCTTTTTCCTTCTTATCTTTTCATATATTTTCTTCCTCTTTTCAGCTTGTGGGGCATCTTATGATGCCCATCCACATATTTCTCTAGCCTTTGGGGAATCTTATGATGCCCATACCTATATATAATTACCCATTAGGGCATCTGGTGATTCTCAATTTTAGTCTCAATTAAATTCTACCAAACTAATTCAACTTCAAGAAACCTACAAAGACACATAGGGTTGTCTCTCACATGATCATCCTTGATATAGACATTAGTTTAGGATTCTTCCCTTCTTTTCATGATTTATATATACTATATATCTAACATTTTTTAGGATACTTACATGGGTCTTTCTCTCTACACTATTTCTCTCTTTCATAAACCTTAGTCCTCCCTTTTGGTCTTTTGGTTTCCCCTTTTTCTCATGAGTTTCATTGCAAAACTATGGATAAGACCCAATCTTCCTCATGATGTACTATCATCTCTTTATTTTCATACTTTTTACATGATTTTTGGTACCCTCATGGGTTTCTATTTTATGATTTGTAGAGTAAGACCATGGATAGGACCTAGCCTTCCTCATAAAATCACCATCTTGTCATTCCTTTTCTATAATGTGCTTTACAATGGTTACAAGTGGTGATCCTTGTTCTCAAGCTTTAATGTTTGCCTCTTTTTTATATATTTAATTTGCATAACAATCTATGTTAGCATGTTTACCTCATTATTATGATAAGGAAGCACTTTTTTGTCATTGAATCCCTTTTTCACCCTTTGTCACATTTTTTTTCAATTTGCAGTAATTCAAATTATTTCATGTTTAATTCCTCTTGATTTCCTTTCCTTTCACTCCACATTGGATAAAAAAGGGAAAAGTTAAGATACCACTTTTATTTCACCTAAATTTATGAGAATCTTAGACACCATTCTCTCTAAGCTCTCTTTCTTATCAACCAAGTCCCAAGTATTCAAATGAAAGTCATCTTTAGCACCCATGTTTAGTTTTCCAAATCCATATAGAAGAAGAATAGAAAAATTCATCAAGAAAGTTAAAATCCAAATCATTTTAAATAAAATTGAATAATATAAAAAGTCAACATACAAATATCAAAATTTACTATCACACCAAAAAACATGATTACAAGCACATCTCCTATCTCCAATTGAAGCTCAAACTCCATAGTTGGCCTCATGATAAAGATGAGGTCCATTGGGGTGCGGTAGGCAAGTAGATTAGAATAGGAGAATTTAAAAAACTCCATGGTGCTACATAATTTATCATAAAAATACCTAATCTTCACATTAGATCAAAATCTCTATAAGGGGTCCTAAGCAATGGGGAACACATTGTGAGAAGGTAGGTCCATTTTACTTTTCATGCATATAGCCTTCATGGGATGATCTACATACTACATATGTTTGGTCTAAGACTTGTGTGGTTAAGACAAGTTCTTCATAATCCTTAAGTTTGAAATTCCTCTTATTTTGACAAACCTAATTTAGGTGTCTTGATTTCAATAAATATTTCTCTCTACCTTGGTTTTTCCTTAATTTTCCCTTCTACCCATTTCATTTCTCCCCTTAATAGGCAAATTGTGATTCTAAATCTATTTTCCTTCCTTTCATACTTCTTCTTCACATCTTAAAAACATGTTAGCACTACTCTGTTTTAGTTTTATCTATTCTTAAAGCAAAATAACATGTTTGAGAAACTATAGATTACTTTCTTTACACTAGTGCTCTGCATTTCTAGGTATGCCTTACTTTCTTTTACCATTTGTCATTGTTGTACTACTCTTTTTTTGGATACCTGAGTCTATTTCTACTTTTATGTACTTTTTTCTATTTTTGAGTGAGGTTCGCTTGTTAGTTCTTACTTATCACTTTAGTTTTGCATTTTATGCACCTTTTTCCATTGTTGATTGAGGTTGGCTTGTTTCTTCTCACTTATAAATGTTGTTTTCCCTTTTATGCACCTTTTTTCATTAATGATTAAGGATTGTCACTACTCATTCATAAATGTTATTTTACCATTTTTTCTTTTCCATCTTTGTTTAAGTAAGGATTATTACTGATTTTACATTGATGTTTAACTACCATCCTTTTTGACGTGTATCCTTGGTTTTATTTTGTGATTTTTCCTTTCTTACTCAAGGTTTACTTGTTTGAGTTTTTCGATCTTTAGTAACCTTGGATTTTTAGTTAATCAATTTTATATAAATTTTGACTTGGTCATTTAGTCTAACATAGAACCTATCACCCCCACTTACTAAATTTACAAGTATGTTCCATCCACTAACACCAATTATCTTGGATTCCCTACGTTTGTTTGTTTTTGCTCTTTATTTTTATATTTTTAGGTTTGTTGAAAGTAGCCTACGCCCTCCATAATCAAAACTATAAACACAATAGACAACCATCCAATGATAAAAGTAAGTCAAGTTATGCATCACATTTATTTTTTAGTTATTTCCCTTTTGATCATTTAATTTCAATTATTTTATGCTTTAAAATACTATAACTTTTTTTCCTCACTATTGTGTGTTACTATGTTATTTCTTGAAGCACCATCCCTTATTATACCTGAGTGACATGTGATGAGCTTCACACATAATATTTTCAAATTTTATCAAATACTAATGCTTTCTATCTTGTAATAACCCATCGTGTCTTAATTTTTTTTATTGCATACCCTAAGGAGTACACTAGAAAAGGGGTGGTTATACTATTGGTGCTTTTCAAGATTTTTATCCCTTATTTCCACTTATTACCAATCCAACCACCTCCCAAAACATTCCCCTAAGTTATTACTCCTCTTTTGCAAACTCCTCCAGTCATTTACCACCTTTTTTACCCCTTTTATAACCTAAAACCCCTTTTGATAGTTTACTTCATTAGGTCAATTGGGTCAACCTTGTACTCTTATGGGTTAAATTAATTTAGGGTCTAAGTCGGCTCTTGGCCAACCTAGCCCATGACCTAGTGAATTTTTATCTATAACAACACTAGGTTGACTGGGTTGACCTTGTCAACCAATTTTTTTGAAATGGCTTAGGGTTAAATATTCCTATATATACAAGATCATTTCATCATTTTTAGAGAGACATCAAGAGTTATTATTCATTTGCACTTATTTACAATATGATCTTCCACCATTCTACTTGAGGAGTCTTAGCTTAGGGTTTTTACCTAGAGAATCTAGTCTTGTGGAGAAGTCTTATATGCCTTATCCTTTCTTAATGATCCTTACAAACCATAAAAACCTCTTTTGAAGCCCCTTTGGCCAAAGGAGAGATTGAGTCTCGATGGGTTCATATTTTAGGCAAGTATTCTCTAACTTTGCTCCTCTCTTTAGTAGATAGAAATAGCATAAGTATTGGCTTTCAAATAATATTACTCTTCTTCTCCATGCTTTAGGGCCTTACTCATACATAACTTAATTTATATTCTCTTATTCATGTTTATTTCTATTTTTTTACTAACCCTAACTTTGTGCCACAAGCTTTCGTGAGCACTAGATTAGATATCTTTGCTTTACTTGTTATTAGTATAGTGATTATGAAAACATAAGACTTAGTTAAGTTTATTTCTTAATTTTTTTTACTAGAGGATTTAGAACCCTCCTTAGTATTATTATTTTGATAATAGATCCCCTAAATGGGTCTAGTGGATCCACATATTGGTTATGTTCCCAATTATCTAATGTATCCCCAATTAGAAGTGTAAGTAGGATCTATCTTCTCTGAGATGGGATTGATTTATAGACTTGATGCATTTATGATTGCATACAGGTATCACATCACATCATGGGTCCTGCACAATGTCATACACTCATTCTTAGGATATATGTCCCATATGAGGCTCATGGGAAGACTTGATATAGTCTTGAGATTGATGTATTGATGTACATATATTTTTGAGATGTATCATTATATAAACACATGTGATTCTGATATATATATATATATATATATACACACATGATTCATTTGGGCTATGAGACTTGTGTTATTTGTGATGTTTTTAATATTATAGAATTTTTATTATTTTTACTTTATGTATGGTTTATGGGATATATGGATAAACATAGTACTGGTACATATGATTTATGATCTAGATGGATAGCTAGATACTTGTGGTAATTATATGTCTTACATTTTAATTCACAATAGCGCATGCTAATTCTTTTCATCATTTAACTATGGTATACAAAATGTATGATTTGTATAGATACATGGATAGTATACTAGAGAGGTGCCTTGGGTTTATTTATGCTTTGTATTGGATTTCCAACATAAATAAGGATTAAACAACCTAAATTTTAATTTAACGTAAAAAAATATCACCAATGATATAAAATAATCATGATGAATGTTATGTTTTAGGCATAAGGACTATAAAAGAATAATTTGTGTAAAACAAAGTGAGTCATTATATGGACAAATCATAACCAAACTATATCATAATACACAAAACAATCTTCACACACACACACACACACACACACACACACACACACACACACACACACACACACACACACACACACACACACACACACACACACACACACACAACAAATAAGTCAAATTTTAAGATGTATAGTATATAATGCATCATGAGATATGAAGTCATAATTACACTAGATTATAACACATATAATGATTTTGATACAACACTATCAAAAATGAACACAAACTATAAGATTAAATAAGATGAACAAAGATTACTAATAGAAGACAAACATAATGAAATAAAATATCACAAAAGGAATCAATATGAACAAGATTTAAACTAAATAACCCAAAAAAATTTAAAATAATAATATGTAAGTGAGATAATGTTGAGTGGTTAAGGTAACAAAATTCGATACCCAACAATGGTTAAGGTAATACAATAAAATAACCAGTGAATGGTTAAGGATGAGAAAAGAAAATAACCAACTAATGGTTAAGGATAAGAAAATAAAATAACCAACTAATGGTTAAAGATAAAAGGATGAGAAAAATAACCAAAAATGGCTAAGGATAAGAGGACAACTATAAATCATAAGGGTAAGAAGATTTAATGAAAATAACCAAATTTTTCTAAATTAAAAGACATATGAGATGAAAAAAAAACATAAATGAAAACAATAAACACCTAAAAGACACAACAAAAGAATTGACATCCTAAATAATGATTGAGGCATTTGGTATCTAAGATCTAGGATACTAGTGGAACAATCGATGAGGAAGTAGGAAGAGGAACACATGAATTGAAAATGAATCCATGCTCATAGAAATATATGATGGACAAGGTAGTGGTTGAGCTGACCCTAAAGACCCATGTCTTTAAGCACTACCTACATAATCCACCCTAGATAAAGTCCATGTAGGGATATTAAGCCATATGTAGTTCTCCCAATATGGGAAGTGATGAGAAAATGGGTTATTGATGAAGTGTTTAATTTCACATGAATAGAGCATGATTGTCCCTCTCAAGAAATCTGAGTGAGTGAGTTTGGAATCTAGTTGAGATGGTAGACATGTTTTATGGTAAGTGTTTACATGTAGTTTTGGATGTTTTGGTTTAAGATAGGTGTAAATGATTGTGAAAAAGATGGTTATATATAATATGTTCCTCTATCATGATCAGGGACTTGGGCACACAAACAAAAGGATCTAACCCTAAGTTAAAATGTGATGGAATGGGTGACAAACCAAGTAACAAAGGACAATGTGTAAATACACAATGGATGACTATAATGGGATGCCCCCAAGTAACTAGGGTGAATATATAGAATGGATTATGCATGGCTTTAAAAACATATTTTTCACCATGGTAATTTCCTAAAGCACTAGTAAACTAGTTTTCACTTATGAACGAACTTGTTTTTTTGCTTTTCTCATTTTTTTGACTTTCGATTCATTTCTATTTTTGCCATTTTTGTAATTTTTTACACCTATGGTATTAAAAATAACATATATAATGAGTTAGGAATATAATCTCTTAGTGTGAATGATGTTCATAGGTTAATCAATCTCCTCTCTATATTTTGTGGCTAACCTATACGTTCCTAATACATATTGAGCAATAATGATATACAGGCCCAACCAGTTAAGCTTAAACTTTCATTTCTTCTATCTTTCAACATTTTTATTGCATTAGTTTTCATTAAGAATAAGATCTTTGATTTTAAACTCCTTGTATTTTATCCACTTATTATAGATATAACAAAGGAAATTTTGATATACTTGCAAATGTTTTTAAGACATTAAGTCATTTCTTATCTATAAGATTGAGTTCATTAAGGCATGAAGTATGATAGGATTATTCATCAATGATTTGTTGTAGGGATATGTGCAAAGATATAATCTTGAATTTTATGGGTAAAATAGACTCACTACCATATACAATGGAATAAGGGATTGCCCCCATGGGAGTACGAAGGATAGTGTAGTATACCCAAAGGAAGGGTAAAGTTATGTGTACTAGTCATGACCAACTTCATTAATAACTCATTTAAGTATGTGTATAATGTTTTTATTATTTGTCTCAGCTTGGCCATTTACTTGTGGGTAGTAGGGAGTGGACCATTTTTGTTTTATGTGATAGGTTTGACAAAGAGCTCTGACTTCTTTATTTTTGAATGATTTTTTATTATCATATATAATAGTGGAAGGGATACCAAAGCAATAGACAATGTGGTTTAGGATTAACTTAGATATTTGTTTATCGATAACATATGTAAGTGGAATTACCTCAAACCACTTGGTAAAGTACTCAATTATGGTTATAATGTGTTTGTAACCATAAAATAAATTAGGATGGTTTTTTCCAATGAGGTCTAACCCCCATGTAGAGAATGACCAAGGTTTGGTAATATGATGTAAATATTTTTAAGGGATATGTATAAGGTCACCATGTTTTTTACAAGGTATAAATTTTTTAACATAAGTTCATGAATCAAATTCCATGGTAGGCCAATAATGACCTACATGTAAAAGATTTTTGGCTAGGACTATGCCACTAGAATGTGAACCACAGATTCCCTCATGAACTTCCCTCATGGCCAAAGTAGATTCTTTAGAATTTAAATAGTGTAAAAATGTTCCATCATATCCTCTTTTATATAAAGTATTACCAAGGATTGTATAATGAGAGGTATGTTGGATAAATCATTTTTGTTGGTTGTGGATAAGTAAGGTGGAAGGGTGTTATCATGAAGATACACATATATATCAAAATGCCAAGGAGAAGTGGGACAAACCACCTCACAAACCATTTTAAAATCAGGAATGTTTTAAGTTGGTATCATTATGTACTCAAAAAAAAAAATTGTGTTTTGGGTTAACATCAAACAATGAACCAATAGTCATCATGACATATATTGCCTTGTTGATGCATGGTAGTTGTTCAAATTGGATAAATGGAAAAGATAAATTTAATATATCCACCATCCATTTATATGGGATTAAATTATCATCATGAGATTTTAATTCATCAATTACTTGATTTATGAAAAGTTTAGAATCACCAAAGATGAGAAGATGCTGGATACCCCTTTGAATAAAAAGTTTAAGACCAGTTATGAGAGCTTAATACTTTAAAATGTTGTTACTAATAGTGAACTCAATTTTTAATTATTGAGGAATAAAATCCCCATATAGTGTGACTATAAAAATACTATCCCCTAATCCATGGTTTGGGAAATAATAATCAAATAACAATTTACAAACTAGAGATTCATTGCTAGACATGATTGTTTCATTTGGAAATTTTGCAGCAAGAGTGCTTTATCTTTGAGAGGTGATTTTGCTAATGCATCTATTAAGACGTATTATTTAATTTATTTTTTATTAACATAATAAATTTCAAACTCCCTAAGAAGCATAACCCACTTATCCATCCTACCTGTTAAATTTGTTCTAGATAGAATACACTTGAAAGGGTCAACTTATGTAATGATTTTATTTTGATTATTGAGCATGTAATGGCTAAGTTTATATTAAGTAAAAAAATATGAGACATTCCTTTTCCATTTTATATTAGTTAATTTCATAAGATACCAAGGTCCTACTTAAATAATATGTTATTCTTTCTTTTCCACTATCATCATATTGCTCCAACAATGCCCCCATTGTAAAGTAAGTAATTGGTATATTAAAAAAAAAGCCTATTAGCAATAGGTGGAATTAATATAGGTAGATTAGAAATATATTATTTAAGGTGATCAAATGTTGTACCATAATTATCATTCCAATTTAAAAGAGTGCCTTTATTTAACATAAATGTAAAAGGGTGACCAATATCTCTAAGTTGTGATATAAAATGCCTAATTTCTTGGATTTTACCTTGCAAACTTTAGAGTTGTTTGAATTTTTGTTGTGGTGGCATATCCATGATAGATGAAACCTTATAAGGATCAACCTATATATCATGTTATGAAATAATGAAGCCCAACAACTTTCCTGATGTCACACCAAACACACTTCTTGGGATTTAATTTCATGATATATTATCTCATTCTTTCAAAGATGCAATAAAGTGCTTTAGGATGTTCTTCTCTAGATTTTGAATTTTTAATTATGTCATCAAAATATTCCTCCATAATATCATGAAGCTTATCATGAAAAATTATGATCATTTTATATTTGGTAAGTAGCTTTGGCATTGTTTAGATCAAAAGACATCACTTGGTAGCAAAAGGTCCCCCATGGTGTTTCAAATTTTTTTTTATGTTGGTATTTAGTATCTATCTTTATTTGGTTGTATTATAAAAACCATTAATTAAATACAACATTTCTTGACTTTTAGTAGAATCTGTGATCATGTCGATACTATACAATGGAAAATCATCCTTTAGACATGATTTATGAATATCACAAAAATATATATAGACTCTAATTCCTTGTAGCTTTCTTGAGACTGATACTATAATGGATATCCAATATAAATAATTGATATAGCATATGAAAACAACTTCCACTTGCTTATTCAACTCTTTTTTCACTAATATTGCTATCTTAATATGCATCTTGCAAATTTTTTGTTTGATGGGGTTTGCATCTACATGCACAATTAGATAATGTACTAATAGTGATGGATCAAACTTTGGCATATCCACATAATACCATCCAAATACATCAAAAAAAATTGAATCAAAATGGTGAGTATTTATCTTTATTCTTGAGTAAGGGAGACTACAAGTTTGACAATTTTGGGTTCTTCCTCTGTTCTAATGTTGACAGGAATAACATTCTCAACTAGGAGAGTTAACTCTTCTTTATAGTTTGGGGGTGGTGTAAGAAGATTTAATTCCTCATCTAAGTCTTCTTGATTTGAAATATGTGTTTAATTGATGTGTTGATATTATTATTATTCCCCAAAGTATGAATAATTATCTAACTAATAGAAAAAACCTTCTTTTGATCCCCTACTGGAACGTGGTCATGTGTTCTCAAGAATTATAAAAGTGCCTCATCATTTTGGAAATGATCAAGCAGAGCTGTTTCATGTTGGTCCCACTTTTTAGGGATTTATATGTGATATTCAATGTTAAAATGGTATTTTTATGGAAAATATTAGTGAAGCCAAGGTCTTTAAAGTGGCCAAGAATATAACCTATTTCATTGTCTGAAGAATCTCCTCTAACTCATTAGAAGATTCACTTTGGAAAAGTGTCATATGTAAATTAAGTGGATTAAACCATATGCCATGAGTGGATTCATTTAATGTCAAATTTATTGGTTCAATTGACCCTTGTTCATGAATACTGAGTCTTTTACCTTTATAATTCGTAATATCGCACATAATGGATTTTGCAACAGGGTATTTATTATTGGTGAAGTATAGGTAATTAATCAAAGTAAATCTAGGAATGATTTGAATATTTGATATGTTCATCATAAATTAAACCAAATGTTATAATTTTGTCTTACAAATATTTTAACCACTTCAGTATCTTTTTTTATGGTGGGGCCTATCATAATTATGTGGATTTATATGGATTATGCTTGTATAATTAAAATCTTGGATTATGTATTCACTCATGCCTTTATCAATGATATTAAAATGGGATGAATAGGATAAAGGTGATTTAGAAGTAGATGGTTAATTGGACTCTTCATTGGTGGAAGGAGTTTCTATGGAAATGGAAGTAGTTGGTGTGTTTATCCAACCGCCAAGAGGGGGTGTTTGAAATAATGTTTGAAGATAGACATAGTTCTCAAGTATAGGTGATTCCTTAATGGGAGTGAAATTTTCATCAGTAATTAGGATATAATTGGTTTTTTGATATGGGCCTTCCAATAGCTTGTAATATTGAAAGGGTTGAGGATCACCTTGAATGGTTACTTCCATACCTTCATGTGAGAATTTTAGAAACTATTGTAAAGTGGATGGTATAATATTCATTGAATGTATCCATGGACATCCAAGAAGTAGGTTATAGTGTAAATAAAGATAAAATACATGTAATAGTGTTTCTTTTATAATAGACCCCACCATCAAAGGAAGATAAATTATACCCATAGATTTTCACTCATTATTTTTAGATAGATACAAAGCTTTTGACAGGAACAACTAATCAATTACATCAATGACCACAACCAGTTGATACTAACACTACCACCATAATTAGTGAATACCAATATTATTACCATAATCATAATTTGCATTCCTTACCATAATATTCCCATCATAATCAACATTTACTTTCCCACCATAACTAGTGTTTTTACCACCAATATGGCCACAACCGGCCTATACTAGTGAAATGGCCACAACTAGCCGTTAAATACCTCTAAGATTTGAACCTAGGTGGTCCATATACCAACCAAATTGATTTACCAATGTACCCCCATCTCATCATTAAAAATTTTAGGTATATTCATTTTTATAACTAAAATTCCCAAACTTGTGGTGAATAGTATCCCTAGCCATGGATTGTGGAATGACTTATTTCATTGAACACAAGTTTCAATCCACTTGTTGAGCCCCATTGCATTGAACACCCAACCATTTAGGCCATTACATGTGGATAATTTTCATGAAGGTGTGCATACCTTAACCCTTGCAGGATTAGAACCTGTTACTCCCTTTTGGAAGCACATGTTATTCACCATTAGGCCAACTCAGGTGCACTAATTATCACTAATTATTATCATATACATTTATTATGATAAAAATGGTTTTATATTCTATTTTTTAATACCCTAAGTGTTTTATTATCCTTAATGCACATAGATTTAACACAAATTCATTATATATAAACACCATACTTACCTTGTGACTAGTGTTAATAGCATCTATGTATAATGGAAGATTATGAACAAATCCAAAATGGGAGACATCAAATGGTCAAATTTTATTGGGTTGTTAGTGGAAAAATTGCCTATTAATTCTTATAATCTTGAAGGATTTATATCTTGCAAAACATTAGATATTGAAGGACTTTGTAAAAAATTTCTTTATATATAGGTAAAGTCTTGATAATGTATAATATAAAATTGTTGCAGGTGTCTTTTTAAGATGATTAATAATGTTGTAATTGTGTTCAAAATTATAAAATGATACACTAGGGAAGTTAATTTTTTCATGCCTTATAAAAATGGTTCACTCTTGAGGTTACAAAGTAATGACATTAACATAATTGTGCATAAAATCAACATTATTAATTATAAAATCAAAAGGATGACTAGTTTGGTTCAAATTACTCACTTTAGGTTGTTCTTATTTTTGCTTACCCTTTCCTTACTCATGGTTGGGGAATGGATTTTGGTATATCCCAAAATTTTGGTTATTGGACATCTTAGATGATTTATTTTCAATGGCCATGTACCCTCGATCAATGAAGTCTTGGACATAGTGATTAAGGTGCATACACCAATTGGTATAATGTCTCTTTATCCTATGATATTCATAGTATTCATATTATTTATGCCAATAAAGTTTAGAAATATTCTAAATAAAATGTTTGGTATTTGACCAGGTGATCATGTTAGCATGAGATAACTTTTGAAAAATGTTTTCATAAGTATAACCTAATTATGTGAACTTACATTTAGGACTTCCTTTTTGGGGTTGACCACTAGGAATGGTTATGTTATAAATGGGTTGGGTGTAATTTTGCTATTGATTTGGAGGTTTTATATTTGTTAAACATCTGTGACACTATCTCCAATAATTTTTTTATTATTTGTTAAAAACTTAGGTTTTTTAATTTGTTTAGAGGAATTATTTTTAGGTTTAAATATTTTGATAACACCTTTATTGATTAATGTTCATTCAACTTGGACCCTATTTTAAATAATTTCATCAAATGACTTTGGGAAAAGGAGTAATAACTGATGTCCCAAGTCTGAGTTGAGATTGTTCATAACTATATCCATAAGTTTAGTTTTGGGAAATTATCATGTAAAATAACTTACCATTGTTCATCACCATTGTAAGAAGGAAGAAAAGGTTTTGCCATTATGTTGTTTGGTGTTGTGTAAGTCCAATGTGGTCAAGAATTTTTAAATATTTTAGGAAAATTGATGATAAAATTATCAAAAAGGTCCTCAAAAGTGAAGATTGATCTTGTAGGAAGGCATGAAAATAATTCAAGAGATTGACCCCTAAGACTTCATGGAAATAATCATAACATATACTCATTTCTATAAGCAATGTCAATGTATACATGTTAAAATATTGTAAGGTGTTCCTTAGGATCTCCTTTACCTTTGTATTTGTCAAATTTTGGGAGTTTAAAGTACTTAAGAAAAGGTGTTGTCATGGTACTTAAGACATATGGTATGAAAAAATTTCCTCAAATTTAAATTATTTTTGTCTATAATAAGAACCATCTTGTAAGCCTTCAACCTTATCTTTAATTTTTTCGAATTATTGTATAAAGTATGGTGATATTTGGTTCATTATACTTGAGGAATTATAAAATTTGGATGGTTGAACTATGAATGGATTTGCGTTGGTTTAATTTTGTGTAAATTGGTTAAGTGGGGGATTAAAATTATTAGGAGGTTGGTTGGAAAAGTTAATGTTTTATGGATTTTAAAATGGGTTGGGATTGGTGTTAAAACCAAGGTTTGTTGGATTAGGATTAGTGTTGAGGTTTGAGGTTGTTAGATTAGGGTTGCTTTTAAGGTGAATGTTTGGTTTTTGTTTATTTGGATTTGTGATAAAGTTAAAGTTTGTTGGAGTAGAGGTGGTGTTAAAGTTTGTGGGATTTGGATTAGAATAAATTTAGATTGATTGAAAAAGTTGGGTTTAAATTATTGGGGATTCATGTTATAATTTAAGATAGACGGGTTAGAACCCATGTTCAGGTTAGAGTTGGTTTGACTAGGGTGAAGTTGGTTTTGGTTTGAGTTAAATTGGCTTTGGTTTGGGTTAAAGATAAAATTAATGGAGTTAGTATTTGTGTTTAAGTTTAATTTATATGGGTTAAGGTTTGTGTTTAAGTTGGGTTTGTTTGAATTAGTTTGGTTTATACTTTGGCTTTGATGTGAAATAGTCATATGGTCCACGTGGGTGTTAGGGTTAAAGGAATGGTTTGGATTGGACTTAAGTGAATTGATATTAGGTAGTTTTGGATTTGGATTGGATGGAATGGATCTAATATAATTGGAATGAGATAATTGATTTTTAAAACTACTATTTTGGATTAAGATTGTTAGGCATATGTGAATTAATTTTGACGCTTAGATTGTATGGTTGTATTAATGAGCTAGAATGATTGTTCAAGCTCATATTTTGACTTGGATTGACAATGATTGGTGAGTCTTGGAGACTTAGATTTGGGTTTATTTATGAGTTCTAATGAAAATTTAAACTCATATTATTTTGATCATGGATTTATGAACTTAAATTCACATTCAAGTTTGGGGTGATTAGATTTGGGATTTTTAAACTTGAATGTATATTCAAGTTTGGAATGTTTTGATGTGTGATTGGAAAAATTAAATGAAGATTCAATATTTGGTTAGTTGGATTTGCAATTGGTGAGTCTGAATGCATATTCAAACTCATATTTGTTATCTTGACATATGAGGGTGATTTGGTATTCAAACCCACATTATAATTATTAGGATTTGAATTACCCAAAGGATTATTTTCTTTATGGGATTGGAGATTCATAATCTCTTGATTGAAATGGTGTGCATGGGTTTCCATAGAAAACCCATGACTTGATTGGGAGGATTTCTCATGGAGGATGGGTTTTGATTTATCTTGAGAGACATGGGGATTGGGATTTGAGGATCCTATGATGGAATTTATACCCTATAAATAAAAATTGTGGTGTATTTGATCATGAATGGAAGGTGAAGGATCTTTACTATAAATCAAGTATTGCAAGTTTTGTACATCAAAATTAGGTGAAAATTTTGATCCTAAGCCCAAATATTAAAGCAAGGATTCATTTTTACTGGGAATGGTGTATTATTTAAAAGAGGTAGGAAGTAAGATATATTTTGGGATACCCTCATATTGGTAATATCCTCCTTATTATTCCTACTATTTAGTAATTTCATGTATTTCTACATGATGTTCTTGGCTTTTGAATTGAAAAGGGTCATTGCCAAATGGTAAAACCCTTACATTAGGATTATTAATCATGGACATGTGACTTTTTATAGGTGACATAGCTAGGGAAAAATGAAGTGACTCAAATAAAAGTAAAATTAAACTAAGAACAAGAACCAAAGTGACTAAAAATTTTGATTGCTAAATAATTACTTTTGGGCTTTAACTTTAATAAAGTTTGACTCTAAGATATTTGGTATCTTTAAGACTCACAAGAAATTCATTTTCACTCAAGGACAAATTATTACATGGTGAAGCACAAGGAAAAAACAAATAAATCATACTTTAAGTAATCATGTAATTGCACAAAAAGGTGAAAATCTAGGATTAAGGTTGTGAATAATGTTTGGGCCTTCTGATATCACTTACTTGTCTATACTCTCAATTTTGACATAATATTTAAAATAACTTACCATAGAGGATCATGTCACTCCCATGGCTCACTAATTCTAGTTTCAAGTGTGTGTGGAAGGTAACTTCTCGGTGTTAATTACTAACCAATGTACCAAAGTTAAATGACAAATAGAATTTTATAGGCTTGAGGTTTTCAAAAACTTATCTAAAGGGGATCCCTCTAATATACATTTTGGTATTTTGAGTCCCAATTCCATGGAAGAAGTTGATTGAGTGGATTCACACTATTGGGTCTTGTCCCAATATGCCCAATAGAACTATAGGGGTCTTAGTGTCTTGACAATCAACAAAATTATACTTTGAGGGAACTATTAAAACTTTGGGTATTGAAGCATGAAATCCATTCAAATCATGATTTTATTAAAACACACAACCACTTATGCCTTTATAATAGTTGGATCTCAATTTATATACCCCATCAGTACATGGGTTTTGGCCTACCATGTGGTGGTGAAATCCATGGTCAATAGAGACCCTATAAAAAGAAAAATAAAAAGTTAATGCTTGTCTCTAATTTACAAGTATCATCACTAATGTGATTCTAAGGGAAGAGCATATACACAAGCACAACTAGGGTAACAAAAAATTTAAGACATTATTTTTTATTCTTGAGTATCACCACCAATTTGATGCCAAAGAAAGAGTATATACAACTTCATAAAACACACACAAAATGTTGTAAAAAGGAAATGACGTAACTCTACGAAAAATAAGTGTGAGATAATTACTATAAATGAAATAAAAACTAAACTAAAAAATTTAGTAATAAAGATGGAAAGATTTTGGTTTTTTTAGCCATTTTTCAACTTTCTTTGAATAGTGGTCTGTAAAAAATTGGTTAGAAAGTTTGTTTTGGCTTAGATTCAAGGAAACCTACAATAAAGTAATAAAAAATCACAAAAACAAGAGAAAAACATGTATTTGTGATAAATTCACAAATATATAGGCAACTAGAAACACAAAATTATTACTGGTTAGAAACATAAAAAAACATAATGCAAAAAATAGACATAGGATGAATTTGTAGTTATAGAATGATTTCAAAGTTATACTTACTAAATTCATTGTAAATGTCTCTGATTTCACAATTGGAAGCATTGATTTCACAAATAACCTAAATAATTTCATTATTATGTAGAAAATAAAGAAAAAATAGAGAATGATTTAGTAGTTTGAAAATGATTTTGTAGTTAATTATAATCAATTTGACAATTAAATGCTCTAAATTTACAATTAGACTCACCTATTTGTAGTTATAAAAATATATATTTGCAAAAAGAGAAAATATATATAGGAGCAGAAAGATAATGGAGAAGATAAAATTGTCAAAAATACTATAAATTAGGGAAATGATGATTTCATAGTTTCCTATTATAATTTCACTTCCCAAGTTTTTGAATTCATAGGTATGTAGAAAATACATAAAACCAAATGGAAAATGCCATAAAATGACTTGAATTTTCAAAAAAAAAAAAAGATCAATATCAAATGTATATGTAAAAATAAAAATAGAAATAATCAACTAAAAAATACTTCTAAATGCACCTATGATGATTGTGAGATGAAAAAGATGAGAAAAGATCCCACCAATCATGCCAAAATGTATTAAGGAAATATAGATGTAATTAAACTAATAAAATTAAATGATCCTAATTATAATCTAAATCTGAAAAATCTCAAGATAGATCAACAAAAAAATGAATAACAAAGAACTAGTTACAAACATATGAAAAATCCGTTACCTTCTCCATTCTGTGATCAATGGTAGATTTGCTCTTCATGTGGAATGTGGATGCTCAATATTTATACCAATGAAAATGGGGAATGGGTAGTTTTTTGATAAGAAAATGCACTCTTGATGGCTTTGATTCACTTTAGATTCACTATAAATTTTGATATCACTCCATTATCTTTAAAGTAGATGATGAAGTCAAGGCACATATGCCTTTTTATAGGTTTTTGGAGGACAAATTGGATGCTGGATGATTATTTGAATATTTAAAATTATCTAAGTAATCTATGGTGGTTAATGAGCCCTCATCTATGAGAATGATGACTAGCTCAAATAGTTGAGAAAAATAAGGAATTTATTAGTTGAGTCACCAAGAATGGGTCAAGCTATTTGAAAAGTCAAGGGATGACTCAAGGGTAATTGAGGAAGTTAAGGAATTGGTTGGGATGAGTCAACATGTGAGGAAGATAAAGGTGGAGGATGTTGGTTGAGGTGTAAAATCCATATTTAATAATTAAACTTGGATTAAAAGTGTGCACAATGGATTAAATTTGACTTATTCGATTGTTTTAATAAAGAGGGAAATGTCACAAATTTGAATTGAAATTTGGGAACCTAAATTAGTAGGCTTTAGGTACATTCAATGCTAAATTTAATTTATGTGTCTACATATCCCAATCCCAAGCACCATGTGTTCAATTCCTAATCTATTATACAATCCATTTACCTTGAATCACATGATAAACAACCATCCATATGTGCCTTTAAATCATGTGTTGTCATAGCCCACAAATCAACTTATTCTCATTACATACAATAATTTTACCATGCCTAGTTCAAAAAATGATGTTGTTTCTAACAATAATTAATAGTATATACCTATTTTTATAAATGTTATTTCACCAATGGTTAACCTACTACCCTAAATAGGAAACATCTAGAGTACTACTATATACCCAGAGGTAGCCAATTTGCATTAGATAGTCCAAAGATTGACCAATGACATGGTTAATTTGTAAAGGCAAGTACCTCAACATACTAATCAAACAAAAAATAACCCACCTCAAAATAGGAACTATAACTTTAAAATAACCAATAGGCAATGGAACATTACACCTAATCACGGAAATGTGCCTAGTCCCCTTGACAATTCTCACCATAATAATAATAGTGCCTCATGCTTAGTAAACATGGAAGATTTAACCTTACCCTTGGTGTAGACCACAAAAAACATCTAATCATGTTGAGATAGATTGTGCTCAATTTTCATTAGCTTCAAAAATATTCCAAAAAGAGATGGATAATATTAAAATTGTGTTTATACTAGATAGTGATAACCCATGCTCAATTGGGGATAATCTGAGTACTACTATGGTATTAGATACTTATGATCTCCCATTTGAGAGTGAAAATGAGACTAAGATAACCAAGTATAATTCCACACCTTCAATCAATTTCAAAGAGGGAATAATTATTAGTTGAGGAGTAAGTTATAGAATACTTTGACTATGTATACTCCTTTGATTAACATTCATTTCCCACCTCATGAAAACTTGAGTAATAACCCATTCTAACCCAAAGGGCATAGCACCTCTTATCATCCCAAGAATAATGTTACACCCCCATAAGATAATAATCCATTAAAAAAAATAAACCAAGATACAATATTGTTGAGGACCTAAATCAAATTAAGGCCAACATAATAATGTTTGAGAATCTCTAGATATCGAGCCAAAAAGAATTATTGTTAAAATAATTATTTTATCCTAAGAGAAAAGAAGATAATAACATAGTTGATGTTCATTTTATTGTTTTTAAATATAAATATTAAACTCCTCCTTTTCTACTAATAATTAAAATATTTGAAAAAAAATTATACAATTTTTTAGTGGATTAGGGTGCTTCAGGCAACATGATGCCTTGCACAATTTTCTAGTAGTTATGTTTGACTCTTATGAAGGCAAGAAAAAACATTATTCAGCTAGACAAGTCAAAGTTTAAGGTATTTTTTGAAGTCAACCATATTCACATGCAATTATAATTTGATCCAAGGTTTTAATACTTCATTAACATCCATGTGGTTGATATTCCTAATGCATATGGGATGATTATTAGCAGAGTTTAGTCTATAACTCTAAATGGATATATGGCATGTGATTTTTCTCATACATAGATTCCATGGCAAGGCATTCCCAACCAAATTATAAATGAGAGAGAATTTAATATGGCTCACATGATCATAGAGTATAATAATACCAATGGGATCCTATACAAGGATTTTGAACTTGGGGTTTATGCACTTAATAAAGAAGCAAAAGCTTATGATAAATTCTCCATCCACATTTTGACTCTGGAAAATTAATCAAAATTAATAACTTGATCATATATATGAGAAATATATCCTCTACAAACTTGAATTACTTTAATTTCATGTTAATAACTTAGCCTATGATAATTTCAATCATGGTTTTCTATGTGAGAACAAAGATCCTAAATTCCTAGAAGTATAAAATATTTCCATTCTAAATAGATCAATGCCTACCTATGATATTAAGTATCAAACTAGAAGGTCATTATTAGCCAAAAATAAAAGTTTGTCAATACTTGAAACTAAGGAAACATAGTTGCAACATCCACATTCTAGAGTCCACTACACATGGATGAATATCACATATGGCTCTAACATTTGATGGATCAAAGTAAAAAAGTGGGTGTGGTTATGGGATTGAAATCATCAACCCATTAGTAAATTCATATTTGGAATCCTTATAACTAAAACTTTCATGCATAAATAATGTAGTTAAATATGAATCACTCATTCATGGACTCCAATTCACACTAAGGAAGAAAGTTAAGAATATGAATGTGCTTAAGGATTCAAAATTGGTGGACAAGGAAATAATAAGCCATTATTATTGTAATGATAAGCATATTTATATATTTCAAAAAAATGTGTGGAACATAATTACATATTTTAATTTATTCAACATCTAAAATTTGCCTTAAAGAAGAAATCACATGGTAAATACATTAGTAATAGTTGTAAGCACTCTATAACCAATTGTTAATTTCAAGTTGAGGAGATTATTAATAGAGTTAGTCTCCACTCCTTCTATCTCTAAAAACATAAATTACTTATAGGTATTCAATGATGATAAACATATCATCGATTTCATCACCAACACATATGTATTTGAATATCATATCATAGATAAATATGATACATAAGAGTTTGTACATGATGGAGTGATAAACCTAAGAACTAATAGAATACTAAAAGGTATGTTCTTATTAGAAAGGTTATTATACATAAATTATCATGGTGGAAAATATAAAACAAGCCATACCAAAGGTATGCCCATGAATATTGGAATATGGGAAATGCAAGTGAACTGTGACATGTGCTCTTAGGCATAAATTTCATCGAGAATGTTTTTGGTGCAAGCCTTGAATGACTTAGGAGATACTATTGCATGAAGCCATGAGGATTTCAAGGTGTTCAACACTTTATTCCTTACTCATACCATCCCTCTAAATCTTGGTGTTAAACCATTTTTATAAATATAAAGGCCAATCAATCTATTACTAAAACCCTTGATATTTAAATAAGTATAGAATCTACTTTCAACAAAGATCATCTATTTTATCAGGCACTCAACCTAGGTGGCTAACCTGACACCAGTTTGAAAAAATTGTGGAGAGGTCTAACCTTACATATATTCATATAACATAAATAAACCTCTAGATAAGGACAAATATCCATTGCCTTCACTTGATGAAGTCTTGTAGATAGTAAATGGTTCCCAAATGATGTCACTCCTATTTGGTTATTCAAGATATAATCAGGTGATAGTCAATTATGAATACAATCAAGACACCATTTACAATGAAGTGTGGAGTATTCACATATATGAGTCTACCATTTTTATTGAGTAATTTAGGTGCTACCTTATAATGTGATTTGGACATTGCATTTAAGGATCTCATTAGAAAATGCAATGTCATCTACATAGACTACCTAACTATTTCTTCTAAGAACCAATCTGACCATGTGAAATACCTAAGGATTTCCTTGAAAATATGTGTAGAGCATGGTATCTCCTTAAACATAAATAAATGCATATCTAGAGTAATTAAATGGAATTTTCTAGGCTACATCATCTTGGAATAGGGTATTTTTATAGACCATAGAGAGATGAAGTAATTCTAAATATCCCTTTATTTATAAATAAGAAGGAGCTAAAGTCATTCTTTGGAAAAATTAAATTTGTAAGGAAGTTCATCTTAGGATTTTCAGAGGTCATCCAACCCTTGAAAAATATGTTGAATAAATATGCTAAGATTTTATGGACAATTGAAGCATAGGTGACTTTTGCTGAGATAAATAAAGTTAATTGTCGATAGACTAGTGCTCATAATTCCATATTACACATAACTTTTCTATGTTTACTCCTTCACTTTAGAGTATTTAAGTGTTACAATCATAACATAGAATAAATACATGAAGTCACAACTAAATAATTCTAAACTCAAATATTCAACCATTGATAAGAAAATATTTTGCCTTGATTAAGTTTTTTAATAAGTTTAGACATTGCATCCTACATACCAAAGTGTTTGATGTTGTGCCTAACCTATTTCTCAAAGCAATGTTGATACAAAATGAGTTAGGAAAATTAAATGGAAAGTGGATGACCATTTGATAGGATTTTGACTTGGAAATCCAAACAATGAAGATTGTGAGAGATCAAGGGCTCAGCAAAGCAATAGTAGAATTTGATCCCTAGATTGTTTTCTATCACTATGTGGTGAAAAACCTCACCAATGATGATTAGTACAAGGACATATCCTATTATTTTTTGAAAAAATAATGTCAAAATCATCTCAACTCCACTCAAATAAGAGCATTGTGACTAAAAAGTAGCCACTTTATGACCAAATCAATTCCATTATTCAAGATAAATCATGAAGGCATATTTCTGAGGTACCTAAATAAAGCAAAAGTAACTAAAGTTCTTAAAGATTCCATGGGAAGTATGGAACTAGGAAAGGTTAAGGTAATGCTATAGATCATCAAAGACTCAGAGTAAACAATTAGTGACTACATGTTTTGGAATATTCACATGCTCATGTGAGAATTTTTCATACCTTCCAAGTTGTTGTACATAGAGAAAACACACCAACCATGCCATTATAAATCATCATAGATATTTTTCCATTCATAAAATAGAGATTATAATTTGTGGGAGACATCAATTCTAATTACTCATCTATACACAATTTCATCATCACAACAACTAACTACTTCAGCCATTAAATGGAAGCTCAATATTTTAATAATTGCACAACTTAAGTGGTGATCACATTCCTTAAGGAAAACATTGTTACTAGGTTTGGTGTGCCATTTATTCTAGTATGTGATGATGGTCCTAATTTATAATCACTACAATTTACTAAGTGGGAATATGACAATTAGGTAATCCTTTAGTATTCACCTAATTATTATCCAAAAGGTAATGAATTATCTAAGTCAATGATTAAGAATTTGATTGATGCAATTAATAGTCTTGGATAAAAACCCTAGAGGCTGGCATAATGGTTTAAATTTTGTATTATGATTTGATAGGACCAAAATTAGTTATTCTTTAGGTACTTCCCCATACCATCTAGTGTATTTACAAGACCCCATTTTCACACTAAACTAAGAATCCCAAAATTGTAATTTATGAGAGATTACCTAAATGTTGAAAACAAAGTAGAATTTTGTTATCTAAACATGATAAAATTGGAAGAAAAATGTGATGCAACCTTACTACACTAGTAAACATCAAGGAGATGTTAAACACTAGTTTGACAAGTGAGCTAAAACCAAAGACTTTTAGATCTATGATTTATTCCTTCTTTGGGATAAGGCTCATGAAAACAAGGTTTAACATTGAAAATTTGATACCCTTTGGATAGGACCCTTCCAAATTTTGAAATCCTAGGTGAGAGATTTTTGTCTTAGGTGTCTAATTAGTGAGGATTCCCATAACTATCAATGGACAATTCCTCAAAATTTATTTCCAGGCTTGAAGTGTCTTGGAACATTCCTATAAATATCTTCTTTTTTGCTTTCCTACTTTCCTATTTGTTGTGTTTTTATATGTATTTATTTTTTGTTATTAATTTATGTCTAATTTATTTCTTTAGTTTCTTCTTTTGTCATTGGGTCTATTGTAATTATCTTTCCCTATGGTTCCACATTGGTCAAGAAGGAATGAACAATGAAAGGTTTTTAGCTAGGTAGCATAGGTAAAGTTGTGTAATGAGATTAATTTTCTAGTAGTTTGTAACATTATATCAAGGCTTTGAGTCTTTTTTGAAATCTTAAGTTATTATATGTGTTCTAGATTAATTCTTATTTGGGTAAGTTTGGGTAAAACTAAATGTCCATTAAAATTATTCTCCTAAAACCAAGCACAAAATTCACATCTTAAATAATTTATGGGTTTTCTTGGATTAACTTACTACTGTTATGATCTAGGGTGAAAATATATATAGTTTTACCTTTCATTTTCCATGGTGTTCCCCAACCCAAAATTGAGATAGTAAACTAAAGAAATAAAGAGAAAAAGAGAAACTAAAATGAAGTTAGTTTGTATAAAAACTCAATTTTTGGGTGATTCAATAAATCTATACTAGGGTTATGGATGTCCAACTAGTAATAGAGAAAGGCTTTGAGTAGGATCAAAGACAAATCTATCAGGGATATGGATTCCTGACTGATAGCAGAGTAATGTCTAGGCAAACATATTCAAGATATGACTCATTATCCTGATGGTTAGAACCATAGTAGTCAATCGATGTAGGTCCTTGAAACTGTAAATTAAACCATCTTTCACACACTAATTTAATTAATATACTCAATTTGGTCACTCAATTATTCCCATATATTATTTTATTGAATTTATTCATGATTAATGAATTTTTTAACTATAAATTCTAGGTTCATTGACATTTTTAATTTATTCAAAAATACTCAAGAATATTTTCCAATAGAGTCACCATTTTTGTTACTTTCATAACATTCCCTAATTTCATCATGAAATCATGGAACCTCTTTTTTATTTGGCATTTTGTCTTGTTCTTTAATGGATTTTGTGCCTTGGACTTATTGTAGTTATCGGTCTAACTGGAAAGATCCCCTAGATGTGAAGTCTGGTGATCAAACTTGCTTTGTTATTTCTATCAATTCTCAAAAACAAATTTTCATTATATGTGCTTGGTCTAAAGTTTCATTTAAAACTCCATTGTTCTTATTAACTAAGTTTGTTTAAAGTTGAAAAATATTAATTAATCTAAAGCATGTTTTGATAGTATAAAATTTTCCCTTTAGGGAAAAATTTGGCTTAGACTTAGGTAAATCATCTAAATATTTATATATTTCTTGTATTTTTTCCTTAATTGATTTGGTTTATTTCAAATTATTTTTGATTTAAAATGGATAAATGTTTATATGGTTCTATTATTATAATTAGTCACTTTCTATATTTTAGAATATATTCATTATTAGTTTGGAAAAATGGTTGTTCTTATTCACTTATTATATCTTAGATTTTGTAGTTCTTTTAGATTTTACCTTAGCTATTTTTGTGAATGTTTGTATTCAAATTATAATAGATACTTTATTTTTTAAAATCCTAATATCTATTTCCTTTTCTCAAAGGCCCTAGGTGAGTGAGGAGCTGACACTTGTCAATTATTCACTTCTTTACTACTTTTTTAACTTAATCAATTTTTTAAGATCCATGTTTCATATGATCAAGTGGAATGAATCCACATGTCATGATCCCACTACATCACTTCCCCAAGATGGCTCGAGCATATTTGATTTTCTTATAAGCTTCATGTGAGCAAGATGATGCCATTTATTGGGATATCAACACCTCACTTCATCAAATAAATTTAAATATCGATCCTTCCTAAGAGCCTTTTGGTGAATGGGATGATGCCACATGATGAAATCCCAATTCACCATGGATCTAAGATAGTTAATACATACTAAATAGATGGAAAACCTAATATTAAAATTTTGACCTCACAATCCAAATATCAACCCCTAAAATCAAAAACTTACATGATAACCCCTCTAAGTTAGTCCATAGTGTCTAAACTTGCCTTGATCTCATGAATGAGTTCTAAAAGTCTTATAGCATTGATTTAGAATGTCATGGTATATACTGGAACCTTTTTTTGAATTCATCATATGTCCTAGCTACTTTGAGTCCTTTGGTTGATGTATTAGGGCCTTATGATGACCTTGACTAACTAGAGAGTTTAAAAATTCTTTTGAGGTCTTGAATATGGTCTAAACATGGTTTGACAAGATTAAGGATATTTTGAAAAAGTTAAGGTAGTTCGGGTATTTTAAGGTTGTTGATCATTATGGTTTTAGACCTATTTGATGCCATTTCTAGAAGAGAAACCTTTCTTGGTAGGAACAGTTTCAATCCTTGTTTAAGGTCATAATATGAATGTGTATTGATGTTTTAAGTGTCATTATTCATGGTCTATTCATTCAAACAATTTCAAGCCTCCATAACCCACCTAAGGTCATCAATCACCCTTCAAACCCCTCATATGAATCTATTTGAATTTAAAAAACTTTGAAAGGGGGAAGTGTTTTGATAAAATTTCATTATAAAGGTATTGAAAAGGTCCCATTCTCATCATATTATCACTTACTAGGTGTTTTATGCCATAAAAGGCCCATTTTAAGGCTCACATTCACTTCCCACTAGCCAAATGGACCCCATACATGGGAAGCCACGAACCCTCAGCTTCCCCATCCACACCATTCATTTTGAATTGATTTTTGGTTTTATATTTCTTCCCCTCTTTCCCAAAAATGGTGTTTTATATCCTGAACCATGAGAAAATAGAGGAAAATTATAGGTTTTGCATAGATTTATAACTTGTATGGATATATATTAAATAAATATGGATAGAGGAAGTCAATAAGTTAAATATGGGATAATTTTAGGCATTATGTGAATATATTCATGAGTATCTAGGCAAAATGAACCCAAAACTGACCATGTCTCCCCATTGAGCTCTTTAGCATCGCAAGAAAGCTTTCAAGTTTGTGGATAGTATAGATAGGAGAGAGAAAATGGGGAGTTGATCTCTTAGACAAAGTAAGGGGGACTCTTGACCTTCTCATAAATGTAATTTATCTTTGGTTTCATAAACTATGCTCTATGAACAAATGTTAATAACCTGGGCACTTTAATGATCTTCTTCATATGTGCAGGGGGTTGAGATGGAATCAATTTTGGTGTAATTTTGAAGATTTTCTACAAATCAACACTTTGTGTGTTCTTGAGGTCCTCATAGACCATATAAATCACCCTTAACCTTGGTCTACACATGTGGGGGTGTGAGAGAAAGAAACCCTTCATTTTCTCTCTATTTGTAGACTGTAAATAGGTTTTCATATGTTGTAGGGTTCTCAAAGCTAATAATCTAAGTGAACAATGGTTATGGGTTATGTAATAGTTCATTTTAATCCACTTAAACCTATATGATTTCCCCAATCACTCATTTGAGCCACCATCAATTCTAGGTTCCCTTCAACTCCTACTTCTAAGGTGACTGTCATAGGTGCATTATGTGATCTCTTGACAAACATAAAATAGTGTGTCACTATATGGGATATAAAGGACTATGAATTTAGGAAAAAATATACCTAAGCTCCTTCATATTATATTTATTCCTTTATTTTTTATCCTTAAAGTCCCTCACTACCCTATACCTGAAAGGTCATTCTCATCCCCAACTCTAGAAAGGCAAACTCTTATAGACCTGACTATAGTAACCTAAAGTGCATACCAAACCATTGAGGTGTTGGTTGTTAGAATGGAGTGTGAAATATTAAGAGACATAATTTAAGACTCATATGGGCCTATGAATAAATATGGATATGGATAAAATAGGATTGTGAAAATATGAGCACTTCAAACTCAACCCTAGAAGCATAAACATAGTTAAGGATCCTTTTGAGCATATACAGTACTGTATTCTCATGTTGGACAAATATTAAATGTTTGAAAGGTTGGAGAGGGAATATTAGGAAGACAATTACATGATAATAATACCCTTAAATATACCCATGGATCACTAAACACATAGTTAGGTAGACCTTATTCCTACAACATAGTCATGATATAAGATCACCACCTATAATAGGACCTAAGAATGGGAGTTCAAGTGGTAATCCTATAGAGAGATGAAGGTAGGATGGTTATGAGGGTACATGAGGACCTTGAAAAGTCTCATATGGATTCATGAGGACACAAGGATAAGTATGGACAAGGGTAGATAGGGTCAACACAACTCCACCACCATAAGATGCCAACTTAGTCATCTCTCTCATGAAGAGCACATATAATATAGGCCTAGAGATGCAACTTATAGACTTGAATATAATTAAGGATTAATTTGATCAATAAAAACTATTTGTAAGGTGAATAATATAATGAGGGGGTAAAAAACATAATGAGGTCACTCAAGGAGCATGAAAGGTCAGTGAGGGGATGAACAATTGAGAAAGAAGTAAGGGTTCATGCTTGCAACCATATAGATAAACATCATCTACAGGTAGGGTTATGAGCAACAAGGTCAAGTTTTGAAAACCTATAGAAAGGAGTGTTTAAGGCCTTATGACACTTGATATGGAAGTAATGGAGATATAATAAATTTCCTAGGAGGATAAAAACCTCAGGTTATAGAAGAAATGCTAGTCACACCTTCTCAATTAAGGCATTTGACTATCACCTATAGATAGAACCTTGCTAATAAATAGTGAGCTTATAAAAAATTGTAGAGAGGTGGGGTGAATATATGAAGATTGGTCTTTCACTTATTTCCTAAATGGTCTCAACACTTCCCATTGACATGAGGTATCCCCTTGAGATAGGAGGAGCCAAGTGGCCTATATAGGCCTAATAGGCCTAAATACGATTGTACCTAAAACTTGAGACCTTTGCTTGTTCAAAGTTGGTTAAGTCCTAGAAACATCATAAGAGGGTTAGTAGAGAAAATCCAATAATATTTCCAAGATTTTATGAGTCTCAATTAAGATAGAAGATAACCTAGTCAGGGCTAGTTAGAACTAATCCAATACACATAAGCTTGTACTAAAGTTGAAGGCATTCTCATATGTTTGGGATCTTTAAGAATTGTAAACACCTGAGGAAGAATTTAGATGGAATATTAGGTGTTTCTAAGGTTTTATAATCCTCATTTAAGGTAGAGAGTTCCTCAATCAAGCCCTTAAGGATGCATAAGCATGACCTCTCATAAAACTTAAGCTTGAATATACAAGGTATGCAGAGAGTAGTTATAGGAGAATCTCAGTTGAGAGGGTATTTTCCACTCAAATATTATGTTATAGAACATAAAACTCCATTAAATCTATATTAGATATTCAAAACACTCATATTTATACACTAGCCCCAAACAACTTAGGCTGACGGTAAACATTGATGTACAGGTAGTCACATGAGAAAGGGGAATAGAGTTAGAGTTTGAGTGTTTGAAGGAAAATATAGAGGATGAGGATAGGTAATATAATATTTCTTTATTGATTTTTTATCCCCCAAAATATCCTAAAAGAATCTCAAGGTCTTTAGACTTACTATTAGGCCTTTTAGGCTTAAAGCTAATCTTAAGACCTAGAAACCCCACATCATATGGAGGCATACTCAGACCTTCTACAAGAAAAAATAGGTCATTGAAAAGGTTTAGGAGGATGATACATGTTCTAAAAAAGTGGTTTAAATTAGAATAAATCATAAAATGGTTAAATTGGGACTTTGAGCATAACTCAAGTTACACAATCCTAGGCAATCAACTCAGCCACATGCTCAAGTGATCATATATTTCATGAAAAAGGGAATAAAGGCAAATTATCTTAGGGGAATTTGGGCACCCCTATTTAATTAATATCCATGAAGGAGTGAGTTTTATTGAGGGGCTCAAGTTTATGAATGAATGTTAGGAATTTATCCTATAAAAAATACCTTGCAAAGAGCTTGAAGTCCACCATCTCTTACTCGTATCTCCACACACAAGGTACATGGGATCCAAACATTTTAAAAAGTTATATGGGTTTCTATGGACTAAAAATTCATGACCATAAGTTTAACATTGGAGGTCTAATCTTTATGAACCATTGTTAAGCTAGTAGACCTACAAAAACCTACCTAAACCTTAAGGTAGACCAAACTTGGAAAAAATGGAGATAATTGCACTCAAACACTCATAAATTACCCTATTAACAATTTAAACATAAAGATAACTCAGAGGAGACCCTACCCATGGTACTAGTCTACATGGAAATTGTCTAAATTTGTTAAAAATGGTACTTTTAAAAGGAATTGAGTAAAAAACAAAGTACAAGGTGGTTTGAGGAGTTAAAAATAATTAAATATAGAGGTTAGAGACTTATTTCATTGTACCAAGACACCATATACTCAAGTTTCTACCTATAAATGCCTCTACAAGTTCACACCAAATAGATAGTCTATAGATGCTAAAGAGATGTGGCCTAGTCAAATAGGGGAGGTAAAATTATAGGTGTTTATTACTAGATAAGGATTATAACATGGTGTAAAAATGATATTTAGACTTTAATTAGGCATATTCACTTAATCTAAAGTTTATATTCAAGTCTCTAATCATCCATCAATAGATAGGCAAGCAATTAGGCCTAATAGACATACTTGGTCAATAAGGAAAGTTGAAGAATGGCATAAAGAGGACATTGGGGTTAGTACAGAGTTATTACACCATGAAAGTGATGTTAATTTTGAGCTAGGCACTCCTCATCATCATTATGAAGGATAAGGAGGTAGTTTCAAGCTTAGTCAACATGCATAAGGAAGAGTGGGCTTCGTAACACCTCATGGATGCCTAATTACCCCTCAATTGCACTTTGTAACTGTCAAGAGGAGAGTTATTAACCATATTCAGGTGTGGTCATTCTCTAAAATGTGTCAAATAAATCAATTACATCTTGCATAATACACCTCAATGCCTAAGGTCCCATTAAAGACCCTCAATTAAGAGATTAACGTATGGAAAGAGTTGAAGGAGGAATGTTATGGCCAATGTAAATACAAAATGAGTGAAATATGGTCATTTATGACCCATACCTCTCTCCCCCATTCCAATTTACCTCTCCTTCTCCAGTCATTCTACTATATATTTATGCCTTAAGGCCTTGATTTGTATCCCTCATCTAGGTGTGAGGAAACTCTACCTAGATTGGCATCTTGTAAACCTCTTAAGTTAATGTAAATGAATATTTTTAGACTCTTTGATATTGGTTTAGTGTGTTATATTTATTTAAATTACACATGTGGTAGGTTTTCTCCCTTAGTAGGTCCTAATCTCACCTAGTTGCTAGTATATGGTTGTCACATACTGTGTTTGTATGATAAGTGGTTGATCTTGGAGTGGAGATTTGATTAGTAAGGTGCATTAATATAGGCCTTCCATCATTACCCTCATGTTTTTATCACTTAATGTAACCTCTATGTGAAACATTTTTGCATAGGAGCCTTTAGAGTTAGAAAATTCAATCACTTGTCCTACTTACTAGTATTAGTTGAGGTCAATTTGAGTGGATGAATGATCATATTGGTGCATCATCACCCCTTAGAGTAGGTTTATTTTATTCAATATTTATCCCTTTTCACCCCAAATTAGTAGTTATTAGTGAACTAAGTTTAAAAATATGTACTAGGGGAGCTAGCCCCATAATTTAGAGGTATGGTATAATGATAATGTCACCCATGTCCTTTAGGCCATTCCCATGTTAGTCCAACTTTTCAGGTAGGCCTAAAAAACCTCCTTCAAAGGGTATAGGTTAGAGAGATAACAGTTCTAGTACTCCTGATGGGACCAAATTCAAGCATTGGAGAATTCACTAATAGGATATTGGTCATCTCAAACAACTTCAAGAATTCACATGCTAGGTTTGTAGTCAAAATTTCATGACAAGAGTCATCATAAGGTCATCATCTCATGGTAAGAAATACTCTTGTTCATAGTTTATTGTTAATCATTTGTATTATGATGAGTGATGGCTATATATGGGCATAATTTTTTCATTCACTTCCTTATCAACAACCTTATGATCCATTACAAATCCATTATGATCCTTATCAACCTAATTTTGACCCCTACCAACCTTACATTCACCATTGTCAACAATATGAGATCCCCCATTAGTAATATGATCCTCTTCAACACCAATGACACCACTCTAACCATGATTGTGAGCATTCACCTCCTTGGTAGCCTACTTATCAACCTAATCAATTATGGTAACATCATGATGTTCTTGATCAACCCAACCATGTCCTAAAACAATCCATATCACTCCTTAAATGGACCTTATGGGATTATAAAAGACACATGGTATAAGCATCGACACACTAAGGGGGTATGGACAAGAAATCCCTAGGCATGTGATTGAGAGAATAAGAAATTCATTACAACAAGAAAAAGAACATTAGGCATTTTTCATGAGGGAAGTTTATTCAAGGGTCAATGGTGACATGTTGGATATAGAGTGCCTAGTTTTAAGCATTAAGGAAAGGGTAGTAGTAAATCAAGGACAAATACTTCATCATCATTAGCCTTATGTCATCTACTCCATCCCATATCAATCTTTTGTTGAGCTTCCCATCATGCCTAAAAAATCTCAATAAAATAAATGTTAAATTCCTCAAGGTCCCTTACAATCCCTACCAACTTTTCTTACTTGGAGGTATACCCAAGTGAGAGTTAAAAAGAGGGAGAAGTGTGTCTTGAGAAGGCTAAGTTCCATGATTCATAACAAACTTTCCAAGTCCATTAACTTTATGATGAACATGAAGAGACGTCTAACAAAAAGATACTTGACTTTGAGACTCACCTTACTAAATAATTTGAAATTGTAAACCAACACCTATATTAGTTAGTGGTAGCTATAAGAGCAATGCCATCCTAGTAGGAATTTCCTCCATCCCTACCCCAAATTGAAACACATGCAAAAGTGAGAGCTCATAAACCCAATTTTTTTTTTTGGAAACAAATACTTCAATCAAGGGGAAGAGAAGATTAGTTAAACACAAGACAAAGTGGTAAAGTAGAGGACAAGTCTGAAACATTCAATCCCTACCCCTCCCTTCTCAAGATTACAAGGCCTTCCCCTCATGGAAATCCATTCAAGTTAATGTGAAAAATAAAGATTTGATGGTTGTTAAGAGTAAGCAACTAAATTATGGGAATGATACATACATGAGTTCTCTCTTAAAGTCATTCTAAGGATCTCTCATATCACTCCTTGAGAGATACCCTTTCCTTGAGGAGGCAAGGAAAGAAAGTCAATTGAGTTAGAAGCTAATGATGATGGCTTGATTAAACTTAAAGAAGAGATTGTCATTAAGACACCTCTTAGTAAGGAGGATCACAAGTTACCTTCAAATATGTAGAAGAAGATGAGTTTTAAGAGTATGGTTAATCCCAAAAGGAATGCATATCTATTGATCAAGAAGGAGGTGACCTCTATGACCTCCTTGAATACATGGAATCTTCCCTTCATCATGACAATCCTCAAGAAATTGCATCAATTATAGAAGAAAGGTATAGATTAACTAATGAATATGATGAATAAGTTAACTTTGAGATCTTAAAAATTAATTAGGTTGTTATTGTTAATGAAGAAACTTCAAGTGACCTATCAAGGAAAGTATAACATGACTTTCAACCTCATGAGCATGATCAAGAAGGTGATATTTCAAAATATGATGTGCCTTCCCCTACACCTACTACTATTCAAATTAAAGAGAGTCCAGCCACACTAGATATAGGTGAGAAATAATAAATGGACTTATTTGAGATCATCAAATCAAGATACTCTTTCCTTGAAGATGATTTAATTCAAATTGAGAAAAATAGTCCCATCAAGCAAGAAGGCAACCCTTCAAGAATACCATTTTAAGAGGTTCTCTTATCAAGAGATGACTTGTTTATATTTTCAAACAAGGTTGTCAACTCTTCACCCCATCTATATATGTCCCTTTACTCTTGGAGGGTGGCACTAGACTCACATGGCCTTGAATAGTCATGAAACATAACCCATCTCTCTTAGAAACCAACCTTGCATTCATGCCATAAGAACCACTTCAAATTATTCAACATGATTAGGAGCAACCCATGACTAAGGTAGAATTGATGTTTTTCATGTAAGTAATAAAAATATGTAATGATTATAATTGGGTGTTAGACTAATATAGTCAACCTATGCAGATAAAGGTTGAGAAAGAAGGTCCAACTGCTTTCCCAATAATCCATGAACATTCCAATGCTTCTAACTACAAATGGGAGTCCTCACACAATGAGAAATACCTAATTAGACTAAAATAAAGACATGGAAATAATACCTCATGGTTCCATAGTGATTTAAAAATCCATTTGATCCCTAAAGGAGAAAAGAGTTTGACCTCAGGTCAGTTGTTTATAGTGTTTGTTGTCATTTCTCAATAAGTGTCAACACAAGTGTGGGTAATATGTTGCCTTACTATTTTGGTATCTTGTCTTTATATTTATTTAGGTGTTAGGTGTATTTCTTAGGTTTAGATGTTATTTCTTTGGTTTTCCTTGTGTTTTGTGAGTTTTTGCATTCCTAAGAGGTGTCATGAAGTGTTATTTATTTGGTAGTCCAAGAAATGGTGATACAAGTCATGGTGGCATCTTTGAGTCATCTAAGAGGATCCTCCTACAAAAAGTTAATGTAAATGCACAAAATACTAGATTAATTTACTAAAAATATATGAAATAATAGATTTCTATGATTATCAACAACACTGAAGGAATTATATTGATCATAGCCTACTTTGAGGGGGAAATATCCTTTTTTAAAGCTCAATACAAATAATTCATGGATGCCTATATTAGCCTCAACACTTACTTAAATACTAAGTCTAATCTAAGCAACTATTACTTCTCATGATTGTGGGATAAAACAAAATTCTCATGAGATGACTTATAAAGCATATGCATCCATAGAAACTAGTATATTAAGAAAGTAAAGAGAAGGGGTCACACAAGTTCCTAATATTCCCTCACTCTTTGAAAAATATGTATCCTCAAAGCTTAAGATGTGGGAATTAGTGTTTAATTTGAAAGAGTAATTCCTATGTTGCATCCTCTAGTTTCATTCCATGCCACTAAATTAATACTTCTATGATGGAATGGGAAAAAATTTGTCATGTGTGCCTATCTAAGATTGCCTCTAGCTTAAGAAGGATGGATCCTTCATTATCAATTTCTAGTAAAATAGTCTATACTTTGATGTTTGTGCTAAGAAATTTCTTCAAACAAGACACATGAAATACTGGATGAACTCAAGAAGAAGGTGGGAGCTCCAACTTATAAGAAATTGACCCAATATTCTAGACAATATTATATAGCCCATAAAACTTGGGATCCAACTTATGATACCCTTTAAGTTTTAGGGAGGATTGCTTATATGGTTGAAGGTGAAGAAAAACCATATCACCTACTTAAAATGTGAGCTCAAAATGGTGTTGATAAGCCTATTGTTTCATTATATTTTGTGCCATATGAATATTTTCTCATAGGAACTGAGGATTTAAACCTAGGTTTAAAGAAGCAGGTTGACCACTTGCATTGGTGAACTACTAGGGGTATACATAAGGAGCACTAGTGGTCCTTAACCATAGAATGCTTCATAGGGATTAATTTTATTTGAATTATGGTAGGAGGTATTGTACCACTATTTGGTGAGAGGAATCCACTTTGCCCACTAGTGTTGTTATTCTAAGTTGAAGCAATGAAGGAAAGTTTCCAAGAATTTTTAACAATTTCAGTTTGGCCATCTATTTGTGGATGATACCCATATCTCATCTTTAGTTGGGTGTCATTTCATCAAAATAGTTCTATCCAAAAATGGTTGATGAATGTTGAATCATGATTTGAGACAATGGAATAAGGAATGTCATGAAGACAAAAAAATTGTGCAACTATGGAGGTAGTATAGGGATGGTTAAGGGCACAAAAATGACTATATTTGAAGAGGTGATCAACCAAAATGAAGATCACTATTTTTCCTCTAGATTTATGGAACCCCTCAATGAAATCCATAAAATCTATCCAAATCTTGGTAGGAATGGGAAAGGGTTTGAGCAACCTAAGAATGAGTGTGGTTTCACCCTTATTATATTAGTAGGTATCACATTCAACCACCATCTATTGAATTATCATTTTCATTCCCTTCCAAAATAAGTTACAACATGCCCACTCATAATTTTTGAGAAACCCTAAGTATCCTATGGATGGAGAAGCATGGAGTTCATATAATACAACCTATTTAAGATCTATGCTCTAGGGAATCACTAGATGACCCTTGTATTGTAGAGAAAC
This sequence comes from Torreya grandis, assembly GCA_037957365.1. NCBI lineage: Eukaryota > Viridiplantae > Streptophyta > Pinopsida > Cupressales > Taxaceae > Torreya > Torreya grandis. The sequence goes on from JARHVA010002772.1 coordinate 2,160,905, forward strand.
ACCATCCCAAGAATAATGTGGTACTATAGAGGGGTTAGTGGCCAACTATTGAATGATTTGAGATAATGAGGATTCATTGACATACCCTTGTTATATATCATCCAAAAAATTCATAATAGGCATGAAAATATCTAAAAAGGAAGCTTGGTCTACAAATGTATGAGACAAAGCATCAATCACAATATAATCCTTACCCTTATTGTAAGTAATCTCATAGTCATAACCCATGAGTTTTTTGACCCATTTCTATTGTGATGGGGAAAAGACCCATTGTTCCAAGAAATATTTCAAACTCAGGTGATTATTTTTTATGCAAAAATGATTCCCTAATAGGTATGGCCACCACTTCTATACTACATGTAAAATCTCCATCATTTCCATCTCATAAGTAGAGAGTACTAGATTTTTTATAGAAAGGGCTTTTCTAGTGAATTCAATGGGGCATCCTTACTAGAGGAGAACAATACCAAGTCCATTTCCATAAGTATCACTCTTGATATTAAAGGTCTTGGTAAAATATGGCATAGATAGAATAGGGGTAGTACACATAGCTTATTTAAATTCCTCAAATGCATACTCAACAACTTATGTACATGTAAAATCATCATTTTTTAGCATAGCTATTAGTGGAGCCACTATATTCCCATAATCCTTGACAAACTTGTGATAGTATCCATTTATCCCCAAAAAACTATGGAGGCTTTTGGTGTCTAAGGATGAGGCCAATTTGTCATAGAAACTATTTTTTTGAGATCAATCCAAACCCCTTAAGATAAAATAATATGTCCAATATACTCCAATTCATCCTAGAAAAAAACACATTTGGACTATTTGTCATAGAGATGATGATCAAAGAGATGTTGCAGTATGAGCTACAGATGTTGGAGATGCTTAGAATATGTTTTATTATAGATGACGATATCATCTAACAAGCCTAGGATGAATTTCTATATGCAAGGCTAAAATATTTTATTCATCAATGCCTAAAATGTTTAAGGAGCATTAGTGAGGCCAAAGGGCATGACCAAAAACTCATAATGGCCATCATGCATGCAAAAAGCTGTCTTAGAGATATCATCCTCATGAAGCTAGATCTAGTGATATCTAGAGTGAAGATCCAACTTAGAGAAAAAATGAACACCATGAAGCTCATCAATAATAGGAATCACGAACTTATCCTTGATTATAATTTCATTAAGTGAACAAAAGTCAATACAGAGGCACTATGACCCATCTTTTTTTTAGAGAAGGAGAAATGGGGAAGAATATGGGCTGGTACTAGGGTGAATAATGCATTGCTTCAGTAAGTCTTAACTAAGCATATTAATCTTAGTGTTTTCCTAAAATGGGTAGTGGTAAGGCCTAATGTTAGGAGGGATACTACTAGGAAGTAGCTGAATACAATGGTCCTGTAGTTGTGAAGGTGGAAATCCTGCTAGTTTGGCAAAGACACTTGCATACCTCTATAGAATGCTTTGTATATTAGTAGTGAAGACCATTGATGGTTGCATTTAAATGGAATGGAGCTAGGTAATGATGCCATGTGAATTATTCTTAATAATATTTTCTTTATGATGTGAATTTATGAGATTTAGAGACCCCATTTGTAAGACTTTCAATGTGTGTTTTTGCCTATTGTCTAAAAAGTACATCTAAAGTTTAGTAAAATCCCTTAAGATGGGTCCAAGTGTGCATAACTATTAGGCTCCTAAAATAACATCATAGCTACCTAAAGGCAAGGCAAATATGTCAGAGTGAAACTTATAATCTCTAATAGAGATACACACATTGTGACACCTCCCTTTTCAAGGTAATTTTCCCTCATTAGCAATCATGACTTCAAAGTTGGAGTAAGGATGGATAAAACAATCAGCCTATTTGGCAATCCAAGGGTCAATGAAGTTATGGGTGCTACCTAAATTAATGAGTATTATGAGAGGGATATTCTTGAAGTAACCCTAGACCTACATGGTTTATGGGGTGGTGACTCTTACTAAGGCATGGAGAGATATCTATGGTTGATCTTCTTGAGAAGTAGGTTCCATAATCAATGGAGCTTATTTTAGATTATCTATTATATCCTGAGCATATTCAAAAACTTAAGTTTTGGGTAGATAATCCACATCCACTAAGTAAATATTTTTCTCTACATATCAATGTCCCCAAGTGCTTTTTTCATCATAACTATAACATAATCCTTTTTATATATGGGCTTGCATCTTTTCTTTAGTCAAATACTTGATAGGATTGATTCTTAGGGTTGACATTGTTTGAGATCATTATGGATTTGTATTTTCGAATGGAGAAAAAATGGATTTGAATCATGGTTGAGTTGTGATCTTGTCCTCTACTAACTTAGCCAATCTTAAGGCTTCCATCATTGTGTTGGGTTAGAACATTTTGACCTATAAGCAAATCTCATCTTTTAGTCCACTAACAAATCAACTCCTAAAGAATTCATTAGAAAATCCCTTTATGTGATTAGCTAGTTTTTCAAATTATATTTGATATTCTCTCATAGTTCCTATTTGGCAAATTTTAGCGATATCTATAGTGAAGTCATCAAAATCACTAGGGCCAAACCATTACAAAATGAGGGTGCAAAAATTATACCATATGGGCTCATCATGAGCCTTGATATACCAATGATACCATTAAAGGGCCTCATATTCTAAGTGAAAGGATGCAAGCTAGACCTTATTGGCATCAAAAAGTATTATGCAGACTAAAATATTGTTCTACTTGATAGATCCATCTAGTTAGATTTACACCATTAAATTGAGGAAAATTATGCTTCAGCCTACAAAAATTTTTGGAAGAATAAAACTTGATGTTAGAAGAGGACTCTAGATGTTATTTATTGTTCATTGTGGTATGTTGAAGACTGAGGTCAATAATTTTTTAATCAACATATTTGATGTGGGTCTTGAGGATGGAAATTTCATCCTCCATGTTTTCTACTCCTATTCAGGTTACCACCATGACCAGAATAAGAGTTCTTTTTTGTTTTTGGAATGGGTAGGAAAACTAGAGTTAAGACAACTTTAGTAAGGGAATTTTTTAATTTGGGTGAAAATGAACTGGGCAAAGGTACTTTTACTATTTTTTTTGCATAGTGAGAGTATGATTAACAAAGGTGAGGACAATTTTAGGAGTGAAAATGGAAAAAATAGAAAATTTATCGAAAGGGGTAAAATGAGTAGAAGAGATGAACACTGTGGAAAATTTTCAAGGCAAACATACAAAAGTAGAAGTTATGGAAAAACCCAAAAAACGGGTAAATTAAGATTTATAGGAATTAAGAGTGGAATCAGGATATGGGATCTCAAGGAAGAAAATGTGGGGAATGTAATTTCAGGTATTTAAATAAAATTTGAGGATAAACAGGGATATAAATGGACAGATATGGAAAAAAATGAAACTCATAGAAAAGTCTTGGGAATATGCTAAAATTGATATGATAAGTCTGTAGATCTGATATGGTAGTTTTTTAATACTCTCCTGGTAATATGCTAAAACTAGTATGGCAAGTTTGTATATGATATGGTAGAATTTTGATACTCTACTAGTAATATGTTAAAACTAGTATGATAAGTTTGAATATCTAATATGGAATGTTTTCTGACACTCCATAGTAATATTCTAAAATTGATAGAAATGGGCCCCAAATTTCAATGGCTATCTAAGGGTTTAAAGATATGACTCTGGCCACCAATGTTTTCTAAGTGAGTTCCACTCTCTAAAAAAAATTGGCCATAGATTTATCTCTCAATAATAGCTCTTGGTTTTCCTCATGGATGGGAACTACTCAATCAAGAAGGGGTTTTTGTCCATTTTGTTGGTAGGTCCTCTTAATGGGCCAGCTACTTTGGGGTTCCTGTGTTACTCCTCATAATGAGTTTTAGGAATTTCACCCAAGAACTTCCCATAATTATAAGGTTAGGTTTTTACCCTAATCTGAAATAGATTATTTTGATATAGATTATTACTTAATTTAATTATGTAGCAAAATAGAGTTAAGACTTATTAAAGAAAAAAAAATTGGCCCTAGAGAGTGCTCTGATACTAGATGAGAGGATCCTCCTACAACAAATTAATGAAAATGCATGAAATAGTAGATTAATTTACCTAAAATGTATGAAATAATATATTTTTGTGATTATCATAAACACTAAAGGAATTATATTGATCAAAAGCCACTTGGAGGGGGCAACCTCCTTTGAGCAAGCTCAATACAAATAATTCATGGATGACTTTATTGGCCTCAAAACTTACTTATAGACTAAGTCTAATCTAATCAACTACTACTTCTTATGAATGTGGGATAAAAAAAAATGCTCATGGGATGACTTACAAATCATATGCATCCATAGCAACTAATATACTAATAAATTAAAGAGAAGGGGTCGTACAAATTCCTACCATCATCATTGTCATACAAATTTAGTGGGTTATCTTAACCAATAAGATATTCAACCCTTATGAGTATCCAAAAATGTTGACATTTTAGCCTCACAGGTCAAATTTCAACCCCTACAATCAAAAACTTGCATGAAAACCCTTCTAAGTTGGTCTATATTGTCTAATCTTGCCATGATCTCATGAATGTCTCTTGAAAGTCTTATAGCATTGATTAATAATGTCATGTTATGTACTAGAACCTTCTTGTGAATTCATCATATTTCTTAGCTACTTTTATTCATTTGGTTGATGTATTAGGTCCTCATGATGACCCTGGAGTGAGCTAGAGAGTGTAAAAATTCTTTTGAGGTCTTGAAGATGGTCTAAACATGGTTTGGAAAGATTAAAGATCTTTTGATAAAGTTAAGGTAGTCTGGGTATTTTAAGGATGTTGATCCTTATGGATTTAGACCTATTTGATGCCATTATTGGAAGATAAACCTTTTTTATTAGGATGTAATGGTTTTGATCCTTTTCCATGGTCATAATATGAAGGTTTAATGATGTTTTGAGTGTCATTATTCATGGTCTATTAATTCAAATAGTTTCAAGCCTTCATAACCCCCCTAAGGTCATCAATCACCCTTTAAACCCCTCATATGATTCTATTTTCATTTTAAAACATTTGAAAAGGGGAGTGTTTTGATAAAATTGCATTATAAAGGTCTTGAAAATATTCCAAACTCCTTATATTATCACTTACTAGGTGTTTGATGCCATAAAAGGTGCATTTCAAGGCTCACATTCACTTCCCACTACCCAAATGGACCCCACACATGGGAAGTCATGATCCGTCAGCTTCCCCATCTGTACCATTCATTTTTAATAGATTGTTTGACTTATATTTTTTCCCCTCTTGCCTAAAAATGGTGTTTAGATCCTGAACCATGAGAAAATAAAGGAAAATTTTAGGTTATGTAGATATTTCTAACTTGTATAGATTAGTACTATATGGATATGGATAGAGGAAGTTAATAAGTTTCATTTGTGGATCCATTTAGGCATCAATTTAATATATTCATGAGTTTCCATGCAAAACAGGCCCACAACCAACCTTCTCTCCCCATTGATCTCTTTGGTAACCCAAAAAATCTTTTAGGTTTATGGATATATAGATAGGAGAGAGAAAATGGGGAGTTGATATATTAGGAAGAGGAAGGTGGTCTTTTGACCTTATCATCCATGGATTTTTTTCTGCATTTTCATGGTCTATGCTCTATGAATAAACATTAACAACTTGGGCAATCTAGTGATCTTTTTCATATATGTAAAGGGTTGAGATGGCATCAAGTTTGGTGCAATTTTGAAGATTTTATACAAATCAACACTTGGTGTGTGTTCATGAGGTCCTCATAGACCATATCCATCACCCTCCACCCTAATCCACATGTGTTTGGGTGTGAGATCAATAAAACCTTCATGTTCTCTTCATTTGTAAACTACAGATAGTTTTCCCATATGTTTTAGGGTTCTCAAAGTTGATAATGTAAGTGAATAATGGTTATGGGTTATGTAATAGTTCCTTGGAATAAAATTTAAATTATATTCCTTCCCTAATCAATCATTTAAGCCACCATAAATTCTAGGTTCCCTTCAAGTCCTACTTCCAAGGTGATTGTCATAGGTGCATTATGTGATCTCCTGACAAGCATAAACATTGTGTCACTATAGTGGATATAAAGGACTATGAATTTAGGAAAAAATATACCTAAGCTCATTCATGTTCTATTTATTCCTTGTTATTTTATATTCAAAGTAAATCACCCCCTATACTTGAAAGGACATTCTCATCCTTGACTCTAGAAATGAAAACTCCTCTAGACCTAATTGTAGAAACCTAAAGTATAGACAAAACCAATGAGGTGTTGGCTATTATAATGGAGTGTAAAATATTAATGGATCTCAGTCAAGATTCATATGTGATTATAAATAAATATGGAGATGGATAAAATAGGGTTGGGTAAATATGAGCACTTCAAACTCAACCCTAGAATCATAGGCACAGTTAAGGCTCTTTTTGAACATATATAGTAACGTACTCCCATGTTGGAGAAATAATGAAGGTTAAAAAGTTTGGAGAGGGAATAGTAATAAGAAACTTACATGTTAATAATACCCTTGAATACACCCAGGAATCATCAGTCTAATCCTCAAACACTAGACACATAGTCAGGTAGATCTTATTCCTACAACATAATCTTGATCCAAGATCACCACCTACAATAAGACCTAATAAGAGGAGTTCAAATGGGAATATTATAGAGAGATGATGGTAGTATGGTTAGGAGGGTATATGATGACCTTAAAAAATCTCATAAGGACTTATGAGGACACAAGGATAATTATGGATAGGGGAAGATAGGGTCAACACATCTCCACCACCACAAGATACCAACTCAGTCATCTCTCTCAATAGAAACACATAGTATAAGCCTAGAGATGCAACTTATAGACTTGACTATAAGTAAAGATAAATTTGATCAAGAAACCCTACTTGGAGGATGAAGAATATAATGGGGGGTCAGCAACATAGTGAGGTGACTCAAGGATCATGAAGGGTTAGTGAGGGGATGAGTAATTGAAAAAGAAGGAAGGGTTCATGCTTACATCAAAAAAGCTAAACACCATCTAAAAGTAGGGTTATGAACAACAAGGTCCAGTTTTGAAACCTTAAATAAAGAAGTGGAAAAGGCCTAAGGACACTTTAAATGGAATTAATGGATATATAACAAATTACCTAGGAGGATAAAGAACTTAGGTTGCAAAAGAAAGACTAATCACACCTACTCATTCAAGACATTCGACTGTCACCTATAGATAGAACCTTGATAACAAATAGTGAAAGTATAGAAAACTATATAGAGGTGGGTTAAATATAATAAGAGTGGTCCTTCAATTTTTTCTTGAATATTCTAAACATTTCCAATTGAATTGAGGTATCCCCTCAAGACAACAAGATCCAAGTGGCATATGCATGCCTATTAGGCCTAATAGACCTAAATAGGGTTGTACCTAAAACTAAAGACCTTTGCTTGTTAAATTTTTTTTAAGGCATAGAAACATCAAAAATAGGTCATTATAGAAAATTAAATAATATATCCAATACCTTATGAGTCTCAATTGAGATAGAAGATAACCTAGTTAGGCCTAGTTAAACCTAATCCAATACGCATAGGCCTATACTAAAGTTGAAGGACTTATCATATGTTTGGGTTCCGTGAGAGTTATAAACACCTAAGGAAGAATTTATGTAGAATATAAAATGTTTGAAAGTTTTTATAAGCCTTAAATAAGGTAGAGAGTTCCTCAATCAAGTCCTTAGGGCTATATAAGCATGCCCTCTCACAAACCCTAAGCTTAACTATACAAGGTATGCAGAGAGTAGTTGTAGGAGAATATTATTTGAGAGGGTTTTATACACCATAAAATAATTTTAAAAATCATCAAAATCAATAAAATCTATATTGGAGAGTGAAACCACTCAGATTTATACACTAGTTCTAAATAACTTATCTAATAGTAAATAATGACCTATAGGCAGTCACATGAGAAAGGGGAATAGAATTAGAGTTTGAGTGTTTGAAGGAAAATATATAGGATGGGGAAAATAAATATAAGATTGATATATTCATGTTATTTCCTCTCAAATCACCTATAATAATCTTAAGGTCTTCAAACTCAGTATTAGGCCTATTAGGCTTAAAGCTAGTTTTAAGACCTAGAAACCCCACATCACATGGAGGCATACTCAAAACTTATCCAAGTATAATTATCACATTAAAAATGTATATTAGGATGATATAGTTCATAAAAAAGTGGTTTCAATAATAATAAAGCATAAATGGTAAAATTGGGACTTTAAACCTAACTAGAGTTACACAGTCCTAAGTAGTCAACTTGAGCCACCTGCTTAAGTGCTCATATATTTCATGATAGAGGGACTCAAGGAAAATAATCCTATGGTTATTTTGGAATTAATTTTAAATTCATATCCATGAAGGATTTATTTGGATTGAGGGTCTTAATTTTATGAACAAATTCTAAGAAGTTAGATTACAAAGACTATTTAGCAAAGAGCTTGAAGTCCACCATCTTCTACTTGTATCTCCACACACAAGGTACATGGGGCCCAAATATTTTAAATAATTTTAGGGGGTTATATGTAATACAAATACTTTATTGTAAGTTTTGTATTGCATTTCTAATCTTTATGAACCATCATTAAGATGGTAGACCTCCAAAACCCTGATTAAACCCTACGATAGACCTAACTTAGGAAAAGTGAATATTTTTACACTAAAACACTCTTGAATGACCATAAAAACACCTGAACCAAAAATATAACTTAGATGATACCATAACCATGGTACTAGTCTATATGGACACTATACAAATTTATCAAAAATAGTACTTTTTCAAAAAAATGAGCAAAAAACTAAGTACAGGGTAGTTTGAGGAGTTAAAAATTATTCAAGAGGGAGGTTTAAGACTTATTTCATCTTCACAAGACACAAATTGCTCATTTTTATACCTATAAATGCCTCTACAATTTCACATAAGAAACCAGTTTGTAGATGCTAAAGAGAGGTGGCCTAGTCAACTAGGGGAGGTAAAATTATAGGTGTCTATTACTAGAGAAGGATTTTGCAATGGTATAAACATGTTATTGAAACTTTAAATAGGTTTATTCACCTATTCTAGGATTTTTATTCAAGTATCTAATCATCCATCAATAGATAGGCAATAAATTAGGCCTAGTAGGTCTAATAGACCTACTTGGTCAACAAAAAAAGTTGAATAATGACATAAAGATGTTATTATAGGAGTTAGTATAGAGTTATTAAACCATGAAACTAATGATAAGGGTAAAATAGGAATTCCTCATGGTCATTATGAATGAGGAAGAAGTTGTAAGCTTGGTCAACATGCACAAAGAAGAGTGGGTTGCTTAATGCCTCTTGGAGGCCTAATTACCCCTCAATTACACTTTGTAACTATTAAGAATAGAGTCATTAACCATATTCAAGCATTTTTATTTTCTTAAAGGGTTCAAACAAATCAATTACAACCTCCATCAATCCACCTCAATGCCTAAGGACCCATTGAAGACCCCCAATCAAGAGATCAATGCATGGAAAGAGTTGGAAGACTATTATAACCAATGTAACTACATCATGAGTAAAATATGGTCATTTATGACCTATACCTCTCTCCCCAATGCCAATTTACCTCTCTTTCTCTATTCATTTAGCTATATATTCAGGCCTTAAAGCCTTGATTTATATCCTTCACCTGGGTATGAGGAAACTCTACCTAGATTGGCATCTTGTAAACCTCTTAAGTTAATGCAAATGCTTATTCTCAAATTCTTTGAGATTGGTCTAGTGTGATATTGGTTTTATTTACATATGTGGTAGGTTTTCTCCATTGGTAGGTCCTAATCTCACCTAGTTTCTAGTTTATGGTCTTATACATGTCACATGGTGTGTTTGGATGATAAGTGTGTTAAGCACAAGATATATTGATAGGGGGTGAATAAGTATATCATATATCTTATAAAACTTTCCCTTAATCAAATTCCACTTAATAAAACATTCAAGATATGCAATAAAACTAAAATAATAAACACCACATGAGAGAGACACTAGATATAATGTGGAAACCTAATGTGGGAAAAACCACATAAAAAAATCTCAAGTATATGAATTAGCACCAACCCAAACAATATTCGCAAGCACCAACTTGTAGGAGCACCAACCCCTTTGCCGAGTACCAACCCATCAACTATTCATGAGCACCAACCCACAAGAGCACCAACCCCTTTACCAAGAACCAACCTAGCAACAAATTGTGAGCACCAACCCATAGGAGCACCAACCCCTTTGTGTATACCACACAACTATCTCTCAATGTTGTTATCTCAACAAATGATAGCTCATTACAACATCTCTTTCCTCTCTCTCACCTTTTCTCTTCTAAGCTAGATATAACAAATACAAATCATATTCATCTCTTATAAATGCTCTTCTAAGCTAGATAATACAATATCAAATCAAACTCTTTCACTCATATTTCAAATGGCTTCTCAAGCCTTTATTTATAGATTTCTAAATGACCTTTGGTCTTCCCCCTTTGTGACCCTTCAATCCTCATGGAAAATGGCACCAAATTTTTATGACCCTTCATATCCATGCCTTTAAAAATTCATGTGGTGACCCTTCATGAGCAAAAACATCTTTCCCTCTTTTGTCCTTATCTTGGTGACCTTTTGTATTCCTCAAAGTGTCCCTTCATGAGAAATTACACCCTTCATCTTTTGTCTTCACTTGGTGACTCTGGGATTCCCCAAGATGACTCTTCATGGAAAAATGTGTCCCATCCTTCTTTTGTCTTTACCCCGTGGCTCTTTGACTTCTCTATGGGCCCTTATTTTGTCTCATATGCAACCAAAAATATATTCATTAATATTAAATAAATATTAACTCACATTAGCCAAGATATATCTATTACAAAAATAATTAAATGCAATGGGGTCTTTATCACCAATAATGCTAGACCTTTGACATCAATGACAATTATTTCCAACAATCTCCCCCTTTGTCATTGATGGCAACCTCAATCCTAAAACTGCCATATCCTGTCACCTGCACATCCTGTCATCTAAAAATATACAGTAACTCCCCCTTACTATAGTAACTTGTATCTATTCCCTATACCTATTTTTGCACTTGTACCTATACTTGTTATTCTCCCCTTTTGACATCAATGGAAAATGGCCTACTTGGAGATAACACTTAACTCCCCCTCAATTGATGTTGAACCTCAATGGCAGGAAGTAAAGGAAATTACTTCCAACTTTTCTCATAGATACTCAACCGTGTCTTTTGGTAGTGCCTTTGTGAAAATATCTATAATTTGCTCTATAGTACTAATATATTCCATCTTAACTTGTTGATCTGCAACCTACTCTCTCAATAAGTGATATCTAATGGGAATATGTTTTGTTCTTGAATGCATTACTAGATTTTTCAAAATATTTATAGCACTTGTGTTATCACAAAAAATGGAAATAGGTTCATCATACTTTACCTTGATATCTTCCAAAGTTTGCTTCATATCAAGCACTTGAGTACAACACAATACTACTGCAATATATTTTGCTTTAGCTATATAAAGTGATAATGAGTTTTGCTTCTTGCTTAGCCATGATACTAAGCTATCACCAAGGAAGAAATCTCCTCCACTTGTACACTTTTTGTCATCTAAGCACCCTACCCAATCTGAATCTATATAAGCAACTAAAGTGAAATATTTACTTGTGGGATACCATAATCCATAATCCAATGTCCCCTTGATATATTTGAATATTATTTTCACCAATTAAACATGACTATCTCTTGGAGATGACTGATATTTTGTAACCATACATACTACATGCATGATGTCTGGTCTCGATGCTATCAAATATAAAATACTACTAATCATAGATCTATACAAAGATTGATCTGTAATAGGTGAATCTTCATCCTTGCTCACCTTATTTCCTGTATACATAGGTGTGCCAACTGGTGCATAATCCTCAAAACCAAATTTCTTCAACATTTCCTTGGTATATTTACTTTGAGATATGAAAATTCCTTTATTTGATTGAAATATTTGCAACCCTAAGACAAATGATAATTCTCCAAGCATAGACATCTCAAATTATTTTTGTATTCTATTAGAAATTTATTTTGTCATCTTTTAAATATTTCCTCCAAAAATGATATCATCAACATATACCACAACAATCAATTGATGCTCACCTTCTATTTTGATGTAAAGATTACTATCAGCAAATCCTCTCTTGAATCTTTAATCTTGTAGGTACTTATCAAGTCTTGCATACCAAGCTCTGGGAGCTTATTTTAATCCATACAATGATTTCTTCAATCTTCATACATATTTACTAATATTTGAGAGAATAAACTCCTCAGGATGCTCAATGTAGACCTCTTCTTCAAGATTCCCATTTAGGAAGGCAGATTTGACATCCATCTGAAACACTTTGAAATTTTTAAACACTACATATGCAAGAAATATTATAATAGCCTCTAACCTTGCCACTGGTGTAAAATTTTCTTCAAAATCTATTCCCTCAATCTAAGCATATCCTTTACATACTAATCTTACTTTATTTCTAGTCACTTCTCCATTTTCATTCAACTTATTTCTATAAAGCCATTTTATTCCTATCACATTGTGATATTTTGGTCTAGGCACTAATTCCCAAGGATCATTCTTTTCAATTTGATTTAATTCTTCATCCATAGTCTTAACCCAATGCTCATCATGTCTAGCTTTTGAAAAAATTCTAGGCTGAATTTTAGATAACAAAGAGAAATTAATTTGTTCAGATTCACTTACCATCATTCTTCTGGTGTGAATTCCTTCTTTTATATCCCTAATGATGTCACTTTCATTATGATTTCTATGAACGTATTTGGATGCAGTCTTGGTGCCCTTTTTCTCCTCCTTTTCCTCATCTTCATCTAATTCTTCAAAGCCTTCCTCTTCAATGATTTCAGGAATGTCTATTGGATCACTGATTCTTTGTGTTCCATCTTCTTCTATCCTGACACTTGTACTTTCAAAAAATTTCTTGGTTCTTTTGTTATAACATTTATAAGCTTTACTTTTACAAGAATAACCAAGAAATATATCTTCATCCACTATGGATTCAAACTTACCAATTTTTTGATCGGTTCTCTTTATGAAGCATTTGCTATCGAAAACTCTGAAATAATCAACTATTGTTGGTTTGTCTTTCCATAGCTCATAAGGAGTCTTGTCACTATTGACTCTTAATAAAGCTCTATTCTGATATGCACTATTGTACCAACCACCTCTCTCCAATATTTATCTACTATCTTGGATTCATTTAGCATTGTCCTTGCCATCTCCTGAACTATTCTATTTTTCCGTTCAACTACTCCATTTTGTTGTGGAGTTCTGGCTGTTGAATACTGTCTCTTTATTCTATGATCTTCACAAAACTCAATAAATTGATTTCACATGAATTCTCCTCCTTGATCTGATCTTAGACACTTAATCTTCAAATTAGTTTAATTCTCAACTAATGCTTTCAATGCTTTAAACTATCTAAAAGCTTTTGATTTTTTCTTTAAAAACATTATCCAAGTCATACGTGAAAAATCATCAATAAGCAACATGAAATACTTATCACCTTGAGTACTTTGAGTCCTCATAGGTCCACATAGATTAGTGTGAACAAGATCTAACATCTAAGTGGTCGAGTACTCTTTTGTTTTGAACCACCTTCTAGCCTACTTCCCATGCTGACAAGGTCCACAAAGCATGTTAGATGGCTTTGTGATCTTTGGAAGATTCATGACTACTTGATTTTTATATATTTTGACAAGATTCTCAAAATTTATGTGCCCCATTCTCCTGTGCCATAGAAAAATTTCTTCAATATGACTCAAACAACATTTTTGACCTTTGATGTCTGATAGCATATATAAGTTATTACCTATTCTCTAAGCATCTGCAACCAATACATCTGAATCTTTTCTTCTAATTTCACAACCTTCTACATAAAACTTTAGTGTGTTCCCCTAATTACACATTTGACTTACACTCAAAATATTATGCTTAAGACCTTCTACATATAAAACATTTTTAGTTTTAGTTCTACCATTATCTAAACTTAGTGTACCTTTTCCAACAATTTTGGCAGTAGTATTGTCTCCAAATTTCACTATGCCACCATTGATAGTCTTCAAGGTTATGAACTTTCTCTTGTCTCCTATCATGTGCCTCAAACATCTGCTATCACTAAACCATGGCCTTTCTTCATTTCTTACATGTAAAGTTGTTTGGACCAACATAGAACCTTCAGGTTGTTTCTTCTACCATGTCTAAACCTTTTTCTTGATGAATGGATCCCTGAAACTCTGATCCTTCTTGACTGACTTGAACACACTTCTACAATACTGAGCTATGTGTCTGAAGTTGTTACACTTGTAACAAATTATGGTCTCTTCATCAAAGCTTGATAGAGGACCAAAAGAGTTATAGCTTCTGCTTGACTTTACATGACCTTCCTTTTCCTTATTTTTGAGATTGTTGGCTCTTTTGCTACATTCTAATTTCTTATGACCATATCCATTACAATAAAAATAGTAACCATAAAAATAGGACTTGTTTGTGTATCTCTGACCTAATTACCTTTTATAGCTTTGTTCCTTCCAGCCTTCTTTGTCCTCTATATTCTTCACTTCTTTCCTTCTTGTTTTCTCATTTGTAAGAGCTTCAACATAGCTCTTCTTCTTTTCAAAATTGATACCTATCTTATCTGATATTTCCTTTTGGCTTTCTAATATCTTATTCAGCATATTAGTGCTATTCTCAAATTTTGAATCATTGGCTGCTCTATCATTGATTACTTTATTTATTTTATCAAGTTATGCTTTTAAAGAAACAATTTCAATAACATGCCTCTCACATTCTTTTCTTACTATTTCCAACTGTGTTGTTAAATCTTCTTCATTCTTATTGGCTTATTCAAAGTGTGCTTGTAGATCTTTAATTATCTCTTTTGACTCTTTTTCATTTTTCTTGATCTAGCTCTTCAATCTTCAATTTTTCTTTTCAACAACTTTTAGCTCTTCTAAGGCACACATGATTTCTCCTTCCATATTCACTTTGGCTTCATCCTCTTCTTCTTCTTGATCAACTATTCTTTTTCTTGCAGAGGCACCTTTATGTATGGCCATCTTGTGTTTTTTGATCTACCTTCAAGCTATAAAACTTTTTCAAAAAGGAACCTGCTCTGATACCAATTATTAAGCATGGGATATACTGAGAGGGGGTGAATCAATATATCATATATCTTATAAAACTTTCCCTTAATCAAATTCCACTTAATCAAACATTCAAGATATGCAATAAAACTAAAATAATAAACACCACACAAGAGAGAGACACCAGATATAACGCAGAAACCCAATGTGGGAAAAACTATGGAGAATAATCTCAAGTATATGAATGAGCACCAACCCAAACAATATTTGCAAGCACCAACTTGCAGGAGCACCAACCCATTTTTTGAGCACTAACCTAGCAACAATTCATGAGCACCAACCCATAGGAGCACTAACCCCTTTGTCGAGCACCAACCCAACAACTATTTGTGAGCACTAACCCATAAGAACACCAACCCCTTTGCCAAGCACCAACCCAACAACAATTCATGAGCACCAACCCACAGGAGCACCAACCCCTTTATGTATACCACATAACTATCTCTCAATGTTGCTATCTCAACAAATGATAGTTTATTACAACATCTCTTTCCTCTCTCTCACCTTTGCTCTTCTAAGCTAGATATAACAAATACAAATCATATTCATCTCTCACAAATGCTCTTCTAAGATAGATAATACAATATCAAATCAAACTCTTTTACTCATATTTCAAATGGCTTCTTAAGCCTTTATTTATAGCTTTCCAAATGAACTTTGGCCTTCCCCCTTTATGACCCTTCAATCTTCATGGGAAATGGCACCAAACTTGTATGACCCTTCATATCCTTGCCTTTGAAAAGTCATGTGGTGACCCTTCATGAGAAAAAACGTCCTTCCCTCTTTTTTCCTTATCTTGGTGACTTTTCGTATTCCTTAAAGTGTCCCTTCATGAGAAATTACGCCCTTCCTCTTTTATCTTCACTTGGTGACTCTTGGAATTTCCCAAGATGACTCTTCATGGGAAAATGCATCCCATCCTTCTTTTGTCTTTACCCCATGGCTCTTTGACTTCTCCATGGGCCCTTCATTTGTCTCATATGCAACCAATAATATATTCGTTAATATTAAATAAATATTAACTCACATTACCCAAGATATATCTATAACAAACATCATTAAATACAATGGGGACTTTATCACTGATAACGCTAGACCTTTGACATCAATGACAATTATTTCCAACAAAGTGGTTAATTTTGGAGTGGAGATTTGATTGGTAAAGTGCCTTGATATAGGCCTTCCATCAATACCCTCATGTTTTGATCACCTAATATAACTTCTATGTGAAACACTTTTACATAGGAACCCTTGGAGTTAGAAAATTTAGTCACTTATCTTGATTACTAATGTTAGTTAAGGTTAATTTGAGCGGATGAAAGATCATATTGGTGAATCACCACCCCTTAAACTAGGTTTATTTTATATAATCTCTATACCTTTTCACCCCAAATCAATATGTCCTAGTGACCCAAGCTTAAACATACGCACCAGGGGAGCTAACCCCATAATCTAAAAGTCGGGTCTAATGATAAGGTCACCCAAAACCTTTAGTTCATTCCCATGTTAGTCAAGCCTTGAAGGTAGGCCTGAACAACCTCCTCCAAAGGGTGTAGGTTAGATAGGTAACACCTACCAAATACCTAAGATGTTACCACATGTTGATATCTTAAAACCTTGGGGTAGTTAATGCATAGTGAACATTAACCTAGGATCTATGAGCTACCAGATGAGTTATATCATGCCACCTATAAATATCTTGTTGTATATCAGCCATAGAATGACCAAAATAATCTAGGCCCTTAGTTGATCAATAAAAGAGCATGGGGGAGCCACATTGCATACCCTTGATAATGAGAATCATATTATCATTCCACAAATAGAGAAAGGTTATCATGTGCAAAAATAATAATTTAACTAAGTTCAATTGGTAGGTCAATGTTCCAAGTCATTCATGGTAGTTCAAAAGTCGAAATTGAAGATCATTTTAGCTTGTAAAATCATCAAAACCTAAAAATGGACTATGTCTAATCTAATTTTCAATGTCAAATTGCATAGGGAACCTCTTTATGGTAGATTCATCATATAATACAAAATTTAATGATATTTGGGTGGTGGCATTAAATATAGACTTGGAATGCATGTCAAAATCAAGCAAAGCAGGGCAAAAAAGGATAAAATATCACCTTAACTAGTCATGGCTCCTATGTAGAACATGGACAACTAATCATCTTTAGAATATTTAAATGGCATTCAATTACCTGGAATTGAATTCAAATTCAATAAAGCATAGGATTTTATATTTATGACCTTAGGATAGAGAAATATTTGGATCAATTCAAATTTCAAGCTAATTTATCCCATTGGATGTTGTCAACCACCAATCAATGGGTTGATTAATGAATTCATGGCTTACATTTCCTATAAAAGACCATCTCCTTGATTGAATAAGGTCTAACTATTTTATAAATGGATAGCATAGGAGTAGATAGACAAAAGTTCAAAGATGTTTTCTTCTTTCCTTTATACATTTTATTATTTATAGTTAACTTTTCTCTTTGTATGAACCAAGACTATCATGACTTAGTTCTAAATTCTTTCAAGTATATATTGAATTTTGTTCACGATTGATGAAATATTTTATATTTAAAAGTTATTGAATTGATATTCATGGTATACACATGTATATATTCATGGTCTACACATGTATATGGTGACTTTATTTCCCTCTTCTACATAGATAATGGTTTCTTTAGACCCCTACACCATCTCTATCTTTGCGATGTGTTATGATGGGAAAGTAGAGACTAGTTTATATAAAGGATTTATATATTTAATAGAAATAGATATATTTTTGTATAGAGAATGCTCATTTTTATTGAAGTAAAGCAAGAAGAACATAACCAAATAATAAAATAGATGACATATTGCTTTATGGAAAGAATGATAAACTAGATTTCAAGAAAAGAAATACACAATAAATTTCAAAACTAAATAATGAATAAGAAAAACAAACACCTAAATGAGAACATAAACGATATTTATTTATTCACACAAATGGCCTGTTTGATTTTTCTCCTTACATTGGATTATAAATGATTTTCAACTTCCTTCTCAACTCTTATTTTAAAATGAATATTTGAATTCCTTATTTTTGTCACATATATTTAATTTATCCAGATTATACTAAATATTATTTCCCTTTGATCTTCATAACTAATGCATAATCATCATCAAAGACAATGTGAATTTTGGTCAAGTATGTCAATGTTTGGTGTTAGAAGTGTTTCTCTAAGTTTTTCACTAATTACATTCATAAGAAGAAGAAACTAAGGTTAAAGGTCTTGGGTTTCACATTACCCGGATTAAGTTGCGCACCATATCCAAGCTTTGTGGGAACTCCTCTTTGGCTGTGGAGGAAACACCTATAGAAGGAAAGAAACTTGAACAAAGAAAATGTTAGAATAGGATATGGTGGACTGCCAAGCTACGCACTCGGTCCCGGAAGCGTAAAGCTCCATAAGGGATGACGGTCCACTATTTAAAGAAAAGAGATTTGTATAAAAAGAAATGATATAAAAGACTTAAAGAAATGGAAAGGTAGAATATTGTGTACCTATTCCCTATATTCCGTGTGTTCCAAAATGTTACAACAGGCTGGTCAAAGGTTTTGTCTGGTCTTTGGGTTATTTGGATAAGTTTTCTAGTTTGCACAGTCACCGACATCAGTTAGGCTGCCGATGTTGGTAGGTAAATGATGTCGCTATCAGTTGTGTTGCCAATGTTGGTAGGGGTAGTGGGCCTTTAGATGGGTTTGAGGGTATTTCTATGGTAGACAGAGAAGTCTAAGAGTTTAAAGGTTTGTGCAGGGTTGCGAGAAGGTGAATAAGGTCTAAGGAAGGGTAAAAGGTAAAGGGTAGGTGTGAAAAGAGGACAAGGATAGGGGGAAGGCCTCTCAAACTTTCCATGGAAGAAATTAGGTCTCTCAATAGTATTTAGAAATACTAAATGGAAACTAAGTAACAATGTATTCTAAAATACTGAAATGAGAGGCAAAATACTTAGCTTTATTCAATGAAGAATCAGAGGTGTCATAATGCTTATTCCTATTGTGGTTGATGTCGAGGTCCTTGTACAATGTTTTCAATCCAATATCTGGAGTGACTTGTGTAGAGTTTCTATATCCAGGAGAGTGATAGTCAAATTATGACGCTTGGTCTCAAAGTGTGCATGTCGATCTGTGAAGAGGCAGGGGCCAAAACTCAAGGTTAGAGATAGGCTTATGTAACTGATGTCAATGATCCCACTGGCATCGGCCAACAGTTAACCGATGTCGATGGCTAGAGAATGGGTAAAAGGGCTATTTTTAGCTCTTTGCCTATTTCTCCATCTGCCAAGTGAATTTGCCATTGGAGAACAATCAAAAGATAGGTTTATTAGGCATGAGAGTTAGTTAGGAGGTTAGGATGGAGTGAGAATAGGTCATGGGTAGTTAAGATTTAGATGACCTAGTCTCAGGGTGACTCATAGGGTAAGAAATGGTCTTAGGGTGAGGTGTCTAGGCGAGGTGTCTATGTGAGGTGTCGTGGGGAGGTGATTAATTTAAAATAAGTAATTTATTTTAAATTATTAAAGTGTGAAAGTGTGGGTTAGGAGTGTTAAATTTAGAAGGGTACCAAGGGGGGGTTGACACAATATTGGTGTCTACATTTGCCCCTTTTTGTCTTGTGGTTTGTCTTGACAAATTGCAAGACAAAAATAGATGTAGGTTACCCCAGGTATGGGATGAGGTATTCCCCCTCAAAGTGGGAGTCGAGGGAAGGTAATCTGATATCAGGTGCCAATTTGATAGGAAAGGTGAGGTTGCAATTTGAACACTGCAATAGTTGAGATTGTGTGTATACCACTTCACTTGATAGGCAGGTCAAATTGTTGTAGGCAAGGTTGAGGAGCACTAAAATCAAAGTAACTAGTCCTCAGCTTATTAGTGGTAGCTAATTGGGTTAAATGATCAAAGTTATAGCTCCAATGGTCAAGGAGGACTAAAATTGAAGTAATCAGTCCCCAGCTTATTAGTGGTAGTTGATTGGGTTAAATGATCAAAGCTGTAGCTCCAATGGTTGTCATGTTCCAAGTATTTTGGGCTAGGAAGTGCTCCTAGAAAACATGAAAATGTCACAAAGATTAGGGATCAACTTGGTCATGATTTGACAATAAGTGTGAGGGGTGCATACAATTTGCTAACTATTCATGAGGTAGCATATGCAATCAAAACAACTAAGGCAAAATTATCTCAAAAGTGGTCGTGGTCTGAGGAGATAGTCATGATCTCCAAGATTGTTTGTCGAGTCAGGTTGAGATATAAGTGATCTCAAGTGTTGTTTGTTATGGTTAGGGGGACGTATATGATCTCTAATGTGCCCCATGAGAAGTCTAAGGTGACTTCTGCAATGTCGGGGCTAGTTGTTTGGGCAAGATTTTGAGTAGTTGGAAGGAAGTCTTATGTTTTGAGGTTGCCAATGTTGGTTAGGAAACTGATGTCAGTTATGCATAAAGCATTTAACTATCGATGTTGGTGGAAATTGGTTGATGTCGGTGGTTTAGGGCATGGTTTTGCCAACATCGATGGCCTGTCAAACCTGACAAAAGTGGATTAGTGGCCCACCAAAAGTCATTTATGACTTTTGAAGTGTTGAAAAAGAGAGTTCTGAGGTGTTGAGTGATAGATACCTCCAATTTATCCATGGTAGTAGTGCTAGGTGTCAGGGTGTGAGTGATGAAGTGTATTGGTGATTTTTAAGTTGTTGTGCGTGTTTGGGAGTGTTGTGGGCCACCAGTGATTGGTTTAAGGAGATGAACTAGATGGAGATGGTAGATGTCAGAAGAGGTCCTGTAGGAGGACCACCACCACCACTGGCACTTGTGATACCACCTCAACGACAATGATGAGATGAGGTAGGGTGTGTTATTAGAATTTTTGATTGGTTTTGATGTTGATTGTATTTTTATAATTTTTAGTGTTTTTAGCGATTGATCAAGGGGGAAAGGGTATGAGAAGGGTGGGTAGGTTAGGTAGGGTGTTTTAGGTAGGTTTTAGCAGTATTTAGGGGGTTTTGGGGGTTAAAATGGGGAAACCCTAATTTTTAGGGCTCACCTCATTTAGCCCTAGGGCTGAATCAATCACTGATGCCAGTGGTTCCACCAACATTGGCCGATAAGGTGATCGATGTCGATCATTTAAGTGTCGATGTCAGTTAGGTAGGTGTCATCGTCGACACTCTAACTGATGTCAGTTGTCTTAAAATGTTGTTTAGGCCTTGAAAAAGTTGAAAAAGATAGTCCAGAGGGCTTAAGTCATGCTGATGCACCCTCGGATGTGAAAGTTTAGGATAGGTGGTGAGCCTAGGGTTCAGGGTAGTTGGTCAATTAAGTAGCCGAATGGGAAAATGGCTGAGCTAACCTCAGAAGACCCCATGTTAACAGAGTGTTGCCTACATAGCCCCTATTTTAAGGGCCTCAGGCCAATGTAGTTCTCCCAAAAAGGGAAGAAGAGTCAAAGAAGTTGGTAGTTGTTTGCATGTGTGTTGATTAGATGCAGGCTAGGCAGATGTTGATGCTATGAGATTGTCTCCTAACATTGCTGATGTAGATGCATCGAGATGTCATAGGAGAGGAGTGGGCACAGATGGCTATTGTAGGGCTTGGTAGGTTGCGGTGATATTACTGAGTGCTAGGGATGTTAGCTTGATGGTGGAATTGATCAAGCGGTGGGATCATACCACCAACACCTTTCATCTGCTGACTGGAGAGTTGACGGTTATAGTAGAGGATGTGTACTAGATTTTGTGTTTGTTGATACACGGGGCATATTTATATGCATGCACGAGAGAGGTGCATGACATACATATGGTTACATTGTTTAGGGAGCATGTTGCTAAGGTGACATACCATTCAGTGAGTTTTGAATATGAGCTAATCTATGCTGTGGATGAGGATGAGCATCGACTAGCCATCTTGATGATGATCAGCATTACTATATATGCCCTTCTTGATGCAGAGGGAGGGAGATTCCCAATCATGATGACTGGGGTTTTGATAGACATGGTAGAGGAGTAGATAGTGTTTGTGTGGGCTCTAGTATTTTTAGTGTAGTTATACAGGGAGTTGTGGGGATTAGTCAGTGGTGGTGGTATAGCTTGTGCGTGGGCCACCTCCTGCACTGTTGGGCATATGAGCACATAGTAGTGACACAACCTCTTGGCCTCCCAGTAGCGATCCAAGCTAGCTTTAGAGTTAGTTTTAGGTGATGGCAAGAGGTCATGGCATAGACACGTGTAGATGCCATTGTCTGAGATATTGATTATTATAGGGGGTAATAGATGCCCTGATCCCAGTGGATATTATTTGGAGGCTATACTTGGTATATCTAGCATTTAGAGATTAGGTAGAGTAGCTAGTGGGGGTCCAGAGCTTGCGATGGGTGAGGGGTAGATGAGTCGATGAGCTCAAGAGAGTCCCTATTGAGAGAGTGTGGTGGCAGTATGGGCTATTACAAGATGTGCCACCTACTTTCCTATAGTACATGTGAGATGATATTGAGGTACCCCTCCCACTGGTAGATGAGATAGAGTGGCCAAATTTTGAGGAGATACCCATAGGTCCAGGTATGGTAGATCCAAGATATTCAGTGGCCTACTTGGCTTGGTGGGTAGGTCACTATGCTAGGATTCAGAGGGGACCACCTCCTGATCTACAGATGATCAATAGAGAGAGGGATGTTGACATCCAGGAGAGAGATGTAGCATGAGCACAAGTGGCAATGCTTCAGGGTCAGGTGATAGTTTTGACAACATAGGTGGTTGCCTTGACAGGGCAGGTTACTACTTTACAGGGGTAGTTGGCCATAGCCCAGGCACAGGTATTAGTAGGGTAGGGTTTTGGAGGGCAAGGCCCTATTCACCTACCACCATAGTAGCTGATGTAGGAGCTAGTTTAGTCACCTCAGCCACAGCCACATAGTTCACTAAAGGGCATGGCATTGAGATCGATGGGTACACTGCAGACTGTACCTGTATCTAGGTAAAATATTGTGCTAAATGAGATCACATATTATGAGGGTGCCATTAGGTAGTATCCTTAGATTCAGTGATATTCTGAGATGCTGGCTCAGTAGTGATTCATGTCACGTGCCACTGCCTCTAGTTCTCAGAGATGATGATGGTCAGAGAGTGGAGATGATTCAGTGTCTTCGCGACCACGACCAACACCATAGCCATGAGGTGTTAGTTATTAGTTGATATATATATTAGCCTGCATGCCATTGACGTGAGATGTACATACATTTTGAGAGAGAGATAGTTATATTGTACTATTTCAAATATTGATGTACATATATATATATATGAGATTTTTGAGATATTGACATGTTATGGATGTTTTGGTTATGTTAGTGTTTTTAGAATTTCCCATATGTTTGATGGTACATGCTTGAAATGATGAATGTATGATGATGTTATAGCCTTTTCCATATTGTGTGATGGTGTATGTTGTAACATAGGTTATGTGGTTTTTCATCCTGAGCAATTTTCCATATTGGTGATGGTGTATGCTAAAAATGAAATGAGTTTATTTATGCTTTAGCAGGTTTCCATATTGGTGATGGTATATGCTTGATATAAATTGTGTTTGGTTGATAGTTTCCATGTGTATTATTTTCCATAGAAACTAATGTGAATGGCCAATGATAATTTAAATAACACAAATTTGTATTTGTATTAAATAAATCATGATGTTATGTTAGTGGTTAGAAAATATTTTAGTTATATGTTATTGGCATGTGATGAAATGTGAGAAGTGAAAGGCGCATTGCTCTTTCATTGACAAGGACTATAATGATAGCATAGATAGGGTTGTTTCAAAAAAAGCCCCATTCATGCATTACGTCGTTGACCATTGGTTTATGTTAAAGAAGTACCCAAATCACTTGACATTAAGTGAGCTCAAAATCCCTTGTGTATTTTTGGGTAATAGGGGTGATTATGTGATATGTGAAGATAGCGTAACCCTTTTTAGCAAGGATAATTATGCCCCTTTTATAGGTGACCCTGAGAATGACTATAGACCAGTCCATGACTTAATAGTTTGTCAGTCTTTTTCTTTTTTTTTGGTGGATTGATCAATGCGAGAAGTCTACTTGGGGATGTTTTGTTTTGTGGCCATGTGAAGCTGATTGATGCGTGAAGCTTCTGAGAGGGTGCTATTTGTAGCAAAATTTGGGCATAGCCATCCTTCAAAGGAATGGTCTATAGTTTGCTTTGTATGTTTGATTTCATTGAATAGTTGTCCTTCAAGGGAGCAGTCTATTTATTACAGCAATAATGCAATTGTCCTTTGAGGGAGCAGTCTACATTTATAGCTTATGACCTTTTGTTAGGCATCCCAGGTTTATGTTTTTTTTAATTTTTGACTGAACTTTTAGTCATGGATTAGACTATAAAGGTTTTAGGGGTTTCCCTTTTATTAAGACAAAGCATTAATGCAAAAAGGGTTAACTAATTTTTTTAGGGGAAAAGGGTTGAAAGGAATAGGAATGAGGATGACAAAAGGTTGCTCAAAAGATGAGCTCAAGCTAAACATCAAGTGAAAGATTACTTGGTTAATAGTAGAATGGTCACAGATGTAAGGCATTAAGGGGCTCAGGTTCTAGCCGGCCTTCAAGAAAAGACAGATGATAAGTGCCTGATCCATACTTGTGCGTTATTATATAAGGTTTGAGCCAATTAAGAGCAAACTTGCCTCGTTTGCTTCTTTCCATATTGGTCACGTGTTGGTTTTCTTTAAGGATGAGATCTCCAATTTTGAAATCTCACTCTTTCAAATTTTTGTTGTAGGCACACTTTGGTTGATGTAGGACGTGAAGTTAGTTGGCATGTTGCTCGCATTTGATACAATGCTAAACATAGTTATTGCAGTCTTGGTGAAGAGTGGGCCAATAATAGCCCAGGTGGAGGATGCATTTTGTAACCGAGTTACCACTGAAACGTCCTCCACAAATCCCATCATGGACTTGTTTGATGGCATGAGATGTCTTAGTGAAGGTTAGGCATCAGAGAAGGAGGCTGTCGAGACCTCATTTATAGAGAAGACCCCCTAGCATAGTATATCAAGCAATAATCTTGATAAAAGCCTATCGTTCATTGCTAGAGAGGTCAGAAGGAATGATAGAGTATGTCAAGTAGTCAACAAGTTGTTTATACCAAACATCATGTGGACTAGAGTGGTCAAGAGGAATTTCCCCCAAAGGTGTTGGTTGAGATGTGCCCAAGATAGAAATCTTAGGTTTTGGTGGTGGAGAGGGCTTGGCAAATGGATATGTCGAAGGGGTAGAAACCTGCTCTTTTCCTTTATCCTTAAGGGTTTGGGACCTGGTGGCCACATTAGTAGTGTTGATTTTGAATAAAGGAGGAGAAGGTGGTAGAGGGACCATAATTTCATGTTGGGATCTTGATTCAAGTGAGGAGGTTTGGGAGGCATGGGATGGTGTTGATATTTTATCAAAAGAATGGTCAAGAGAATCCTTAATGAGAAGGGTATCCTTTTCCAGGTGTTCACGAATGACAACCTTAAGGGTGCATTAATTCTCAGTATCATGCCCAAGTGTGTGATGATACCAGTAGATTTGAGCGTCGTCGAACCAAGATGGTTTTGGTCTGAGAGGTTGGTATGGTTTAATGGGTAGGATAACGATGCTAGATGACTGCAACAATCGACATAACAGTGAAGCATAAGAACCCACCAATGGGTCTACGCTCATTGTTGTAGTAGGAGTTGACAACTTCTATTTAGGAGTTGTAGGAGGAGTTTTTTGTACCACCTTTTTAGTTGGTGGTGTGGCCACACATGTAGATGGCACTTTCTTGGTGAGAGGTGTCAAATTTTTTGGAGGAAGTATATTTTTGATGGGTAGAGGAAGTAATGGAGGCAATTTGTTTTTGTGAGGTGTTAGAGTAGGGAGCACTCCTATTAAAGTAGATGGGTATGGACCCAAGATAGAGGGTAATGGTGAAGGTGGGGGAGGGGTTCTCTGACATGGTTTAGCACCCTTCTTTAGTATGGTGCGAGGACCACTACTATGTGGGGTGAGGTTCAAGTCTAACTTCACTTGTGGGTGAGTGAGGTTTGATATAGGGTGAACACTAAGAGATTTAATCTATTTTGGCATGGTGGACGCTTGTGAGGGTTTAGGTTCAGACGTGGAAGGTTGAGCTTCTGATGATTTGGAAGTGGAAGCTTGATCCTCGTCAGAGACTTTGGGGTGAATTGACATGGAAGGATTGGTATTATAAGGTGAAGTAGGATGTGTAAGATAAGGAGTCTTAAGTCACTCCCATAGCACCTCATGTTTTAGGTTTCTATAATGGAGAAATCTTAAGTTTTCTACCAATCACGAGAAGGGTTTAGGTGATGTCACACGAGATCTTATAGTCAGTCCATTAGAGGATTTGGGTGATCACAAGAGCGAAAATGTGTTAGATGCAGAAATCATGGGCCAAAGGCAAGAGAGAACTATCACCAAATCTTCCTCGACCAAAGTGGGTAAGATGGAAAGTTCTTCTCTCAGTGAAGGAATTGGAGAATTTGGCTCTTCGAGTGGATAGAGCGCAGGGCTGATCATGCCTTCCACATGTGGTCTAGGAGCATCGAAAGTATGATCTTCCATTGGTAATAAGAAGGATGAGGGTGGGGCCACCGATGTTGGTGTCATCAAAGCATCCTCCAATATGGGAGAGGTCAAAGTAGACTCTCCTACATGTGAAAGGGGGTGGACGGAGGACTATCCTCCATCGGTGGATGAAAAATAGGAGAGGAAGGCTCCTCTAAAGGGTGAAGTAGAGGGATTATGGCCCCTTCTACATGAGGGTGTGGGGTATGAATGGTAACTTCTTCCAATGGTAGAAGAAGAGGGAAGGTCAAGGTAAGAGGAATAGGTAATATGGGTTCCTCACGAGGTAGAAGTATGTGTGGAGGAGGTGTTTGATGTCGTGGGGGTGATATGGGTAGAATAAGCTCTTCTACCCATGGTGGAGAAATGGGTTGATCAACCTCTTTAGATTGTGGGAGAGGTTGGTTAGGAATGAAAGGAGAGACCATGTCGATTATGTGTATATTGCATTCTTGAAGGTCATCGGTCATGGTCTAAACATTGTTTTGGCTTGGGGGATGGTTAGGAAATGGTTGCCTAAAGACATCCATGTTTTGGTTAGCCTGCACATTAGGGTTATCCAAAACAAGGTCCCCTTTGTCTAACATGTCTTGAACAATGTTTTTGAAGGTTTTGCAATTGTCCGTGTCATGACCCTTGACACGGTGATAGTTACAAAAGTCACTTTCCCTATACCATATAGGGATGGCTCGTGAGGGGTCAAATTGGATAGGTCAGATTTGAGGGAGGTTAAGGACTCCCTACTTTATTAGTTTATCCAATACATAAGCATATGATTCTCCTATTGGAGTGTATTGACGCTATACATATCATTTTTAGAATTGTCTTGTGATGTTTTGTGAAGTAGAGGGCTCAGATTGGTTGGTTGTGGTAGAAGATGATGACCTAAGGACCACAACATTTGTCGATCCCTTGGACTTGGAGTGGGAAGAAGAAGGTTTGGAAGAAGAAGGGTCGTTGGATTTTGCATTGGTATTTTTACTACACAATTTGACTCTATCTTCTTTGACTGCGTGGAGTTCAAGATTTCGGGCCATGGTGAAAGATTCATCGAATGTGCGGAAAGTTTGAACCCACAAGTGGACAAGATGTGCTTGGAACATACTCTTGAAAAGAGCTCAATGAAATTAGATTGAGGTAGTGAGAAGGAGAGTTGGTTGATCAAACCTCTCTAACGGGTGACAAAGTCAGCTATTGACTCATCCTTGAATTGTCTAATAGAATAAAGGTCTGTGATGGAGACCTTCTTAGTGATGTTGATTGAGAAGTGGTAAGGAATAACTGAGTGAGTTGAGTGAAAGTGAAGAGAGAATGACTGGTAATGGAGCTATACTAGTCAAGGGTAATGCCAAAAAGTGACATGGGGAATGTGTGAAGTAATAATGCATCATCATGCCCTATGAGGTAGCAAGCGTGTCTAAATGCTTATAGATGTTGTTGTGGGTCCTCTTTACTCTAAAAGTGAGTAAATTTTGGGAGTTCCCACTGGCTAGGGTATGGTCGAATGGGAACTAAAGGGTGGATAGGTTCGTTATAGATTTGTTCGTATGAAAGAACACTACTTGAAACTGAAATAGAAGTCTCAAGGTTGGACATCTTATCCATCAACATCTTAATTAGATTGGGAGATGGATTGGCATGAGGGACACCCCTTAAGTTATAGGGTATTTGGAAGGTGTTGGGAGGGACGTATGATGTACTTGGTTGCATTTGTGTAAATGCAACATATTGATAGTTTGTCATAGGGGCCGATGTCGAGGCCAAGGGGGCTTATGCCATAAATTTAGAGGGCACAACTTGACTAGATGCCACCAAGGGTGGTTGAATAGCAGTGATACTAGTAAAAGGATAAGTGGTCACTCTCATGTTTATAGGTGTAAGAGTGGGTGGGATAGAGACAATCAAGTTTTAGAAAGGTGTCGAACTTATTTGAATTGTTTGTGGTTGAGGGGTTATAAAAACCCCAATGGAGGTAGGGCCAAAAAGGATAGAAGGGGAGGCCAAATCTTGAACATTGGCCATGGTTGTGTTACTGGTCGAGGCAATGGCCTGAGTGACCATAGGTTGGGTAGCAGAGGCAGTTGATATTATTGTTGCTTCAATCAAAGAAGTTGGCATCCCATAAACAGGGTTACCTGAAGGATCTCGTGTTTGGCTTCTAGCGAGATAATGTTGGAGAGCTTTGACATTGTGGTCAAGGAATCTCTCAAAATCTTGATCCCCTTTGGGAATAATAGGAGGTTGATCAAGGGTAGGTTGGATAAGAGTACGCTTGGTGTCTGAAGTATACTCCATTAGATGACTTGGTATGAGGGACAAAGGTGGGAGTGGCTGTTGACTCACGTGGTCAACAAGAGATTTGGCTTGACTGTGTGTCAGAACCATCCAAGGTGAAATGGATTCAGGTTCCAAAAACTGTGTGTTTTAGTTTTAGAAAACTAGAATTCATGTTTAACAGCAAGGAAGTCAGGTTTTAAGCTTTCTATTTTGAAAGAAAATTTATTGATAGTGACCGATGTCGATTGTTTAACCGATATCAGTTAGGAAATGTTTTCGACGTCAGTTAAGAAGTCGATGTTGGTGAAGATATGTTGCCGACGTTGGTGGAAAAATTGATGTCTTTTTTTGTGTAATTCTAGAAACACAAAAAATTGATAGTTTTTGGAAGAAAAAGATATTCTAAGTTGTTTTGGACCTCAGAATGGTATGACCTTACCAGCTCAAACACTCAAATAAAAATAGCAGAATAGATGAATAGGTAAGCAATCTCTAAAATGTTAGATTCCTAGGAATAAATTTTAGAGTCGTGGTGGCTTATGCCTTAATTGAATGTGTTGGAAGTTG
This sequence comes from Torreya grandis, assembly GCA_037957365.1. NCBI lineage: Eukaryota > Viridiplantae > Streptophyta > Pinopsida > Cupressales > Taxaceae > Torreya > Torreya grandis. Next base: position 2,190,737 of record JARHVA010002772.1, read on the forward strand.
GGCTTGTAGAATAGTTCCTAAAAAGGAAGTATATGGCTGGTTTCAGGGGATGTTATTGTGCTCAAAAATCTATGTTAGGTTTAGTACATGGCCTAGTGCTGGGGCTTGCTCCCTTCACTTCACAAACCCAGAGTTGAGCTAGGCCGCTTAGCCAAAATATACTTTGCCTATAGTTTATACTTTGCCAAAGAACAGAGTGGGTCCTCCTCTTGGTAGTGAAGTCTAAGTAGGATCGATAGGTGGGGTAAGGTATCTGCTAGGTGATGAAATCCTAGACGGGCCTTGTCTTAAGTAAGTTTAAGTGTTTGATTTTAAGTGATTGTGGTTTGGTTTTGTAACATTTGCGCACTACAATTTATTCATAAAGCTTTAATTACTAAGTGGGCTAAGTATGCATTCAAGCAAGAATGAAATGCAATAATTTTTAACCCAAATCGAAATATGTTGTTCAAATGCAAACAATATGGAGAAGAGGTTAAGAGTATGAATTTTTCACTACCCTATAATGCAAGCAAGAAGCAACAAGAAGAAAAAGAGATGTTCTTTTTAACTTTCGCTAATGGTTTCTTTTTATAACAAAAAGATAGAAGAAGAGGATGCAAGAAGAGAATATTTTCCTAATGCATCTATATGAAAGTTTGATCTTTTTAAGAGAAGAAGAATGAACCCAAGGAAAACTCCAGGATCCCACTGGGCATGCCAGAATGTTTCTCTAAGTTTTTCACTAATTACATTCAGAAGAAGAAGAAACTAAGGTTAAAGGTCTTGGGTTTGATGTTACCTAGATTAAGTTGCGCACCATATCCAAGCTTTGTGGGAACTCCTCTTTGGCTGTGGAGGAAACACCTGTAGAAAGAAAGAAACTTGAATAAAGAAAATGTTAGAATAGGATATGGTGGACTGCCAAGCTACGCGCTCGATCCTGGAAGCATAAAGCTCTGTAAGGGATGACAGTCCACTATTTAAAGAAAAGAGATTTGTATAAAAATAAATGATAAAAGACTTAAAGAAATGGAAAGGTAGAATATTGTGTACCTATTCCCTGTAGTCTGTGTGTTCCAAAATGTTACAGCAGGCTGGTCAAAGGTTTTTTTTGGTCTTTGGGTTGTTTGGATAAGTTTTCCAGTTTACACAGTCACCGACGTCGGTTAGGCTGCCGATGTCGATAGGTAAATGATGCTGATGTCGGTTGTGTTGGTGATGTTGGTAGGGGTAGTGGGCCTTTGGATGGGTCTCAGGGTATTTTTTTTGTAGACAGAGAAGTCTGAGAGTTTAAAGATTTGTGTAGGGTTGCGGGAAGGTGAATAAGGTCTAAGGAAGGGTAAAAGGTAGAGGGTAGGTGTGAAAAGAGGACAAGGATAGGGGGAAGGCCTCTCAGCCTTTCCACGAAAGAAGTCAGGTCTCTCAACAGTGTTTAGAAATACCAAATGGAAACTAATTAACAATGTATTCTAAAATACTAAAATGAGGGGCAAAATACTTAGCTCTATTCAGTGAAGAACTAGAGGTGTCAGAATGCTTATTCATGTTGTGGCTGATGTCGAGGTCCTCGTATAATGTTTTCAATCCAATATTTGGAGTGACTTGTGCAGAGTTTTTGTAGCCAAGAGAGTGATAGTCAAATTCTGATGCTTGGTCTCAAAGTGTGTGTATCAATCTGCAAAGAGGCGGGGGCCAAAACTCAAGGTTAGAGCCAAGCTTATGTAACTGACGTCGGTGATCCCGCTGGCATCGACCAATAGTTGACTGACGTCGGTGGCTAGAGAATGGGTAAAAGGGCTATTTTTAGCTCTTTGTCTATTTCTCCATTTGCCAAGTGCATTTGCCATTGGAGAACGGTCAAAAGATGGGTTTATTAGGCATGAGAGTTAGTTAGGAGGTTAGGATGGAGTGAGAATAGGTCATGGGTAGTTAGGATTTAGATGACCTAGTCTCAGGGTGACTCATAGGGTAAGAAATGGTCTTAGGGTGAGGTGTCTAGGTGAGGTGTCATGGGGAGGTGATTAATTTAAAATAAGTAATTTATTTTAAATTAATAAAGTGTACAAGTGTGGGTTAGGAGTGTTAAAGTTAGAAGGGGACCAAGGGGGGTTGACACAATATTGGTGTCTACACGAAGGTCTAAGAGGTCAGGTAGGGTAAATAAGAAGCTTTTTATGCTTCATTTAATATTGAATTTATTATGTGTAATTGATTAAGTTATTTTAATTTCATTTATGATGTGTAAAAATTATTTTCCTTACAATAATTAGTCATTTAAGCCTTATTCCTAGTTTCTCACCAAAATGGCAAATTCAAAAATTCAAACTTGATAATGCATTTGGAGGGGATTTTTCATAGTCTAAATCATGTTGTGGGTCATGTCATTATTTTTAATGATCCTTTAAAGTCCAATAATATTTTATATATGATTTATCCCTCTATAAACCCTTCTTAAGGTGAGTCATCATGTTAGTTGTATGTAAGAGATAAGTTAGAAGATTATTTATTAAAAGAAGACAAGAAAAGGAGACTTAGTACGTATGTTAAGGAGTTATTTCATGAATAGAATATTGATATAATTTAATAATAATCATACCATAAATAAATGATTCAATAAAAATAGAATAAGATGAGTAGATAATATTATTATTGGTGGTAGTCGGTCTCTAGGTCTGTTATGTAGTCTGTGATAGTTCAACAAGAGATAAAGTTGATAGTGAGTAAGGAGAGTGTAACAATGTGTTGCATTAAATATAAGGAGATAAAAATGTAAAATAAAATTAGAAACTCAAATAATTTGGTAATATCCAAGGAACAACGAGAGAGGCCTAGAAATTAAAGAAATAGAAAGAGAATATCCAAAAAATACTATTTTTTTGAGTTTAGTACTACTATAATATTATTTATTGATGTTTTGAATAATATAAATGATTATATGGTTATTATGTTTTCATATTCCATAATTAAATGTGTATTATAATGTTTATTTTCTATTATATAATTTTATTTGACAAATTTTACATGCTATAGCATTTCAAATTCAATCTTGAGTTAGACATAGTCAAGAAATTGATAAATACCATCTAGAAAAGGGTCTTTTCATTATTTAAAGTTAATTAAAAGAATAAAAGTTATTTTAAAAGTAATACATAAGTGAGTAGATAAATTTCACACTAAAAATACTTAAGGAAATTTCATAGAATTTAAATTATTCAATTTTGTCTACACTCAGCCTTCTACAATAAACCAAGGTTTTAACAGATCTAAAAACCTCATATCTTGAAAAATAATAGTGAAAACTTATGAAAATTGGTGTAAGGTTGTTAAATTATTATTTTTTATTTTTTATTCTAATTTTAACTTTTTTGGACTTCTGTAGTTCAAGTTATATTAAAAACTTGGACCTATAGTCCTTAAAGAAGACCTAAACCCCCTATTTGCAATTCTAAAAACCCCATATATTCTAAATAAATAAGAGAAATGATATATTTTTTTATTAATGGGTGTGATGAAGTATATTAGGGGTTAAATTTGTTTTAAAATATTTTCAATTCCTTTAAAGATATTTATTTTAAAAATATAGACTATAGACCTATAGGTAAGGGTTTTTAAAGGATTTAAGCTTACAAAAAGGTGAGTATCTTGCTAAAAATCCACTCAAATAATCTAAAATTTTGTTATTATATGATTATATGAATTTTAAAACTAATCCAAATATTTTAAATCCTTTAATATATCTAAATATGAGAATATAAATGACTATGTTTTCTGCAGGTTTATGTGCAAGGCCTAAAATATAGAATTTGGTGTTCTTGTAACAAAATGATAAAGGTGGAAGATTAAATTTTTTTAATAGATTCAAATAACAAAGAGATAAGTTGATAATATTATTAAAAATATCAAGAATTTTTTTTAGGTATAAGCAGACCAATTTTGAGGTCAATACCCAATGAAAAAATTGCAATCTATAGGTCTAGTTACAAAAGCTTGTTTGAAATTATAAGAATCAAGTCTAAGGAGGAAATTTCAGTTGTATTGAAGTGGATAGCATCAAGTAGAGACTAAAAAATCTCTCAAAAATATTGAGAGGACATAATAATCTACGTAGAGTTTATTATATCCATTCAAGAAGGCTACAAAATCTATTGATAGACCTAGTGTAAGAGACCTCAAAAAGCCTATTTACATCACTAACACTCACCTGGACTTATACAAGTGTCTCATATTGAGACACAAAAATACCATAAAAAATATTTTTTTTACAACTTTTTTACCTTAAAATAAATTTGATATAACTAATCTAATCCTACTCCTACTCTTCATAGCCTCTCATTTTGTAGTCCTAGTTCTTCTTCAACTTGTTCCTCTATACTTTATCCTTTATACCTTATCCTCTATACCCTCTCCTTTACATTAACTATATAAAAAAACTCAAGTGTATTTATAATATTACAAAACTATAAACCTCTTCACTTTATTTAGACCTATCTATTACATAAAAATTTGTCTTTTAATTCCAAAATAAGAACATTGCCTTATGTTGGTGATTTGAAGGGAAAAATTATAATTATACATTAATGGTCCACAAAAGAGGTTAAAAACTAATAATATAGTAGTTACCTTGTCTTAGGCTCAAATCCTAACATGGTTTCTCCCTTCATCATCTTTATTTCCACCCATATGATGTTGTTACATTCTTTACACTAATTTGTATTTGATTTGTAACATTCATTTGAAAGTATTCATTATGGTACATTATTTGTGCATGATATTTAGAGTTGTAGTCAAAAATCATTATGGCCTTAGTGGTATTATTGACAATGTCCCACCTTACCATTTTATCAAACCATTTCCTCATCTAATATTTTCTCCATTCTCAAGAATACTGATTACCATAATTGTCCATGAAACTCACATTATTCCATCATAGGTATCTGATCCATTTATACCAATAAAGATGGTATTTTCCTCCAATATGGAAACCATTCATCCAAAGAGCATTCTATAATTCCTAAAACATGGTCTATTATTCCATGATATTTCTACCAATAAATATGAAAGATAGGTATTGTATTCATCTAGCCACTAGCCTTACCATCACCTTCTCTATTTCTTTCCCATTGTGTTCCTTGCCAAGGTCATAAACCATTGGATTGACACATAGGCTATAGAAAAACTATTTTGTAAGATGGCACATGAAATTGGATATCATGTTTAAAATCAACACCACATTTTCTACCACAAGGAATCATTACATGATTTATAAAATATTAGAAGGATTTATTTCATGCATTACATTATGATTCTCCTACCACACCATTAATATTTTCTTAGAAACCTCTTCCACCATTTCTCACAAGAGGTAGAGAATAACATAATAGAGAATAAAATTAGGTAGGATAATTCCATTGGTGTCCTCTGACAGTAAATGCCCCTTCATTTATGAGCTACTTTGAAGATATCTTTATAAAATGTGTCAGATGTTTCCCATAGTCGAGAAATATAGTGCATTTTTAGATTCTAGACAAACTATTAAAACTCCCCCAAAATTAATATCTTTTGTAGTAACTCTTTTATCTCATTAACCATCTTCCCAAACACCACATAAAGGGACACTTAAATAATTTTAGGCTTGTGCTCCTTTATGATTAGGTGGAATGAATCCAAATCTATAATTCTGATTAAATCACCATCACCAATTTGATTATTGGTGAAGTCACTTATCTAAAACTTTGATAGATAGAAAACAAACATCTCTATGGTCTTATTTCCTAAACTTTAACCTAACATGTTTTTGTCCTTTAGTGTTTGGGCCTTCTAAATGTACTCCATGTTGGTAGTCCACCCATAGTAATGAGACAACATAGATATTCCACCACTCATTCACCCAATATGCTAGGAATATACTCTTATTAATCCAAATGAGAACTTTCTAGGACTCAATGGATGAACCATCTCTACTTATTATTTTTGAATAGTTATAACAAATTTCACCTTGCAATGGACTATAACTTATATGATATTAACCCAAAGACCCAAAATGGTAAGAATCTTAAATGTTTATTTTATAGGGATTAAATCTCACAAAGAACCAACCAAATAATAGTTAATGGATGAAGGACCCGTATGCCCAATATGTCAAACTAAAAAATCTCTTCAAATACCTCTTTCATGTAAAAATACAAAAAAAACACTAGGATATTACATATCCCATGGAGAATTAAAAAAATACAATGGGAGCAGGTGGATTGAAAACCTTAACCTTCATCTCATGCATATTAACTATCATAGGCTTGAATAATAAAGCAACCACACCACTATTGACATATAGTTTAATGAAAATAATGATAAACTAGATTTAAATTAAAATAATACATAATAAATGGTATAAATAAATAATAAAGAAGATTAAACACCTAAATGAGATCATAAATGATATTTCTTAATCCACACAAATGGTTTGCTTGCTCTTTCTCCTTACATTGGCTTATAAAGGCTTTTCAACTTCCTTCTCAAATCTTCTTTTCCAATGACACTATGACTTCCTTATTTTCAGCACATATATTTATTTTCTACAAATATTACTAAATATTTTTTCCCTTTACCCTTTTTAACAATACCATCTCTATCTTTTGGTTGTGTTATACTAGCCAAGGAGAGACTGGTTTCTATAAAGGATTTGTCTGCTTAATAGAAATGGATTAATTTTTATATAGACAAGGCTCATTTTTCTCTCCCTACTCTCTCTCTTTTAATATTTTTATAACAACTATTAGATTTTCTCTATAATTAGTTTGAATTGTAATCAATTTCTAAAGTCTTATCTAGATTTCATTTTATTCATTTTCTTGTTATTATTAATGCTTTATTAGACTTAGGTGATGAAATGATGAGTATTAATCAACTAGAAGTATTATGTTAATTTTGAATGATTTGATTCTTTTACTCTAAGCTTATTTTCATAAGTGTTAACCAGAAAAGGCCCCCTTAACTATAACAAACCATAATGGATAACTGAGTGAGATCATTACATTGAGACCTGGTAGATATAGACCTTGGGGAAGTTCTCAAAACCTCCTTTCAAGAGAGGTTGGGTATAATTTCTACCCATTTTGCATGTTTGTGTGATAAAAAACACATGCCAATATTATCCAATACACCTAAGATATAATTTAAATGATTACATGAGTATCCAACTTCATTAATTTTGAAGCTAGTAAAGTGTTATCTCATATCTCTCTCTCATCCTAAGGTGGTTGATATGAGTTATATTTTACCAAAAATATATGATGTCAATGCCTATTGTGACTACCACCAATGTGAGGGCATTCTATAAATGGATGTTATAAATTAAATAACAATATAAATGACCTTATTTATAGTAATAAACCTACATTTGAGGATCCTTCCATAAATTTAGGATCACAACCAAATTATAATCATAAAAAAAATTCAACTATCCATTTCAAGTTAAGGGTAAGTACACAAAGTTGGGGGCCCAAGAAGTGGACACTTTGCATTTAAACTAATTTCAACATTTTCATGTATGTAATTTATAAAAGTGTATATGTAATTTATAAAATTATATATGTGGTCTTGGATCATAGGCTAGGTGATTACTGAACCAAGACCACATACATGGATTTAGTTTTTAAAAGAACGTACGTAGTTTTAGTTTTTAGAACTATGTACATGGTATTACTGTTATAAGTAAAATAAAAAATCAATGCCTTTCATTTGGAATCAATGCAAACCATGAGAGGACAATCAAAGAGTTTAACTCACATTTTGGAAAGACAAGTAAAGAATTCAAAATCAATAATGGCATGCAAGATGAAAGGTATGAAAACATATTTAAGTGCAATTACAAACATATTTAGTGAATTTTAATGCATTTGCATTATTATTTTTGAAATGATTCATTTTTAATTTTTTAAGCACATAATACACCTTAATGTGTATATGGAAATGTATAAAGTACAAATGAACCTAACCTTCATAGCCTAAAAAACCTTCCTAACCTGCAAAACCCTCCTAACCCACAAAAGCCTCCTAATCCTCATATAGTTTCTCGAGCCGCCAAAGGTAGTCAGGAGGAATTGGTAGCCCACATAATAGAAAACAAAATTGAAATGGATAGTTTAATTAAGGCAATGAGGGATACCCATTAAATTCACCCCCATTTAAATAATATATTAAATACATTAGAGACATTAACATGTGAAGTTGACTCATTAGTAGGTCAAATTAACAGGTGGGATAATTATAAAGATAGATGTAAGGCATAGTATTATAATAAATTATCAAAACCAATTCCCAATAACTACCATATACCCAATGGGATAATAAATGTTTTCCCCATATGTGACTACACAAGTCATTTTTTCCTTTACACACCAACATAAGTAGTAGTTTTTACCCTCCTTATTATCTTCATCTACAGTAATTGCATAAATATGCCCTACATCACAAAAACAAACATGATTTAGTAATGATGTGTAAATATATATACCAGATTGATTACATAACACATGAATTTAATTTAATTTCATATATACTTTAAATGTAAAAATTCATATCGTACTTGGTTACACTAGATCAGATACATGGTCAAAGTTATGTGATGATGTCATATCTATAAGTTATAATGCTAGTGGAACCTGATAGGTGTTACTTTGACATTTATGTATATAACTCCATTCATCCACCGACTCTTTTAACTTGTACTCATTCAAAACAAAGTCTACACATGTAAAATAAATTATTAAAACCAAGTCCCAGTAACTACCATAGACCCAATGGGATAATAAATATTTTCCCATCTGTGACTGCAAAGGTCATTTTTTCCTCTACACACCAACACAAGTAGTAGTTTGTGCCCTCCTTATTATCTTCATCTACAATAACTACATAAATATTCCTTCCATCATAAAAACAAACATGATTTAGTAATGACCTATCAATATATACCAAATTTAGTACATAACACATGCATTCAATTTAATTTCATCTACACTTTAAATGTGTACATTCATATCGTACTTGGTTGCACTAGATTAGATATATGGTCAAAATTATGTGATGATGTCATATCTATAATTTTTAGTGTTGGTAGAACATGATAGGTGTTACTTGGACTTATAGATATATAAACATATTCATCCACCCACTCTTTTGACTCACACTCATTCCAAATAAAGTCCACCTACATAAAATAAAATCATGCCATGTGCCTTGTATGAACCATCCAAGAACATGTGTTTGAGATACGAAATGAGTAGTACTCATTTAATCATGTTAATATAATATAATATTCATAACTTTCCAATTTTTCTTCCTTCATCAGCCAAAAATATCTATGAACACTAGAGTTATCTCGAGCACCATGGGCTATTTCTCATTACACCATTTAACTATGTTTTTTACATATGTCAAATCAACATCTTAAAACTTTAAATATTCTCTTTCAAGTGATATTTTTACACGTGATCCTACACCATCATGACTCACTTTTCCATGGCCTACTTCATTTAATCCCTAAGTATGTTTTACTCCAGTGGTCACATGTATCTTGTTAAAACCAATAGAACATTTGTGCATTCTTAAAATTTGACATGTAATTATCTAACCAAATATAATTATGATTGAAAGTAATGTTTATTTCACTCAAATTTCCATAAACATCTAAAAACAACATTATACATACTATTAATAATGTGTTCGATCATCATTGACATATAATTGGGGCTCTCTTAATTTTTTTTATTAATCTTTGTAATATCAAGGGCATGCATGAAAATGGAAACCTATACTGAATTGTAGTAATGTGACTTAACCTCTATTTATGGTTGCAATGTGTAATTATCTATAGATTCAACTACTAAAAAAATAGTACCAAGTGGGAATGTGTCATTTCTTAACTTGAATTATTCATCTAGACATTGATCTTTGTGGGTATACCTTACATACTCATTATTTCCTCTCTTAATTTGACTATAAATTTAGAAGCATGTATTTATTTTATAAAAATATCTCACCTTTTAGACTCCTTTCCATATTTTAATTTATGTCATATATTTTTATTTATTAAAACTAACTAATTCTTGTCTAATTCCATGTGTATTATCTTCACAATTTTTCAATTTTGACAATCCACCATAAATTCTACAAGTTCCATCCAAACATGATTTGTTACCAAAAAAAATTTCTATCTGGGATTTCATAAAAAATTGTTGGAATAAATTCCATTGCTGATTTTATTTTATCTTCCATTCCACACTCCTAAAAAATGTTGTCAACATTCAAAGTAAAATTAACATGATGAAAAACATCATAATTTATTGAAAATTCAACATGTTTCCTATAAAAATAAGTGTTGTGTGTGTGTGATTGATTTTCACATGGAAGGATTTGACCATTTCAAAATATATTTGAACAATATAATTTTTTTCATATTTTTGAATAAATTTAGAGTAAATTTATGTTTGATTAGTATCCACAAAAATGTATGTGGTTCATGGTTACAAAAACCAAATATTAATTTCAATGCATCTCTTATATTAGGTGGTACTATTGTATTATCTTTCCAAAATTATGTAAGTAAATCTTTTATGGCATCATCTATAGTCTTATATTTCCATGGGAGTCTACCAAAGAACACCCATGAGTCATTGATATTGGCAACATCAAGTCTTATATGTCTCTCAATCACTTTTATTAGTGTTTTTTTGTTTGTGTTCAATGTTCTTCTTGTTTGTCTCATCAATCATTTGTTCCTTATTTTATATCTTACCATACAAGTTGTAATAATGCATCAGGCATCATTACCATATTTGGTGTGTTTCTTCACACCTAATTTATGGTATGCATTACGTATATTTTCAACAATTGCCTTGTTTTGACCATCAATTTTAGATGTTTTTAGTCATAGGGTGTTCATTGTAGGCCTCGTCTTAAATACTTTCATCAATGTAATAAAAAATTGACATCTTTGATATTTGTTTAATTTTTCAAATTATCTATCCCAATTTATTTTATCTTTTCTTTTCATATGGTGTTAAAACATTTTTCTATGCATTGCTTTCAAAAAAATCATCAATTTCAATTAAACACATGGGTATTCTTTTCAAAGTCCTAGGAGGTGCTCTTAATATTAAAATTGGTTGATTTTGTATTTCTATATTATTATTCTCATTAGTAGTTTCTTCATTAAACGATGTTCCCACATTGTTTTATTAATTGTTACTTTCACCAATCAATGTTTCCATGCAATTTTATACATTATCAAAGGTTAAATCATCATGCATAATATCATCATCACCAAAATTAAAAATTGTAAAATTTGAATGTGGGCTTATGTTATAATTTGGTATAATATTAGAATTACCAATTGGAATTTTAGAATTGGGTATACTATCATTATTCATTTCATCATTATTTTTGACATTTAATTTATTAGGGACAGTAGACTTACTTGCATAAATTCTTCACATTTGTTGTCTTTGTTTTTCTCCCATCACTTCTAATTCATCTACCATTTTGTGCTTTAACTTATTATTTCCACTAGTATGATTTCCATCACCCATTATTAGATAATATGAATTTTTTAGGGTGGGGACAATGATTAATTATTAAAAAATAGACTTGCACTATGAAGTACCAAATGGGGACAATGATCAAATTATTAAAAAATAGACCTAAATTGTGTATTCAACCATGATTAAACAAATTTATCTACTTTTAAGGGTGGGGATAGTGATATAACCTTTAAAAAATAGACTTG